>JAESUZ010005476.1:0-600000 GCA_017311185.1 Proteles cristata cristata
ATCAGTATAAGAGAATTTGTAAAAGTGCTCTTGTAGTCCAGTGGAAGCTCTCCAATGCTCCATAGCCAGAATGCTCCCTTTTGGGCATGGAGCCTAGAGGGTGCCCAGTGTGCTCTGAGAAGCAGAGAAAACATGGGGTTGGCTGCAAAGGATCTCAGAGGAGGCTCCCTGGACTAGCTGACACTTGTCACAGTTTAATGTGCACACCAGTCTGTTAAAATGGAGGTTCTGTTTTAGCATGTTTGGGATGGGGCCTGGGATTCTGCATTTCCAGCAAGCTCCCAGGGAATGCTTGGTGCTAGAGGTCCACAGACTGTACTTTGAGTCACAAGGCCCTGGAAGAAATCTTATCTAGGGTTGTAAAATCAAATGTATTTGGGGGCCAGGTGGGCAATGAGTGATGGGAACAAGACAGTTTGGGATAGCATAGCCTGTGATGATTGGAGAGGGCAAGCTGGTCCATTAAAGATGCTCAAGGGCAAGGGAAAGAGGCAGAGGGGTGGAGGAAGCAGGGAGGGAGGCAGCACCCTGCTAGCTGGTCGATGAGCCTGAGACCTTGATTCTAACCCAAGCCAATCCTGAGTAAACTCAGGTCGGAGGACCAGAAGTGACTTGTCCAAGGCCCGCCACTGGCTCATAGGCAGTCAGGGCCCAGTCCCTTCTGCCTCCCAATGGCGAGGGCAGTCTGTGCTGGACCTCACTTGACTGGGAGACAAGATGGCTGATACTTGGGGGAGCACATCCATCTGTACTCGGTGCTCTGTGTCCTCCAAGAGGGCCAGGCTTTCCTGCTGCTATACAGTAGTGTCCTTACCTCTCTAGGAGGCTCCTGCCACTGCCTATTGTGACTGGTGTGTTCACATCCATCCAGTCAATGGGCAGGTGTCTGTCTTATCTTGCTGTCTTGGCCTCCTTGAAAGGCTTTGGGCTGGTCACTGTCCTCCAGGCCTCTGTTTTTCACCTGTGAAATAGAATACCAAATACTAGGAGTAGCAGTGTTCAGGAGAAGTGTCTTTCTGATCCCCTAGGGAAGGCACCTGGTCAGAGGAACCCCCTTTGTCCATGTGGAACCTCACAGAGACTCACTTTCTGGGATGCTCAATGCTGCAGAGAAGCCACATGTCTGTAGGGGCAGGGCTCTGGGTTACTTCCATGGTCTCGCTTTAGCCACAATGTCTGGGATTGGACGTAATGCCCTGTACCCTCTCACTTTACCCCTGTTCAAGGGGCTGGCTCTCAACTCAGGCTCCACAGGACTTCAAGTTTTAGTTCATGAGGCCTGTTAACTCTCTTAATGGGGTTCCCATCTGTGCCAGGCACTGGGCTCAGTTCTTTGTAGAGATGATCTCTTTTCATCCTCAAAATAATAGGAGATTCTCTTACTATCTTCATCTTTCAGATGAGCATATTGAAGCACAGAGAGGTTAAGCAACTTGTCCAAGGCCACACAGACACAGCAGGGCTGCAGTCTAGGGTTGTGCCTGTGTCTCCATTATAGGCTGCTGCTCTTCATCCTCACACTGCTGCCTGCAAGGCCCAGGGAAGCAGGGGCTCTCAGTTTGTCCCTTGCAGTCCCGGCATGTGGTGTACCAAATGCCTGGCACCTAATATTTGTTAGCGTGACACGAACCTTCTTTTGTGTTGACTTTCTTCCTCTCCCAAGAATGGTTCCTAAATCTCACAAAGGGCAAGTCTTTGTAAGAAAAGATATTTACTTTCTCGAATTTAGTCCCTTCAACACAGGTTTCTGCAGTTTCCAGAGTGTCAGAGAGCTTGTGGTAGTAGATTCCTGGCCACCATCTCCCCTTGTTTTTGCATTGTGAACATGAGAGCCGCAATATACAGTCCAATTGCTTCACATTATTTCCTTCTGCTTAGAATCATAACCTCTTGATTATGTTTTCCCTTTTTATTATTTATTGTATGCCCTGGGGAATTTTCATTTTAACCAAGACACTGGTACAATTGCGAAATGGCAAAGAATGATTTGTAAGGAGATCAGTGTTGGGAGCTTATTAAAACATGTATTTAGGGGATAGTTTGGAAATAGGAAAGAGAAATCTCTTGGGAGAGGAAGTATTTTTCAGGAGTTGAGAGGAAATCATGGAATATGAGGGAGGGAGAAGAAGGGAAGGTAAGACAGATGGGGAGGGATATTTAAGAAATAAAATTGAGAGGAAAACAAGAGGTAGATGGAGGAAATACATGTGAAAAAAGTCACAGGTAGGAAAACAAAGATCCTCAGAAATGAAACATGATACATTTAATTTCATTTGGAACAGAATGAAGATTGTCCCCCTCCATCCTACAAGCACCCTGGTGGGTTTGGGCTGTCACCTGGTTATTTGGATATTTTCTCTGAAGCTTTCTTGAAATTCCCACAGTCCGGGGCGAGGGGGTGGGGGGTGTCTTTGTCCTCTCTCTAGAAATGCCAGGTCAACCAGGTACCTCTTGGACCCAAAGAAACATGTAGCACCCCTTTCAGAGAGAGTGTCTGGGGACCCCATCTGCCCCGAAGCCTGGCAGGGCAGATCTGGAGGAGCTGTGTTGTGTGGGCTTCACACAGAGACCACTCCTGTCCCTCCTCAAGGGTCTTCCCATCTCAGCCCAGGTCGCTGGCTCAGAACCCCTTCCCTGCGGTACAGCTGAGCCAAGAAGGTGGCTCCCTTCTCTCTCAGATGCTCCCCACACCCCTCCTGCACTGCGGCCCTCCTCCTAGACCTCCAGTGGCCTCCACAGAGCCTCTCCATCGTGCCCTGTGATTTACCTGTCATGGGCAGCCAGGCCCATAGCACCTCCACAGGGGCTTTCCCCAGGTGTGTTCAGGAAAGGGCGTTGAGGAGAGATGCTCCCACCCAGGGAGCAGAAGAGCTAGTTTCCAAAGGCCCCTGAGTGGTTCTGGGGCTCATCAGCAAATCCACATTTAGAGGCCCCAGTCCAGCTGCTCAACAGACCTCCAACCTGGCCTCCCCATGCAGTTAAACAGCAGTCAAGCAGGGCACAGCCGAAGGCAATTTGTTTTCTTCAGACCTCTGTGAAATGAGGATGGGAGAATTCTTGAATTCTTAGGCTTCTGTGGAGAAATGATTCGGCAATGAAGAGTCTTGGGAATTTGAGAGGCACGTTTTATTATGCCATTTTAAGAGAGAATGCCTCCAAGCTCCTGTTCCTTGTTTTCTCTGGGGCTTTCCATTTTCTGTACCTACTGCTTTCAGAGACTCAGATCACCACATCTTTGATATGCATCGACCTGTATGCATATGAGCACATATATGCACGCACGGCGCATCGCTGCCATCATCCATGGTTGTCCCACTCACCTGACTCAGGAGCAGCCAGAGTTCCACTCGGAGCCTCCCTCAGCCTTCCAAGTGGGCGAGTCTGTTCTCCATCATCAAAGTCCATGGCAGCCCAGGGGCAGGAGTGGATGTGCACCTTACTCACCTGTGGTACACAACATAATGGCCCCTACCCAAAGATGCCCATGTCCTAATTCCCAGAATCTGTGCATATATTGCCTTAGACAGCAAACATGACTTTGCAGGTGTGATTAAGTTAAGGATCTTGAGGGGCACCTGGGTGGCTTGGTCAAGTGTCTGACTTCAGCTCAGGTCATGATCTTATAGTTCGTGGGTTCGGGCCCTGTGTTAGGGTCTGTGCTGACAGCTCAGAGCCTGGAATCTGCTTCAGATTCTGTGTCTCCCTCTCTCTCTGACCCTCCGCTGCTCATGCTGTCTCTCTTTCTCAGAAATAAATAAAAAACATTAATAAATTAAAAAAAATTAAGAATCTTGAGGAGAGTATTCTGGATTATCAGGATGGGTCTGATGTAATCACAAGAATCACTCTAAGATGGAGGCAGGAGGGTCAGAGCGAGAGGAGACGTGACGGTGAGGGTAGAGTCTGAGCCCTGTGGGGTCACCACCTAAGGAATGTAAGTGGCCTCTTGATGCTGAAAGAGGTAAAGAATGGATTCTCCCCATAGCTTCTAGAAGGTATGCAGCATTTAGATTTTAGTCCAGTTAGACCCAGTTCAGAGTTCTGGCATCCAGAATAATGAGATAATAAATTTGTATTGTTTTAAGCCATGAAAGTTGTGAATTGTTTACAGCAGCAATAACCACTCATACAAACTAGTACTGCTGGGGACATGGCCTTCATGACAGGTACAGGGAGAGACAAGAGACTCCTGTCGCTGAGGCAGCAGGGTGCAGTTAGGGATAGGTGGGGCTCAGTCATGTGTTGTGAGGTTCTAACAGTTGGGGGAAGACTGGTTATCATAGTGTAGAACTATGGCAGAAAGCTAGAGAACTTTCAGATTTAAACCCTGCTGGATTCAGGATTCTGAGCAAACCAATTATGAACAGCCCTGTAGTTGAGAGTGAGCAGGCTGCCTGTATAGAAAGGGCAGACAGGGGAGGGGCCAGTGTGGCCATCCAGTCTGTTAGCCGCAAAAAACATGGCCTAGGCACATGGGCTGGGGACAGGCTAACAGGAGAATAGGGCCCTTTCAGACCTTCATTCTTCTACCTCTTCAGTTCTTATGCCTCCCTGATGACCAGAATCATCTGGGTGTGATAAAAATGCAGTTTGGGGTCCTGTCCTGGGGTACTTGAGGAGCTCAAGTGTAGGTATTATCTGTTGCACCCAGTGTGGTATCTCGAGGACTCTGAGCCCCAGCCACGTGCACAGAGTCCCCACAGCTGGTTCCTGACTCAGATTTCCACTCTGCCCTCCAGTCATCTACTCCGACTTCAGCCCAGAGTGCCTTATTTGGTGGCATTCTGACCTGTCTGTGGTGGGCAGCATGTCATTGTCATGGGGTGGGAACCCCATCCCCTCAGTTCTCCATCCCAGTCCTGTCCAGTCTAGGCTTCACTCACGTGTCTGTCAGCTGACTGAGCAAGGTCACAGCACAATGTCAGTGAGCTCAGAGGGTCTGGACAGCCACTGCTTCTACATATATACCACATATTTTCACCATCCTCAGCCTTTACTATACTGCTAGAGACTCTTGTATTTACTAGCACTAAAAAATTATCTATCCAACTATTATCTATGTATTATGTATTATGTGTCTACATCCATCCATCATTTATCTACCTACCTATGTACTTTAGGTCTCAATCTTAAGAGTGTCAGGGAAGCATGACATACAAGTTAAGATGGCTGGCTGGATTGGAATCCAGTTTTTTTTTATTTTTAAGTTTATTAATTTATTTTGAGAGAGACAGAGATCGTAAGAATGGGGAAGCGGAAGAGAGAGAGGGAGACAGAGAATACCAAGCAGGCTCTGCACTTTCAGTGGGAGCCAGATGAAGGCTCAAACTCACAAAACTGTGAGATCATGACCTGAGCCCAAACCAATAGTCAGATGCTTAACCGACTGAGCCACTCAGGCACCCCAGAATCCAGTTCTTTAATAGTTCTTAGCTGACCTCAAGTAAATTTCTTATCTATAGATAACAATAATACCTAGCACATAGTGTTCTTACCAAGAGAAAATGAACTAATTTATGTAAAAACCTTAGAATAGCTGGCAGGATACAAGGGCTCAATAAATGTTAAGTGTTATTATTATTTGGGCTAGCCGTTAAGAGAGATTTATATGGGAAAGGAAATTTTTTAAATTCCCCAAGTTTGATTGACACTTTATTGTAAAGCTCTCCTCTTGCCAGCTTGCTTCAGGGAAGCCTTTGAAACAGGGAGTGAAAGAGTGATTTCAGACTCAGCCCACCTTTCCAGCCCTGCATTCTTTTCAGAGTTGAGCAAAGGGGCAGGAAGAGTTGCACAGGCAGAGAGCTCAGGGTGGGAGTGCCCTGGATCACAGAGGGGCAGCGGAAAGTGGCCCATGGGAATCTAATCCCCACACCATCTGCTTGCTGATGCTCTCCTCTATCCCCTTCTTTCAGGAGCAAGACATTCTGAGCGGGCGGGATGGAGGGCCTTGCAGACAGGTGGCCTCAGCCCTTCATGCCAGAGTTTTCAATTATGATGCCAGTCATTGGGAGAGAGAGGAGGGCGAAAATGAAAATGGACTATTTGGTTAGCGCTCTGACAAGCCATGAATCAAAACCAAGTGAAATTGCTCTGGGGTCTCCGGGCCTGTCAGCCTTCGCCATCCATTCTGCTTGCCCCTCGGCAGTGTAATTCTGAGTGCAGCCAACACTGTTTGCAGGAAAGCAGGCCCTGTGTACTGTGTGGCTGGGCCCTTCCCCTGCTGCTGTGCGGGGTGCACACCTCAGGCAGGTATGGCCAGCCTGTCTCTAGGTGGAGCAGAGGAGGCAGGGGAGGGCAGCGGGAGGGACCGTCAACAGTGTGCACATTAAAGCGTGTGACCCATGTCACAGGGCTGCAGCACCTGCTCCCCTCCCGAGGCCCTTCCCTGGGCTCATCGATTCCTGCCAAGTGGCCATTCATTCTTGTTTGAGGAGCTCTGGCAGAGGCTTAGCCCCATCTGTGCCTGCCGGGGTCAAGGCCAAAGGGTGGCTCTGGGTAAACAGGGAAAAGGAAAATCTGCAAAGGGGAGAGAGTCTTCCCCATCAGGAATGAGGGGCCCCTCTCTGCCTCTCTTCCTCAGTAGCCATCCTGGCTGATTAAGACCCATTAGGGCAGAAGCAGAGAGTGCTGGACAGGGGAGCCCATAAATCACTGCTTTTGATTGAACAGACAAGTGCTGAAGAGGCAGGGCTGAAATCAGTCAAGCAAACCCTCACCCATTCAAGGTTCTGCCATCCAGGGTGTGGAAAGCTGGTTTCTCCTTTCTTTCCTCCTTGTAGCTCTTGTAGCTCATCATTTCAGGAGGAGCTCAGGGAGTCCTGTGCCATGTTCCAGCTCTCACGAGCCCCAGGTCTGGGCCAGCACAGACAATGAATCAGACTACAGAAGGCTGTGGGGAAGTCAGTTCTGGGCTGGCAGGTCCTGTGAAGAAGGCCTGTGGCCAGTGGGCCCCAGTGTGATCAGTGCCAATTGGGGAGATGCCAGTCACGGCTGCTACTCAGAGCTGTGCAGATTGCTCATTGCCCAAGGACAAAACACAGAGGAGGACTAGTGCCTGCTCACTTTGCACCCACGAAGCCACATGTCCTGGCATGGTCAGGTCCAGAAAAACAGGAGCCTGTGGATTCACACAAAGGCATCAGTGGGCCAGAGGAAGCTCTGTACTCAGACAGCAGAGAAGTCTGAGTGCCCTGAGACTCTGGGGCAGAGAATGGTCAGGAGCTGTCAGGAGCCTCTGTAGCTGTGAAATAAGGCAGGATCAGGTCCAGTGATACCAGAACAGAGCAACAGCACTGATGTTCAGTTGGAAATTAGAGGTGAATCAGCTTCCAAAGGGCCAGTCATGATCCAAACCACCAGCAGTGAATAGAAGGTGGGGAAAGCCAAAGATCTGTTTGAGCTCCTGGTCTGTGATCAGTCTAAAAGACCCATGGCCATGGTCATAAAGCCTGATGACATTCACAAGTGTCTGCTTGGTTGCTACTATTTATTTCTGTCCTAGCAGCACCTGCATCAGAGGTGGGGTGGGGAACTCTAGTGCAAGGGGGTTCAGATCATGCTGGGGGTAGAAACAAGTCAGAGGATGGAAGTTTCTGGTCAGCAGATTTTGGCTCAAGATAGGCTGCTTGGCTATGAAAGAGGTTGTTTTGTGTGGTAATGAGTCCTCTGTCACTGGAGGTGCTCAAGCCCTTATCAGGGAGCCTGCTGAGGGGATGCCTTGTGCAGGGTAGAAGGTTGGGCTGAAAGTCTCTAAGGTCCCTCTTTCAGCCTCACATAATCTATGAGTCAGAGAGGATTGATTGCAAAGGAAGTTGAATTAATGACTAACACAGTTTTTAAGGTTTTTATGTATTTACTTTTCTCCCTCTTTCTGGCCCCCTCCAATGTCCCTACTGCAAAACTCATTCCATGGACCCTTGGGAGTAAATTGCCCTGCCAGGGCCTAGTAGGAATCTTGTGGTCATTATGCAGACAGCCCCCGCTCACCTCCATCCCTAGTGCTTCTTCAGTACAGCCGGACAAATGACCATTCATATCACACAGTAGGAGAAGGGAGGGGCCCTAGTGCAGAGCCTCTTGTACCACCTCTGTCAGGATGTAAAGTGAGGACTGAGTTCAGCATAGACTCTACAAGCTGTGGCAGAAAACGATGTTGTAGTGGGCTGTTTCTGTCAGTCCAGCATCCATTTTCTCTCCTGAGGCTGCATCTTGGTTTTCTCTCTGGGGAGCAATGCCAGGCCATGTAATGTGAAGAGAGTGACACCCTCCTTCCCCAGCACATGTCAAAGGCATAGACAATCAGATATTCCATTCCTCTGGACATAGGGATTGGTTCAGGGTTGGGTATGCAATGACAGCCAAGCCTGTAAGGAATAAATCCAGGATTTTTATAGGAAATCTGGAAGAGTAGAAGCTCTATTTTTATTAATGGGAGTTGTTAAGATGGCAGAATGTTAACCTGGAGCTTCGAACTGCAACTGTTAGGAAACGGCATGCCTCGGAATGCAGCTGACACGTGGGGAAACAGAGGTGAGAGATGGAAAGGGAGCAAGGCCCTGGAGTCAGCATCTCCTGAAGCATGACTTATCCCAGGACTTTGTAGTTACACAAGGCAATACACACCTACCCTACTTTTTTTCTTGAACCAGTTTGAGTAGAGGTTGTAGCCTTATCCCTTGAGAGCATCCTGGCTAGTTCAGGATGTTGCTGGGGAAGTCTTACCTCCCTCTCAGGTAGTGTAGGGGCAGAGCTGGATCCCAGATCTTGGATAGCCAAGGCCTCACCTGGGGCACACTGCTTTCTCTGGTGACTCCTGACTTGGCCCGAGGGCAGCCCCACTCTAGGGAACCATTTAGCTCATCATAGTCAACCTCTTGAAACAGATGGTCTCTGAGATTGAGGCATTGAGACTGGAGACCTAAAATGTGTTCTGCAGAGCAGTGGTCCTGGGAGATGGTCCAGAATAAAGGGGGCCATGCTCTCAGGAGTTGGGGAACGGGTGTGTCCAAGGCCATGCCTCTTACAGTGGGGCTCAATACAATGACAAGTTGGTGCAGGAGTATAAAGGTCTGTACATAGGAAAAGCTCCACTGGGTTAAAGTTCAGGTCCCCATGGTGTTGGATGAGGGTGTCACTGGGTCTGTGTCATTCTGTCATGACTTGGTTTCTCCCTCTGTCCAACTCACTTCTGTCTTGTCCCTTCCACAGATGTCAATTCCAGGGCACTCCTTAATAAGTCCTACTACCAACTCCATCTCAATCTGCTTCCTGAGGTGCCTGCCTGGGCAGTATTCCTGTTGGGTTAGGAAGACTTGACAGCCCCTATGCTTCCCTCCTAGTCTGTACTGTATCTCTCCCTACACTGTATGCAGGTTGAGTCAGGTGCTCAGCCTGATCTATTTTTCAAATGCCCAGTGCCTAGCACAGCACCTAACATAGTAGGTATTCACTAGGTAATAGCTGGGGGCACAAATGCATGTGCCAAGCTGAGGGTTGTCACCATCCACTGGGAGGGGGCAAAGAGTTTTCAAAGGCCTCTTGACTTCTTCCTAAGCTTTCTCTCCCATTTTGAAGCAGTGATTCTGTGGGCAGAAGGGTCAGGGTGCACCAGGGATCTGAGAAGAGCCAGGGTAAGTCTAAGTTGAAGCCAGAGCTTCTTCTAAAGAGAGTGGCCTTGATTTTCCAGCCCACCACGGAATGAGGGCAGAGAGGCCCTGGTGCAGGAGCCCCATGGGAGCTCCTAACTAATTTTGCCACATCCCAGATAGCTCAAGCATGACGGCTGCTAGGGGGAAGGGGTGGGCCTGGCTCCCGGAGGGGAGCCCCCATTCCCATTTTTTGGAGGTTGGATCACAGAGTGCCACTTGTGGGAAGGCTCCCAGGGGCACCACGTGGTTGAGCCATCCTGCCTGTAATCCAGGGAGTCCTCTGAGTACCATCTCTTCCCTAGGAAGCCCTTCCCAGAAGGCAGGGCCAGGGCACTGTGACTTCTCAGACTTCTTCCCATCTCAGGATATAAACGCTATGGATGTGTTTTTAAGTTAGGAGCATTTGGATGTTTTTGTTCTACTGCTTTCAACACAGTCCACAGATAAGCAGTGAGGAATGGTGGTGGAGATCAAATGTGCATCAGTGATATATGATATGCATGTTTGGGCCCTTCCTTTCCACTTGGAAACTCAGGCTGGATATATCCTTCAGGGAACAGTGTACTAATCAAATACCGAATGACAAAACTTGGTAATACTGCAATCCATTATATAATCCTTTATGTTTTTCTTCTTATTTGCACTTCATTATTATTTCCTTGGACTTTTCTGAACACATTTGTCAAACAGACATAAACAAGGTGCCTTATGTACATGAATTGAACCTAAGAACTAAAACATAATGCTAATAAAAATAGAAATAACAAACAGAATGGAATAATATCACCCCAGTTCTCTTCTAAATACTTTGCTCACAGTACCTGCTTAATTCTTGCAACAACTCTGTGAAGTGGTTAACGCTATGATTTTGCCAGATGAAGGAAGTGTTGCTTGAGAAGTTAAGTTGTGCCCTCACAACTGGTAAGTGACAGAGATGGAGGGAACCCAGTCCCTGTGGCTTCACCTTGCACCTTCATCCTGTTCTCACCATTGTGAGTCAGTGCCACAGCAAAGGGCTGGAGACTGGTCCTGTCCATGAAGTGGACTTCAGCGGTGTGCCACAGGGGGCTTTAGCAGGCAAGGGCCATGTCCAAGCACCACCCAGAGCATCTTACACACGTGGTGGCTGCAGCTCAGGGAACTGACACTCCGTGGGGTAGGACCATTGTGCTTACATCTGACTTTCTTTTAGCAAAATTCTCTTTTTCCCTCAAATGATAAAAGAAACCTGACTTATAAAACAGATAAGGTTTATATGATTAGAATGAATTGATTTTATAAGTTCAAATGTACAATATTTATTCATTGTAAACCAGATAGTAAGAAAAGTGAGGCTTTTTAGATCAACATAGTCTTTATAATCAGTCTTTTTTTTGGATAATATTTGCAGTCATAGATCAGTCGTGGTGTTTCATTTAGGTCTGCGTTTTATTAGGTTGCATAATATTGAAAAAAAAAAAACAACCCTGAGTCACACAGGTATTATTTGTACGTACTAATTTCTGAATGTTCGTCTTATGATCTCAGTATATGCTTTTTGAAAAATTATTTTTATTGTTTTTATTTTGTTTTTGAGAGAGAGAGAGACAGAGAGCAGGTGGGGGAGGGGCAGAGAGGGAGGAAGACACAGATGCTAAAGCAGGCTCCAGGCTCTGATCTGTCAGCACAGAGCCTGATGTGATGTGGGGCTTGAACTCACAAATCATGAGATTGTGACCTGAGCTTAAGTGTGATGCTTAACTGACTGAGCCACCCAGGTGCCTCATATGATTTTGGTACACTCTTAAATGTCCAGAGGTTTGAAAGACAAGTGGCAAGATATTTTTTTCCAAAGTTGAATTACTCTCCATGACTAAGAACTGCCTGTGTTCCTTAATTAGTAAATGTATGAGCTGGAGGGAGCTGATGAGTGGTTTCTTAAGGTAGTTTAAAATCACAACTGTATGGTAGAAAACACTTTTCAAATTTATGTTGCAACATTATGGGATATTATTCAGCAATATCATTAAAAAACTCTCATATATATTAGTACCTGTCTCTGCCATAGAGTAACTCAAGCAGTGACTTGATTCTGTTATTTATTCATTCATGCATTGGTTCATCTATCCATGCATTCACAAACTTTTTGTTGAGCACCTACTATACTCCAGGCAGTGGTCTAAGTGCTCTGGATATAGTTATAAACAGAGTAAAGTCCTTTCCTTCCTGGAGCTGACATTTGGAGGGTGGGTGGGAGAGCAGAGCTGTGGAAATAGACAGTAAGTCCACACACAAGTAAGGACATTTGTCAGGGGGTGATCTGTGATTTAAATGAAAGGGTGGTAATGTTTAGGCTATGAAGAAAAGATGTTGCAGGGAGCAGAGTATAATGTGCAGTTGAAACATAAGTGATGAAACATGAAATGCAGAGAAGGTAAGGAGTGGTTCCTTATTTTATGTGCAATTCCCCCAACCAATAGAATTTAAGTCTTACTCAATTTACCTTACTGGTAAAAAAAATACAAAAACTTCGGCACTTGCCATCATGTAATGACTTGGCTTTAGTTCTATTCATGTGCACAATGTTCTAAATAAAAAGTATAAATATATCAGTGAGATAATGAGGAAATTTTATTTTGAGGTCCGGATGCACTAACCTGGCAGAGCAAGTTACCCGTATTTGGTATAAAACACGCTAACTTTACATGTTGCTTTAACTTCTGTGGTTTTACAACAATGGTTAAGATAACTTAAAAACACAAAATTTGCATAAAATATTTGTAATGTCTTTAAGTCACCTGCTTGGGACTCTAAGTTCCTGGGGAATCGTTTGAAAACCACAAAGATGCTGGGGACAGGGTGGGCATTACAGTTGAGAGGCTCGTCTTTGGCCTCACCAAATCTGGCTTGAAATTTGGCTCTGCCCTAATCAGTTATCTGGCCTTGGAGTTGTGTCTAGGCCTCATCCTCTTCACCTACAAGGCAGAAAGACTTCATGTCCCACATTGGCCAGATGTCTGAAACATCAAGGACTTACAAGATGTGTGAGAGTCCTTTTTCTTCCCCAAACAGACCAGCCTGAATCAGTTCTGGAGATACCAGTCAGCAAGAAGTAGGGTTCCAGCCATAGGAATTGGTTTGTGCTGTGCCTCTACTCTAGTCTCTTGGGACAGAGGCCAAGGGCAAAGAGTAACTTGGAGGATGGGCAAGTGGTGGGGACAGAAACTTGGGTGCACAAAGCAAACCAGCAATATGCTAACCACAAAGGGGCCCATTGTGGTCACTGGCCTTTAGCAATGAGTTAGAAGTGAGGAGATTGTAGGGGTGAGAAGAAAAGGACTTTGGAGATAAGGAATTGAACAGGTCTGCATGGACAAGGGAAGAAGGCTATCTTTGGGACTTCAGTGACCACCTTCCTCTAAAAATTGGTCTCCACGTGGAACCCCATGTCCAGATTATCTTGGTTGCTTGTGCTTGGAAGTAGGTCATGGCTGCCACAGACGCTGGTAGTGGGAGCTGGAGTGGGTCCCACTGGGTTAACAGGGTAAACATTGCACATCACCTCCCAGTTCCACATTCAGTGATGGCACATGGGTATCTTAAAATCGGATATTCTGCATGGGAACACTTACACCAGGGAGGTTGGCAAAGGCCAATCAGGGTTTTTGTCTCCAGAGAACAGGTTGTTAAACACAGGATGCTCATTTTAGAACTAGCCTCTGTTAAACCTTGGGATTAACATTACCTGTGAAGTCTTCAATTTATAAACTACCGAAACACGGATGCGTTTGCCTCCAGACTTCACTGTAACCCGTTACAGTTGTCTGGTTGCTACCGCCTCTAGGAGCCGGAGATAGTCCACAGGTTCAGAAGGGGAGAAGTCACTATGAAAAGCCAGAAGACACTCAGAGCAGAATGGTTCTGCCTGCATGCTGGCCCTCCTGGTCATTTTTGCTTCACTTAGCTAAGCAGCCTCAAATCCCAGTAGTGTAAATCCAGGCAGAAAGAGCCAATCAACCATTTACTTATCAGTGAGAATTTGTTCCCTGGGAGGCTGGGGGAAGAAATTAGATAAGTAATTTTAAAGTCAGCAGCATGGGGGTGGTAGGTGCTGGAGTGGAGGGTGGATCTGGTTGTGATTCTACCATCAGGGGGTGACCTTAGGGTCCCAGGAACCCAAGAGAAGGGATTCTGCGTTATCAGAGGGCTGAAGACAAACTGTGCCTTCTTAAAGTTTTTCCAGGGCTGGCCCTGCTCTTAGAGAAGAGAGAGAATACTGTATTCATCTTCTTTCTCCTCTTTAGCCCCTGACTCTGGCCCACAGTTTAAGATGAGTATTATTAGGTCTCATGGTTAGAAATGTTTGGAGAAATATATTCTGCGCTACAAATCAGCATTCAGAGAATACAGAGTTGACAACTGTCTTTAGCTTTCTGTATTTAACCAGTGAAGATAGTTTTCTTAATTTTTAATGTTTAATTACTTTTGAAAGAGAGAGAGAGAAAGGCAAAGAGAGGGAGACAGACTCCTAAGCAGGGTCCAGGCTTTGAGCTGTCTGCTCAGAGCCTGATGTGAGGCTCGAACTCACAAACTATGAGATTATGACCTGAGCTGAAGTCAGACGCTTCACCAACTGAGCCATTCTGGCGGCCCATCAGTGGTGATATTTTTGAAGTTTCATGTAGAACAAGATAGATTTACTCAATAACTCATAGGAGAATTTCAGAAATGTCCTAGTTTCTGCTTCCTCCTCTTGTAGCCAGGTGAACTGGAGAGTCCTCGGGCCCTGGGGCCCTGACGCAGCCAGATGGGAAGGAGTGGCCAAAGGTTCTTGGTCCTGCCACTGGAATGAATTTAAGGACAGATTCGCAGCACAGTGGATGAGTGACACAAGAGGGAAAGTTTACTGAAGTGAGAAGTACATTCTTGAGATGGGAGACTGAGAGAGAGAGAGAGCGCACGCACCTGCACAAGAGCATAAGCGCAGCACAGAGACCATCCTGGGGGTTGGGTTTCTATCTTTTATTGACAGTTAATTAGGGGGCAGAATATTTATTACTTGGGGTGGGAAGCAGGGTTTCCTGCCTTTTCTTCCTAATTTGTTCAGGGGTGCCCTGTTAAGGCATCTGCCATCTTGTTCCTGTCTGGTTTGATCAGGCTTCCTGTGCTTCCGGGACTGCCCTCTGACTTTCGTGAAGGTTGGCGGGCTCTGACTTCCTCTTGCTGACATCCAGGTATTCTGTTGGAACCTAACTAACTCCCTACTTTAGCACTCTGGGTTGAAGCTTTTCATCTGTTAGTATCCTCTGTACTCTAAGCATCCCTGTCAAATGGTTAATAATGTGAAAACAAGTGCCTAACTGTACTAGGGTCACTTGGCATTTAAAGAAACACTTTTAGAGAGAGCAAATCATCCCCATGTGGCTGGGCCCAGGCCATGTGGCATCCCAAAGAGATTTTGTGGAGAAGCATATGTAGCCATTGTAGACGGGTCCACAGAGGTTGTCCTGATGCTGTAAGGTAACATGTACCTGTGTGTTCTGGTTATCTACAGCTGTGTGAGAAAACTACTGTAAAATTAGTGGCTTAAAACAATAACCTTTTTTATTATATCTTATTTGAGAAGTCTGATATTCAGGAAGGGTTTGGCTGAGTTATTCTTTCGCTCCTTGTGGCATGGACTCAGGTCACTCACTGCTTCTCTCAGCCTGTGGATTGTTATTCTGGAAAGTGTAAGACAGCATATACTTCTGATATTTTGGTGGGATGGATGTGGCATTGTAACTTATAATAAGAAATATATTTGGTCTTTGTGTTGCTGGCAGAGAGCTCCTAAAGCCATTGGAATTTCCCAAGTGATAAAAACAATAAACTTCTTAATGTTCATAAAGTGACTCTTAGAAAACTTCTAGGTAACCTAGGGCTAGGGGCTTGTCGCCAGGGGATCCAATTAAGTCATTAGAGGGTTGGAACTTTAAGTTGTACCCCAACCCAGGGCGGGGGGGACTGGAGGGTAAATCAATCACCAGTGGCCAATGATGTGATCAGTCGTGTGTAGGTAATAATACCTCCATAAAAATTCAAAAGGATGGGATTCAGAGAGCCTCCAGGTGAGTGAACACATACGAAGTGGCAAACTTAGCATGGAAGCATTGCACAGGATGCAATAGTATAACTGTTCTTGAATTACATCCTTTTATAATAAACCCATTATCTAGTAAGTAAAATGTTTCTCTAAATTTTGTGAGCTGCTCTAGCAATTAATTGAACCCATCATGGGGATTATTGGAATTTCTCATCTATGACCTGTTGGTTAGAAGCCCAGGTGACAATATGGATTTGTGATGGTCATCTGTAGGGGGTTGCAGTCTTGTTAACCTGTGGGGTCTGGTGCTATGTCCAGGTAGGTAGTCTGAGGATTGAGTTCAATTGTAGGACATCTAGCTAGTGTGGGAGAATTACCTAGTAGTGTGGAAAAAATCCCACACATTGGAATTGGGCACAGAATCAAAATGGATGAGGTGCACCTGGGTGGCTCAATTGGTTAAGCGGTTGAGTCTGACTCCGATCATGATCTCTCAATTCATGGGTTCAAGCCCCTCATTGGGCTCTGTGCTGACAGCTTGGAGCCTGAAGCCTGCTTTAGATTCTGTCTCCCTCTCTCTCTGCCTCTCCTCTACTTGTGCTCTGTCTCTGTCTTTCTCTCAAAAAAAAAAAAAAAAAAAAGGCATTAAAAAAAACAATGGATGGAAAGCTGGGCTCAGGTGGGACTATCTAAAGGAGCACCTACCTCTCTGTGGCCTTTTCCATATGGTAATCTCAGGATAATTAGACTCCTTATATGGCAGATGGCTTCTCCCAGAGTACATGTTACATGAGAACCAGGTAGAAGCTTCAGAGTCTTTTCTGACTTTGTCACAGAACTCAGCAATATCATTCAATTCATTCGGTGGGTAACAAATGGGTCATCAGGACAGGGCAGATTCAGGGGAGAACAATTAGACTCCATCTCTTAATGGGAGAGCTTCCCCCACTGTGGGAAGAGTACGTGGCACAGAACATACTGTCATGGCCATCCATAGGAAAGGACAATCCACTACCCTGCATATCCTAAAACTGGGCGTCTTCGCCTGTTGGCTCCCATATTACCCCATAAGTAGCCAAAAGTCTTAACTGACAGCACTTTCTGTCAAATTAATTAAATAATAGTGAGCTTTGTTCAGGGCCTGGACTGATTTCAACCTGATCTTCATCGTCCCCAGTACTCCGCATCATGAAATCCAAGTCCTGGTTTTGCTCTACCCCCAGCATATTGTCAATCATCTTGAGAGTTGTCATAAACATCCTAAAATACTAACATTAATTAAGTGATAAATATTTACCATTTATGCCTATGAGGATTTCAACAATGTTACAGCTGTAATGAGACAAGCTATGACAGGGTATCAGTCTCAACTCTTAAAGAAGAAAATCTGAGAATCACAGATGTGTACCCTAAATGAATGGATAGAAGTCAGAGGAATAAATTTTTCAGGGGTTGAGGTGAGCACATGGGTAAATTTCTCTAAATGTATCTAGTTATATTTCTTTAATTGATTTATTTTTCTTGTTTGCTCAATGGTTCCTGTGCCAGCCGTTGCCATTCTCTTGTTTCCCATAGGCAGAGATTAGGCTGTTCACATGTGTGCTGATGAGCACGAGCCCCACCATCACTGGTTGACACCATGCTCCTGCATGCCCTGCTCCTGGGGTGGTTAATAAATCGTCCCTGGTGTTTTGATGACATAACCTTTAGATCTGAAATTGCAGCTGTACTCAGTTGTTAGGAAAAGCTCATGTTATCATATGTTGCCTGGTGTTTTTTCAGAAAACATATATTGCTCCTTGGTTTTTGAAGTCTTTCTGATATATTTAAATAATTCCTTGAGCAAATGTTTTAGGAATCAATTGAATTGTTCTTATTGTCTTGACTAAACTTTATCTCTCTCAAAATTGGCAGAAAGGTGTTTGATAGCTTAAAGAATAGATTGTAAACTTAAAAAAAAAGGGGGGGGCACCTGGGTGGCTTAGTCGGTTAAGTGTCCGACTTTCGCTTAGGTCACGATCTCGCGGATCGTGGGTTCGAGCCCCGCGTCAGGCTCTGTGCTGACTGCCAGCTCAGAGCCTGGAGCCTGTTTCGGTCTGTGACTCCCTCTCTCTCTGACCCTCCCCTGCTCACACTGTCTCTCTCTCTCTCTCTCTCCTAGAAATAAATAAAGCTTAAAAAAAAAAAAAAAGAATAGATTGAACATTTAAATATCGGGTGCATTTAGATGATTGTATGTCTTTTTTTTTGTAAATAAAAATTACAAACTTATTTCTAACGTCTGCCAAATGTAGTACTTCTCTAAAAATCCTTGCAGATTTTTGTAATTTTTTTCTTAACGTTTTATTTATTTCTGAGAGAGAGAGGGAGAGAGAGAGAGACAGACAGACAGACAGCGTGAGCAGGGGAAGGTCAGAGAGAGAGGGAGACACAGAATCCGAAACAGGCTCCAGGCTCTGAGCTGACTGTCAGCACAGAGCCCGACGCACAGCTCGAACCCATGAACCAGGAGATCATGATCTGAGCCGAAGTCGGATGCTTAACTGACTGAGCCACCCAGGTGCCCCAGATTTTGTAATTAAATTATTCTTTGTGGCCTAGAGTATAAATTTGATAATATTATTATATATCTTTGTTCTTAACTTCCCTTATGTCTACCCACCTTTTAAAAATGCCACTTGGGGGCGCCTGGGTGGCTCAGTCAGTTAAGCATCTGACTTTGGCTCAGGTCATGATCTCACGGTTCATGGGTTCCAGTCCCGCATTGGGCTCTGAGCTCACAGCTAGCTCAGAGCCTGGAGCCTGTTTCAGATTCTGTGTCTCCCTTTCTCTCTGACCCTGCCCTGTTCATGCTGTCTCTCTCAGAAATAAATAAAACATAAAAAACATTTAAAAAAAATGCCACTTGTTCAGAGCCTTGGGTGAGTTTTTATAGGAACCATCCTCAGGATGCTACTTGCATGTCAATTTCCTGATTTGTTCTGTCAGTTTGGGAAGATGGGCTAGTAGAATGTTCTGCAGGCCCATACAATTATGAAACTTTAATTAGCACTTTTCCACCAAGAAAACATTGTGAACTGAGTTATCGAGGGAGTGAGAAATTCAGGTCAAATGGGAAGGGGCAGAAGGTGCTCACGCTCAAGGGCATACAATGCTCCTTAAATGGCCCTGAACCCTGCATCCAAGGGAAAACCTTTCAGTTTGCTGTCAGATGAAACTGAGGTTCTCTTAAATAGCAACACAATATACTGCTGTGAAGTTTGTTTCCTAACTCGTGGATCCTGTGAATCTTTCGATGTACCCCCTTTTCTTCATGAAGTATGAAAGGGGTTGCAGGGAGAGTTGGAAAGCTCAGTTTCATAATTTTTGGCGCGTCTCAGTACAGTGTGTAGGGCTTGTTGCATGTGCTGGATTTTATACATAAAATACCCTTTGCCAGAAAATGTGGTGCATATATTCATTGGAATATTACTCCGCAATCAAGAAGAATGAAATCTTGCCGTTTGCAACAATG
The DNA here is from genome assembly GCA_017311185.1 of Proteles cristata cristata. Taxonomy (NCBI): domain Eukaryota; kingdom Metazoa; phylum Chordata; class Mammalia; order Carnivora; family Hyaenidae; genus Proteles; species Proteles cristata. The sequence continues at coordinate 19,226 of JAESUZ010005476.1, forward strand.
TGGATGGAACTAGGGTATACTATGATAAGTGAAATAAATCAGTCAGAAAAAGACAATTACATGATTTCACTAATATGTGAAATTTAAGAAGCAAAACAGATGGCCATAGGGGAAAGGAAGGAAAAATAAGATAAAAACAGAGAGGGAGGCAAACCATAAAAGACTCTTAAATACAGAGAACAAACTGAAGGTAGGTAGAGGGAGATGGGCAGATGGGCGAAATGGGTGATGGACATTACGGAGGGCACTGTTGGGATGAGCACTAGGTGTTAGATGTTAGTGATGAATCACTGGGTTCTACTCCTTTAAAAATTTTTTTTTAATGTTTTTAAGTATTTTTGAGAGAGAGACAGAGCATGAATGGGGGAGGGGTAGAGAAAGAGGGAGACACAGAATCTGAAGCAGGCTCCAGGTTCTGAGCTGGGAGCACAGAGCCAGATGTGGGGATCGAACTCCCAAACTGTGTGATCAAACTGAGCTGAAGTCAGATGCTTAATCAACTGAGCCACCCAGGTGCCCCTACTGGGTTCTACTCCTAATACTATATGTTAACTAATTTTGAATTAAAGTAAATAAATTTAAATAAATAAATAAAATTATTCTTTATCTGAAATTTTCCTTTGCTCTGATTTCATCATAAACTTTTTTTCCTTGTGTGTGTGTATGTAAGTATTCTCAAAAATGCTTTGCATTAGTCAAGTTATAGAGAAAGAAAGAAACCATGAACTCTGGAGGTGTATGACTTTAATGCTGTTATATAGGGGAGACAAATGGGAGGGGTAACCTAGGAGGTATAGGGGAGTGGGTTAAGCTACAACTCAGAGAAGTTAATTCCCAGGTGGATGTAGACCTGTAGAACAATGAAATTTCAGGGCATATCAGGACTACTTAGTGCTTGTTGATACTATCTATAGTTTCAAAGAATCAGCTTTTGGTTTCACTGTTTTTCTCTGTTTTCTATTTTCTGTTTAATTTTTGCTTTAATCTTAATTATTTCTTTCTTCTGTCTGCTTTGGGTTTAACTGACTCCTCTTTTTTTAGTTTCTTAAGGCAGAAAACTGGGTTATTGATTTGATACACTTTTTCCTTTTTTTCCCTAACTTTATTCATTTATTTTGAGGGAGAGGAGAGGGGAGGGGAGAGGAGGAGAGAGAGGGAATCCCAAGCAGAGCAGTGCAGAGCTCAGTGTGGGGCTTGAACCCACAAACTGCAAGATCATGATCTGAGCTGAAGTTGGACACCTAACTGGGGCCACCCAGGTGCCCTTTTTTTCCTTTTTTTAAAAACATTTTTTTAATAGTTTACTTTTGAGAGAGAGAGAGAGAGACGGCATGAGTGGGGGAGGGGCAGAGAGAGAGGGAGACACGGAATCCGAAACAGGCTCTAGGCTCTGAGCTGCCAGCATAGAACCTGACGTGGGGCTTGAACCCACGAACCGTGAGATCATGACCTGAGCCAAAGTTGGAAGCTTAACGGACTGAGCCATCCAGGTGCCCCTTTTCCTTTTTAATATAGGCATTTGCAGCTACAACTTTCCTTCTGTGCACTGCTTTAGCTGCATATCCTGAGTTTTGATATGTTGTATTTTTGTTTTCACTTACATCAAGGTATTTTCTAATTTCTCTTCCCATTTCTGCTTTGATCCATTGGTTATTGAGGAGTGTGTTGTTTAATATCCTCATATCTGTGAACTTCATAAATTTCCTCTGTACTTATTTTCTAATTACATTCAGTTATGGTTGGCAATCCGACTTCGTATTATTCCAATCCTTTCAAATTGATTGAGGCTTGTTTTTTGCCATCGTATGGTCAAATCTGGAGAATGTTCCATGTGCACTTGAAAAGAATGTCTATTCTACTGTTAGTGGGTAGAGGATTCTATAAAAGTCAGTTAGGTCTATTTCCTTGTTGATCTTCTGCCTACTTGCTCTACCATTACAAAAAGTGTGGCATTGAAATCTCCCACTACCATTATTGAATTATCTATTCCTTCAATTCTGTCAGTTTTTTCCCCTATAATTGGGGGTGTTGATAGGTGCTATTTGGTTCTTTGTAGATAGTGTTTTATTTTTCCTGCTTATTTCTTATTATCTATTATGGTTTTAATCATCTTAATCATACTCAGTATGTCATTCATGTCCTATATTTGCATCATCTGATGTTCTCAAACATCGAGACCTACTATTTGTTGTGTCTGCTGATCTCATGAAGCTAAGTAGTTTCCTCGTATATTTTGTAATTTTTCATTGTGAGCTCATGCATAGAGGACTTAATCTATAGGAAACTTATGCACCCTGGATTGAAGGAGTATTTCTCCAAACTGATTTTTCTTTTGTGTCTGTCAGATGCTCTAAGGATATTATAACCATATGAAGCCATAAGGCAAGCCATTATTTTATGTATATTTATAATGTGAAGGGGTCCTGAAGAAAGCTTAAATTTGATCTCTAAAACTGTGTAAGCATAAGCCCATGAGATGCTTGCTTTCTTCCCTCTGAGAGGCCAGATCAGGACAAAAAAATTTTCTTTCCCTTATCCTTATGCTGTTGGGTTGGTATTTTCTAGTTAACTCTTTTACAGAACGTGGAGCTTTTCTAAGAACTTGGCTTTTATACAGAAGTCTTAGTTCTGTTGCTCCCCATAAGCAGGATCAAGATCTCATTTCATTCCCTTCTGAGGTCATTAAAACCAAAATCTCTTAGTTACTGAGACCAAAAAACACCCTTAGGGCTGCTACAGGATCAGCTCAGGTCCTTATCTCTTTGGTTTTTAGTTTTCTCTTTGTTTTTGACATCTGGGAATTTCCTTTCCTAGGATCATGGCTATGCATATAATAGGATATTTGTAATATTTGTAAAGAGTTTTCAGGTTATCTAGTTCAGACTATTGCTGGAAATAAAAGTCAAATAACTTTCTTTTCATTTTTTGAAAATAAAATTGCTTCAGCAAAGAAATTAAATTCCATATGAGAAATAGAAAATCACCTAATCACTATGCTAATAGTGGCTGTGGGCAAGATCTACTGATGAATATCTACTGATGAATATCTACCTAGAGCTGGAGGGACCAACCAACACATCATTTCCTGACAAGGAGTAGAAACTGCACACTGTATTCACTCATTTGCCCCTCTAAAAAGCCCTCATTGCAAAACCCAGGCCACCTATAAAGTGGCTCACTCTCACCTTTTCCTTCCTTGAGAGACAAGCAGAGTATTCTCTCTCATCAGCAACAAGAATTGATTCTGATTATAAACAAAGCCAAGGTTATTAAGAGCAGCATTCATATCTAGCTTCTGTCAAGAGCCAAAACTCTTCTCCTACCTGTGAGCAATACATCATTGATGACATTGGCAGATGTTCCCTTGGTGGATGCGGAGGTGGGCCTCATGGTCCAGGTAGTTCAGGTCCATGGAATATATTCCAGGGCTATTTCCCAGGAAGCTGTGTATGACCTTTGCTGACAAGCATACAACTGGCTTATGTCTGAAGAGATACCGAGGAGCTGTCTGTTCCAGTAGCTATACACAGTCTCCACCAAGTTTGAATGTGTAATAGTTGTGGTATTGATCCAATAGCTAATGAGAGACTTACTTTTAAATGTCCCCAAATTTTAGTGTTTTATTAATTTCTTTTATGATTCTGTCCTTTCTTTGCTCTATATATGTTATTATATACTTAAATAGTTTTATCTCTCTTATGAAGTAAAACTAATTGTTTGCCAGGTGTATTCACCACTGAACTGTACCAAGCATTTAGAGACTTGCTACCAATTCTTCACAAACTCTTCCAAAAAAAGGAAAAGGAGGGAACCCTATCCCCCATAATATTTTGAGTGCTTGATACTCAAAGCAGACAAAGATATCACAAAACAACCGCAGATCAATATTTCTTATAAATATGGCTGCAAAAGTCTTCAATAAAATACTTGCAAACTGAATCTAGTAACATAAAAAAGAATCATACACCATGATGAAATGGGATTTATCCTACAGATTCAAGACTAGCTCAGCATCTGAAAATCAATTAATAGAATACATTGTATCAATATAATTTTTTAAATGACATGATCTTTCATTAGGAGCAAAAAAAGCATTTGGAAAAATCCAATGCTGTTTCATGATAAAAACACTCAACAAACTAGGAATAAAAGGGAATTTCCTTAAACTGATAAAGGGCATCTCTGAAAAGTCCACAGCTAACATCAGATTTAATGGTGAAAAACTGGATGCTTTCTCTCTACAACCAGAAACAGGACAAGGATGCACACTCTTACCACTTCTATTCAACACTGTATTGGACAGTCTAGCCAGGGTAATTAGGTAAGAAAAATAGATAAAAAGGAATCACATTAGAAAGGAAGAAGTGAAACTACCTCTATTCACAACTATAGGAAATCTTAAGGAATCCATTAAAAAACTATTAAAATTAACATACAAGTTCAGCATGGTTGGAGGATACAAGATTAATGTACAAAAATCAATTATATTTGTATACACTTACAATTAACAATAAAAAAATGAAACTAAGAACAATTTCATTCACACTAGCATCAGAAAGAGTAAGTTATCTAGAAATAAATTTAACAGAAAAACTGTGCAAACATATACCCTGAAAACTTAAAAGCCAACAGCCTTGAGCCTTCTTAAAGAAGATCTAAATAAATGGAAAAATAACTCCTATTCATGGATCAGAAGACTTAACATTTTTGAGATGGCAACACTCCCAGCTTGCCCTGCAGATTCAACACAATCCCTATCAGAACCCCAGCTGACTTCTTTGTAAAAATTGACAAGCTGATTCTAAAATTCATAAAATTGAATGTGCCTCAGAATAATCAAAACAGGGGTGATTGGGCGGCTTTGTTGGTTGAACTCTGACTTCAGCTGAGGTCATGATCTTGCATCTTGTGAGTTTGAGCCCCGCATCAGGCTCGCTGCTGTCAGTGCAGAGCCTGCTTCAGATTTTCTGTCCCCTTCTCTCTCTGCTCCTCCCCCACATGTGCGCACACGTGCACACTCTTTCTCAAAAATAAATAAACGTTAAAAAAATCATTAAAAACAATTCTGAAGTAGTAGGACTCTCATTTCCTAATTTTATTTATTTGTTTGTTTATTTTTAATGTTTTATTTATTTCTGAGAGAGAGAGAGAGATAGCATGAACAGGAAGGGTCAGAGAGAGAGGGAGACACAGAATCTGAGACAGGCTCCAGGCTCTCAGCTAGCTGTAAGCACAGAGCCCGATGTGGGGCTTGAACCCACGAACTGTGAAATCATGACCTGAGCCGAAGTCGGACACTTAACTGACTGAGCCACCCAGGTGCCCCATCATTTCCTAATTTCAAAACCTGCTACAAAGCAGTTGTAATCAAACAGTACAATACCAGCATGAGCACATACATATCTATCAATGGCATGGAACTGAGAAACCAGAAATAAGCCCATACATTTATGGACAGTTGATCCTGAGAAAGGTGTCAACAGCATTCACTAGGGAAAGAATAGTTCTTTCAACAAATGGCACTGGGATAACTGGATATCCACATGAAAATGAATGAAGTTTGGTCCTTCACACCATATACAAAGACTAACCCAAAATGGATCAAAGACCTACATGTAAGAGCTAAAGCTGTAAAATTCTTAGAAGAAAATATAGAGGTAATCTTTATGACCTAGGGTTTGACAAATGATCCTTAGATATAACACCAAAATCATGAGAAATAAAAAAATAATTGTATATCAACAAAATTATAAACTTTTTTGCTTCACAGAGCACCGTCAAAAAAGTGAAAAGACAACCGACAATATGGGAGAAAATATTCAAGAATTATTTATCTTATATGAGACTTTCATCTGGAATATATAAAGAATTCCTAGAATCCTTACAGCTCAACAACTAAAAAAGAGTGCAGTTCAAACCTGGGCAAAAGACTTGAATAGATATTTCTCCAAAGAAGAAAGACAAATGGCCAATAGGCACATGAAAAAATGCTTGATGTCATTAGTCATCAGGGAAGTGAAGAGGTACCACTTCATACCCACTAGGATGGCTAGAATAGAAATTGAGATAACAACAACTAGTGATAAGGATGTGGAGAACCTGAAATCCTCATATACGGTGGGTGAAAGATGGTGCAGCCACTTTGAGAAGTGGTTTGACAGTTTCTCAAATGATTAAACGTAAACTAAGCACATATCTCAGCAGTTACACCCCCGGCTCTATGCCCAGGATAAGTGTAAGCCTATGTTCACATAAAAAACTTGTACACTGATGTTTATAGCAGTATTATTTATAGCCAAAAATGGAAGCAACCCAAATGTACATTAATGAGTGAATGGATAAATGAAATGTATATTCACACAATGGAATATTATTTGTCCATGAAAAGGAATAGAAATACTAATCCATGCTGCAAATTGAATAAACCTTGAAAACATAGTAAGCCTAAGGAGCTAATCACAGAAGTCCACATATTATACGATACCATTCATATAAAAGCTCAGAATGGTGAAATATAGACAGGAAGTAGATTTGGTTTGCTTAGACTAGAGGGAGAGTTAGAGAGCTGGCAGTGACAGCTGAAGGGCTTCTTTTAGAGATGATGAAAATATTAGAAAATTGTGGCAATTGTTGTCCTTACCTGTGAATATACTAAAATCCACTGAATTATAAACTTTATGTAGGTGATTTATATATGTGAATTGTATTTCAATAAAGCTGTTTTAAGATAACTTGTAGGGGCGTCTGGGTTTTTCCGTTGTTTGGGCGTCCAACTTCAGCTCAGGTCATGATCTCACAGTTCATGGGTTTGAGCCCTATGTCAGGCTCTGTGCTGACAGCTCAGAGCCTGGAGCCTGGTTTGGACTCTGTCTCCCTTTCTCTCTGCCCCTCCCCCACTCATGCTCTGTTTCTCTCTGTCTCAATAATAAATAAACATTAAAATTTTTTTAAAAATAACCTGTAAAAATATAGTGGTCCTCATTATATCTTGAAATTCTTTTAAAAAACTTAATTCTGTCTGATAGTAATATGTGTATAGTAGTGCTCTGTTGGCTTGAATTTTCCCAATTACCTTTTTTCATGTTTGATTTTCAACCTTTCTGTTGTTCTTACAGCTTATGTGTATGTGTTTTCAAAATGTGCTTAGCTATTTTGTAAATCCAGTCTGGCAATTTTTTAAATTTAACTGGAAAAGTTTATTATTATTGATTGTAGTGTGTGTCTGTAAATATTTTTTACCATTTAGAACTATTTGCCCTAGCTTTTCTGTTTCTCCCTACCTCCTTTTTGTGCACTCTTAGATTTATTTGTCCCCCACCTCTATTCTGTTTTCTTCTTTTCCTAATTTGATATTATACACTTGAATTCTCTTCTTTTAGTAGTGACTTAGACATTTCAGCATATACGTTTATATTAACAAAATTTAAACTAAACTATCAATTGTGTCCTTATCTGTGTCTTAAACAATATGAAGAGGTTCAGATACTTTAACTTAATTATCATCCCCACGTATGTATATCCATTGTTGTTCAACATTTTAGGTTTTTTAAAATTCCACACTTTAGACGTTATTCTTATTTATTAGAGAGAGAGAGAGAGAGAGAGAACGAGCATGCGCACAAGCAAAGGGGGTGAAGGGAGAGGGAGAGAGAATCTCAAGCCGGCTCCATGCTTGAGCCCCTCACAAGGCTGGATCTAATAACTGATATCAGGACATGAGCTGAAATCAAAAGGGGGGCACTTAACTGACTGAGCCACCCAGGTCCTCCTTATTCTTATTTTTAAAACAGTATTTTGTTACAGCTAGCTCCGTGTTTACCATTTTTTTGTTCACCTATTTCTTGTCATCTTAGACTTTCAGAGATCATTTTCTACCTTTTTAAAGTGTGTCCTTCTTTCTAGTGAGTATCAGTTTCTAGTAAATGTTTTTTTATTACCATTTGTCTCACGTGCCATTATTATTTTGTGTGTGAAAGATGATTCAGCTGAGTGTAATGATCCTCAGTTGACCAATGCCAACTCCCAGCACTTTGAAAGTATCATTTGACAGTCTTTTGGCTTTTTAAATTTTTTTCCATTAAGAAATCAGCAGGTAATCTATCCTTTCTGTCTGGCTGATTTTAACATCTTCTCTTTGTCTTTGTTCCACAATTATACCAATTTTTTTTCTGGATGTCTTTCTGTTCATCCTGTTAGGAATTGTTGGACATCCTGAGTCTGAGATTGATGCTTCTTATCAGCTTAGGGAAAGTCTCAGCTGTTGTTTGAATAATGATTTTCCTTTATTATCTTTATAAGCTCTATCATAAATAATAATTAGGTGCCTGTTGGAATTCTTCACTTTATATCCCATATCCCTTAACCTCTTGGTCATATTTTTAGTACATTTATGCAGTATTCAGGAACTGTCTCTTGTGTATCACCTTGTTCACACCGATCTCTTCAGCTGCACCCAGTTTCCACTTAGCACCTATGTAGCTCGAGTTTCACTTATATTTTGTTATTTCTGGAGTTTTACTTGGTATTATTTCCACCCAGACATTTTGGTGGTCTTTGGCTCACTCATCACACTTTCAATATCTTATTTTTTTCTTAAAATATTTAAAAAGCATGAATTTCTTTTCTGTCTGGTAATCCTAACATCTGCTGTCTTTGCAGGTATTATTATGCAGTTTGAGGTTTTTTTTTTCCTGCTGATTTCTGCTCATGGGAGCATTCCTCTTGTGCTTTACATGTTTTTATTGTAAATATACATTCCTTGCCATACATTTAAAATTTTTTCCTGTACATACATGTATAGTATCCCACATGTTTTTACATTTTATATCAGGAGGGTTTCTCTAGATATTTAGTCTTAAATATCACCAGAAACAGAAGACCAATCATCCTTTTACCTTAAGTTTTCTACATTATTTTGTTTCAAATATGTTTCTTATTAAATAGTAATTATTTGCATTTAGTTTACTAAGCAAATTTGAGCTACCTGAGTAGACGAGCTTATACACTATACAGTTAGCGTATAACTAATATATTTTGTTCTGCTTCTCTTGTTTTAACTGCTACTATTTTTATGTTTTCTTATTTTTCTTTGATTGCTTTTTGCAATATGGTTTTGGCCTGCCATGTTCTTTCAGAGAGTGCATTTTGTTTCACACTTATTTTTATTCTACTGATGTTTAATGAAAAAAATCCTATGTCTCTAAATACATTTCCTCTCTTCCTATATAAGGAAAGAGATGTGTTATATTTACCTATATGTTTTCTTTGAAGAGCGCTTTCCAACAAGTCACCTGCATCTCAGACCTACAATATCAGGGCTATCTCTAGGCTGTGTAGAGTCCTGGGCGAATATTGTCTATATAAAAATTTAATTAAAACTTATATTGCAAATCTATGTGGCCATGTGAGGGATGGTGAACTGTCAGTGAAGATTTAGAACAATGGATAGAGGAGGGACTTAAGTTTTGTGTCTTACCATTCAGCCAGTGCATGTGAATACTCTCTGTAGTGACCAAGCACCATTTCTTCCTGAGCATATCCAGGACTCCTCTTGTCCTGTTCTTTATTCGTGCTCTATTTACTGTTGCATATAGACTATAGACTGCCTGACTAATTTCCTGTGTGTCAGGAGAAAAAGCTAGTGACTATGTTATTATACACAAAGTCATGTCTCTTCCAAACCTGTTTGTAGTAAAACAGTGTAGATCTTCTTGACTCTGAAGTTCCCTAATGCCTTTGTCTAGCGCTGGTTATATTGTTATTCATGATGCTGCATTATCCAGAGCTGCCTGTCCGTATTGGTTTCCAAGGACTCTCAGATGCTGTTACTATGCTTTGTTTTAGTTGCCTACAAACACAAGTCTTCTTCAGAGTGTGAAGGAAATTGTGAATAATTCGTTTTCTGGTCATGTTAAATTTGCTTCTTGAAATTTTGTAGCATAAATGTAGAATGACACATCTTCCAACCACGTCTTCCCTTGAACCCTTTAGCTGCGATCATTACATTCCCAGAATGTGATCTCTGCCGATGTTGACAGCACCCCTGCAGCAAGCAGCGGAGAGTGACGGGGCCTGCAGGCAAAGCAAGAGGAATGGTCCCATTCACACAAAGCACGTCTGTTTCTCACCTGGCGCTGCTTAAGACTGACCCAGAAGAGCATGATGCCACCAATTCTATTAGACAAGAGAGACACCGGAAGGGCTCTTTGGCATTTTAGAACAGTGATCTCAAAAGCTCTTGGAAGAGCTTGGCCTGGCCGCCCCCAGAGGATGGTCTGACACATAGTGCAGAACTTGCTGGAGGGGCAGCAGGACCACCGTTGTGGAGGGCACGCAAGATAAAGGACGCCTGTGTCCACCCCAGAGCCCTCTGATGTTATAGGTTGGCAGCGCACGCGGTTGGACTCTGGACGAGTGAACACCAGTGCGTGGTCCCCTATATATAGCCTAAGCCCAAGGGTTAGTAGTAGCCCAGAAACCTGACCTTATCGTGTATCCATCATGAGTGACAGTCATCCCGAAATCAGTGTGTCAGCACTATTCACTGACTGGTGGAGTAATCTGCTCATCAGGCCACTTCTTTAGAACTAGGGCCTGGCCCTAAGGTCCCAGGACAACTCCACAGGCATAAATGCCAGGGCGACCTTGCATAGATATTCCAGAAGATTCTCTCTGGGCAAGCTCTGAATCCACTCTCAGTGATTCAGAAGAGTAGGGTTTCCCCCTCTAACTGGTCCTTGGCTCCCTCTCACTGTTAGACTAGTTCCATGAGCTTGGAGGTTTGAGGATGGGACATTTTGCTGGGGAACCTTACCTAACTTGGCTTTGCAGGGAGGTTTTTCCTTTCTTTGTGTGGAACAGAAATTGGTGTATGATTCCTTCATCTGGATAATTAAAATGATAAAATATCCTCAAAAGTCTTACCTACTTTCGCATAGGTTTGTTGCTGTTGTTTTTCCTCTTTCTTTTGACTATTGCAGTGGGAATTTCCAGAAAAAGGAATTAAAGTTATAGTCATAAATGGTAATTAATTTTGCTATTTCTTATTTTATTGATGAGACTATTTTATCCATGCTTCTGTCTCCCATTTTTGAAGCATTGTGTAGTGTTTGCCATTTGGCATTGGCCACCAGACTGATCTTCAAACTTAAGCAGAAAGTCTGCAGAGTTGGATACTGTATCTAGCCAAATATGGGTGCCTTCTTAAAGTAGACCTCTCCAGCCTGGCACTTGATCTGTGAATATAAGAGTTTTAGGGTAAATTCCTATGGCGGTCACCACAGTGGAACCTTCTTCATTATCCAGAACTCCAAGATGGTCTGGATTCTCATGCCCCAAATTGCTGGGGAGGGAGATGGAGATCTTTCTTTGAATATACTTTGTTTAAACATACTTCTTTTCCTCATACAATTCAGGGACATCTTTGATAGCCCTCCAACCTCTGATACCCTCTGAGGTCAGATAATCCCCACGAGGTAAACTTGTTCATTAAATTAGCAGGACTGGCCGTAGGAAAACTGCTTAGGGCTCAGCCTGATGCATAGGAGAGCCCCGTGTAATCTGCTCCCAGACCTCCTTCTGCCTCGAGGGACTGAGTATTCTCTGGGGAAGGGTCTGGCTTTGCTTTCCGGGCCTGCATTAGGAGGCATAGTCAGTGTAATCAGTTCCTCCCTTCTCTCAGCCCTGCTTGGACCTTCAGGCCACCAACTGCCTACAGAGCATCACAGCAAAGGGCTCTATTATGCTTTTGAGCCACTGTCACTGTTCCTGCCTTGTGGCTGTGCCGGACTCTCACATTCTGGCATCCTTTCCACTTGCTCTTTCAAGTTTTCTGACATTTAAAAAAATTGCCCTCCTGTCTTAACATTAATATGCTTTATTAGCATCTTGATTAAAAATTGAATGAAACCCGCATGGGTTCATCCACTGCACCTACCACTGGGACCAGGCAGGATAAAGGGATGCTCTAAGGCTGTCCTAGCTGTGAGGCAAGGATGGATCAGCTGGAGATGCAGGCAGGACATGGGCACGCAGCAGCCAAATCAGGTCATGTGATTCCAGATTATGCAGCTCTTGGAGTCCTTCTCTAATGTGCATGCATTGACCCCCCCACCCCCGCCAAGGAGCCACTCCAATACCTCCCCTCTCTGTGGGTGAGTTAGTAGGGCACCTCCAGGATGTCAAGTCTATTTGTTCTCTATGGAATTCACCTTAGGGATTAAAGAATGAGTTTAGGAAAGGCCTAGTTCATTCACGCTAAGGCCTTTTGCTACTGATAACCACATATAAGCAATTTGAGTGTTTCCGTTCTCTTGCTTTGTGTTTTTTCTTGGAGATAAGGGAGGTGAACTTAGAAGATATTGTAACTCTTTCCACCTATCTTCTTCTCACTAGTCTTCCTGTACTTTGTATGTGTGGTCATCTTGAATAGTTCCCAGCATTTGGGAATTTCTGGAAGATGATGTCATTTCTGCCCTAAGTATGAAAAACATGGTCTTTAAGTTTTCTATACTTTCAAATATAACAAATGTTTATTGTAGAGAGTTAGAAAATGTTAAAAAAAAAAAACTAAGAGAAATCACCTGAACCCCACTATTCAAAGATAATTATTGTGAATGTTTTAATATTGTTCCCTTCTAGTTGCTTTTCTATGTTTATATTTATTTTTTTACCTGTGTAATATTACTTGACGACCTACTTTGTATCCTGTGGTTTTCACTTAATAGTACGCCCTGGGTATTTTACCATGTCATTACATATTTCTCTATAACTCCATATTTTATTTTATTTTATTTTCTTATTTCTAGGAGAGAGAGAGAGAGAGACAGCATGAGCAGGGGAGGGTCAGAGAGAGAGGGAGATACAGGCTCTGAAACAGGCTCCAGGCTCTGAGCTGGCAGCAGCACAGAGCCCGATGTGGGGCTCGAACCCACGAACCGCGAGATCATGACCTAAGTGAAAGTCGGACGCTTAACCGACTAAGCCACCCAGGTGCCCCTATAACTCCATTTTTTAAAAGATTATATTTTTAAGTAATCTCTAAACCCAACGTGGGGCTGGAACTCAGAATCCTAAGATCAAGAGTCACACACTCTACTAACTTGAGCCAGCGAGGCACCTCTATACCACATTTTTAATGGCTGCATCATATTCCACTTTATAGAGGTACTGTCAGTTGATTTTCTAATTTCTAGCTGCTGAATATCCAGGTCTTCTTCTTCCTACTTCTCTTTCCCCTTCTTTGGTTTTAGTAGATGATAATAAATGTCAAGAAGCAAAGTACACAGCTGTGCAAAGAAGTAGAGTGCCCAAAGTGTGACTCTAGTTGGAGTGGCCAGGGATGGTGGAAGCTTCTGAGCAGAAGGCAGGAGGGAAGAGGAGTTGGCTGTGGGGCCAGCTCGAGAAGTGTTTCAGGCAGAGCAAACAGCAAGTGCAGCAGTCCAGTGGTGGAAGAGTGCTGGATATGCGGAAGGGGGCAAGGAGCCCAGTGTGGCTGAAGCAGAGTGAAGATAACAAAGGGGATGCCGGGTGGTGGTATGTGGAAAGCTGCTTTCACCTGCCCAGCAGAGTCCACTGTCATGTTTTCAGGACTTTCTTTCACAAGCTGTTATTAAATATAATCATTATTAAAAATAAAATCATGGGGCACCTGGATGGCTCAGTCAGTTAAGCATCCGACTTCGGCTCAGGTCATGATCTCACAGTCGTGGGTTCAAGCCCCACGTTGGGCTCTGTGCTGACTGCCAGCTCAGAGCCTGGAGCCTGTTTCAGATTCTGTATCTCCCTCTCTCTCTGACCCTCCCCTGCTCACGCAGTCTCTCTCACTCTCTCAGAAATAAAAAAAAAATCATGCAAACTTATAACTCTAAGTACATTGTATTAAAAAGGAAGGAACTGGAGCACCTGGGTGGCTCAGTCAGTTAAGTGTCTGACTTTGGCTCATGTCATGATCTCTTGGTCCAGGAGTTTGAGCTCGGCGTAGGGCAGGCTCTGTGCTGACAGCTCAGAACCTGGATCTGACTTCAGATTCTATGTCTCACTCTCTCTTTCTGCGCTTCCCCTCTTATGTGCGCATGCATGTGCACTTTCTCTCTCAAAAATAAACATTTAAAAAAACTTTAAAAAGGAAGGAACAAGTACTCAAATTTCATCACTTTATAATTGCTTTTCTACATTTGACCATCTCTGCTCTTGAGGTTAATCGTGTCTATTGCACTGTGCAGTATGTTACTGCACATCTCTTCACAACTCTGTGCTCACTGACATCATGCTGGTAGCTTGAAGTCAGCCATGGTGAGAATATTTACACCATGGAAATCAGCAAATTGTACAAAGCAGCAGGGCTTCCCTTATTGTCTTGTTGATGTCTAGACTTAACAGTGATAGAGAAAATGTTAATGATGCAGATTAGTGTGTCCCATCTGCAGCTGCTGTGTTGTGAATAACACACAAAAAATTGGGAAATATTCCTCCAGTATTTAAAAATTATTATCAGCAAAATAGTTGTTTTCATCACTGATGAGCAAGTGATGTTCCACCTTACATTTTTATTCTTTCCCTTTCTTCCTACTCTTTAGTGTAAGGGTACATGTTAGCCAACGTTTTTTAGAACATACTCATTCATCAACTGCAACCATAGGTTTGCTTGGGTAACAGGAGTTTGGTAAGAAAACAATGGAAGGATTCTGTGAGAATCAATTTGGTATGTGGAATTTACAAAGGTGAACACTGTATAGTTTGTTACTATTTGCAAATTGTGTGCTATACATCCTTGTTATTGATAAAATTTATAATAAACCTATGAATATATACATATACTTTTTTTTTGAGAGCTGGTTATTGGACATTTGCCAGTACACCACCAGAGCTAGGGGCAGAATACATGGACCTTTGCAGACCAGAGTAAGGATATTTATTCTAAGTGATTGGAAGCTGTTGGAGGGTTCTGAGCAGAGGAATGGTGCGACCAATTTCTGGGTTTCCAAGAATCATTCTGGCTGCCATTTTGAAAATTGGCTGAAGGAGGTCAGAGGGGATACAGGGAGACAAGTGTGGAGGCTCATGTGGTGATCCATAGGAGAGACGACAGGGCTTGGATTGGGGTGGTGGTGACAGAGGGGTCATGAGAGGTGGTTGTGTTCAAGATGCATTTTGCAGGTATGTCCATGGGATTTTCTGACAGGTTAGATGATAGGGTTTGAGCTAAAGAGGGGCATCAAAAATTTCTATACGATGGAATACTACATGGCAATGAGAAAGAATGACATCTGGCCATGTGTAGCAACATGGATGGACCTTGAGGGTGTTACGCTGAGCGAAATAAGTCAAGCAGAGAAGGACAGATACCATATGTTTGCACATATAGGAAGATTAGGAGGAACTTAACAGAGGACCATGGAGGAGAAGAAGGGGGGAAATAGTGGGGGAGAGGGAGAGAGGCAAACCATGAGAGAATCTTGAATGCTGAGAACAAACTGAGAACTGATGGGTGTGGGGGGGAGGGCACTTGTGGGGATGAGCACTGGGTGTTATATGGAAACCAACTTGACAATAAACTATTTGTAAAAAAAATAAAAATAAAAAAATTTATCTTTCTGGGGCTTTTGATGTGAGCAACAAAAAGGATGGAGGTGCCTGTTTCTCAGTTTGGGGACCGAGGGGAGGAAGCTGTTTGTGATGTTCATGTGGCTTCCAAGGGGGATGTTGAGCAGACAAATGGGCTTGGGAATCTGGAGTTTCAGGAGAGATAGGTGCTAGAAATAAAAACTTATGGTTACAACACCCAGAGAAGGTATTTGAAACCCTGAAAAGACACAAAACCACCTGGGGACGAGTGTAATAGAGAGGAGAGAGTTTCAGGATGGAGCCCCAGAACACCCCAGCTCCCAGAGATTACAGACATAAAGGGGATGCAAAAAGAACTGACAAACATGATAGTTTTCATTCTGGTAAGTAAATGATCTTTGGTGTCTGATTTTTCCACCTCTTTCTGCACCAGTAATAACTCAGTTTAATTCCTGTAGCTTTAGGATAGATTTTGATACCAGATGGCGTAAGCCCCTGTCCTCAGTTTTCATAATTTTCTTAGCTAGTTTTTTGTGTTCATTTTTTAAAGTTTGTTTTGACAACACACACACACACACGCACGCACGCACAGAGAGGGAGAGGGAGAGAGGAAGGAAGGGGTGAAGTGAGAGGGAGAAAGAAAATCCCAAGCAGGCTTCATACTGTCAGCACAGAGACTGACTCAGGGCTTGATCTCATGAACCATGAGATCATGACTTGAGATGACATTAGGAGTGGGACACTTACCTGACTGAGCCACACAGGCTCCCTGTGTTCATTTTTCCTTATAGTAATGTTTATTACTAGTCTTGTGTGCTTATTTTTCTAGATATTTTTAGACCATGGTGTTCCAGTCTTAAACATTTGGTGGCTTTGAATTCTAAAACATTTATGGCTTAATTGGTACTTTATGATATTAAGTCTTTCTTCCTAAGAAATCTTGTTTTGGGACACACACACTTATTCAAATATACTTTTATGTGCTTTTGTAAAGTTTCAAATTCTTTTTTATAAGGACCCTAAACAATTTTTGATAAGTTTATTCCTATACATCTGTTTTTTCTATTGCAAATTGGATCCATTCTACCCATTGTCTCCCTGGACAGTTATTGCTAGTATATAAGGAAGTTATTTATTTTTGTATATACAGTTTTTATCCAACCAACTTACTGAATGCTCTTATTATGAAGGATTTTTCATTAATTGGACATTACCAATGATAATCATTCAAATAATGTGAGATCTTGTTTTCAAATATTTATATCTGTTATTTCTTATCATATTTTTTTTATTTCAACAACCAAATTTTTCAGAGTTGAGAAAAATTAAATTGGGCTGAGAGCAGACAATATTTTTCCTGACTTTCATGGGGAAGGCTCCTATTATTTCAGTGTTAACTATGTCATGAGCTAGTTTGGTTTAGATGAACATTTCCCAAACATTGGCTTGCATAAGAATTATTTGGGTTTTCATTAAAAATGCAGAATCTGGGAATTCATTTCCAGAGTCTAGGTTTAGGATGAAGTTCAGGGTCTACATTTTTGGCAAGCGACCTATTATAATCTACCAAATATAATTCCTATTATGTTCCCTAAGAGATACATTCATTTTTATTCACCTCTCTCCAATGCTTATTTGAATTTTATCAAATGTTTTCTTATCCCTTATCAAATATAAATTTTATTTTTTAATGAAATAACATGATAGATTATAATCTTTTTTTAATGTTTATTTATTTTTGAGAGAGTGTGAACAAGGGAGAGGCAGAGAGAGAGAGGGAGACACAGAATTTGAAGCACACTTCAGGCTCTGAGCTGTCAGTACAGAGTCTGATGCGGGGCTCAAACTCACAAAAGTGTGAGATCATGACCTGAGCCTAAGTTGGACACTTAACTGACTGAGCCCCCCAGGTGCCCTTAGATTATAATCTTGGTAAAAGTTTGATGTGTTATTCAAATAGCCCTTTAATTGTATTTAAAAATTATTTTACACCTATATTCAAAGGCAAGTTGGTATAGTTTGTGCTGGAGGTGAACTTTGCCAGAATGTTTTTCAAAATCAGGCTTATTCTAGCTTTCTAAAATGAATCAGAAATCATAAAATGTTACATTTTATGTAATGTGGAAGTTTTCTGTCTCTTAAGTTTGAAAGGCCTTAGCCTATAAAACTCTTAGGGCCTGCTGTTGCTATTGAAGGGATTCAATTCTTTGAGAAGACTTCCATCTTTATTCCTGGGTTAGTTTTCTATTTACATTTTCCTCATTCCGAAGTCAGTGATTTGTTTGGAATTTCCCTTTTTAATTCTTGAGTTAAAAGGGGTGGGTGTTTTCATTCATTTGTATCTGATGAGAAAAGCATTTGAGATTTATTAGGTTTTTTAGTTTGAGATTAGTTTTGGACTCCTCCAATATGTATTAACAAGAGGGCGTGCTAATATTGTCCTTTTCTAGATCATGTGCAGATGAAATTTTTATTTCTGCTTTGGCCTAAGACGTATTTAGGAGAGTGGATTTTAAGATCATTTCAAAGTGGTTGAAGGCTCTCAACATAAACTGTGAAATTAAAGTTGAACACATTCACTGTGGTTTGTACATTTTTTATTTTTTAAAATTTTTTTGTAGGCTTATATATGAGATAGGATCAGTATTTGTTAAGTATGGCATAGGCCACAGAAAGGAATTGTGTAATTTGTTGTTTTGGGGTATGGAGTTCAGTTATGTAGATAATACATACACAAAAATAACAGAAATAAACACATATTTGAAATTAAAGTGTCCTTGTAATGTATTATTCACATCGCCAAATCCTTGTGCTGCTGCTTATTTGATGTCTGGTATTCACAAAGATATTGTGATGGTTAACTTTAAGCATCAACTTGGCTAGGCCACAGTACTGAGGTGTTTGGCCAAACATTATTTTGGATGTCTATGTGGAAGTACTCTTTAGATGAGATTAACATTTAAGTTAGCAGACTTTGAGTAAAGCAGGTTGCTTTCCATGATATGGGTGGGCCTCATCCAATCAGTTGAAGGCCTTCATAGAAATAGATTGACCTCCTCAGGGGACAAGGGAATTCTGCCAGTGCACTGCCTTTCAATTCAAACTGCAGCTCTTCCCTGGGTCGACAGCCTTCTGGCCTACCCTGAAGATTTTGGACTTGCCAGCCTCTATGATTGCTTGAGTCAGTTCTAAAAATAAGTCTCTCTTTCTGCATCTCCTTGCTGTTAGCTCTTTCTCTCTAGAGAAGCCTGACTAATACAGGCAGCTTCAAATTTCCCAACTCTATTGTGCTCTTGTAAATTTATTCTTCTACAAAGTCTATTTCTAATAGTCTGTGCTTTACATATTTTCATGCCATATTTTTCAGTACACAAAGATTGATGACTACTGCCTTTTCACTGTAGAGTATCTGTTTATTTATTTTAAATTCATATTTTTTTCATATCATTCAGTATTAAATTCTTATCATTAATGTTACGCTTATATCTTTTGATGCCTTTATTGGAACTTTCATGTCCAATACTGATTTCTGTTTTGTCAACTATTAATATCACTCCCTTTTTTATGATTTGCATTTGCTTTAATATTTTTGTCCATTTTTCTGCTTTTCAACTTCCTGTATCACTTGTTTTAAGGGTGACACGCAAAAGCATAGTATTTTGCTTGCTATTTAACAGAATCTTGATGTCCTTTTCAAATAATAAAAAATTTAATCTATTTACATTTATTTTTACCATGGGTGCATCTATTCTTATTTATGCCATCTTTTTATATGCTCTTAATTAGCTGTTTCTTGACTTTTTTTCTCTTTGTTTTGTTATACTTTGCTTTCTTTTATTGTAAGGACAATGATGTCTTTATTTTTATCTTGTTCTGAGGTTGGGAGGTATCTACTCCATTTTTCTTTTACTTTTTTTTTTTTTAATGTTTTATTTATTTCTAGGAGAGAGAGAGACAGAGTGAGCAGGGGAGGTCAGAGAGAGAAGTCACAGACCGAAACAGGCTCCAGGCTCTGAGCTGGCAGTCAGCACAGAGCCTGACGCAGGGCTCGAACCCACGAACCGCGAGATCATGACCTAAGCGAAAGTCGGGCACTTAACCGACTAAGCCACCCAGGTGCCCCTACTCCATTTTTCTTAACTTAGTAATTATCATAAAGTTTTTTAAAAAGTTCTTTAATCTGTTCTTAGGATAAAACGGTATCTTTTGAGTTTCTACTTTAAAATAATGAATTAAGTGTCGTCTTCTGCTTCCCCTAACCCACCAAGTACTCTATGGCCTGTGGTCAAAATAATCCAGGGTTTTAAACATAATAAAATTTAATTATTATTTGATATGTTAGAAGTATTTTTAAGAATGATTTTTGACATTAGTATTCAGTTTTGTATACATTCACAATTATTTATTAGACTTTTATCTATCATAATACTCATTTTAGTACTAACCACCAGTCCACTCCTACCTTGATTTCATAATTTCTGAACTTTTTTAAAGTTTACTATTTTTGAAAGAGACAGTGTGAGCAGGAGGGACAGAGAGAGAGGTGGACAGAGGATCCAAAGCAGGCTCCATGCTGACAGCAGCAAGTCCAATGTGGAACTCAAACCCACAAACCTTGAGATCATGACCTCAGCTGAAGTCTGATGCTTAACCAACCAAATTACCCAAATGCCACTAAACTTTAAAAAACAAAACAAAGCAAAAACATTTATTCATATTGAGAGAGAGAGCATAAACAAGGCGAGGGCAGAGAAGAGAGGGACAGAGGGGAACAGTGGGCTTTGGCTGACAGTGGTAAGTCCAGTGCGGGGCTTGAGCACGACCTGAGTTGAAGTTGGACACCCAACCGACTGTGTCACCCAGGTGCCCTCGTGAGTAAAACTTTTAAGATTGGAACTTACACAGTTAAGGATATCTTTCTTTTGCTTTAATACTTGAAAAACAAATGGCCTATATATAATGAGCTAGAGGCTTCTTTTCATCAGAACTCTTGATGTTACTGACTGACTTTTGTGTTGCAAAGGAGATATCGAAGACCAGAATGATCTTTCCTTTTTAAGTGACTTGTGCATTTGTCTCAAGAGGTTATTTTCCATGGATGTTAGAAGCACACAAGTTGGAGTAAGATACCTGTGTTCAAATCCTGGTTCTGTAACTCAGTTGTGTAACTTCTGTGCTTCTGATTTCTTATCTGCAAAGTGGGGACAATAAGAATATTTTTTTTAATGAATTGATGTGTGCATGAGTATGTGCATGTGCATATGTATATTCATGTATGTGGCATGCAATACATATGTGTGCTTGTGCATATATGTGAATTTCCACACATTCACATTTGCCCATGCAACGGCCATACATCCATACATGCACGTCTGTGTACACGTGCATGTGATGCATGTGTGCATGTGCCTGTGTGTGTTACGTTGCCCAAACGTTACCTACCATTGGCCACGAGACCACAGGAGGCCTTGCAGAGAGGCCTCTAAGGACACCAGTTTTATGATGTTGAAGACCAATCTGGCCTGTTTGCTAGTTTCCCCCACCCCTGCTTATTCCTCTCTTTAATAGTTTTATTTTGGCTGCTTATTTCATTTTACTTAGTACGTTTTTTAAAAGTTTATTTATTTTGAGAGAGAGAGAGAGAGAGAGAGAGAGAGAATATGGGCAAGGGAGGTCTAGAGAGAGAATCCTAACCAGGCTCTGTGCTGTCAGCCCAGAACCCCACGTGGGGGTGGAGCCCATGAACTGTGAGATCATGACCTGAGCTGAAACCGAGAGTCAACTGCTCAAAGCGACTGAGCCACCCAGCTGTCCCTATTTTACTAATTAAAGGAAAGTGATCTCCTCCATCACTGCTGTCATTTTCTTCTTCATCTCTTGCCTCAGTTAATGCAGAGGCTTATTGTCTTGTCTCCCTTCCTCCAGGTATGATCACCTCCAACTTCTACAGTGTCAAGGGTGATTTTTTAAAAAATTTGCATAGCTCTCCACAGAACATGCCTACTTCGAGCTATCAAGCAACTTCTTTCACCCACATGGGGTGTTCCAATCCGTTTCTTTACACACCTGCTCACCCTTCCCCGCCTCTCAGCTCCTCTTGCCGCCCAACCACATTTCACAGATACTATCCTGCTTCTCTCCCACATTCTGATTCATTTTGAAAAAAACCAAGTCTGAGATTGCTCTTCCAGGAAGCCTCTCCAGCCCTTCTGCGCGAATGAACGAGGTAGCCCCCCTCTCTCTATGCCCACGACGCACCACCCTCACGTCCCATGAGCACTTGTCCAAGAGCGTGCACAATTTACCAAATTCCACAGAAATAATAAGTGGCAGAAAGAAGCTTGAACCCTGACCTTTAACCCAGAGCTCAGGGATGTTAATTGAAAGCTTGGTGCTGCCCCTAAGGAGGGTGTGATGTTGGAAGCTGGGTTTTGAGGTCCTCGTGCTCACTGCAGATGTGCCGGCTGCTGTTCGGCTCCCCTGCCCAGTTAGCTGAGTACTGTGCCAGGGCCAGCAGGAGGAAGAGACCTGTGCACACGCAGGGGAGGAGGTGGGTGGAGGTGACAGGGGTCTGCACTTCTAATGAGCAGTGGGCTGGGTGGAGCACCGGGGAAGGTTAAAGGTGATGTTTCAGATGGCTCCACTGAAAATTCCGATTCGCCCACTTAATTCAGGTAGCTCGACAGGCCGAGTCAGACTGCAGCAATTACAGCCACTGGCGTCCCTTAGGAGAGCCTTAACAATGCAACTCAGCAAAGATTACTCCGGGAGCTCTTTATTATGCCACCTCCAAGGCTTGGGGAGGGATGGTCTTTGTGTCTGGGGCTCAAGTAGTAGTTTGCTCCCTCTATCTCAGAGCCAGAAATAGTTTTTGTGGCTGTGGCTTAATAATAACAATGATGGTAATCATAATAATAATGAATTAGAACAGATTAACTTTATCAGAAACTGTAATTGTCTTCAATCCTATGTCGGATTCAGATTCTATTTAACAGCTACTTTTAAGCTACTAAAGATGTTCAAATGATTAGCTTTTGGGAGGTTGGGGGGAGGGCTGGTGAAGGAATGCCTTAATACGTATGGGAACTGGCATTCGATTGCCTTCTCTGTGATACATATTAACTTGTTTCCGTCCTCACTGCCACCCCACTGAGGCAGGCTGGCAGGGATTGCCAGGGTGAGAACATCCGGGCAGAGTGGTAACACCATGGGTTTCTGGACATTAGCTCAGGTTTGAGTCTTAGCTCTGCGTTTATAGCTGTGATTTTGGGCAAGTTACTAAACTATGTAGGACCACTATCTCCTCCTCTTTCATGGGCATGATAATGATTTATTATCGGGTTTGCATGAGACAGTGCTTGACACGTGACAAGCACGCGATGACTAATATTGTTATTACTAGTGGCTCATCCCAGGTCCTGTCATAGTAAGTGGTAGAAATGGGATTTGAATCTGAGTTTTGATTCCCAGTTTATTAGCTAACATGTCTCATCAGAATTCTTTAACCTCAATTTTTTTCCTCACCTCTTACTTTTCAAAATCTTCATTTATTTATCAAACATTGGCTGACTGCTGCTACACTGGCCAAGTTCTGTGGGATAAAGAGGTGAAGTAAACACAGACCTGTTCTTAGAAAGGTTGGCATCTGGGGAGAGACAGAGAAATGAACACCCCAATGCTCAGCAATCTCCCAGGATCTGTGATTGAGGTCAGTCTGGGGTAGAGTGGATATAGTGGGCATCTGGGGACCCAGTCAATGAATTACAGCTATCGGTGCACAGAGATGGTGAAGCTGGAACTGGGTTTTGAGGGCTGAGTTGGAAGGAATGAGGAGTAATGCTGGTCGACTGGGTGGGGGGCTTTCCTGGCAGCCGTGTTGATGTGGTTAAAGTGTGCGTCCGTACAGTACAGGTGCATCAGAGGCAAGCAGGAAGCAAGGGGCATGGAAGGCATGAGGGGCAGTAGAGACCCGCCCATGAAAGGGTCTCCTGAGTCCTGCTGGATGAGCTTGTCCTGCTGCATTTGCGTTTTCTTCTATAAGGAATGGGGAACCACTGAGTGGATTTTAATAGAGCAGTGCCAGGGTCAGAGGAGATGTTTAGGTTTTTGTTTTTGTTTTTTTTTTTATTTCTAGGAGAGGAGAGAGACACAGCGTGAGCAGGGGAGGGTCAGAAAGAGAAGGAGTCACAGACTGAAACAGGCTCCAGGCTCTGAGCTGGCAGGCAGCACAGAGCCCGACGCGGGGCTCGAACCCACGAACCGTGAGATCATGACCTAAGCGAAAGTCGGACGCTTAACCGACTAAGCCACCCAGGCACCCCGTTTAGGTTTTAAAAGGGAGGATGATTGGGGCACTTGGGTGGCCCAATCGGTGAAGCGTTTGACTTCAGCTTAGGTCATGAAACCCATGTTGGTCCCTGTGCTGACAGCTCAGAGACTGGGACCTGCTTCAGATTCTGTAACTCCCTCTCTCTGGCCCTCTCCTGATCATGCTCTCTCTCTCTCTGTCTCAAAAATAAATAAACATTAAAAAAAATATTTAAAAAGGGAGCAAGGTGGAAGATGAATCAGGGTAGGGGGACAAGGCTAGGGGAATGAGCAAGGGACCAGATTCCAAGCAGAATATGCTGGACCTCTCAGCTGGGGCTCTCAATCTCCACCCTAGAGGCCTTCCTCAGGGCAGTCAAAGCAATGAGGGAGAAAGGGGCTATGAATCCAAGGCTGGGAATGAAGGAGGTCATACATGGGAGAGTTCTCAGCAATTGTAAAATCCAGGGTGGGGCCCCAAAACAGGCTGCAGGAGTGGAGTATAGAAAATGTTATAACTGAGAAGAAGAAAGGGCTTTGAGGCCGATGCTAGATGTTTCATTAACAGAGACCGAAATCACCAGGACAATGGTGGGCTTGAAATGGAAGTATAAGATGGAAGTCAGGTGCCAATATTCTAATGACCATCAGGTCAGTAGGCAGCAATGACAGGAGAACTGGAGGAGTGTTTTTGCAAAATAGAGAAGACAGGCTGTGGCAGAGGTGTCCTGGTGCCCACCACCTTCCACAGTGGAGGGTCGTTGTAAAGTACAAAGAGGAGAGAAATCCCCAAAACTGGCTCCGGACCCAATAAGGGTTAGTTAGGAGATGGGAGAATGAGCCTCTCCCCCTTGAGAAATTTTCCTGGAAGCTCTATTCCTTTTTTTTTTTTTTTTTTAATGTTTATTTATTCTGAGAGAGCGATAGTGAGCATGAACATGGGAGGGGCAGAGAGAGAGGGAGAGTCAGAATCCCAAGCAGACTCTGCACTAACGGTACAGAGCCTGACATGGGGCTTGATCCCACGAACTGTAAGATCATGAACTGAGCCAAAATCAAGATCCAGACACTGGGGCACCTGGGTGGCTCAGTTGGTTAAGTGTCTATCTTTGGCTCAGATCATGATCTCACGGTTCGTGGGTTGGAGCCCCATGTCGGGCTCTGCACTAACTACTTGCAGCCTGGAGCCTGCTTCAGATTCTGTGTGTGTGTCTCTCTCTCTGCCCTTCCCCTATTGGTGCTCTGTCTCTTTCTTTCTCTCAAAAATGAATAAACATTTTAAAAAATCACAAAAATAATCAAGAATCAGACACTTAACTGACTGAGCCACCCAGGCACCCCTGGCAGCTCTATTCCTGTAAGAAGTTGAAGGTGAAAGCACAGGCCCAGATTTTAGTTGTGGCAGGAATGGACGGTGTGACTGTGAAGCAGTTGAGGCCAGGGGAAATTTGCTTATAATAAATTGGGGATTCCAGAAGGCATCCCTTAAGAAAGACTGAAGGGAAGTCAGTAGTTAAAGCAGGAAAAGAAAGGTGTGCTCCTATTTTTCCCCCACAGCTCTAGGCATGCTTTAATGCCATCCCATCTGACTGGCCTCACCTTCCTTTCTGAAACTTTCCTTTGTTGTCTTCCTAGTTCCCTTCTCTCCTGGCTCGTGTCCATCTCTCATGCCAAGTCTCCTGTATTTACGCTCACTCATCACTTACTGGAAAATTTTCTTGTACTTGCTGGCCCCTTCTCTATTCCCCTCATTAGAAATAAGGTACTTCTCACTCCACCGACTCTCTCGTGGGTACCATAAATGTTCTCATGGCTGCAATTCCCACCTGTTCATGTGAATTCTACATCCTGCCCACATCTCTCTCTCTGAGCTCCAGATTTCATTTCATGCTTCCTCATCAGCATCTCCACCTGAACATCAGGTGCCTGGGCACCCTCCAGAGTGGCAGGCTCCTGCTCTGTTCATCGAGGCTGTTTCTCCTCGGGTGCCCCCTCTCCTCATGCATAGCACCCCCCTTCATCTCCCTAAAGCAGGGGAAAGATATAAATGGCAAGAGGTCAGGGATTTTACCTCCCACTCACAGCTATGTCCATAGTACCTGGAACAACAGTGCTTGGCACGTGATGTACTCAATGCATACTTGTTGAATGAATACATGACCAGATTCTTGGTGCCCTTCCCATCCCCACTCATGTCCAAAGAGACACAGGTTCTCCCAGTTCTGCCCCGAATCACACCCCCTTCTCCAGCAGACTGCAGATTGCATGGTTTTCCCACTGCAGTGCCCACCTT
The DNA here is from genome assembly GCA_017311185.1 of Proteles cristata cristata. Classification (NCBI taxonomy): domain Eukaryota; kingdom Metazoa; phylum Chordata; class Mammalia; order Carnivora; family Hyaenidae; genus Proteles; species Proteles cristata. Next base: position 45,390 of record JAESUZ010005476.1, read on the forward strand.
ACTGAAAGCCCAGCTAGGCAGCTCTGCTGTAGCCTACACTCCTCACTGCTACCAGACAGATTTTTAAAAAATAACTGTTGGTTCTCAAAGTTGCAAAGCACCTGAAGTAAGTACTTTACTCTCCACAGAATACCATGAAATATTCTTCTCCTTAATAACATCAGGCAGCATTAGATCCCTTTAGTTAGACTTTATTGGCATTTCCCACAGAGGGCTTTGCAGAATTGAAGTTCCCGAAGGTGCTCTAGAGAAGAAGTTTCCATGATCAGATGTGTCTTGAAAAATGATACTACACATGACAGTATTGAAGGACTTAATAATTCCTACAGTAAAAAGAAAAAGTTCAACTTTGTTTAATTCCATATTTCCCCCTCCATAATTTTTAAAAAAACAAAATCTCATTTTTTCTAGGTAATTCCAATTAATCAATGGAATTAACCTTCTGTGAAAAGTTAAAGAAAACAAAATCACACTACTGTATGTTAAAGCAGTCTTGTCTTTACCAAAAATACATAAGACATTTTTAGACATCACATTTGGGTGGAATAAAAGTAACAGATATAAGTCCAATTATCATGTTTAATGTGGAACTGAGGCTGGCAGGGTGCATTAAGTTATTGACTTTGAATGACAACTGGCTACCTTACTTCTACCAGTGGTTGGTGGCTGAGAGGTACACTGTGCCCGAAGTTTAAGGAAATGTTATGGGAGAATTCAAAGTTCAAAAAAAATTGGACCCATTAACTTAATCTTTTGGAGAGGGAAAATAGAACACTATTATTTAATGTGATAGGCTTCTCTTTTTAAAAGTTTTATTTATTTTGAGAGAGAGAAAGCACACACGGAAGTAGGGGAGGGACAGAGAGAGAGGGTGAGAGAGAATCCCAAGCATACTCCACACTCAGCACAGAGCACCCGTGGTGCTCAGTCTCACCACTGGAAGATTATGCCCTGAGCGAAAATCAAGAGTCTGACACTTAACCGACTGAGCCACCCAGGTGTCCTTGTTGTGATGGACTGACTTCTTAAACTGACTGATAAATACTATAAATTAACAGGTGTACAATGGGCAAGCAAGTTCTCTAAAATATAGACTGGCCAGAAACACACACCATGACACTGACTTTGGTTTGGTCCCCATTTCTGGAGGACTCAGATGGGCTATAAATCTGTGACTGGACCTTTGTGGATGCTGCCCCACCGATCTGGTTCAGCTGTCTTGTCTCATTCCCTGGAACACTGCTCTTAGCCCAATGCTGAAAGTCAGTGTGGCAAATGGAATTCTCCTCTTATCTAATACTAATGGGTTAATACTTTTGAGGTCTGAAGTGAGGTCTTTTCATATTCCACATTCCACAGTCAGCAGTTTAACTTTATTCTCAATTTACAATAAAATTGTTACATTTTGCCAGGCTGGGGTAAAGATTTTTTGGAAGGGCCATTATAAACTTCTCAAGTTATATAACTTATCCCAGGCACTTCTAAATCTGGTGACTCCAGATCCTTGGGTCCAAGTGATATAAGGCTAAGAATTATTCTTAAATTCCATTCTATTAGTAGATTAAGAAGCCGCATCTGGGTCTTCCGTCAAGACCAGCACTAAGTTCATACTTTGATTTGATATCCTCAACCCTGCAAATGAGTAGCAGTGATAAGCTATAAAAAGAAAAACAGGACACCAACAGGCTCAAACACAAAATAAACACCTCTGTGGACCTCATGAAACAGAAAGGCAGTGAAGTGAAGCAAAGCCGAAGGCATGTACCTGCTCACCTCAGGGTCTGTCAGAAAGTACAGCGATCATCCATTGCAGCAAGGAGTAAGTTCATTATCTATTGGGTAATAGAACTGAGAGGCCCCATGTAAGATGAGAGGCCAGAAAAAGCCTATCTCCTGCCTAAGGCCAGGGCCTAGGGAATGACATCTTATATCATGAAAAATCTTGAAGAAGAAAAAAACCAAGGATATACTGCCTGAAGTTGTGGCCTCAGCATCGCTGAGCCTAAGGGGTGACAGTTCAAATACAGACTCAACCTTGTGGCTAGAGATGGACCAAGTCACCCATTACCCTTGTGACTGGATCGTCTCTACCTCAAACATCATCCTGGAGCAGGGAATCTGCCTGCCAATGTTAGACCAGAACTTCTGTGTTGAGATCAACCCAGGGGGAGCATTTAATAGAAGCAGCCATAAAACTACTGGACAGGGTGAGTGACCACAGAGCAAAGAGAGGAGGAACAAAAAATTGCATAACAATCCAAAACTGCCTTCTTACAGTGAACCTAAAATCCCAAATTCTTAGCCACTTGAAGGCATTCCAAACCTACAAGATTACTAACCATATCCATCAGAAGAAAAAATTTAGAGGCACTTAGGAAGTTCAGTTGGCTAAGTGTTTGACTCTTGGTTTCAGCTCGGGTCATGATGTCACAGTTCCTGAGATGTAGCCCTGCCTTGGGCTCTGCACTGACAGCATGGAGCCTGCTTGGGATTCTCTGCTCTTTCTGCCCCATCCTCCCTCCCTTGCCCCCTCGCTCTCTTTCAAAATAAATAAACATTGAAAAAGAAAAACCAAAACAATTCCCTTTTCAAATGTAGGCCCAATGAAAACATGGAGAATGGTGAATGAAGACATTTTTAGCTGCTCTCTTAAAATAAATCACTGTTGGGGTGCCTGGCTGGCTCAGTTGGTTAACTGTTTGACTCTTGGTTTCAGCTCAGGTTATGATCTCACAGAGTCCTGAGATCGAGCCCCGTGTGGGACTCTGCACTGACACAGAGACTGCTTGGGATTCTCTCTCTCCCTCTTTCTCTGCTTCTCCTCCACTCAACCAACTGAGTTGAGCACACACAAGCTCTCTCTCTCTCAAAATAAATAGATAAACATAAAGAAAAGGAAAGAATCTGAAAAAATGATTTGAAAAATAGGTTTAGATTACAGCTTTGTAGTAGAGGCTAAAGTCTGGGATGGTGATGCTTCCATTTTGGCTTTCTTCTTCAATATTACTTTGGCTGTTTGGAAATCTGGCCATGTGTAGCAACATGGTTGGAACTTGAGGGTGTTATGCTGAGCGAAGTAAGTCAGGCAGAAAAGGACAGATACCATATGTTTGCACGTATAGGAGGATTAGGAGGAACTTAACTGGAGGACCAGGGGGAGAAGAAGAGGAAAAATAGTGGGGGAGAGGGAGGGAGGCAAACCATGAGAGACTCTTGAATGCTGAGAACAAACGGAGGACTGATGGGGGTTGGGGGGAGGGGACGTGGAATGATGGGCATGGAGGAGGCACTTGTGGGGATGAGCACTGGGTGTTATATGGAAACCAACTTGACAATAAACTATTAAAAATTTTAAAAAAAGAAAAGTAGGTTTAGAGATCTGAGATAATTAAGGAGATAATGTCCATTAAAATTTTTAAAACATTATGAAACAAAGCCAGTAAAACAAAACAAGAACAGATGCATACGATAAAAATTAGAGCAAATATATTAGAAATAAAAAGCATAGTCACTGACATAAAAACTCAGTGGATGTGGAAGATTCTAAACTGGATGTATTTGAAGAGAAATGGGATAAATTGGAAATAGCACTGAGGAACAAATTCAGAATCCAGCACAGAGGGGGAGAAAGATATAAAAATACAAAATGTGTAATTAAAAGACATGGAGTATAGTTTAGGACTATTCCATAAACATTTCCTCGGGATTTTAACAGAAAATAACTATTATAGTAGAGAAACAGTTGCCAAAGAGGAAGATTTCTTCATCATCAAAGAAAGACAGCAGCCTTACGAGCTAACGGAGCTTTGGAGTACTTAGAAATAATTCTATGTGAGTCCACACTGAGATGTATCACACGAGACTGTGGAACATAAAGAGTGGAAGACCATCTGACAGGTTACTAGAGAGAAAACTGTAGAGAACAAGGAAAACAACAATCGACTGACACCAGATTTCTCCTCAGGAGAAATAGATGGCTGGCATAAAATAAGATATTTAAAGTCCTGAAATGCCATATTTGTGTTACATACCTAGGCAAATTTTCACTCAAGAGAAAAGGCAAAGTAAAGGCATTGGAAGATATCAAAAAATGAAGACCATTTGCCAACCATAGTCCTCTACTAGCACAAAGTACAGGAACAAACATAAATCTTAAGAGGGACTCTTTAAATAATGAAAGGAAGGGAGGCATGGGATGGGAGAGACAGCGGGGAACATAGACACTAGTAAGCTATGTAGATAAACATAATAAACCAATCACTATAGACAACACTGTGCAGAGTTACAGTAAACTCTAAAAAACTATTTTTGTAAGGAGGATAGTGAGCAATATTGAGTAATTTTGTATTTTATTATAAGTTATAGATGTTAAATAGTTTGTTGGTTCCATTTTATCTCTGTTGGCTGAATAGCTTTCTTTTTCCTTTGTTCTTTTTTCCTTAAGTGGTTGCTCTAAGGTTTATAGTATAAATCTTTAACTTACCAAAGTCTGTCGTCAAATAATATTTTATCACTCAGGTATAGTAAAAAAATAACCTTTACAAGAGTAATTCTCCATTCCCCCCTTCTATTCTTTGTGCCATTGTTACACATTTTACTTCTGCATATGTTATAAACCCTACATTTCCTTGTTAAGACTTTTGCTTTAAACAATCAATTATCTGTTAAACAGAATTTTTAAAGTAAGAAAAAAAGAATCCCTTGTATTTACCCACTGTATTAATTTCCTGTGGCTGCCATAACAAATTATCACAAACTTTGTGGCTTAAAAGAAAAGAAACTTATTCTTTCATGGTTCTGGAGTCCAGAAGCCTGAAATCAAGGTGTCGGAAGAACAGGTTCCCTCTGGGATTCTGGGGGAGAATCTACTCAATGGGTTGGCTCTCTTTGGCTTCTGATGGCTCCCAGGAATCCTTGGGATTTGTTGGCTTATGGCCACATCTCTTTTTTGTTTATTTTTGAGAGAGATAGCGTGAGCAGGGGAGGGGCAGAGAGAGGGGGACAGAGGATCCGAAGCATGTTCTATGCTAGCAGTAGCAAGCCTGATTCAGGGCTTGAACCTATGAACTGGGAGATAGGACCTGATCCGAAGTTGGACTTTCAACTGACTGAGATACCCAGGTGCCCCAGTAGCTACATCTCTTCAATCACTGCTTCTTTCCTTCACATCACTTTCTTTGTATGTGTCTTCTCATTTTTCTCTGTCTCAGTTCTATAAGGGATTTAGGGTTCACCCAGATTATTGAAGATGATCCCATCTTGAATTCTTTAACTTGATTACAGCTTTTTTCCAAATAAGGCATCCACAGGTTCCGGGAATGAGGATGTGGACATATCTTTCTGGAAATCACCTTTCAACCCACCAATGTTAGGAATGTGAAGAAACAGGAATTATCACAAGTTGCTAGTGAGAACAATTTGGCAGTATCTAGTAGATATATATATATATACATACATATAGTGATTCCTTTCTTAAACCAGAAAGCAAATATATAGAAGACAGAGGTATTTTCCAAAGCTGAGAGACTCCTTCCAAGTAATGGGCCAGATGCTTTTTCCAGATCCTCTTCCTGCTGACCAGGGAGCTCTGGAAAGTTTTGCCCTGATGCTGATCTGATGTCTCTCTCCACTGTTCTGTCTGATGTCAGCTATGCTTTCATTTCCACTGATTTTGAAAGGCAGTGGCCTTTAATAATTTGATGCTTATATTTTCCTCCCATTCGCTCCTCAGCTCACATTGCAGTCCTTTCCAGATGGACCCATTGATGGTGATCTGGGGCTGCTGGGGTTTATAGGGATCCCCTGGGCAGGGGCAGGTGAGACATTTCTGCCTTTCTTTAGCTAATTTGTTCAAGAGGATTTCTGTAAATGGAATTTCCTTAAGGCAGGGTCCACCCAGCCATTATTATCCAGAACAGAGCTGTCAGATGCATCAGTGTTTAGGAAGAACACTGAACTGGATGAATGAGGCTGTATAATTGGGCACTGATCCAGCCTTGAATCCCACAGCAGGAAAGGGGGGCCTTTCATCCTCTTACAGCCCTCCTTCTCCCTCACTTGCTGGGAGACACTAGAGTGCTGTCAAGGGAGCCCAGCCCAGAGAAGAGAGCTCACAGACAAGATCTGAGGCCCTTTAAAGATCTTGCATCTAACAGTGGAGGATTTCCTCTAACAGGCAGGAGACAGATGCACGGCAGGCCTGGAGAGAGACATCAGAGAAGGGGGCTCTCTCCTGTGATGAGGGCATTCAGGGATGAAGCAAGGGGGGTGGAGGGCCTGAAGTGCTCTGGCTTGCTGTGTATCAACCAGGCCCGGCTGACAGCCTGGTCCTAGAATCTCAGGGTCCCAGAAGGCAGAGTCCCTGTGCACTTGGCCCCAGAGGGAAAGGGATTGGCGTGGATCATAGAGTAGGTTCGTGGTCAGGCTGGGCAGGGCCTTCTAAATAATAAGGACACAGGCTGAGTTTCTATGTAGGACACTTCTTTCTTGTTCTTCCCTCAGAGCTCAGTCTCTAGCTGCACAGGGCGGAGGAGTGCGTTCAGCTCTGCGGCGCTGCTAACCCAGCGACAGACATCCTCTCTCCCACTGGGAAATCCCCCGCTCCTCTCACCTCTCTCTCTCTCTTTCAGACGTCCTCACGTCAGACTTGTTGTCAGCCACGCTCTGATCCCGGGATCTTGTTGCTCATTCTGCTCAGTGTCCCCTGATTCCTCAACATGATGCAGCACATTGGGTGGAGGGTGGCAGTGCTGGGCTTTGTCCTGGGGGGTTTTGGTAAAGCACCCGGATGAAGGTCAAGGTCAGCTCTACGCCATGAGCTGCTCCTGACCACTGCTCTAAATCCCCCACCTTCTCTGACCGTGATTATTGCTGATGGGCTCTGGACAGAGCACCCTGTTGTGCTGTCCCCTGGCACTGTTATAGACCTTTTCCCGCCATGCACTTGTGACTGAACTGGCACTGGCCTGCACACACATAACTCACGGCCTCTAGGTCTGCATCGGCTTCTGTTTTCCTTCCGAGGAAAGCCCAGGCTCCTCAGTTAGGCTCCAGAGGCCCTTCACACTTGGGCTACTCACCTCTCCAGCTTTGGCTTGCACACTGTTACTCACCTCTTGGATCCAGTCAAAGTCAACCTGAAGCCAAGGCTACAAATGCCTCACCACCTGCATCCATGCCATCCCCTGCCAGAGTTTCTTTTCCTGCATCTCCCCTTTCACACATCTGACTTGCACGCCTGCTGGCCAGCCGGGTCACGCTGGACCACCCTCTCGGTCAACATGCTCCCTCTAAATGAGATGGCTTTGGTTTGGAGGGCTGAGCCAGGACCCTAGACTCAGATTTCTGACCTCAGAACCTGAATGCTGCCCTCAGCACTGGGACACCACCCCCCTGTGTGCAGGAAAACTGCTGTCCTCAGCTTAAAGTTCTCCTCCAGACCTGTCACATCACTGTGAAGAGGATTTTGAGGCTCTCTGAGCTGCCCTGGCTGCTGTTCTCTCACTGCCCAGGGTGCTCGGCGGGAAAGGTTGTCCACGTACTTCAGGTTTTTTTTTTTTTTAAACTTTTCTTCTATCAATATTTGATGAGGGTAATTTCAAAGACTTGTTTAGTATGATCTGCACATAAGGAGCCCTTCTGAGTATTTATCACGCTCGGGGTATAATTACATTCAAATCCTGAGACACGGTTGCTAGGTTACTGTTGCTCGAGGTTCCTCTGACTTCCATGCTCGAGGTGCCCCGCCCCCCCTGGTGATATTAGGGGCAGGGGACTGGCAGGGCAGGGTTTGCCATTCCCCTTAATGAAGGTGAGACTCTGGAGTCTCTCATAGAGAGAGAGAGTGGTGGGGGGAGGGTGTGCAGGGTATGCGTGGTATGCAGGGGCCGCCTTAACACCCCAGGTGAGGCTGGATGCGCAGATCACGTGGTTCTGCCAGCAAGATTAAAGAGGCGGGGAGGGGATAAAGAGGGCAGTTGCTGCCTTAAGAGACTCCCTGGGAAGGAATCATCTCCAGCCTTCCCTTCCATCCCACGTTCTCCCTGAGAATCTAGCACTCACTCTGTGTCCTTCCTTCGAGGGCCCCAGGAGGAGTTCCATTCTGATGACCGGAGGCTGTCCTTGTCCAAGGACACAGGCTGCTTCTGAGGGGGAAAAGCACCTGCTCTTTGGGCTGAACAGCAACCAGAGGCGAAAAATCATCCCAAGGCCAGCCCTTCTCCTCGTTAGGCTCCCCACCAGCACAGTCACTTCTATAAATTGAGGGAGGGGTGGCTGGAGTTTTGAACCTGAGCTGCTTGCCCCAGTGCTTCCTGGGTGTGGGGCAAAGAGCCAGAGGTCCTTTCAGGCCTCATATTCCCTAAGAGTCACAAATGCATCCAAACAAGGCTAAATCACAAGCATTGCTCTTCCTTTCCTTCCTGTTCTCTTCTTTCCTTCTCTTTCCTTCTTCCTTCCTTCTTTTCTTTCTTGCTTGTCTTTCTTTCCTTTTTTTTCTTCTTTTCTTTCTGCCACAGTTAAAGGAAACAACTTGCTAAATGTAAGCCTTTAAAATATACCCCATATTTATAGCTCTGTTTTGGTTTTTACATCTCTTTTCAATCAACTGGGACCTTTCAGCATAAGAAGTGGCCTGTGCCCCTGACTCCCCCTGAAAGCCTGGTTTAATTTCTCTCCGTGTCTGTGTTTGGCACCTTGCAGTAGATTGCTAATCCATGGATGCTGCCTTCGTAGCCACACATTGATTAATGGCTGGTCAGGGCCAAACCCACACAGTGTGTTTAATGCACTAATGAGTCAGCGCCACTGGCCTTGGGGAAGGAAAAAAGGAAGTAAAATCCAGGCAGATGGGTTCAGGATGGAGTTTAGCATTGGATTTGCATTTCCTGACTCTGCTGCCCAATCTATTTCCCATTGGCCTTTAGAAATGCACTAGATTGAATTGTGTTTCCTATTGCAAATTTTAAATAAGGTAAATGATACAGTAGGCATTGCTATCCACATTCCCCTGGGTATAGCTGCAAATACGCTTTTAAACCTCAGAGCAATTTTCCCAGTCATCACAGAGCAATAATTGGTATTTAAGAAGAATATATACCCATGCACACACACACACAGTGTTTGTAGCTCATTGGTGGGGAATATCGATTGTTGTCAATTTTTAATGCAAAAAATAATTAAAGATTTAGCATCTGTTCAAAATATTTACAAACAGATTAACTATTAGTGTTTATCTTCAAAACCACAAGCAAGATTTGGAGATAATTCTTTGAGACATCAGCTGGGTAAAACACGTTTGTTTCAACATTAAAACTCCCTAAGCCTTTGTGTCAGGAGATGGCTGCGGATGGTAGATTTTCCCAGTTGTTGAGAAGGCTAACTAAGCTGGTAAAGGCTGATTCTGTACAATATGGCAAAGGATTCCTGGATTCTTCTAAACGATACCAGAGAGTGAGAAGGTGAGGCAACACTGGTTAATTGTGAGATTCTTTGTTTTAAAGAATCATACATCTGATTGTTACCAACAGGAATAGTCATTTCTGGTTTTGCTGACCACAGGACTTTGACTCAGTCTCTGCTCTGGAGGGCTTCCCAGTCTTGTGAGAGAGGGTAAGGCAGTATGAAAATAGCCATCTGTGTTATCGGGGGAAACAGAACCCAGACCAGAGAGTTCACTTGAGGGACTTTGCTGTGGAAGAATAGTTTATGGCAGGGTTGGAAGAACTGAAAACGGGATGGTGGGTCAGCCAAGGGATTAACAGGAGGTTGACAAGAGAAGCCACCACCACCTCCAGGCTGGTGAGGTAAAGGATGAAGACAGAGTGAGTAGAGCTCAGGAGCTGGGGCTGCCTGGTGGATGCTGAGGCCAGATAAGCATAGCTCTTGCCAGTGATGCCCCTTCTTAAGGTGGAGAGAGGAGAAATTCCCTGGATTCTGCTCTTCTATCTTCCATACTTCCATGCTTGCTTCCTGCTGGCAGAGCCTAACCAGAGGCCAATGAGCATGTGTACTTGGGAAAACATTGAGTGTCTGAGGCTCACTTCAATGGAGGGGACTAGGATGGATCTGAGGGTGATTGCCAGTTAATTGTCACACCAATTCAGACACAGTGCCAGATGAGGAAAGGAAGATAAAACAGTGAGAGAAGGAGTGGTTACTTCCATGGAGAAATCAATGAAAGCCTTCTAGAAGAGGCATCACCTGCAGTGGGCCTCAAAATCTAAAGAGGATCTCATCAATAAGGCTAGTGGTGATGATGGAAAGAGAGACAACACCCATCTATAATTGACAGTAACATCCAATATAAGGGAGAGATTATTTTGAGATGGAATCCTACAGATAGGACCATGTTCTATGAGTTAGGGTTGAAGAGGCTTTATTTGATGGAAGATAAATCAGAGAAAAGGGCTGTCATGGATTGGGTTGTTCAGGAAGCTGACTCTCAAAATTGTTCGGAGCCAGAACAAGGGAGATGGGCTATTATGCCTTTGTGTTGCCCCTGGGTGCAGTAGTTGACTGAGAATTCACAGTGAGGGTGGGCAGCCCCGGTAGCACTTCCATCTGCATGGGATATGGAGTTCTTCAGTTCCAGGGTAGACAACACACCACACTGTCCATTATAGGAGGCCCAGGTAAAGGAAGGAGAATGAAGGGTACCTGCTCTGTACCAGGCACTATACTTGCTCTTCACACATGTTACTTTACTTCCACACAATACACAGCAAAGTCAATATCTCTAACCTCATTTTACAGGCAAGGAGACTGAGGCCCGGAGAAAGTAACTTGCCCAGTGTCCCCAGTCAGTAAACGTGGGAGTCAGAATTTGAACCCAGATCAGCCTGATCTTATACCCATAGGTCTAGGTAGAATTCTTATGGTGGGGAGCCTCTTTTCTCTGGAGAAAGAAGTGAGGACACGGCAGAGAGTGAGGGATCCGTGGTGGGATGGCGGATGGTTTCTAGAAGGTTGAAAAACAATCAGAAACAACTGTGGAGCTGAATGTGAGAAGAAAAGAATAAAAGGATTGACTAACTAAGCAATAGAGAGAGCCAGGTGAGGAGGGATCACATGAATGTCTTCTGGCACATAATGGAGTTTTTCATTCTTTTTGTCCCATCTGTAAATGAAACCCTCCTACTTCCATTGAAGAATTCTCCATTTTAGGAGCTCAGGTGGGAGAAGCTGAAAATGGCTGGTTGTCAATTGGCCAGGCTCCCCTACAGCCCAGTGGGACCTGGGACATAGGCGCCACGGCTCAGCCATGTCCCCCCAGCTTTGGTGTGCACAAGTGGTGGGGAGGCAGGGCCTTTAGGGAGCTCCTTGGGTGGCCACAGGGCTGGGAGCCTGGTGCAGCCCAGTGTGTGCTGGGGGTGCGGTCGCACAAGAGTGTGGGGATGGCAGGGGGACTTTGGCGGACTGATTGGCAGCACAATTTGGAGCGCAACTTGTACATTGCTCCTAGCCGAGTGTACTCCTAAATCTGGCTCCTTAGCCCTCCTGCCAATTCCGTGAGTGACCCAATGTTCTTGTGAAAACATTATCTTGAAACAATTTCACAGTTAGAAAATATTGCAAAAATAATAAACCCATAAGCACTTGACCCAGATTCCCAAAATGCTAACATGTTACTTTGTGTCCTCTTTCTCTCTCTCTCATTTCTTTTTCTATCTCACTATAGTAAGAATGATTTCAGTTAAGATTCACCAATGGATGCTACATTAATGGCTGAAAGAATGATGAGAAATAAGATTTTTACATAATTTCAAATATATCCCCTTAATTATAGAGAGGAAAGAGTAGTTTTACAGTAAAGAAACCTGGTAGATGCATGGTGCCTGGGTGGCCCAGTCAGTTAAGTGTACAACGATTTCACGGTTCATGGATTTGAGCCCTGCATTGGGTTCTGCTCTGGCAGTGCAGAGCCTGCTTGGGATATTCTCTCTCTCTCTCTTTCTCTCGATAAATAAATAAACTAAAAAAAAAAAACCTGGTAGATGCCACCTTAGCCCAGAAATCAAATTTAACATCATGAGCCAGGGGGCAAATCAATATCATGTGCATCTTGATGGGATGTAGAGATAGACACACCATCACTTCAGGGGCCTTCCTGCAAAAATGCACAACCTGAACTTACTACTGAGGAAACATTAGAAGAAACTAAGACAAGGTTCATTCTACAAAATGACTGGCCTGTTTCCCCTAATATCATTCCCTAATTTTAGTAATTTTTAAGTCCATGTTCTATCCAAATGCTTTCTAACCTGCATAGCACCAAACCAATGTAAGATCATTGCTGTAGTTTTTTCTATGATGAAGTCTATGCTGGTGAGGAAATGACTGAATGGGGCACCATTCCAGGGATTGATTGTCATATTGGAAGGGGTCCCTGGGAGCAGCAGGTGGACAGAGAGGGAGCAGAGGCAGGTGAGGAATGCTGGGGGGCAGGGTGTTGAATACAGCATTTAACATCCAGCCAATGCTTTTGTGTCTTAGTTTTCCATCCACCCCTGTGCTCCGTGGCTGCAGAATTATGGCATGTTTATTCCTTCTTTTTATTCCTCCTTCTGTGAAGCAATGAGAGTGACTTATGGTAAAGGCACAGGCAGGGGGCTAACACTTTCTGAGCACTAACTGTGCCCAGCACTGTACCTGTATGGTAGGTTGCATTGTCCCTATTATGAGCCTCTATGTGGCAGTGGTTAATTGCCAAGGCTCTTGAATGAGTTTCTTCATCTGTAAAATGAGGAAAATGGTAATTCATAGTTCATAGGCATGAGGTGAGGATTAAATGGGATACGGGGTGTAAGCACCGTGTGTAGCCACCTTGAACACATAAGTGTTGCCTGTAAATGTGACCAGAAGGGTATTGGATTAGATGCTGTGCCTGAGGTCACTCAGCCCTGAAAAATGAAATAGGGGTGGAGTCCAGACTTGCATTTTCCATACCAATGTTTTCCTCTGAGCGAAGTACAGACATGGGGACTAACAGAGAGGGCTTGGACTAGAGATCAAATGTCCATTTCACAGACAAGGAAACCGAGGGCAGATGGAGAGCTCGGGTCTCCCCTGGAACAGTGCTCCCCTACCCTTTGCCAGCTCCCTCTGTCACCTCCACTTGTGCTAACCTTGGCGCCCGGGGAGGTGGGCAGAGAGCTCATAATTCTGTAATTGCCTTGTGGATTTTATGGGACCATATAACGGTGTGCTGTGCAAACTTTTATGAGTATTTATTTTAGTGTCTACTGAAATCATTAACACTTTCATTAGCCAGATTCAAGGGCCATGAGAGTCCTGACTTCCCCACTAAGATCCATTTTGTCTGTAGATTTTAAATAAAAGTTTATGAACACATCGCATACTCATTCCAAGCCAAGGAGGTGTTCTCAGTGTCTCGCAGATGCAGATGGAGTCAGGAATCCAGGATCAACTATTTATCCTTTTCAGTTCTGTGCTGGCTGGAAGGGGACAAATGGGGATTACTAGACCAGTCAGTCCATAATATTTATTCCTTCTCCTTGAAACTTGGATTCTGCCAGCAAGGCTGATTTCCAAGCAACCTCATGCCTTCTGAGACTGGACTTTCTTTTTAGATTCCATAATTTCTGGCAGGTAGGAGCTTGAGCATTGGATACCAAAAAAGATAAAAATATAATTCTTAGTTCCTTTAAAATAGGTGACTATACATCATAGGTGACTATGTATAGATATGATAAAATTAGGATACTGCCCTTTAATGTACTTAAAATCTATGGTAGAGTCTCAGAGTTGCTTATCAGATTTTCTTTTAAGTGGAACCTTAAACTCATGTTGTTAAGAGAATTACTGTGCTTAAGTGAAGTGATCATTTGCAAGATGTGATCAGGTAGAGAAGCTAGTACCTGGAAATTTATCTCCATTCAGGTAAGATGAGGACATGGGTGGTTTATTTTCTTGGTGGTGCTGAGGCATGTCAGTGAGCTTACCTGATTAAAACAAATGTGCATTTTACATATTGATTGCCTCCCCCAACCATATGCAAGGAAGCATCCTAGGAACTATGAGGAGAGATGCAAAATGGAATAGAAACCTACTTGTCTGGAATGCAAGCTATTTTGTTGTTACTGTGTTTTTGCTCCTTGTGGATCTTACTTGCAGTGGGTGGAGTTTATTCCACTCAGTTCATGGTCCACTTACTGGTGCACATCGAGCCTTCTCATCCTTTACTTACTTTCTTCCTTTATTCCCCCATACCACCTTCCCATTCCTTACAAATGCAGAGGCAACTGCATTGGTAAATTTGATGTCTATCCTTTTTGCTTGTATATGTTTTCATAAAATGTTTACTGTTTGCTGCATGTATTTTTAACATATATTAAGTGGTATTGTGCTCTATAATCTCTTTCTGTTTCTTACTCTTCTCACTAAATACTATGTTTTTAAGATTCATTCATGCTGCTGTGTTTAAGTCTAATCTGTTTCTTCTAATTGCTGCTTAATGCTCCATTCAGATTTCATTGTGTGGCAGGGTAAACTATTTTGAGGAAGAAGTCTATCTGAACTTCAGAAAAACAATCCTGCACATACTGGAGAGAACAGGCTGGAGTTACTGGGGGAGGCGGCAGCTAGGAAGCAACTTTAATCATCCAAATGAGAGGTCGCCTGGGCCAAGTACTGGGAATGGAAAAGAGGGGGAGTGTGTTTGACTTATTTAGAGATGGATAATGGATTTCGGCTACATATGGGACAGAAGGAGTGAGGAGGAGGAGATAAAGATAACATTAGAATATGAACCTGAGGGGCGGGGTGGTTTCAAGTACCAATGACTGAGGGAAGAAATGAAGGGTATGGTGAGGAGAGAAGAGGAGAACAGGATGACCTAAAACCTTGACATTCATTTTTTCATTCAGCCAACATTTATTGTTGGCACACAACTTATTATGTGCCTGGCACTGAACTAGCCTACTAGGAAAACAGGTGGGGGGTTGGGGGAGGGTATACAGCAAATCATCTCTACCCTCACTGAGAGGAAAAGAAGCTTTAACAAAACCTCACAAAAATAAAAACATCACTGAAAGTTATCTCAAGGGGATATGGGAATATGAAGGGCCCCAATTTAGGTAGGAAATTGAGAAAGTGTTCTCTGGGGACATCACTTTTCAGCTGAATCCTGGAGGGGTAGGAGCTGTCCAGGTAACAAATAAAGGGAAAGGCATTCTGCACTGGGGAACAGCAAGATCTTGAAGTGGGAACAAAGTTGGCACCTGGACAAAGGCCAGGGTGGTTGAGGCACAGGGAACAAGGGGAGGCCCGGTATGAGTTGAATTCTGTAACATCTCCTAGGTCATGCTCAACTTTCTGAACCTCATCTTAAGGGGAATGGGAAATACCGTTAATCATGGCCTGCTGTGCTCCAGTGAGCAGTTCAAAAGCCAGCCGTGTAGAGAAGACTCTGGAGAGGCAGAGTGGAAGGATGGAAAGGTTTTGGGGATGGGGGCAGTGTTGAGGTGGAGGGGTGGCAGGCCAGAAGTCCTGGAGGTAGGAACCAAAGTGGAATGTTGGAGCAGTGCAAGAAGCGAGGGTGGCTGATATATAGAGAAAGAGGGGGAAAGCCAGCGGAGTGGTGACAGATTCAGACTACCTCAGGGCTTGCCAACTATTCTATGGAATAAGGACACTATCCTTGATAAAAGGAAGCCATCAGAGGACCTTAAGCAGGAATGACCCCATCTGATTTAGGGAGTTAAATCTCATTTAGGCTGCTCTGTGGAGTACATATTGATAGTAACTAGGAAACATTTAGGAACAGGTGCAGTTTTCCAGATGTAGGATGGGGGTGGCAGAGGAGATGGGGAGAAGGAGATTGATTTGAGAGGGTTTGAGGTCAACTTGACTGGGCTTGATGATGGATTAGAATAGGGGGACAGGGGGCTCTGTCAGCGGTGGTGGGTTGAGCTTGAGCTGCTTGTTGGATATGCAAATGAAGATGTCCCTGGATCACTTGGATATGACACTTTGATATGTAAGAGATGGTTTAGAGGCTGTGAGGTCAATTTCAGAGTCACCTGTACTGTAGGAAAAGGAGAGATCATGACAACAGGTGTGATCTTCAAGGAAGATTGTGTAGGGACATAAGTTGGGAAATGCCTATTGGAAAATAAATTTTTAATGGAGATTTAAAATGTTGTTACTCATTGTGAGACATTAAAATGCAATCACAAGCAAAGAAAATATAGCATAATCTCATATGTCTATCATTATGAATATATTTGATCCTATATGGTACATTGAGGGAAAAAAAGAAATATTACAACTCAAACTCCCAAACTCTTGGCAAGCACGCCCACGGGTTTGGTGGCAGGATACATTTTTGAGGTACCAATTCATCTTTTCTTTCTGTGATTTTCCTTCCCTGACCCACACAGGTCACAGATCGTGCTTACAAGGAAGGGCTCTGGATGTTGATGAGGTCGCGGCTGTCTGAAGAAGATAGAGAGGGTAGACATAAGGAGATATCCCACTGAGCAAGTGCTGTGGTCCTGGAGCAAAGTATCAGTGTCCTTTTTCATGCTTCTGCCAGTATTCCAGGCCCTCAGAGAGGGGTACCAGCCCTACCGAAACCTCCCTCCACCCCCTGCAAGCACAGTGGGGAAGGAGCAGGGTCACATGAGGCCTAAAGACCTCAGTCAGTGGAATTTGCAGTGCTAATCCAGAAAAAAACTATTTTACCAGGGGGGCCTCCTCTATGTACTATCCCTGTGTCCTGCTTTAGGCAAGACATGACACAACTCTTTAAGGGGAGGCCCCGTAAATAACCCCAAGAATAACCGAGACTGACTTTCCCACCGGCCTAACAGGATGAGAGCTCAGGGTTGAAATATAGTTAATTAATAGGAAGTAAAGAAATGACATATTTCTTGAACACTTACATCTCTAGACAGAAATTCATACTCCGTATAAGTCTACTTTAATGAAAAAAGAAGGTGAGAGAGACTGAGTAGAAGGAGGACGGGAACCGCCAGGTCCTGGGGAGAGTGACCAGCTGTGTGATATGGGGCAGAAAGGTCTGGTGGGAAGAAAGTGATACACTTGCAGGGATGAGAAGCTTTTGAGAAAAGAGAGGGCAAATGCTGAGGGGCTGAGAAGAGAATGGGAAGGGAAACTTGTATAGACTCCATTGGAGAAGGTCGTTAGTGCAAAGAAGAGAAGAAGATTTAAATTTTGTTTTGTTTCATTTTGCTTAGGGCTAGAGACACTTAAGGCTATTTCAGTCCTGAGATAAAGGGAGAAATAGAAGAGTCTGAATACAGAAAATAGAGAGGAACATCGATGGAGGGAAGCACCTGAGCTTGGGGCAGCCAGGTTGTCCTGAAGAAGAGGGGACTGGCTCTGTAAGGAGATGGGGCACACCCATGGGCCTGCAGGAAGGAAGGCTGCTGGCTCCATAGACAGTGACCTTTGGAGCGTGGAGAAGTTACTGAAGAAGCACCAGGTGTATGGTCTTGATCTTCACAACAAAGCACATAAAGAGATCAATGTTTGCCCATCAAGGACTTGGGAATAATAGAAACACTTAGGATCTGTACAGAGAAGAATACAATAAGGAATCATTAAGGCTGACTCTAAGTACAGTCATAACAGGTTACCATTATGACTGTATACAGCAGGCACTCTTTGCCTACTACATATAATTCAATTCATTAGTATAATTCTTATACATTATTAGTATCCTTATCCCCACTTTTTGATGAGGAAATTGAAGCTAGGGGCTTAAATAATATAGCCTCATTAAATAGCATAACCTTGTGGTAATTGACTAAGGAAATCACAGGTTTTAACCAGTCTACAGGACACCAAAGTCAGCCTTAATCCTTTGCCACACTGGAGAAACACAGCGGTGCTGGCTCTGACTTGAAGTGAATGAGCCATGTCACAGGATGTTCTTTGGCAGCTTGGGGTCAGGAGGATTGGTGGACACTGCATGGTGAACTGGTTAAAGAATTACCTGAAACCAGCTGGATGAAGATAGGAAGTGAAGGTAGTAGATGCAGAGCCCTTGCCCAGGCTATTTAAAGAGAGACCTGATAGTCTAGCAGAATAAAGAATGTGAAGGGGTGAAAGCACTGGAGACCAGGGCCAAGGGCAATTCCAGAGTTCAAGTGTGTGTCGATGGCAACTGAAGCCATGAGGCTGATAAACTCACCGAGAGGCAGAGTACAGAGCATGAGGAAGAAGGAGACTGGGAGCAGGTCTGGAGGAATCCTGGTATGAAGGAGTCAACAAAGGAGGGGAGGCTTGCAAAGGAGACAGAACAAATGGTGTGGGAAATCGGGAGTGAGACAGTGGTGTGGCACCAGAGCAAAGAGAAGGAAGTGGGTATCAGGAAGCAGGGAGTGTCTAACAGGGCCAGGGAGAACCTGGCAAGTGTAGTGAGGCAAGGACCCAAATGTGCCCACTGGATGTGGGGTGTGGAGGTCTCTGGTGGGCCAAGAAAGAGTTGTTTCTGTGGAATGATGGGAAATAAAACCCACCAGGAGGAGGTTGAAAAAGAATGAGAGGTAGAAGTATAAAGCATCACCTCTCCAGGAGGTTTGGTCTCAAGGGTAAAGAGAGATGAGATAATAACTGGAGAGGTATGCAAGGTGGAGAGAAGGCAGTGTTTGAGTGGAAAAGAATACAGATATTTAAAATGGGCATTTCTCTTTGTGAGAAATCTATTTGAGAGAGAACTAGAGAAAGAAGGGATTGTAGAGAAGTACCTCTCTGGACAAGGCAGGAGAAGATGAATCTTAAGCCAGGTCGACAAACCAGCCTTGGTAGGTGGGAGGGAGGAAAGGCCAGGAACAGGAGGAAGGGGGTGGGCTTGCATGCTTGATGGTGGGTGGGCGAGAGAGTTCTGGGGAACAGCCTCAGTGTTCCCCATGAAATAGGAGGCAGGGTTGTAAGCCAAAAGTGAGGCAAGAAGTGGGGGCACTGGAAGTTTAAGGAGGGCATCTCAGGCTGGGAGTGCCCTGTAGAGCTGATGAGAGGAAAGTGGCATGCTTGCTGGACAGTGCTGGGAGTCCGTCTGAGAGACTAGTTACTGAGAATAGTTACCATGAATATGTGGTGAAATTGATCTGCCCTGTGGTATTTTCTCAATAAAACTCAGCAGCTTGCACTCTGCTTCAGAGCACAGGGAGAGCTGTGTCCTTTCAGAGCTGGCTTTTTGCCAGATGGGTGTGATATTAAAGCCAGAGAGGCAGAGGAATATATTGTTCTGAAAAAAAAAAAAAGAAGTGTTACGGAGTGATGGGCCATGAGATCGAAGTTTGATAAAGAGGAGAATGAAGACAAAAGCTAGCTGATGGATTGGCACAGAGTGAAGGGGGTTAATTGACTGTAGGGTCCAGTAAGATTCTAAAACCACTGGGGAGAAGTTGACTAAGCTAGCTGGAGAGGAAATCGAGACCTGTGCATACAAAGAATCATGATGACAGGATTTACGTGGTCTGCGGAGTAAGTGACCAATGTGAAATATGGAAGGAGGTCACTGAGGAGGAGGAGGTCAAGAGACTGAGAAGCTGGAGTATTGGATGGTCAACCACGTGGACCCAGAAGTCACATGACTCTGGGGTCAGAGTCACTTGTGAATAGAATAGCAGGCAGATGCAGCACTGAGTAGAGGAAGAAGGATGTATAGCCAAAGCCCCGGAAAGGGTACACTTATGTCTGAAATGCCACCATTTGAGATTCGTTTTTTGACTTAAGATGTCGTCCCCTTGAAGTTGCAAAGATTCCAAGGAGGAGTAAATACACCAAGCCTTGTGAATCATTTACTCTTTGGTATAAATGAGTTTCTCAGTAGTTCACAGAGATTACTTTTTGGCCAGGAGAAATAAAAAGGCATATGGAGTGAGAGGAAATGGCTAAGCCTAGAAAATGTCATCACAGTCAATACTAGGAAACAACGCAGGGCAATTGGCTCAGTGTAGCAGGAAAGTTGTCTTCAGGCAGGTGGAGTTCCACTGGCTCACAACAGCCCTGTGAGCAAGTGGGGGGCACCGTGAAACTTAGTTCAGGCTTCCAGCTCCTTGCAGTTGCATGAGATCTGAGCAGGGATCACAATCCTGGACAACTAAGACAGACCCCAATTTGCCCAGGTAAAGACATTTCTAGGCTGCTGCCTGCTAACCCCATAGCAGTGAATTTTCTGATTGGAAAGGTTGGGCTATACAGACGTTGCTCTTAAGTTATAGGCCTTCTCTCATTATGGGAAGCAGATCACATCTGTATATTTTGAGACATGGATAATATTATGTGTCCATCCATTCATCCATCTTTCCGTCCGAAACCAAACATTTATTGATCGACTTCTATATGCAGGCCTGTTGGTGAGGAGTATGCAGAAATATGAATAGGACATGATTCTATTCTCCAGAGAGATCATCACCTGGGCGAAGGGCAGAAAGACAAATTAGATAAATATATACATAAAATCCTCTTTGGTAAATTCCGTAACAGTGAATTATACAAAATAGTTGGGGAACATAGCAGAAGAAATAACTAACTTTGCATATAATGTTTTTTCTAAATCAGGCTATAGGCAAACTAAAACATTGGTCAGAAATGTCCTAAAATTGTCAGTGTCTGTTTGGGTAGGGAATAAGGCATACGTGCCTTCTCAAATTTGCTAAAAATAAAGAAGTTTTAAGAAGGTCCTAGCATCTGGACAACTGTGCTGGTGTTGGTATGAATGGGATGTGTTTTGCTGTGGTTTTGAGATGAGAAACATTCTAAATTAATAGCAGAACCATTTTGTGAGTTACTATACCTATACAATGAAGATAATCCAAGCGAAATCCTGTGACTGCGGGTTTCCTCCTGTTTGGGAAGGTGTCAGAGCATCCTCGAGACTGGTAGTGAGGGGATCCCAGAAATGTCCCTGTATCTTTGGGACATGGAGCCCGAGATATCAACAGGCCCTGGAGACGTGGAAGCTTTCCCCTTGCACTACTTTCTCTCTTTTATCTAAAACCACGGTTTTCAGCTTGAGGTCACAGCACAAGGATACATGACCCACCTGTAATAACTAAAAATGATTTGTGTGTCCACCTCTCACCATAGTTTGAGAATTATTTCTATAATGATACAACTCTCATTCACATTTGAGTCCTTTCCCAGTAGCATAGGAAGGGATGAATTTACAGCTCTGAAAGGCAATTGTGTATGACCTGCCACCTATCTTATTTCTAACACATCTTTCTTACCATGAGGACCTTTACCATTGAGCAGCTACTTGTCAAGGGTGACACAGGGTAGGTTCAGCTGGAGACTGAAGGGGTACAGTGACGCCTCTTGTCTAGGTGTAAATAGTCACTATCGCAGTGAAGTGCTTATGATCCAGTCAGTCATGATCCTTCCATAAAAAGAAAAGTTTTAAAAAATGATATGCACTAATTAACTTTACTGTGTAGGAGGTAAGTTCAAGGTTTCAGTGGGGTCTAGAAAGAAATAGAACAGCGAGGCGCGGATTGGTGCCTCTGAGTGGGAGCTGCCATTAATTGCTGCTTGACCTGAGGTTTCCTCTTCTCCTCCAGAAATCCTTTTAACACTGTTTCCAGCTCCAGCCTATCCATGAACCTCTGACACCCCTGATCCTTTTGGCTTAGCTTTTGCTTGGGGTTGCTGCTTCCTTATCTCTACCCAAGTACCCCTAAGAGACAATTGACTTTTTGTTTCCCTTCCGTTTGTAGTCAGAGCACAAAGAAAATGAAAAGCCCCTGTGGTTCACAGTCTGGTTCCCTTCCAGTTGGGTTGTGGTTACCTGACGACTGAGTCACTGACACAGGAAGTCTCTGCTAGCTACCCCCTGCCCGGCTCACTCCACACCCCTGCCCTGCCTTTTCTGATGAATAGACCCCTCAGACACACTAAAGACACACTGAGCCTCGGAGCCTGCAGTGTGCAGGATTGTACAGTCTTCTTCTGACATCCCCTTTCTTAAAGAAGCGAAACTCTTTTGGCCTTTCCAAAATTTAAAAAATAGCTTAAATATGCCAGAGCATGTGTTCAGTGGAGCTACATAGTAGTTTTCATATATCCAAGTTACTAATTTTCTGGGACCTGCCAACGTTTCCATTTTAAGCTTGTGAGATTAGAAAGAATAATTTGAAAATATGTCAAAACCTTACGTTTTCCATATAGGCCCTGGGTGTGGATCATCTCTGGGTAGGCTTCTTGGTTCCTTGGCTACTTCTCTTCTCTCCCCATGGGTTGCCACCCTTTGTGCATTTCCTGGAGGGTAGGGGGAGATGTATTGCACAAGTTCATAGCCGTCTGTATTGTTTTAGCAAAGCAGTAGAGGCAGAGGGAATGGGAGATGGGAAGGTTATGAAACTATGGAGTAAAATCAGATATTACTTGCAGTTAACATTATGTGCAAGAAGCTTTGATAGCTGCTAACGGTCACTGCAGGCGGTCTCAGGCCCCAGTCCATGCAAGAGGACATGTGCCTCGGGGAAGAGTGATGCCTCTCATCCTGGGCTTCCTCTCCCCTTGTGTCCCCCCATTCATGGAGATTTCCCCATAACACTCCCACACCCCCCAAACACAAGGCACACCCTCTCACAACTACAGTATGCTCTCACATCCACTCACACATATTCACACACATAGGTGCATATTCACACAATCACACACAGGTGCACATATACAACACACACTCACACACAAGTTCACACTCATACAGACTCACACATACAAACATACAGGTACACACTCAAACACAACACACAGGTGCACACTCACCCACAAACAGGTTACACACTCATATACACAAACACGCTCGCATAGGTGTGCATGTGCGTGCACACACACCCGTTCTCAGAAGTGTGCTCCAGAGGGCAGGGTGTTGACCTTGAGCAGAATGCAGTGGAATGAGAAGATTGGCTTAGCTGTGTGACCTTGGGCAGACCCTTCCCCCACGGAGGCCTCGATATTCCCCAGCTGGACGATTGAGGATATGAACCATGGAATGCTGAAGTTGGCTCCTAGTCCCCATGTGGGCAGGAGGAGCGTCTCTTCCCCTCAAGATGCACTCCCACTACTCCTTGCTGAAGGCTTCTCAGGAACCAAAAAAGAAGCTGAAATGATTAATGAGGGAACAGAGATGAATCCATTTCAGTCTTTCTAGCTAATGATTTTGTTACCTGCTGAGCTGGTCTGGCACCTTCAGACCCATTACTTCAGGTAGTTTTTGTTGGTCTTTTCCAGGCTCCCAAATAACTCCCCTAGACATGGTGGCCATTGGTACTTCCACTCCCTGGCCAGCTGGGGGTGGTGCCGGAGGCTGCTCAGAGCTGGTGAGATTGCCACTGTGGCTGCAAATACCAGCAAAGGGAATCAGTTTGGGGCACTGACCTTAAAGGGAGAGTGATTGCTTCTCAGCAGCATCTCTAAGGACCCAAGATGCACCCAGTTGCTTCCCCTTTTACATCACTTTGCCACAGGCACTGCACATTCACACCTATTAATACTTCATTTGGTTCATACAAGAGCTCTGAAAAGCAGAGAGTTCAAATATTCTTATTGCAATTTTTGATAAAAGGTTAAGTGACTTGCCTTACGGTCATAGCTAATGAGGAGCAGAGGTGTGGCTGCACATGATTTTATCCGATTGACAGACCAGGGCCTTTTCTGGGGCTTTTTATCATCTCTTAAGAATATGGACATCTGAGACTCACCCCAGGAGCAAAGGGACTCATGGTTGTCAGGATGGGGGGTAGGAATCCACTTTGTTAGCTAGATCCCAAGTGGATTCTGCCACACCTCAGATTTTTATGTAGTTACACAGAGGATGGGCCAGGCTTGGTGTGGAAAGGAAGCTATGAGGTATGGAGGGACCATTCATTTATATGCTGAGGCCTGGCTTGGAATTCTGTATGACATAAGACTCCCTCTAGTTGCTGTCAGTCTCAGTCCCTTCACTTGATCATGAAGAAAATAATGCCTGGGCTAGCCCCTCGCCTACCCCAAACACACACACACCACACACACACACACACACACACACACACACACACACACACAAAACACGGACCCAAGTATTAACTCAGGAAGGTAGTACTTGGGAAAGTCCTCAGTATACATGTGAGATATTGTATTAGTTAAAAAAATCCCAATTTTTCGGGGACCTAGAACCATCAACCACTTATTTCTTACAGATTTTACATGAAGGCCGCATATTGGTATAGTTTTGCTGGCCTCTGCTGGGCTGGACTGAGCTGGGCTCCACATCCAGAATCTCAGGCCATTCTCATGGTGAAGGGTAGGAATAAAAAAGGCAGAACAAAATCCCCTGAGAATATTTAAACTTCTGCTCAGACAGTACCTATATCATATCTACACTCTCATTTTATTAGCCAAGCAAGTCTCTTGGCCAAACCTAGAATCATCAGGGTAGGGAATTCTATACTCTGCCTTTAGGGAACCATCTCTGGGTGGAGACGGAGGGAATCATTGTCAATACACAACACAAGTTAGTAAAGAGATGTTATTACATTGCTTATGCTTACAGAATCATAAGCTTCAACTCCAGTGGTTGAATTAAGCTTTCTCTTGTCTGGTTTGGTGATTATCTTCCAGTCTGAGTGTCTTTAATGCATAAAGCAGACCTTATATCCCAGCAGAGGCTCATTAGAGATGCATGAGCCTTGTCCAG
This sequence comes from Proteles cristata cristata, assembly GCA_017311185.1. Lineage (NCBI taxonomy): Eukaryota > Metazoa > Chordata > Mammalia > Carnivora > Hyaenidae > Proteles > Proteles cristata. Next base: position 70,066 of record JAESUZ010005476.1, read on the forward strand.
GGTGCTGCAGATGAGAAGCTTCCTTCTCTGGCTGCCTTGCCTTCTTCTCCATAATGATAACAACAACCAGTATATCTGGGGGACTTCAGTCTTTTTATTTCATTTTCTCCATATGAGAGAAATGCTAACATACTGGGTAATGGAGCAGCAAGAGAGGTACTGGAAGTCTAATCCTGGCTTGGCCACTTAGTAGCTATGTGACCCCATGTGAGTTATTTAATTTTGCTGAGCCTTATTTCATTAATAGTAAAAGTGGGACAACAATGTCTTCTTTTCGGGGGGCTTATAAAGATTAGAGCCCGTATGTTCACCTTTTGCCTAGGATAGCCTTTGGACAACCTCTGAATATCATTTACTTTCAGAATTACCTGTATTCGAAATTTGATCACTTCCCATCAACCTTACATCAGATTTCCTAGTTAAATGAATACTAATTGCTACAATGAATAAACGTCCTGATTTTACTGGTTTCACACAATTAAAGCTTATATAGCCCACATACTTTTTAATAATGTTTTATTTATTTCTGAGAGAGAGAGGCAGCATGAGGAGGGGAGGGTCAGAGAGAGATGGAGATACAGAATCTGAAGCAGGCTCCAGGCCCTGAGCTAGCTGTCAGCACAGAACCCAATGTGGGGCTCAAATCCATGAACCATGAGATCATGACCTGAGCCAAAGTCGGACGCTTAACCGACTGAGCCACCCAGGTGCCCCTAGCCCACATACTTTTTAATACACGTGCATATGATTGGCCAGAGGTTTTGCCCCATAGAGGCTTCAGGGACCCAGGCCATTTCCATGTCAGGGCCCCACCATCCCCTAAGTCTTCAGATGCCATTCTTAGTGCAAATGGGCAAATAGAAGGAGGAGACAACATGCTGCTTCTTAGCCACCTTGGCCCAGAAGTGAAACACATCACTTCTATCCATATTTCATTGACAAGAAAAGAGAAGAAAATGGCCATTCTTAACAGCCAAACAGACTGAGAAATGTACCCTCCTTGCAAACCAAAGAAGGAAATGGTCCAGGCAGCCTGTGGCACACCCCATCTCTCCCTACCATCACTGCAGATGGTCCCCTGAGCCTACTCTTAACGAGAAGAGGCTCTCTCTACACAGTAGCCAGAGGGGTCTTGTAAAGTGTGACTTATGTTATGCTCCTGTGCAAAACCCTTCACATCTTCCTATGCACCTAGGATGAAATCTAGACTCCTGTCATGGCCAGCAAGGATTTGTAGAAACAGGCCCCTGCCTATCTCTCTGGTATCATCTTTTATTTTGCCTTTCACTCACTCCATTCCAGCCTGAGAGATCTTCTTTCTATTTTAGAACATGCTGGATTTATTAATGACTTTGGTCCTTAGTACTTGCTTCCCCTTTGGCTTGTGACAATCTTCCTACCTCTCATTTCATTCAATTCTCTGCTAAAATACTGCCTTCCTGGAGAGGACTTTTTTTTTTTTTATGTTTTATTTATTTCTGAGAGAGAGAGAGAGCATGAACGGGGAGGGTCAGAGAGAGAGGAAGATAGGGAATCTGAAACAGGCTCCAGGCTCTGAGCTAGCTGTCAGCACAGAGCCCAACGTGGAGCTCAAACCCACGAACCATGAGATCATGACCTGAGCTGAAGTCGGATACTTAACCGACTGAGCCACCCAGGCACACCAAGGCCTTGCTTTACCACTCAATGGCAATCAAGGGTTAAAAATGTTTGACTCTCATCTTTAAAAATTTTTTTTTATTGGGAAATATTAAAAACAGAAAAAGCAACAGACAATAATAAGATGAACAGCAAAACCGCCATCCAGCTTTAGTAAGGCTTAGCATATAAATTTATTAACATGAAGATCTTTATAACTCAGTTTTGACTGGGACCCAATACCAATGTGGTAAGCACCGAGTAGTCCTATTTTCCAAAGCAGGGTGATAGTGTTCGCTGATTACCCACTTGTGGCTTTAAAACAAGATATGCCTGGAGAGGTTGGAAGAGGGAATTTCTTTGGCAAAAGTGGCTGGAGTAGTGTGGTATGGTCCCTTGACTTTCTGTAGGAGAAGGAAGAGAGTGTTTCCCTCTCCCCTTAACCTAAAAGATGGAGGCATTAGAACCACCAAGAGCTCCTGTCCTGTGTCTCCTGGAGTAAGGGTGGTACCCTGGGATGGAGAAGTGTGAAGAGAAAGCCTGGATTAGAGCTGAGGACTGTATAATGGGGAGAGAGCTTCTCCAGAAGGAGCCGCTAGACAGCGGATGGAATAAGAGTGAGATTCTCCCTATGAGGGACTGATTTGATGAAGGAAGCAAAGTGTGGGCCCCACTCAAGGTCCTCTCTCTCTTTCCATGTGCACATGGGCACATAGGGAGAAGGCAGCTGTCTTACAAGACAGGAAGCAGGCTCTCATCAAGAACCACATGCCCTGACTTCTTGGAATCCCCAGCCTCCAGGTGTGAGAAATGTCTGTTTATAGACATTTCTCTATAAATGTCTAGTCTATAATATTTTGTTATAACAGCTCAGCCTGAGCAGACTAAAATAAGAAGTGGCAGTGAGAGCTGAGGGGCTGCTGTAACAAATACTTAGAAATGCAGCTTGGAAATGCGTGATGGGCAGAAGCTCGGAGAGTTTTGAGGTGCATGCTGGTGATAGGAAAGCTGTAGAAGAAACTTCCAACTTCTTAGAGAATACATAATGAATCATGTACAGAATGTTGTTACAAATATGGGCAATGAAAGCCATCCTGATGAGGGCTCAGATGCAGTTGAGTAATTGGACACTGGAGCAAAGGCCATCCTCATTGTATCCTGGCAAAGAACTTGGCTGGATTGTGTTTGTGTTCTTGTGTTTTGTAGCAGGTAGAACTTGTGAGCAATAAAATTGGGTTTTTAGCTGAAGAGGTTCCCTTCCTCCCTCCCTCTTTCCTTCCCTTCCCTTCCATTCTTCCTTCCTTCCTTCTTTTCTTTTCTTCTTTTCTTTTTTCTTTTCTTTTCCTTCCTTCCTTCCTTCCTTCCTTCCTTCCTTCCTTCCTCCCTCTCTCTCTCTTTATTTCTCTCTCTCTCTTTCTTTTTTCTTTCTTTCTCTCTCTCTTTCTCTCTTTCTTTCTCTCCCTCTCTCTCTTTCTCTCTTTCTTTCTCTCCCTCTCTCTCTTTCTCTCTTTCTTCCTTGGAACAGGGGCAGAGAAAGAGAGGGGAGAGAAAATCCCAAGTAGGCTTCATGCTCAACATGGAGCCCAATGTGGGGCTCCATTCCATGATCCTGGGATCATGCCCTGAGCCAATCAAGAGTCAGACACTCCATTGACTGAACCCCCAAAGTCCCCCTAGCTGAGGACATTTCTAAACAAAGTATTAAAGGAGAGGCTTGGTCCCTCCTGACTGCTTATAGTAAAGTGAAAAAAGAAAAAGAAAGAAAGAAAGAAGTTGAAGAAGGAATGTTTTGTGAAATGAGATCACAAAGAGGCTTGATAATTAAATCTTTTTTTTAATATATTTTATTTCTGAGAGAGAGATGGAGACAGCATGAGCAGGGTAGGGTCAGAGAGAGAGGGAGACCCAGAACCCGAAGCAGGCTCCAGGCTCCGAGCTAACTGTCAGCACAGAGCCCGATGCGGGGCTCGAAACCATGAACTGTGAGATCATGACCCGAGCCGAAGTCGGACGCTCAACCGACTGAGCCACCCAGGCGCCCCTTAAATCTTGATTAAAGAATTAAGATTTTCTTTTTTGGAAAAAAGAAAGGAACCAGAACTTAAATATTTGGAAAATTCTCAGCCTATCTATACTGCCAAAAAATGAGAAAATGTATTTGGAAGACAACACCAAGGGTGTGGCTAATACTGAAGTGTAAGTGTGAACCAAGGACCTCATCAGCCATCTCAACAGAAGCTAGGAGTAGAGACAGGGATTTTACCTGCAGAAACACTGCAGGCTGGAACTAAAAGAAATGGAAAATGAAATAAAAGCAGGCTGCAAACATGTGCTGCTTCTCATGGAAAGGGAAGAATGATACTAAAGGTGATTGAGAGAGCATTAGAGATGCCATTCCCACGTTTGGCTCTGGGGACAGGGCTAGTTCTACTGGGTTCCAAACGGTGGGGCCACCTCTCTTATTTGGAGCGTCAGTACCTCAGGGGCAGAGACACTGCAGAGAGCTGTGTGGACAGCAGCTCATGGAACTGAAGGAATGGAGCCACCTTGCCAAGCTGTGGGGTTCCTGCTGTCACCCCACAGCCTGGAGGGCAGAGCATCAACCAAAAAGTATGATTCTCAAGCTCTAAGATCTCAGGGAATTTGCCCTTTTACCTTTAGGACTTTTTTAGAACCTGTAACCTCTTTTCTCCTTCCTATTTCTCCCTTTTGGAAAGAGAATTCCTATCATATGCCTATTCCATTATTGAGTTTTGGAAACCCATAACTTGTACAGTTATGTAGGTTCATGGAGAGGAATTTGCCTCAGGATAGATTTTACTTCAAATGTCACCAATATCTGACTTAGATGACATTTAATAAGACTTCAGACTTTAGAGTTGATGCTGGAGTGAATTATGTCTTTGGGGACTCTTGGGATAGAATATATTTTACATGCATGAAGGACACAAATTGGGGGGTGGTGGTGGCTGGGAACAGAATGTCATGTTCTGTTTGTATACTCCCAAAATTCATATGTTGAAGCCCTAACCCAAATGTGACTATTTTAGGAGATGAGGCCTTTGGGAGATAATTAGGTTTACATGACATCATGAGGGTGGAATTCTCATGACAGGATTAGTTCTCGTATGAAAAGAAGCGAGAGAGCTCTCTCCTCACCATATGAGGATACAGCAAGAAGACTGACTGCCTGGGCACCCAGACTGCGGGAACCCCCAGCCTCTAGAACCACGTTGTTTAAGCTGGCCGGTCTATGGTGTTTTGTTACAGCAGCCTGAACAAACTAAGGCAGAACCAACTGGCCGGAATGAGGAAGCACATGTTAGTTACAGATTTGTTATAAACACCCTTTATTAGATTAAGGAATTTCCTTTATTTTGGAATCTATTGAGTCTTCATTATAAATAGGAAAATGAATGAAAAAACCGTGGCATATTCATATAGAATACTACTCAGCAACAAAAAAGAATCAACTACTTATAAGTACAAAAACATAGATGAGTTTTAAAAACATTGGGGAAAAGAAGACAGACTCAAGAGTACTTACTACATGGTCTCATTTTTATGTAGTTTAAGAATAGGTAAAGCTAGGGGCGCCTGGGTGGCTCAGTCAGTTAAGTGTCCAACTTCGGCTCAGGTCATGATCCCATGGTTTGTGAGTTTGAATGCTGTGTCTGGTTCTGGGCTGACAGCTCAGAGCCTGGAGCCTGCTTTGGATTCTGTGTCTCCCCCTCTCTGTCTGTCCCCCTACTCACACTCTGTCTCTGTCTTTCTCTGTCTCTCTCAAAAATAAATAAACATTAAAAATTAAGAAAAAGAATAGGCAAAACTAAGTTATTTATGGTAATGGAAATTGAATAGTGGTTGTCTCTGGTTGGGGAGCAGGGGGGAATTGACTTGAAAGGGGCATGAAGAAACTTTCAGAAACAATAGAAATGTTCTCTATTTTATTTCTTCTTTTGAAACCACAATTACACATATGTTAGGGTAGAGGAGGCCAAAAGGGGACTCCTTCAAGCTAAACTGTCTTTGTGCCTTTTTACCAATTCCTGTGCTTTCAGGGAGCTCACTTACCTTCAGATCTCCATCCCAGGGATGAAGGGTCTTATTTCTAGATTAACAAAGGGTTACTTCTCAAATTCATTACAGGGGTAAAGACTCAAAATATGACCATCCATTTGCCTCTCTGCTCCATGTAGAAGCTGCATTATAATAAGACGCCCTTATGCCCCAGAGGGATTCTGACACTGAGAGGGGCAGGTGCATTGACAGACTTTTCAGATACTGTGACCTAGCAAGGGGAACCATTAGGCAGGGGAAATTACAGGTTCTTTCCTCTTGGATGGCCACCTTGCTTTCTTCTTTCAAACTCTAGTCTTATCTAGGTCAATAAAAACAGTGTTGGTATATAATTTTATAGTTTAAAAGTAGCTTCCTGTATGGTTTAAATAAGTTAATGTTTAGACAGCATAAGCATAAATCTCTTTAATTTTACAGATGTGGAAGGCAAGGCTCAGAGTGCCTCTTGTGTGCTAAACACCTTAGAAACACTATCTTATTGACTTGTCACACGGTCTGGGAGACATGAAGCTCCCCAGCCTGCTTAGTGATGGAGGACTGGGTTCCCTCTTGAGTCTAACACAAAATCCATGACTTTTCATCACATCACATCTCTTTGGAGACATAGGGTTCGTAAATGATTCTAACCAAAGCTAAGAGTAAGATCTTTCTAATTCAGATATTCTTTGCCTCCTATTTTCTTCCCACTTTCCCCAGTTTTATGTTTATAAATAAATAGCAGTATAAGAAGAAAAGAAAGAAAGAAAAGAAAGAAAGATGAAGTAAATGTATGTATTATTCAATCACCTTAAATCAACTATTTTAATTTTCTTAAGTCTCCTTTGAGTCTTTATTCAAATACCTTTGTATTTTATATTTCTTTGATCATACCCCAGGTATCACTGTGGATGCTGCTTTCTTCTCTTGATGTCACATCATGGGAGTTTTCCCATGTCGTATGGCCTTGGTATAACCATGTTCAGGGGATGTAGATTGTTCTTGTAGGAACTCCAAACTTTCTTGTCCCTCCCCTCTCCACTCTGCCTCCTGACAGCCTCCCTCAGCTGAACCATAGACTTTGAGATGAGAGCTCTATATCCCTCTGTGTGTTTAGAAAGGAGTGCTATGCTGAGAAGTCTCTTTTTTAAAAAACTCAAACTTGAGCATCTAATAAGAACGATTCTGCATGCTGTTACAGCAATGGTTTTTAAGGACTGCTCACCAACAGGTGCATCTATGTAAATCCCTACTTAAAACTGCTATATTGAAGCCCAGGAGGAAATGGAAGGTAACAACTCTCTAATGCCTTCATTTGCCCAGATATTCAGCAGGAATGGCAATTTCGTTTAAGGGAAATTTTCAGCAGGAATCAATTTTTCTAAATCAAATTCAGGGGTCACTGATTGTTAAGGCAACCATGGGTACACTAATGATGCTATTTATAGTTTGGTTAATATGTATGCATAATAAGAGAAAATTATTTACAGAGATGATGAATTTAATACTGGGAGTGAAGCAGATTTACAGCCTGGAAAATGTAATTGCTTTTTGATATCAATTAAAGGACTGTTTCCAAAATCAATAAGAATTTTAAAGAATAGCGTGAGCCTGAATGAATGATAAGTAACTTGGAAGCAATTTTAAAATCTTACAGTGAACAATTCCCTTGAGGCCCATGAAGGGCTTTATGGGCCTTTGAGGAATAAGGTAAGATTTTTTTAAAACTTCCATTGATTCAAAATGAAAGCAAAACTTGCACACACCACTGAAGTGCCACTTGTGTCGCTACATAAGGCCATGTTGGAAGGAAGAAGAGAGCTTGGGAGTGGGTGCCTCACAAGCTGGAACCAGAAAAAGAAACACCTGCCAAGCCTAGAGAGGACAGCCCCTTAGCTGCAGATCTGAGTAGTACAAGTGGGGTGGTTGGAGAGATACCAAAGGATGAAAGGCATACAGTTTTGTCATTCCACAGACGTCTATCATGCATCTACTGGGTGGAGGCACCTTGATAGTCTCTGAAGAGACAGAGATGAATAAGAAAGGGTCTTGTCATTGAGGGATTTGTGGACTAGGGAAAAAGGCAGATGTTCAGACAGCCACAGAGCAGTATTTGTTCCCATGTGTGGAGAACTTACTATGTGGCAGGCAGTGCACAAAGCCCTTGGCGTGCATGGTCTTACTTGGTTCTCACTAGGAAACCCCATTTTATAGATTTTTTAAAATGAGGTCAAAAAAGTTATATACCTTCCCCAAGGTCATCTACCTCACTAGTGCAAGAGCTGGAAATCAAACCCAAACCTTGTGCATTTGTTAAAGTTGCTAACACTGTTCTCACTTTGAGTCACGGAGTTTGAGCCATGAACCTTTGCTGTGTGATGCCAAGGAAATGGCCACAACACCAAGGAGAACACCCCATAAAGGTGAATGCCCAGTGCTGTGGGGCTTCTCAGGAGGAAGACTGACTTTACCCGGGGAATGCAGGGTCTCAGGCAGCTGGATTTACCAGAGGCAATAACATTTGACCAACTATCCGGGGGTAAATGGGCTTTACAGGAAACATAGGAAAGAATGTTTTACGAGAACAGTATTGTAGCATATGCAAGAAGGTAAACATGGGCCATAAGGTAGTCTTGCTATTTGCAGAAACACTTCCTTAGGCCCTCTCAAACACTAGGTGTAAACCCTGTTTTTAATGATTCTTATGGCATTTGTCTGTCACAAAATAAGTGATCACTGATTGTGCATCTGAAGGGTGCCCTCTTCTCAAATGAGTTCTAGCTCAGGAATCTGATGATTCTGGAATAGGAGTTCTGCCACTTATTCACCCTATAACAGTAGGAAGGTTGCTCAACCTTGCTGCATCTCAGTTTCACTTTTTTTTTTCTTTTTTTTTTTTTACAAATAGTTTATTGTCAAATTAGTTTCCACATAACACCCAGTGCTCAGTTTCACTTTTTGTACAATGAGAACGTAATACTGATTTCTAGTGTTTGTTGTGAGGTTTAATATGCAATCCTGAATCCACAGTGAATGATATAAGGCCTGGCACAGAATAAGGCTCAATAATTCTAAGTATTTGCATCTATCTTAATATCTATATCCATATATATATATATATATTTATCTTTTAATACTTGCCTCAGAAGAACATGAAACCTCATTATCATTACAAAATCAAGTACTGTATTGTCTACTCAGGTACAGAATCACAAGATGATGCAGATTTAGAACTGAGGGACTCCTAAGAGAGATTGTTTTTGGAAGCCTGGTTCAGACTTCTGGATGTTGTCTGATTCTCAGCTGAGCAGGCTTTCCAGCACACCATATTTTAGCATATAGCATTACACTCAGTGCCAGTGAAAACTTTTAAATAATAAGCAAAGAGAGATACATGTCCTGATTGGGTTCTAGCATATGGAATAAACATGTCAAGTCTTGAATCTTGAATCCATTACCAATGACCTGTGAGAGCTTATACAACTTAGTAAACTTCACTGTGCCTTCTTTTCTTTAATTTTAAAATGGAAAGAATAATAATACCTACCTCTTTGGACTGTTGGGAGGAATAAGAGAATATATGTGTATCTTCTAGGGCAATGCTTGATCCATAGTGTGTCCAAAAAATGTCCATTAATATTGATGTCAAAGTACTAGTAAGTTACAACAGGCAGCTTACTTCTTCCATTGGGTCATCAACATAATTAACATGGCCTGACCAGAATAGCCAAAAAGTATGTGGACAGTAGTCTGGAATTTTCAGCAAAAGGGTTTAATCTGTATTCTGTTTTGCTTATGGGTTTTCAGGACAGGACTTCCACTGATCCAAGACAAATTTAGATAAGTTCTATTGGTTCATAAATTGATCTTATGGAGTGCTGGCTTGTCTCTTCATTCAGTGTTGCCAGAAAGAAATCAACATCATCTTGGGATAGAGGAGGTATAGAAGGATCAATCCTAAATAGCTGTAAGGGAAACCAAAGAAAAGCTATGCTGGAGACAGCCTCACTCGTTTGAGAGTTGACCAAGCAAAAGGTTAAGTGACTGGATTCTGGAGGCCCTGTGGGCAAGTCATCTTGCTTTGTTCTGCCTCAAATATTTCATCTGTGAAATGGGGATAATTATAATATATGATTCACACATTTGTAAATTAAATACATGTACAGATAAGTTTTTAGAAGCTAATAAATGTTGAAGACTCATCAGATATTATTAATAATACACAGATCAGGTGCAGTAAGCTTAAAAGTAGTTCCACAGGGGTAAGGGTGGGAGAGGACACAATGGGAATTCTCACTTCATTTGTGATTTCTCTCACATTCCAATCCCATCATTTTTTGTTAGTTCAGCTCCTTGCAGAAGGCATTTACTGAGGGCCAGCTCTGGGTCCAGGAGGAGCACCATTTTATAGGGAACCTATAAGGAAGAACAAAGGGTAACGTGTCATTTTCACCTCCAAGGAACTGTCCATCTGAAAGGAAGACACTTCTATGCAGTATGTACTTGTCTGGCGTAAACACTTGGTATTGAACTAGCTCAGGCAGGGATAAAGTAGGAACTGGGTATACACTCTGCTCTAAGCAACAATACAAAGGGTAGAAAGGTGTTCTAGGTAAGAGGACATCAGAAGGAAAGTCAGAGACTCTTGGCTTAGTGTGATAAGTTGAGGGGTATAGTAAGGAGACCAATCTGGCTGGAGCAAGGGTAGAAATTGAGGGGCTACTATAGATGATGTTGTTGACTGGGCAGATTCAGCTGTTGCCTATGGTAGAGCCATACTAGTTAAAGGACTGAAATCTGCTCATTTACTGCCATCAACCTCAGACTACCACCCAATCCCCATAGACGTTTCCCAAACCTAGAAATAAAGATTAATGCCCAGTACCACAGGGAGTCTCCAGGGCCATCCTGCTCTAGTATGATGGCCAGTGACCAACTTTGATTGGTCCATGGAAGATCACCTTGATTATCAGTGGACAGAGGACCTTGAGGCCTAAACTGGGGAGATTGTGCTTCATTCTAGAGACTACAGAGATCTACTGGTAGTCTGATGTCCTAAAAAATTCCCTTTGAGGCAAAATGGAGTAATGCCTCCTGCTGCAAGGGTATCTGCCTCATCCAGACTCAGTGGCAGGCATTTGCTCTTTAGCGCAGGTTTTCCCGTGGGCTATCTGATGCCCACAGTGAGTTCCCCACACCAGCATAGGACAACAGGCTGCTCACCTGTCCTGCTCCCAGTTTTGCCACTGTGATGGTTTAGCAGTCACAGCTCCCATACTTTAGGAAGGATATTGGTCATCACTTTAGATTTGTCTCTGTCTTTTGCATTCCTTGCACAGACAGTTGGTTTGTCCTGCCAATTCTTTCTCAACAATTATTTGGGTATGTCTCCTCAACCTCAGGGCCACCAATCTCCCTGACTGGTTCCCTACAAACATCTTGATCAGTTAGCACACCACCAGTGGCTGAATCCTCCCTTAGCATCTGTCACTTTGATCTTGTCTTCTAACCTCTCTCTGGAGGCAGAGAAAATGTGCATGTGTGTGTGTGTCTGTGTGTGTGTCTGTGTGTGTGTATGTGTCTGTCTATCTGTCTGTCTTTCTGTCTGTCTGTGTTGGGGAGTGGCTCATAGGGAGGGAACACTGATGCTGGTTAGTCCTAAGCTGAAACATCTGTTAATGAGGGGGATGGTTCTGAGGAAATGCTGATGCACTAAAGGATGCCATGGACCAAGTAGGAAAGCTTCCTTGAGGACAAATTGGAAATTGATTTCTGATACTATTAGATTGAAAGAGGGAAATTCTTGTTTTCTTATTCTTACTTAAAAGTCTGGAAATTTTATCAAAGAGGTTGATTATATTGGAATTTTTGATTGATTCAGAAACATTATTTCAATTCAGAAATATAAAAAATTACATTGGCTAAAACAATAATTTTCCTATCTTGTATTTAAACAGATTATAGGATTCTTTGTCCTCTTCTTTGTACATGGTTATCGAGCAAAATCTGGATCTCTCAGCTGCTTGATTTGCTTCTTTTTTAGACTCAAGGCACACAAACGATGCTATTTCTTTTCTCTCTAGCACTTCAGGGCCAAAGATATTGAAGAAGTCCAAGGGAAACTTTTCTGGAAAATCCTTTGAAGAACCACTGAAAGGATGGCCAGAAACCCTTCTCAGATAACAGAGGACCCAGAAAGGTGAGAATGAATCACAAGTGTGTATTTTTATTTATCATACCTGAAGTTTTCTGACTGTATCATTTTCTCCGTCTGTGCTCTGTCACCTCTCAACTCAGTCCCCATAACCTGAATTCTGTCCCAGTCTCTAAGAGCATTTTCAGCTACCCTTTCAAGATTGGGTCTCATTTTTTCCTATATGTTAGCCCATCATGTTACAGCAGCACATTTACAAACTCCTTGAAGTCTTGGAAGCTCTGTCCTACCAAGAGACCCAAGGAAGTGGTCCACAGGCCCTCCGTGACAGTTTGTTCAATGACATTTACAGGAAATGGTCCTTGTTGAAGGGAGTTCAGTCCAAGGAGATTGGGTCTATACACCACAAACAACAATAGACAGGATTGTCTTTGCTGCAGTTGTATTGTTACAGTCTTTGTATAAATAGATGACTGATGGTGCAGCTCCACACATCCATCACCTTGGAAAGCCAACATTGATAATCTGGACAGGTGTCAAGGAGAAATAACTCGGTGCTCCAAGGGACAGTTTGCCCTGGGGCAGAAGAAAGGAGGCAGGGTAGCATTGCAGTAAAGCACTCGAGCCCTGAGGTCAGGCTGCCTGCCTCTGAATCCTGATTCTGCCATCGATATTCTGAGTGAAATTGGCAATGTTTTTAGATGTTCTTTCACTTCATTATAGGCATTTATTGCCGAATAGTATTCCAGGGAATGCTAACTAACCAACTGTTGTTATCCTTTGCATGTGTGTAGGATCTGTGGTGATAAACCCTTTTCATTACTAAATTGGTGATATGTGTTCTTTCTGTTTTTGGCTTGATCTATGTAGTTAGAGTTTGTCAATTTTGTTGAACTTTTCAAAGAACCAGCTTTTTACTCCACTAATTTTCTTTACTTGCTCTACTGTGGGTCTACTTTGCTCTTCTTTTTCTAGTTTTTTAATTTGAGACTCTGGGTATTTGATTTTGAGTTTTTCTTTCCAAGTACAGCTATGCCTACCTGTAACAACAAATCATTTCATCCATTGGATGCTGTGGATCTCGTCTCCTTAAGACCACTTCTTAAAAACTGGAATCTAAAATGGGTATTGCTGCACCCCAGAGTGATTTTGGAATGGGATATTCCCTGAACTTAGAATAAAATAATAAAACCACTAGCTCTGATCAGAGGACTTAATTCGGTGGCTATTATTTCCTTGCCCTCAATTATCTTTTGTTTTTAAGAGAAAGAATTCCATAATTGTTTAAAGTATGCTCTAGTTATTGATCCGGTACCCCAAGTTGGTTGAAAATCCCATCTTGAATAGTTTGTTACCTCCCTTCTAACTAGAAAGAATGATAAGAATCACCTTTACTTGGGTCTCCTAAATGCATATGTTTCCAGCTCAGTTGATACTGACTTTGTTTTTCCTGGTACCTATTTGGGTACCTACTTTGCTGTGCTAAATGGGATGTACATGGGCTCACAGAGTTGGTATGTGCTAGCAGAGAATGATGCAAAGCAGAGTCCATTGGGGGCACAACTTTCTGAGTAGAAAAGGTATAAAGTAGGGGAAAGCATGTAGGGCCAAAAGTCAGGATCTGGGTTTTATCACAGCTCTGCATAGTATGGAGATGTGATAGCAAGTCCTGACTTCTCTTTGAGTCTCTCCTGCCAAGAGTATAGGCTGTGTGGCCCTCAGAGAAGAATGTGGATGTGGAAGCCCCTTACGGGCTGTAATGTGCTCGGGTGACAATTGTCTGACACGGCTCTTGGTTTAATCTCCTAAATCTTGGTCCCTATTTCTCCAGCAGATCCTACTTTTTCCAGTAGCACAGGGACCCCTTATTTAGAATTGCCTGCACTTATTTTAATGCTCTGTTGTTTCAATCTTGAAATTCTTAATAACTTTTAGTAAGAGGTCCTATGTTTTCGTTCTGTGAAGGGTCTCACAAATTCTGTAGCTGATCCTATTTACCTGGAAGGCTCCTTGAAGACAAGATAGTAGCTTGACAAGTAAGAGGAACACAATAAGCTTCAGGAGCAAAGCTCCTAAGTGGTCACAGACAAGCTAGGTGCATTTTGGGATGATATGTCACGTTTCTCTGCCTCACTGAAAAACTTTCAGCAGCACCTCCCCCACCCCCATACCTCCTTGTAAGGAAAAGTTTTGGAAGGCTAAATCATATTTTGCTGGATATTCTTCACCATACACCTGCCCCAACAACTCCCCCAGTGCTCATTCACATCTAGCAACCCAAGAATCAACAGCATCCATATGGTGCATCCTCTATAAATGAAAGCTCTTTTAATTAGTGATGGGACACCTCAAATAATTTCAGCAGATGCTTCCATTTCATGCAAACAGGCACATGTCTTTGCAATTGGGCAATATTGTTCTAATTATATCATAGCCTGCAGCTCAACAGGGTATGTCTCTTAGACAGTCTCTCTGAGGGAGAGTACGTGGGTTGGAGGAGATCTGTTTTATACACTCTCTCACCCCCGTCCCTACTATATCTCCTTTCAATATTTAATGTTTGTTAACTGGGTTTTTTTTGTTGTTGTTGTTTTTTGTTTTTTTTTTTTTTTACTATTTTGATTTGCAAGTGCTTTCAACAGTCCAGAAAGGAGGGATGGGAAGGACATAATTATTTGGCACTAGAATAGGTGAGGAGAGAAGGCTCTAGGATTTTCCTTCTTTTTATAATTTCCTTAAAAAGAACAGGCTTGTTTCTTCAAGGAGGCTTCAGAGCAGACTGTGTGACGCAGATATTCCTTTCACTCTCCCCAATATCCTGGGATTCTGTGGCAGAGATGACAGGGCTGTTTGCTATAATTAAAGCTCCCCTAGGAGGGGTGGGAGTGAGTGTGGTCTCTTAACAGACTGGGTTTGTATCTGGAGGTGTCATCATGGTTCTGCGTAGTTCTTGGCAAACCGTGTGAGAGAGACCTGTAGATTCATCATGCTTGGGGCCACGTGTGTCTGGATCCATGAGATGCTAGTTATGGTTGTTTGCCAAATATTTCTAGCTCATTCTCCACCTTCTGAGCACACAGTAGGACAATGTTTCTGTTCTTCTTTGAGAGCTTCTATTTGGGACTCCTGTAGCGGGCTCTGTGTACTTTTATATGTCTTTCCATATGGAGCTGTGTGATTTACTTTGGCCAAAGAAATTATGAGTTGACATGAACTGTGCTCCTTCCTGGTGGAAGATTCACGAGCCTGAGTACTTTCCCATTTCTGTGGTAGTTGTGGAAGCACATGTCAAGCTGAAGCCTCTATCACCATGGGTCCCAGAGTCTCAAGTCTAATTTGAGCAGAACTCTCCTGTGGGCCCAAGGCAGTTTTGTTGTGTTAAGCCACAGAGATTTTGAAGTTGCTCCTTGGTGCAGCAAAACCTGGCCTATCCTGACTAATACACTAGTGGTTAGAGCTAACCTAAGTTCACTCTCTGGGGAGTTCTCCTGGGTCACTCTGAGCTGAGGGGTTCCTGGAGGAGCAATCTGGGGATTGGCAATACTGAAATAAGCAAGAGAGGGCCTGTTGGTAAACACCTGTCTTAAGAACTTTTCTCTCCCATTCTGGTACATTGAAATAGCCCACCATGAGGCTTTCCGGCTATTTTAGGCAAGAAAGAGCAGCTGGACTCTGGAGCAGGGAGGCGCCAATAGGATGACTCATATCAAGTAGAGGAACAGGCTGAATGAAGCTGTGGTTGAGGCCACCTCAGGAGAACCCAAAGTTTCCCAGCAGACCTGACAGCCTGTCCTCTCTGCTGATCTAGACCAAGTCCCATCCTTTGCACTTTGGCCCGACCCTCAGGCCAGGCTGTGTTGAGGTGCTGCAAAAGGACAGCTGGGGAATACACCCAAATGTCCCACCTGGTAGAGGTGTCTTGAGGGTGGCCTTGTTTGCTACTCCTCCCTCTTTGTTGTGCAGGTTCATGATCTCTCAGTGAGTAGTCTACCGATCTAGTGGACTCATTTGCTTTCCTTGTCATCCTCTGATGACCCCAGGGCCTATAGCAGTCTCAAGGTTAAACATTCCCGCTCCCGCCTCACTTTACCTGATACTCTGGGAACCACCATTAAGGAAGCCTCTATGTATAGAAAACATGGCCTGGACCTTAAACAACCAATGGAAGTGTTTGAGCATTTCTCCATCTGCAAGTTGGGGAGCCTTGTGAGGATTTATAATATTCTCTGAGTGCCTCAATTTAAAAAAAGCAGGATGTAAACAAAAAGGAAAGAAAATGAAAAGGAAAGCATGCTTCTTACTTCAAACCTCTTTCACTGAACACTTCAATTTGCTTTATTACCAATGTAGTGAAAGTAATAGGGTTAAATTTAGATAAAAGCAGGGAGACATAGTAAACTTTTAAGTGGCACAAAGCATATTCAAAAAGGTCTCTCTGGGTAAGATGTTCTAGGCAGAGTCACACCCAGCCTGAAGGGTTTCTTGTCCTGCCCACTGACAATGGAAAGCTGAGAGAATGCATCTTGCAGTGGGAACAGCACTCCTAGCATCTGATCTGTACCTTCTTCAAGCTGACTGAGGTGTATGGACAAACTGTTGTAGAAAGGAGCCCAGAAGCCTCCTTCAGTCTTACTCAGAGGCAGGGGCCAGGTGAGGTCCCCTCTTAAGGGATCTGCCAGCTGGGAAGGACAATGCATAATTAGGTTTAAAAAAAAAAACTTAGGAAACTATAGGAATTTAAACTTCCATGCATTTCCTACCTAAGGTGGTACTCAAAGGAGAGAAGTTGGGGCAATACCCAAGCGATGAAAAGTATCTGGCATTTGTACAGTCTGGATGCACATAAATGCTAGTGGTTTCAGGACATCATCACCAGTGAAGTTATTTTACACTAGGTATCTCACTGTTGGGTGGGGGTGACGGGCAAACATATTTTGAATCCAAGGTCCGGGCTGTGATAGAAATAAGCATAGTTTCAGTGGGTGTGCTGGTGGGGAGGGGGTCCTGACTCTTCAGAGGAGTGGACATCAGTCTGGATCTTGAAAGGAGTGGAAGTTAAGTGACAGGACTGTGAGGGCAGCATCCCTGGTGGGCTGGGGCCCTGGCAGGGGAGCGTCAGGAGGGTAAGCTGGAGGGGGCTGGGTGTCAGCTGCGGAGGTCGGAATATGCCAGTGAGGGAGTGTAGATAACCTCCCTAAGCCAAAGGAAGCTGGGGAAAGGTTTTGAGCACGGTTGGCAGGTAATCTGTCTCCAGCATCAGATGGAGTCTGGAGGGCAGTGACACTGAAGACACAATCCTTAAGGAAACTCCTGCACGGGAGTAGGTGAGACTTGGCCAGACAGGAGGGAGAAGGGAAGCAGGAACAGAATCCGGGGCTTTCGGGATGAAAGACAAGCACATCCCTCTACCTTGGCCATTTCTTGGGGAAGAAGCATGCCCAAGAAGCAAGCTTACCAGGGCTAGCCTGGCCGTGCCTCCCCATAAAGAACACATCTGTGTGTTTGTTTGGGATTCAGTTCAACCACAACTACACCGGTGGGACTTTGGATGCCCTTGGCCCATTCCCCACTTACTCTCTGAGATGTCAGTGGCTTACCCTTAGCTGAGAAATGACTCTCCCCAGTGTCCCCAACAAGGCCTCCCAGCAATGGGCACTGGGCTTCAGCTCTGTGTCATAGCAGCCACTGCAGTCTGGAGGGTCACCCCATTCAACTCCTGTGTGCCGGGTCACCTGCCCAGAGAAATCATAAAGCATGGTACTGAAGAGAGGCCGAGAACCTAGGTTCCCATCCTGAAATGCCGCAACTCTCCCTGGCCTGGCTTTTCATTTCTGGCAGACGGGAAGCTCAGCCTAATGATCCCTTGTGTTTCTTTTAGTACAGCAGGTCTCAAACTGTAGCAGACATGATGAGCTCCTTGGGCTTGTGATAACACAGGTGGCTGGGCCCACCACCAGATACTGATCCAGCAGGAGTGGGATGGGGCCTGAGAATTTGAATTTCTAAACAGTTCCCCAGTGATGCTGCCGCTGGTCCAGGAGCAGACTTTGAGAACCATGTTTTCTGTCTCGCATTCTCTGAGAGTGGTGTTTAGTCATGCCATCTGGGTCATTCATCCCTTTAAAACAGAGTAAGCAGAAGAACTGCCCTATTTCAGTTGGCGAATGTGGGGTTCAGTTTGATTTTCACACATCAATGCTAAGCAGCATTCTCTGGGTTTCTGGGCCTCCGAATGTTCTGAGGAAAATGGGCATGGCTGGCAGTAGCTGGGAAATCGGGGTGAAGTCAGGGCAGATGTGAGCCCTGAGATCTCCTGATCCCGCCTGCAGAGCTGCGCGGTCACTTTGCCTTTGCCCGCTTCTTAGTTCCCTATTCAGCCTCCTCTTTCCTGATATGTGGGAAAATCAATGCCTGCAAGGTATTAGAAAAGCCATCGAATTGCCCTTACCTGCCACCAGGTGACACCTGATATTGATTTAGCTTATGAAAGTGATTCACAGGTTTGCTGAAGCCTGGAAAAGATCAAATGTTATGAGCCTCATGATCCCATCTTCCTTCTCTGCTCTCAGCTAACACTAGAGGAGGTAATTGGGAAATAATAGACCAAAGAAGCTTTTTTGGTGTGCTCACAAGGAGAAAAAAATACAGGAGAATCATTTCATTGGGAGAGAAGGGATTTTAGTATCATTCGTTTTTATTTAAGGCAATTTTCTCTTTAAGTGCGACATCCTCCAGACTTGACCATTATAGAACAACAATTTTAACACAACCAGTAAATCAAAGAAAAAATTACCGTGGAGGGAAGCGTTTTACAGATGTTCCAATGGTTATGTACCAGGCAGGTGGCTTAGAGCTGGGAAGGGCTGGAGTCTTCTGGAGAGTCTGTGCTGAGGTTTCCCGGCCTGTTGGAGGATACCCTCTCTCATTTAGTAGGGAAAGCATAGGTAATAGGACAAGTATTTACTAGCTTGTGACTACAGGCAATTTCAATGTCCCCAACTCTTGACTTATAATAATAAATTATAAACGTATTTGGAAGGGTTGTTGTGTAAGCTGAAATAATGAAATTAAAATAGCCACTGCTGGATAGTCAGGTGTTAGGCGTTGCTATCATCATCATTAGGACACTGGAAGTAATAGCAGGGGGATAGGAGCTGTAGCAGGAGGGTGGCATCTCCACACACAGAGTGCTCAGGCACCAACAGTGACTCGTGCCCATCAGACTGTTTTGTCCACACAGAAAGACCACATGCCCCAGCTTCCTTCACAGTGACTGTAGAACCACGTGACTGAATTCTGACCACTGCGATGCAGGTGCAGTGATGTTATGAGCTGGTTCCAGGCTTGCACTCACATACATTTTACAGAATACTCCAGGCCTTTCTTTCTTAGCTGCATTGACCTTGAGATCTCATATTCTATGTGTTTTAGTTATAGGACGGAGCATGGCTATCAGACCTGCATTATAATTTATCTGAGTAAAATAAACGTTTTCATGTTAGGACCCTGAGACTTGGGAGTTTATTTGTTACTGCAGCATTGCTTTTATTATTCAGAGACACACAAATGTGTGCTGAGTGTTAAATAGTAAATTAGACACTTGAATACCTAATATGACCTCATGTGATCTTCACAAATACACTGCCAGTCTGCTGGTCTCCTCCACCAGCAGGCTTACTGCCCCAACTCCCCTCTGCAAACGTGATTTGTGTTGCTATATACTATACTGCAGAGACCTCCTATAGCTGAGAGAGAAGGACCTCTATAACTGGCTACCTTTGTGCCTAGAATTTCTTTTTCTTATTAGTAGAGAACAGACCTGCCTTCATTTTACAATTAAGAAACATCATGTTCTTAGTCATGCAGGTTCCATAATGGGATCTCTGTTGGCAATTCATAGTTGTATCTTTTTTCTAGATCATTCCTTTATCATTTTGTGTAATCATGCTTTACTCTTATTAATTATTTTGCCAAATATAATACCTCAAGTTAAATGAGTATCACATTGGCTTTCTTTTGCTTACAATTTGATTCAATGCTGCTATTGGACAGGCCTTCACTAACTACCTCTATAAAGAAGTATTCCCAGGCACTATAATCCCCATAACTTCCTTTTACATTTTATGTATGTGTTTTTCATTGTTCATTATTGCTCATTTTTTGTCCCTATCCTCTCATCACTAGGATGTATGTATCTAAATACTTAAAATTGAGATTTTCATAGATTCATATGCAATTTTAAATAATACAGAGCGATCTCTTGTACACTTTTCCCTGTTTCCCCCAACACTGTGCAGAACTATACTGTGATATCACACCCAAGATACTGGCATTTTATATCCTCCACCAGTTTTATTCAGATGTCCGTGGTATTCCTTATACTTGTCTGTGCATGTGTGTGTGTGAATCAGGTTTAATACAGTTTTATCATTTGTGTAGGCTTGTGTTTCTACCACCACAGGGGAGATACTAAGCATTTCTAATACCACAGGGAATCCTTCTGTAACCCTGGGGTATAGGAGGGAAACCAGGTAGTTAATCCTTTTAAATGTTGTCTCAACAACTCTAAGAATCCAACTAAGAAGTACCATTTTTAAACTGCTTTATTTTCCTTGATTGAATTGTTGTTATTGTTTTAGTTCATTTTGGTTTCTTCTTCCATGCTGTTGATTTTTCTCAAAGGCTTTGTGACACTTGGATGATGTTTCACATTCATGAGTGGAAGACAAGGCTATTTGGTATGGAGGGCACACAAGGTAAACTTTGCTACTGTTCAAGGCCTTGGGGGCAAGTACTGATGTTGAATTTGGGCAGGCATGTTAAGTTCACAATTCCCACCACTGCCTAAACACATCAGCCTTGACCCTTGCCACAACACTTTACTCTATTTTACTCTTGAGTGGAATGGCTTCCATTTCTGTTTATTGGTCTGCTGAGGAGGTTGGGAGGTACACGGTCTCTCCTCTCCATTTTCATCAACATCCACGTTGTGGGCCTCAGGGCCAGTCAGGTGCAGAGAGATATAGCACCACCCAGCCCAGAGGATAAAACCCCAGTGGACTCTAGAGGTGTTCTCCCTGAACGTTATTCAAGATCAGTACATTTGGTGAGCAAAGAAAAGCTTAGCACTTTTACTGACATAGATTTTATCTAAAATATGAAAGACAGTAAGGCTTACTAACTTTAGCATATGGATTGTCATTTTTTTTCATTTATAAAAAGAGTTTATTTATTTTTATTTATTTTTTTTACAAATAGTTTCTTGTCAAGTTGGTTTCCATATAACACCCAGTGCTTATCCCAACAAGTGCCCTCCTCCATGCCCATCTTCCCCCTCACCCCCTATACCCATCAGTCCTCAGTTTGTTCTCAGCATTCAAGAGTCTCTCATGGTTTGCCTCTCTCCCTCTAGCCCACTATTTCCCCCCTTCTTCTCCCCCATGGTCCTCCATTAAGTTCCTCCTAATCCTCCTATATGTGCAAACATATGGTATTTGTCTTTCTCTGCCTGACTTATTTTGCTCAGCATAACACCCTCAAGTTCCATCCAGGTTGCTACAAATGGCCAGATTTCATTCTTTCTCATTGCCATGTAGTATTCCATTGTATAGATAAACCACATCTTCTTGATCCATTCATCAGCTGATGGACACTTAGGCTCTTTCCATATTTTGGCTATTGTTGAGAGTGCTGCTATGAACATTGGGGTACATGTGATCCTATGCATCAGCACTCCTATATCCCTTGGGTAAATTCCTAGCAGTGCTATTGCTGGGTCATAGTGGAGTTCTATTGTTAATTTTTTGAGGAACCTCCACACTGTTTTCCAGAGGGGCTGCACCAGTTTACATTCCCACCAACAGTGTAGGAGGGTGCCCGTTTCTCCACATCCTCGCCAGCATCTAGAGTCCTCTGATTTGCTCACTTTAACCAGTCTGGCTGAGACCAGTCTGACATGAGAGTATCCAATGGAAAAAAAGACAGCCTCTTTAACAGATGGTGCTGGGAGAACTGGACAGCAACATGCAGAAGAATGAAACTGGATCATTTCCTCACACCATACACAAAAATAAACTCAAAATGGATAAAGGACCTGAATGTGAGACAGAAGACCATCAAAACCCTAGAGGAGAAAGCAGGAAACAACCTCCTTGACCTCCACTGCAGTAATTTCTTACTTGACAAATCCCCAAAAGCAAAGGAATCAAGAGCAAAAATAAGCTATTGGGACCTCATTAAGATTAAAAGCTTCTGCACGGCAAAGGAAACAATCCATAAAACTAATAGGCAACCGATGGAATGGGAAGAGATAGTTGCAAGTGACATATCAGATAAAGGGTTAATATCCAAAATCTATAAGGAAGTCACCAAACGCCACACCGAAATACGAACAACCCAATGAATAAATGGGAAGATATGGATTGTCATTTCTGAAGTAAGACTAGGAGTTCCTTAATCCACTTGTTTGCTGGTTTGATTGTCTTGTGATGAATTGCAGTTTATATCTTCCTGGCTAAGGAGATTTATGGATAATACATTCCATTAAAAAATGTAATCCTTGCAAAATGGTTAGATGATTAAAAATTCTGGCATAAAAAATGTGAATCAAAGAGAATTTTAAAATGCCAACACTAGTAAACAACTGGAGAATAGCAGAGCTGATACTTCTAACTTTCATTCACTGCATTATGTGATGAAAATAATGATGACTTCATGCGATCTGATGAAGATTTGGTCCCCAAAATTCAGAATTATCATGAAGACTCTTTGGAAGATAAAGTCTCATTTAGGATCATTAATGATTAATCTCACCTAAATATAAATTATTTTGAGATATGTGCTAATGAGTGTGCTATATGTATATAATTTATAAATTTACATAAATTGTGGATGTGTGCTTAAATGTTTTTTAATAACAAGTGTATATAACTCAAAACAATTTGGAAACCATGGCATAGATAATCCTGCAACTAATGATTCTGATTATCACTGCACAGCCAAACTCAAGCTGGGAGACCCTCTGGGGCTCCTCTGGGAAGCAGTGTACTTATATCTGCTAGAACCTTCTCCCTCATGGTTTCAAGGGCAACAATCCAGTCACATCTGTATTCTGTTGTCCATAAATTTTTTATAATTTCTGTTCCACTGATGACACTCTTCCTTCTACTTAATGGCTGCCATGGATTTATTCTTTTTACCAAATGTCACTGCCACTTTTGTGTGATACTCCAGGGGGAGAGGACAATACATATGTATAGACCGCCATCCCAAATAGAAAGCCAAAAGGTTGCCATTGAACTGGGAGAACAAAAAAATTCCCTACTGAACATCTCCTCTGCAAGCCATATTTTCTTTTCTGTTTTCTTTATTAAAACAAAAGTCAAAATCAACAAAAACAGCCTGACTCAGGAATCAGTGGGTAGAGAGGGCAAGCTGAGATTTTGTAAAGCAGCAGAGACCTTCTAGGGCCTGATGTGGCTTTGCCATGTTGTGCACAGGAAAGGTAGGAGTGGCAGAGGGAAGGGTAAGTTGGTATTGTCATTGGGTGGTGTTATTTAAAGGGAAACTAGGAAGGACTGTTTATTTCTACCTAGAAAAATCTCTCCACCACTGTGGAGCTAACATCAGAATTAGAAGCAAGCACCCCCCACCCTCACCTACCCCAACCGCAACAAGCCACCTCCTGGTCCCCTTCCTTGCTTAGGTCCTTGGAGACTCCTGCGTTTGCTTTTAATGAAGGATACTGCTTCTTTACAATAAGGCACTCCCATTACCTCACTTTACGATGCACACAGTCCTCCTAAATATGTCATTTTCAACACGAAAATGAATTTAAATTAATTGGGTTTGAGATTCCTTTTTTGGAGAATTTCTTGAGGCCCTTTGAAATAACAAAAATGTCACAAACACAGGTTGGGAAGCAGACATCAGGTACAAAGAGTATGCTGGAGGAAGACACAGTTGTCAAAAAGGTATTTTTCCCCCTGCAGTGACAGGTAGCTCTGACAGCTCTGGTTTGTCAGCAGGCAGACACATGAGGATGAGGGGATCAGAAATGAAAGATGCCAGTGAAAATAATTCCTTCCATGGCTGTGAAGTGATCATGACATTGCTGTATCATAATGTAGCACTGAAGACAGGATCAAAATGAAATCTCTCCACCTGCAGAAGAATCTTTTACCTGGTAATGCCCTCTCTCCAGCCATTTCTATATTTCTTTATTCCCTTGAGGGTGAATAGGAAGGGGCAGGACTGAAGAGATGGCCTGTCCATGTCCATGGATTTCTGGAGGATGGAGACTGCTTCAGACAATGTGTGGCTTTTAGGCTTGTGTCCCTGAAAGAATGGTCTCAGGAGGCTGGGTACAGAAAGCCCTGGGGAGGGTGAGGTGGGTTGTAGTGCCCAGGGCCCAGAATGGGGGGAGAATTACCTTCTGAATGAGGAGGCACAGATACTTCTGTATGATGGTCCATTTGTATTAAGACCCTTTTCCACCTTCTGAGCATCGCAGATCATGGGAAGGGTGTTCGCTTTCTTATTAAAGAATGTCTCAGAGAGAAATATTCTCTCCTCAAAGATTTTGGAAATAGCTGATGACTGTTATAAGTTACTTTCCTGAATGAAGAGTCTGAGGGTTGTCGTTGAGAACATAGCTAGCCAGAGTCCTGTTTACTTAGACACTGGAATGCTCCTTCTATCAACAAACCATAATGAAAAAGCACCTTTCTGCTGGGTCTGAGTTGAGGCAGATGTGGCCAAGAGCCAGAGAGGGGGTTTGGGGGTAATAAGCTCAGAATTTGGATGAGTACTGGAGCCAAGGGCTATTGTGGAGAAAGGCTCCTGGATGGGCCTTAAATGCCTTAGATATGTGATCTACTATGGCTCTGCTTCCCTAAGTTTTTCTGAACATTTGAAAAAAACAACTGTATATAAATAAATAGCCTATACCAAATGTTGTGGACAAATGAGTTTCCTAAGCTCACTATCTATAGAGGGTAGATGTTCTTTTAACACCTTCAAATTTAAGGCCTGCCCTCTTAGTCTACTGCTTTGGAGTTTGGGGAAAAGGTTTATATTTATCCTAGCACTGCATATTTTTGGAAAACTTGGCAAGTCTGTATGTTTGCTGCCCATTGGTAACTGTGAGCTACCAGTTCTAGCCTTAGGTATCAAGCCATCATTTTATGTGTCCACTGAAAAAAAAAATATGGGTCTTCTCCAAAATCCTACTAAAATGATATTAAAAAATAAAAGGCATAAACCTTAAAGGACAAAGAAACTATGAAAAGAGCAGCAACAATAATATTTTTGAAAGCTGGATTGCAGATGTACAAGTCATATGTGACTTAACATAAGGTGAGCTGAATCTAAAAGCCACAGTCAAGACAACTGAAAAATAAACCAGTTTCCAGCCCCAAGCTCTCAAAAGGCTCAGGACTTGCTTCTCCAGGTACCCCTGAGCATGGGGATGAAAACACACCTAAAATCAGGATGAATGTGGTTCTCTAAATCCCTCCCACTCCAAGAAGGTGGACAACAGCCCCTTCTCTACCCTTCCAGAATACTGGAGGCTTCTTACCCTAGAGAGAGAAGAGAAGGTCTCTCTTAGGCCCACATGACACAAGGTCACCATAAGCGAAAAAGCCATGCAAACTTACATACAGGATGTTGAGGCTGCCAGTTCCCTTTTCACTATTAGCTCCTAAGATTTTGGCAGCCAGACTTGACCTTCCAGGAAAGAGATCACAAGAATCTTTTCTGAGGAATCTGACCAGCCTAGGACAATGGACCTAAAGAAAACGACACTGAAATTTTCCAAAGAAAAGTTCAGCCAGTACTTCACAGTATGACATTCACAGTAGGGACATTCTAGCCACTCGAAAAGGGCTCCCAATCAGACCTCCAGTTTCCTAATCTTAAGCATAAGTGGACAATCAGAGATCACCAAAAAACATAAATCCTCTAATTTAAAATACTGAGATCTAAACAGGTGGGAGAAATATCAACTTGAGGGAAGTGCAAGAATAAAGCAATAACAACAGTAGCAAAATGAAACTATCTTTAATGTTTTCTTTTTTTTTTTTAATGTTATTTATTTCTAGGAGAGAGAGAGAGAGAGACAGCGTGAGCAGGGGAGGGTCAGAGAGAGAGGGAGTCACAGACTGAAACAGGCTCCAGGCTCTGAGCTGGCTGTCAGCACAGAGCCTGACACGGGGCCCGAACCCACGAACTGCGAGATCATGACCTGAGCAAAAGTCGGATGCTCAACCGACTAAGCCACCCAGGTGTCCCTCTTTAATGTCTTCTGATAGCTAGTAGGAGAGATCTCCATGAAACAGAAGAGGAGGAGCCTATAAACATTAACAGGGAGCAAAGCTACAATCTCAAAAATTAAAAATGTGATTATTGATAAAAATCAATGGAAGGATTGGAAGATAAAATTAAAAATTGAAGTAGAAATCAGAAGATGAAAATAAAAGAAATATAGTCTAAGAGGAACCACAGACCATTTTAAGAAGGTCTGAGAGATCCAGAATAATTCCTCATATTCCTGCACTATTGTTCCTATCAAAATAATAGGAACTCCCAAAAGCAAGAGCAGAGAAAATGGAAGAAAAGCATTCAGCAATGAAGACATTAAGGAAACTTCTCTGAATCAAAGGGCATGTCTTTCCAGGTTCACTAAGTCACCAACTGAGTGCCCAGTAAAAAACAAAGCTTCCTGTTCCTCCTCCTCCTCCTCCTCCTCTTCCTCCTCCTCTTCCTTACCATCCATGCAAGTGAACAAACACATGGGATTATTTAGAGCATTGGAAAATAGGCAGAGCAGAACTGTAATCCTTGAGAGAAGGGACACTCAACATGAGCTGGCCCCAAGATCACCTGACTTTCTGTCTGGGGACATTTCCTACCATCGTGCAGAGATGTAGAGCATCATCTCACTGAACTGAGTAGGTGGGCATTGGGGTTTCAAGTGGCTGCCATGACTTGGAGGGATGGCTTGAACACAGAGCAAGGACCCGTAATGCCTGGCAGGGAGCAGATGTTACAGGACAAAAGCTGAACAAATGTACGTGACAGCTCACAGTGTTGGGAGACAGTAAAATTTTGACCTAGACAGTGAGAAGAGTTCTTGTGAACTTCTGATATATTCTAGGGATCCCCAGAGCAACACATTTTAGCTATAAAGATCACATATTTTATAAGAAAGGAAAAAAAAGACATTAACATAGAAAAATCCTTAACAAAATATTAGTAAACTGGATCCAGCACTATATAAAAACAAATACACTTTGGCTAAGTGAGATTTATCCCAGGAATGCAAATTGGCTTAAATTTCAAAAAAAATGTAATTTTCCACATTAACAAGATAAATTGTGATTATTTTAATAGTATAGAAAAATATCTGACAATATTCAATAACTATTCATGATAGAACTAGAACGTAGGAACAGAAGGAAATTGCCTAAAACTGATGAAGAATATCTAACAAAAAAATTCTATAGCTAAATATTGTACTTGCTGATAAAGTATTCAACATTTTTCAGCTAAGATTGGTATAAAGGCAAAGATCATACTCTCATCACTTCTGTTTAACTTTGCATTGGAGGTTCTAGCCATTGTAATAAGGCAAGATACAGAAAAGTTACAAAGATATGAACAAAAAAGTAAAATTGCCTTTATTCACAGACAACATTATTGTGTATGTAGAAAACCTTAAGGAATCTATCGCATACCAAAAAAACATACAGAATCTAATTTATGAAACTGGCGAAGTACAAAATATACAGTCAGTATAGAATGCAAATAAGTATATAATAGCAAACAATAGGAAAATGAAATCACAGCACAGTACACACACTTTAATCCAAACTTCAAGAATGTGATAGATGATAGACAGATGATAGAGAATAGCTTACATATACAGATAAAAGGTACTGCAGGACAGGGTAAAAACAGGTCACAGGAATGTATATGAATATTTCCTTCATGAACAGAACAATATCTGTTCCACTCCAGTGTCTATCATAATAAATAGCACTCTGTCTACCCAGTTGCTCAAGCCAGAAACCTGGAAGTCATTCCTGACCATACCCCTCTCTCAAGTACCACATCCAAACAATCACCAAATTCTGGTAATTCTTCTTTCAGAGACAGCTTTAATCTGCCCACTTCTCTCTGTCTGAGTTACAATCACCCTAGTCCAAACCATTATCATTTCTCACTGGGACAGCCTCCTAAATCCTTTCCCCAAGTCTAACACATTTTCCCCAAACAATTATCATGATCTTTTATTAAAAAACAACAAAAACAAAAAAGTAAACTGATGGTGCCTCTGCTCTGTTTAACATGTTTTCAGGGCTTCTAATTGCCCTGAAGGCTATCCATGCTACTGGAGCTGCTACCTGAGCAGATAGGAAGAGGGAGAAGCCCCCAGAATTTCCCTTTCTCCTACCATCTAACATGCTGTCAGTACCTCCCATTGGCTGAACCCGACCAGATGCAGTGGACAAGGGGCTATGGGAAAACACTAGACGCAGGGGTCTGTCTCTCTCTGCCCCCACCTCCAAGACATAAAATATCAGAGGAAAGATAAGGAATCAATCTGAAGGTACACAGGTGTAGGATCAACTTCATCTGGAGAGGTCAGGGAGTCCTCTCAGGAGGTGACTTCAAAGGGGGTCCTGAAGGATGAGAAGGAGCAACTGTTTGAATAATGGGAGAACACAGGTTCTAGGCACTGAGAACAGCACAGGTAAATGCTCACAAGTAGAATAGAGGACTTGCACTGTGTTTGAGGAAATGAAAGAAAGATAGCTTGTTGGTGTATGGTGAGTAATGAACAGAGATTGAGGATGAGCTAGAGGGAAAGACATGGAGCTAAGGACACAGGGCCCTGAAGACTGTGGTGCGACATCTGGATTTGGTTTTTGGTGGCATAGTCTAGTGCACATCCATTTCAAGAAGATTCTTTCTGGCTTCTGTGTGGAGAGTGCTGTGTGGATTGGCCCAGGTCACACGAAGAGGCAGGGAGACCCAGGAGAGGCTGTTGTGGCCATATAGGCCAGGAGTTGACTGTGGAGAAGAGAACCTGACAGAATGCAAGTATATTTCCTTTACCCCTTGGCTTAATGAAAGCAGAAGGGGACCCAGTACTCCCAGGATTTCCTCTCAGTCTAAAGACAACTTCTCTCTGGGCCCTGTTCCTTGATTACTGAGGCTTTCTTCCTCATCATGAAAGTTGCGGGGCTGAAGCTGAGGTAGCTAATGACTCTAAAACCCTTGTTGATTCTGTCCCCCTTCCTTGGAGCCTCCTGACTGTCTGGGCCCCCTGGACTGCAGGTCACTCACACAATGTATGAAGTCAGTGGATTTAGAGGAGGGAGAGAGTATATTTGACGAGAGCTGGGACTCTCCCACCCTGGGTCTTGATTCAATCATTTCCTTAAATTCCTTTCTAAACTGCCTGTTTTCCAGCCCATTTCTTCTTCTCTCTGAAGAACTGGTTAGAGGTAATGGCCCCATTCCAGCTCAACTCTGTGTGTTTAACTCACATACCAAGGGCAATGTCCATGATGGCAGTCCTTCTACCTCCAAGCAGGAAGCTTTTCATCCACTCAGCATTTGTAGCCCCCAAACGACCATGAACAATCTACTCACTAGTTCACTAACCCATTTCTTGGGCCCAGTCCTGCATCTGCCCCTTTTCCAGCCCTAGGCTCGCTCTTGGAGTTTGAAGAGCTTTCATTGGGCTTTGAGGAAAGTAACTTCCATAGTCAGGAGGATACTCCAAGCACATCAAGGGGGACTTGGGACAGAGCTGGGGTACAGCTGAGGCATCAGGCCAATTTGGAGCTCACAGATGGCTTTTGACCAATAAACTTTTCAATTCATTTGCATACAATGGACATTTATTGGGCATTATCTTTGTGCCCCTTCTTGTTTTAAGTACTATAATTAATAAAAATAAATCTCAAGGTAGGTTCTCACCTTTACACATTACCTGGTGGAATAAGCTCTTTATTTATTCAGCCAACAGTAACCTTTCCTGCCTAGAAATACATCCTGCCCCCTCTGTACCCTAGTGAAATCTCACTTTGGGTGGCTCTAACTGCAGTAAGGATTCAAAGAAGTCCCCCAAAGCTACCACAGTAAGGCCGTGTTGGACTGGTATGCGAAGAGGCAAATTTTTGTCAGCCTCAAATTAGAATCCTGCCTTAATCTGATAGAATTCCCCCACAGGACTCTTCTTATAATGTGCCCAATAAATAGTTGTCCACACACCCTCAGCTCTCCCACCTGCAGCATCAGGTTTACTGTATGCTGGGGCTACTTACTCTGTGCTTGCACAGCCCTGTTATAAAGTTCTGTCCTATATTGAGTACAAACCTGCCTGCTTGCACTGTGATTGTTCTGTCTTTCCAGTGACTCAGAACAAACAATCCCCACTTGCATATGAAGTCCTGAAGAGAAGGTTGTTCTCATGTGCCTTCTGAATGTTTCCTGGGCTCAGCCACCCACTTTCCCCATTCTCCCTCTTAAGGCTTATGACTAAAACCCTTGCTGATTCTGTCCCCCTTCCTTGGAGCCTCCTGACTGTCTCCTTTCTTTCCTTCATCATCCTGGTGACTTCCTATGGACATACTCCCTATGATGAAGCCTGTGCCCAGAACCAAACCTAGCACTCCAGGTTAGAGAACGGTTCTTACATGAGTTCATTGGGGTCATCAGCCCAGCCATAGGGCACTTTGCTTCTCTTTGTTCACCTCTCTGCATCTTATTTTCCTGATTCATTAAAGGGAGATAAAAATAGTACTTGCCTCAAAGGGTTTCTCAAGGGTTAAAGCAGATAATCTATGTAAAGTATTTAACAAATGATCCCACATGGTTAATCAACTTAGCATGGGTCACCTCTGGAGCCTGAGACAAAGATTTGCAGACAAGAAATTTGTTTTGGGAAGAGGGGGCAGGGAATGGAAATGGGAGAAGGGGAGGTACACATATTGGTCCTGGAAAGAAGGAAATAGGAAGAAGAGAAGACCAATACGTGTATGTTCTTGGGTTGGTCACCCCTGGTTGTCAACTGAGGCTCAATCCTGCTGGGATCCTCTGTAAAGCAATGTATCTTGGAACTGTCCACCTGGGTATGGAAGAAGAGCTCATTTATTGTTGCCCCATGGCCAAAGATGGCCTTATTTTGTGTTACCTTCCTTATACCTTATGATTGTATATTGAATTTCCAGCAGATTCCCCCAATGTCCCATACTGAGGAATCTGAGAATCCTTCAAAGCAAGAGTGACAAGGTGCAGCTGAAACAAGGCACTATCAAGTTATACTTGCATAAAAGTGATTGTCCCAGGAAAAGCTGGAGTAAATGTGGGCTAAAAAGCTGTGAAAGATGGCATCAGAGGTACCAAACATGTAGTCCTCAGCCAATTTTTGTTATTTCTCTTCTTATCATCATCACAATTAATGCAAACCCAAGGTCACATTCACTCTTTGTCAGCCACATGCTGGTCCTGGTCTGTTGGCATAGAACCAGATTCCCCCATAACCTCAGAGCCACACTTAGTGACCTGTACTATCTATCAACAACAACTTTACATAAATTGTGTGCTCAGCAAAGCGTTCTAGCCCCCCTCTGCTGTAGACTGTATTTGTGACCCTAAGGTCTCCTATGCTTACTGAATCTGAATTTCCTAATCTACAAAATGGGTGGCCAGGGATGGGAGGAGTGTGGCATCACAGAATCTTTCTTCACATTGGAGGAGAGGGTTTTCAAAGATACCTGCAAGAAGGAACTGTGGAGTAGTCTTTTCAAAAGAAGATGGGGCAACACCCCCATTTGTCAGTGTTTCTCCAGAGGACACAGAAGTGGCCCTGATTAGTCTCTGTGGACCATTTAGAAAGTGAATAAGAGGCATCAGCTCTGTAGCTGCAAAGATGGACACCAAAGGAGAGGGTAACGCTTCAGGAAGGGTGTTCAGCACACTAACCACTAACTGACAGACCCCACAGGCAGGTCACACTGTCCTTAATGGAGTGAGATGTGTGGGGTTAACAAGACAGACTGGACTCTCTTCCCTTGCTGCTTCAAGTGTCCTTGGCCAAAACCTGAGCTATGATGAGAGGGTAAGTTGCAATCTAGACTGGAAGTGACCAGAAAGCCTGGAGTTTTCCAAGCTATACTTAAAAGATGGGAAGAGATTTGACAAAGCACAACTGAAGGCAGAGATTGGAGGAAAATCTCTTCATGTGTGTGCCCCACAGAGTTCAGACAGTTCAATTAACCAGTTACATTTATGGAGCTGAGTGCCAGAGTGGACCACTGCAGGGCTGATTCACAGCATGCCTGCATCTCTGACTTACCTTTCCTACAAAGCAGTCCTTGGAGTAGAAAGGTGCAGGGCAGCCATCCTGCCCAAACCAGGACATCATGCTTGATTGTCTTCATTCCTTCCCTGGAAATGATGCTGAATAAGAATCAGATGGAGCTGCTGTCTCCTACTTTTCTGTAATTTCACCCAGGAAGGCGACTGGCCAGGGCGGGGTAATTACCCCTGGCCTTCCCATCTGTGCTGGAGATGAAGCCTGGCACTCAGCCACGGGTGCTCTGATCTGTGCTCCCGGCAGAGGAGCTCCTGACAAGCAAACTGACACTTCCATTGCTCTTATGCCAGCAAGAGGCACAACTTTAATTAAACGGAGTTGCTTAAAACTGCGGCAGAAGAGCTGAGGCTCAGACAGCCTCTTCTCCTGTGACATCACCCTGCTTGCGGGTGTTCTTTCTCTTTTCCTTTGGACTAATCTTCCCTTGGCAGCTGCCGTTCTCAGACTTCAGGCCACTGAGATTTCTTTAACTTCTGCCTTCAAAGCTCTTTGTAAAAAATAAACTCTGAGGCAGATCTGGTGGGGAGTGGGGGCAGAAAGAGCTTCCTCTCTGTGGGTTGCCCCTTTGGAAAGAGTGAATTCTTTCTGTACTCTCTCCTGTTCACCCTTTACCCCTGTCTCGTTGTGTATGTTTAATAAAAGTAGAAAATGGGAACGCCCAATTGAGCATCGCATGTCATCTCAGAGGTATCTAATTTGATTCTATTCTACAGCCATGGGTACACTCTGCAGGAAACATAAGCCATGTCTCCCAGTAACCACATTGCTGGGATGTCCACAGGGGCCCTGGCGAGTCCCTCCAGGACAGAATTGAGAGGAATGCTTGATTTCTCAGGACCTTGAGCACCTCAGTCCCAGGCCGCTTCCTCAGACAACATGGAGAGTAGAGGGGATGGGGCTGGGAGGAAGGCATGGTCACATTTCCATATGGGCCTGGCCAAGTTCCAGCTGGCTGACCTCCTGGGCATCATGGCCAGACGCTCCTCTTGCATTGCTACTTCAATTCCAGCTAGGACCAAGACCAAGAACAGGGCTTCATTTATTTTTGTGTGTAGTTGTTTTAAAAAGGGTTCTGTCTTTGCTTGGAGGTAGGGATATCTTTTCACTTTAAGTAGGATATTGTAATTCTGCTCTGGCCTCTCGAAGTTGATCTTTCGTAGGCTGCCAT
The DNA here is from genome assembly GCA_017311185.1 of Proteles cristata cristata. Lineage (NCBI taxonomy): Eukaryota > Metazoa > Chordata > Mammalia > Carnivora > Hyaenidae > Proteles > Proteles cristata. The sequence goes on from JAESUZ010005476.1 coordinate 103,474, forward strand.
ATTTAAAGGAAAGAGAAAGAAAAACTGAATAAATAATCGCACTGTGCTTGATAGCAAGGTGTCAGAGATGGATAGGGGAAGATAAGGGCCTATTCTTGGTGACTTATTCTTGGTCTGAAATTTATCAGGACAGGAGGAAAGCCTTGGAGAGAATGTTTAATGAGAGGAAGCAGTGGACGATGGACAGACTCATTACATCCACCTTCTGCAGTATGATCCTAAGGAATGGGGAAACAGTGCCTTTGTCTGCCCCTCTTAACAGTTTTTAATTTTTAAATGCATTAAAATTCTTTTTGAATAAGTGAAGAGTTCTGAAGGTTTTTTAATAACTCTGACTTGACTAAAAGTTGGATTGAGAACGTCATTTTTTTTTTTCTGGAAATATTCCCCAGCCTTTGAAGTACTCCCAACTATATTCTCCCTTCAGAGAGAAAATGGTTGTTTTGAAAGTTGCCTTTTAAGCAGCAACGCTGTTTTTTCTCTGCTGAGAGCTGCTCTTGTGCACTTCAAAAGCAGAGCGTGTCAGCCTTCTCCACCCTGTTTCTCCCCTTTGAAGTAAGTGTGGGGGCAGCACTGTCTCTTAATCACACTCTCTGGCATTTCCACGACACTTTACAGTTTTCAAAGCTCTTCCACAGCCATTATCTTATTTGATCCTCACGACAACCTCTGAGGTAGGCAGGGCAGGTATCTTTATCCCCATTTTCCAGATGAGAAGTCTGGGGCTCAGAGAGATGGTGATGTGTCCCAAGGTGGCAGGACTCCCAAACTAGAGGAGACAGGAGCAGTATCGAGCCTTCGATGTTTATGGGCTCTTTCTATCAAAGTGCATCGCCTTGCCCCATTGGCATGTGGAGGACCAGGACTGAGTAGCTGGGGCATTTGAGACATTTAGTGTTGGCTCTGTCCACTGTCTGTGATGTGTGTGCTCTCTGAGGCTTTCTGTGTGCACTTCTGGTCACTACTAGGGATAGAAGCACGTTAAAACTGTCCCTGCTACAACAAGCAAAATAAAATCAGAAATAAAGCTCAGCATGAGTAGTTTTGACCCCTGCTCCCATGCTCCATACATTGCAGCAGCTGCGTTTAGAGTTCCCACCTCTGGACTCAGCCCAGGCTTGGCCCCCAGGGCAGGAACATCTGATGTTCTGTCGCATAGGTCCCTAACTCAGAAGCCACTGGTCCACCTAGCCCATGGTGGTATTGTCTTTCAGGGCCTCAACTTCAGCTCATTTTGAACCTACTCTAGTACATCATTAATTTTTGTCCACAGCTTCATTCCTATGCCAAGGGCAGAATTCAAGATTCAGCATCATCTCTTTACCTGTATATCCAAACATTCAAACTCGAGACACTTCATTTGTTCACTTCATAGACCGTAAGCATGTTATACATCCAGCAAGCACCTTACACTGCCCCAGGACTTCGACAGAGAAATCAGTGAGTCTGGTGTAAAATCAGGCAATGATGCTTTGGTGTGGGAGTGCCAAGACAGGAATGAGTGCAGGTGCTGTGGCCATCTCAGTCCAGAAATGGGAGTCAGAGGAGGTGTCCTGGGGAAGGCAAGGCCCGATGTGGCCCCTGAAATGTGAGTGGATGCAAGCCAGGCAAAGATGGCTTTAGAAAGACCCAGGAAGTAGCAGTGAGAGGGAGGGCATTCTTGGAGGAAGAAGCAGCACAGAGAAATGCCAGAAGGTGAGGGGAGGGTGCAACGGGGCCTAAAAGTAGCTCAGTGTGACTAGAGCACAGAATTTGGGGAAGAGAGGGGTGATACATGAGTCCAGAGTGTGAGGGCTTAGTCATAAAGGAACATATTAAGAATCTTGGACTTTATCCAGGCAATGTGCAGCTTTAATAAGGGTTTTAAGCAGGATAATGTCACGCTTAGATTTGCATTTTAGAAAGATCATTCTAGTTGCAATCTAGAGAATCCAGCAGAGAGATGCAGAAGCCTAGCCCTTCCCACAGGCCTGCTCAAGACATAGGCAATTTGAAAGAGAGTCAGAACAGCATTGTTAGTTCCCCATTTTCCTAGATCCTCTAAGCTCTGTGCTTTTATTTAGTAAAGTCATCAGAAACCAAAATGCTTAGCCTGGGCTGTTTTAGTTCCCCTATAGACATGCCTTGTAGAACTAGAACTTAATGCTATTTCATTTATATGAGAACTATTCTTCTGGAAGGACGCTCTGTGTTTTTGTCAAACTGAAGTTAGATATTGTCCATCAGATAGCCAACATCCGTGATTTGAGGAGTCTCCCTTTTAGAACTTCATTTTATTCAACATCAAGAAGCACATTCAACATGACTTTCCCGCATGTCATGTGGGGGTCATGTGATGACCTTTCTGGGCTGTTGGGAAGGTCAACTGTGACAATGTATGTGAGGATTCTTGCATTCTCTTGGGTACTAAATGAGCATTTGCTAACTTCTCATGGCTCACGCATAGCTTTAATTCTAGGAAGTGGTGGATGGATCTGGGCTTGGATTCACCACGTGCTGTAGCTGACACCATGGGCTAGGTATTTAATTTCTATGAATCTCTGTTTTCTTATTGCTAAGTCTTGACTAATCCTCTACCAATCTATGCAGAGAAGTGAATAAAATGCATGGAAAGTGCTTGCCACATAGTGGACCAATTTGAATGAATCAATAGCTTCTTCCTTCTGCAAAGAAACCTGTGTGTTTCATTTCATCAGGGTGTTAGGACTATATAAATAAGTTTGCTTCTTTTCTTCGTTGCTGTCAGGAAACTCAGAACTAACTCAGGGTGCAATGGCAGGCGCCTCCAGCATCAATTCTGGTTTAATTTTTCAGATTTCTCTTTGTTTTCATTTAGCCTCATCCTACTTTGCATGTGCTGTGTTTTATAACTACCTCAAATATGCTTTTGAAGCTGGCAGGTTTAAGCCCATATTAATTTTACTGTAAATTTATTTGGTTATCAGCACCACATCAGTAAGGTCTAGCTCTTAGATTTGATCCTTCTGTAAAGAACTGACTATACATGTAATGGTAAGAGAAATGGTGGATGGTCTCTTACAGAAATGGCCATTCATCTTGTAACAGAGCCTATTGTTCAATGGTAGTTCTCTGGAGCAATGTGTTGAGTAGGTATTAAAGCCAATAGTGCACACTGGTCCAGCAAAAAGGAAGTATAATATGTACATGGAAATGACCTGGAATAATACTGTTTTTAGGCAAAGGTTGATTGAAACTCATACAATGTCACTGGGATTGTCTATGTCTCAGCTCTGCTTTCTTTCACACATTGACTTTACACTTAGACTCAAGTTCCAGAAAGATAGGGGTAGTAACTTCAGTCTACAGATTTTTAAGATTAACCTTCATCTTCTTCTGCCCTATTCCCAAATTCTTTTGCATCTCATTCACCCTGACAGGTGACTGTGTGTTATATTGCCTCTTAGTTCTTCCTCATTGTGACCAATGTGATGTGATGCACTGGTTGGTTTAAACTCATCTACGACACCCCTCTGGGGCTGCAGGCATATCATTTTCCCCAATATTCACGAACTGAGAATGAGAAAAGGGTGTTTCCAAAAAAAAAATCAATAGTATTGCCTTTCCCCAAAGAAGGTGAATGGATGCTGTGTGGCAAAATAAATGAATGAATGAATGAATGAATGAAAGAAACAGTGCCAGGGCCATACTAGGAGCAGTTATTCTCCCACTGCATCTCACCTTCAAGATCGCTCTTTCATATTCTTTTGTTTTTCCAGTTTCCTTCATTTTCCCTCCAATAATAACAGAAGGTTGGCTCCAGCCGCAGCTTCTTTTGGTCCTTCCAGCATCATCCCTCTCTGAGTCATTACCTCTAGCTCTTCACCCTATTGTCTCTGCACATATATCTAGCATTAGTTTATATGTTCCAGAAGACAGGTGCAAAGTCTATCCCAGAGGGGAATAGCTGATAATTTAAAAAACTCACAAAAATTTCCTAATTTATATAAGCACAGACCTGGAAAATTGTTTGGGAATGACTTATAAGGTGATAGAGCAAGAAGGATCATCTGTAACTGTAGATCAAGCTGAATTTATCTGTATGATTGTTGGTTAGTTGACTGAAACCCAAGTTCAGCTGAGATGCTCAAACTTCCCTCACATAACACAGAGAAAAGAATCAAAATGCTCAAGAACATAAAAATGTTGGGGTAGATTTATCTTGTGCAGCCTTCACACTTACTCAGCCCCACTAGATCCATGGTAAGGGTCCAGGTTGCACTTCCCTGATTAAGGTATTGAGAAGAACATTAGCGAGGGAACACTGAAAACCTTGAATAGTTCGATGTGGCCATCTGTAGGCTGGAAGACGCTGCCACTGAGATGGTCTCCTGATTTCGCTGAGGTTGATAGAATTCTGAAGTAGCAGAAACCAAGTGATAACTCCAAAGTGCCAGAGACAAGATGGACAAAGTTACCATAATGAGCGGCAAGGATGAGGTCGTAATCCTCATCTCTACAGTTTTAGCCTGCACAGATTTTTTTGGCAGTGGCTAATTGATCACACAAAGTATCTAGGAGTAAAATATATGGGCAGCCTACTAAAATGTTTCTTAATTTATATAGCAGGAAAAACTAGACTGGTGGTCAGAAACTTAGAGATGCCACAATGGAGGATCCTGGTCTCCCACCCACTTTCAAAACTTAGTCAATTCACAGACCCAGAGGCCCTGGGTTGCAGAGAAGACAGAGTTCTCTTGTGACAGGCCCCTATGACACCAACTCCATGTGTGCCTCCACAAATTCTCCACAGGGATACAAAGTCATCTACTGGATGATTGCACACAGACTAATGGTAATATCGAGATCTTTCAGGAATTAACTAGACACTGGTTCTTTTTAATGTTAATCTTCAAGGGTCAAAAATGCCACAGTAGTTCACTGACAGAGTGGAGCTTATAGAGGTCTTATGATAAATAGGTTCCAACTCTGTCTCATAGTAAGTAATCTGATGGTCTTTAGATCCTTGTTGTGCTTACTTTCCATTTTTATTTCTTTTTTTTTTTTAATTTTCTTTTTTAATGTTTTATTTATTTCTAGGAGAGAGAGAGAGACAGCATGAGCAGGGGAGGGTCAGAGAGAGAGGGAGTCACAGACTGAAACAGGCTCCAGGCTCTGAGCTGGCAGTCAGCACAGAGCCCGACGCGGGGCTCGAACCCACGAACCGCGAGATCATGACCTAAGCGAAAGTCGGACGCTTAACCGACTAAGCCACCCAGGCGCCCCTACTTTCCATTTTTAAAATATTTGCTTAGAATCGGCTTACTCAACAACTAGTAGAACACCTACGTTTGCTCTCTGATCCAAGAAATAAGGACTCTTATGGTCAGAAAAGCCAAGAAGAAGCCTCTGGAACTTGCCCTCCCATGACTAGGATAGTAAGCCCAAAGTAAAACCATATCTCAGGATAAAGTGCAAAGATTAGTGCCAACATTAAAGTCTTAAAAGATTCAAGGATGGTCACTCTGCTCAGATCCCACTGAATATGGTCTGCTGGTTTGTGCAGAAGGTGCATGGATCTTGGAGAATGATTGTGGAATAGTGTAAATTCAATCGTGTACTAACAGCGGTTACAGCTGTTGTTCCAGATGTGTAATCCCCCTGAAACACATCAAAACAACTCCTGGAACCCATTACATAGCTATTTGTATAGCAAATGCTTTTAGCACTACATCAGTTTACAAGGACTGCAAGAAAATTCTCTTTCACCTGGCAAGGGGCACAGTACACCTTCATTCTTACCCTCAGGCTATGCCAACTCTTTCATTCTTTGCTATAATCTAACCCAGAGATTTATTTTCTTTTACTTTTTTTACATTTATTAATTTTTGAGAGACGGAGTGAGATAGAGTGCGAGTGAAGGAGAGGCAGAGAGAGGAGGAGACCAGAATCGGAAACAGGCTCCAGGCTCTGAGCTGTCAGCACAGAGCCCGATGTGGGGCTCAAACCCACGAACTGTGAGATCATGATCTGAGCTGAAGTCAGACACTTAGCCAACTGAGCTGCCCAGGTCCCCCTAACCCAGAGATATTAATCATTTTTACAGTCTACAAACCATCACACTGGTAACTGCTGGTCTTGAAAATAAGAAAGTATCAAGTACTTAGAAGTTTTTTTTTTTTTTAAATGTTTTATTTATTTCTAGGAGAGAGAGAGAGACAGTGTGAGCAGGGGAGGGCCAGAGAGAGAGGGAGTCACAGACTGAAACAGGCTCCAGGCTCTGAGCTGGCAGTCAGCACAGAGCCCGACGCAGGGCTCGAACCCACGAACCGTGAGATCATGACCTAAGCGAAAGCCGGACGCTTAACCGACTAAGCCACCCAGGCGCCCCTCAAGTACTTAGAAGTTTTAGTAAGATACATTAGTGCCAGAGGATTGGAGATATATACCGTAAGATTTCAGGGGCCTACAACCTCAGTGACATGTCTGGAAATCCTATGATCTAAATCATTTGATATTTGCCCTTCAATGTGAAAGGTAGTTGCCTGTACCTTGTATCATCTACCACTAAGATGCTGCAACAAGATTTCATTGGGGGGAGGCTTCTTTAGATTTTGGAGGCAACATATACAACACTGGAATATGATGTTCAGACTCATTTATCAAACAAAGTGAAAATTTTTAGTGGGTCTCAGAGAAAGAGAAGGCTCTGCAGAAAGTCCAGGCTTTAGGGAAAGCTACTCTGTTGGCTGGTTCCCATGACTTAGCAGATCTCACATCACACAAGTTTTGAAGCTTTATGTGTCTTCTGGCAAGAACCACTGTGGAGAGTCTTTGGATTTTCGAGAAAAACTCCTCTCTCTTCTACAAACAAGTATTCCTCTGACTTGGTATGTGGCCCTAGTGCTTCCCAAATGTCTGACAAAGGGCTTCCATGTGATCTGAGCTGCCCATCATGAATTGAGTGTCACTGTACCCTTCAAGTCATAAGGTTAGACATGAACAGATACAATTCATTCTCAGGTGAAAATATAAATGATACAAATCAAATGACCAAGCTCAAGCAGGTCCTACATGTCCAAGTAAGGTGGCTTTGCAGGTGACTCAGACTCCTACAGCACATAGTCCAGCTTCATTGCCTCCTCTCCCTTCAGGTGCAACTATGGCATCCTGGAAAGTTCCCTATGAACACCTGACCCCTCCACTCCACCAAAACTGAGGGTCTAGTTTAAAGATAGTTATGCATGGCATGCAGGCATCCACAGGAAGGGGACTGCTACAATTTTACTGTCTAGATAGTTTATATTACTGTTCTACTAAATAGACTGTCTCTCCAGTGTCCCTCATGTTATGAAGCAGGCCGTCTGTGACCTTTCTGTTTTTCCTCCTCCCCATCCTTAGCAGGTTGACTTATGTCATACAGAGGTACACTTAAAGACATCATTCATAGTCACTGAGGGAAGGAACAGTAAAGGGAATGCGAACCAGTTTTCCCAGTAACCAACACAGCATTCTTCTGGAAAACTTCTGCTAAAGTCTCCTTGGCCAGAATTGTGTGCTATGAGGCACACATTTCTATCCTAGCTGTGGCCGAGGATGGAAAAGTATGTAACTCTTCATATTCTTGTAGTGAAAAGTGGCAGGGGAGAAGGGGCTTGGGAATAGCTGCTGGGTCTGCCACAGGCATAGCTAGTCATTAACTGGTCTTAGTGACAGAAATTGCTTCATGAGGTCCCTCCTGGGAATGCTACCCCATCTTTAGACAATAGATGCTGGCCGTCTTTTTTCTGCTTCAACAGAAAAAAATAAATTCAAATAATCTAAACACTATGAGAATGGGCATAGAGCACAGATATTTTTCATGTCATTGGTAATTTTGTGCAAAATAAGGGCATTTTTTTTTTTTTTTTTTTTTTTTTTGCAATCTGAGTCTTGTGGTAAAGTCTTGAAAGAAAGTTAAATAGGCTTGGGTCAATAATGAGACTGTACAACTTGGGCCAGGTTTGATTTCTGTCGGTGGTATAAGCAGTGGATGACAAGATCAACACAGGCTTCCAAGCCCTAGTTTATCTTTACTTGCATTTCCAATTAGGGGAAATGAACCTCACAGAGTATTTCAGATTAAGGTACCCAGGCCTATAGTTTATCTGCAACAAAGCTGGCATCAACTCTCAATGGGCTGATGTATCTAAAATTGGGGGGAGCCAGGGATTATCCTCTTTAAATTTATTAAGTAGACTTGAAACCAAACCTGCCCAATTATCTGGAGTAAAGTGTGTTGCAAGAATTGGAGTCCACAACCCAGAGCAGTGTAAAAGAATCCTGGAATCAGACTTCATCCCAAAGCCTTCCTCTTTGGATCCAGGCAGTTAATTAGATGTTGTGTCATTGGGAGAATTTGGCATCGTGTGGGTATCGTATCGCCACAGATCTAGGACCTGTATTTCACCTAGACATCCTATATGACCTCTCTTTCAGAGGGCTTGCCATAAGCTTTTTCTTGTGTGTATGGGTGGCATCATTCTAGTACTTTTTAAAATTTGTAGCATAACGTACATACAGAAAAAAAATCACAAATAATAATGTTTGGTGAATTTTTATTATACATACACATGCATGTAACCTGCACCTGGATTAAGAAGTATAACATTACTAGCACCTCAGGAAACACCCTCTTTATTTTTGCCTCTCCCCCTCCCAAGGGTACTACTCTTATGACATTTTTTCCAGTTTTCTTGAGCTATAATTGATGTATATAATATTGTCTAAGTTTAAGGCATAACCACAATGATTTGTGTATCTTGTGAAATGATCACCACAGTAAGTCTAGGTAACACCCATTACCTCACATAGTTACAAGTTTCTTCTCCTTACGATGAGACCTTTTATTTTTAATTTATTTTTAATTTTTAAAAAATATTTATTTATTTTTGAGAGAGAGAGAGAGAGAGGAGGAAGAGGAAGAGACAGAGGGAGAGGCAGAGAGAGAAGGAGACACAGAATCTGGAGCAGGCTCCAGGCTCTGAGCCTGTCAGCACAGAGCTGGATGCAGGGCTTGAACTCATGAACCATGGGATCATGACCTGAGCTGAAGTTGGATGCTTAACCACCTGAGCCACCATGATGAGACCTTTTAATATCTACTCTCAGCAACTTTCAAATATGACATACAGCATTGTTAACTATAGTCCCATGCTGTACATTACCCATGACTTCATTATCTGACAACTGGAGTTTGTACCTTTTGATGACCCTCGCTGAATTCCTCCACCTATCCCATCTCCTGCCTCTGCCAACCAGAAATCTATTATATTTATATGAATTTATGTGAATTTGTTCTCTCTGTCATCCCACATTTCTCTCCAGCTTACTCTGCTACCTGGCTTTACCAAACGTGGAACTTAGTAAAAACAGAAAGATGCATTTCATAACTCTCTTTCAAACCTACTGTTCATCACAGACAGTGTGTGGAGACTGCTAGGACAGAATTAAAACTTCTAAACGATTTGACAACCTACAAAGTGGCAGCAGGAGAAGGAATAAGAGGAGGGTACGAAATATTGGGGACGTGGGTCCAGTTAGAGTGATGACAGGGCTCCTGCAACAGGTTCTGCATCACGGCGTTGCCTGGGGAACACAGAGTATGGGCTGCTCCACCCATGTACCCATTGCAAATAAATGCTTTGAGTGACTTTTATGTTAAGTACTATGCTGTGCCCTCAAGGTAGATACAGGTATGGTGTCTACACTGGAAGGGCTCTCGGTGTATTAGAGAAGGCAGGCAGTTAAGTGAATAAGTGAATCATCGCCAAAAATGCTAAGGTGCTCTCATAGAAATCAGGGATAGACTGGGGCACAGAAAAACCACCACTTCTCTTGGGGAGTGGGGCTGAGGATATTATTAGGATAATGGATTGGAAAAGTAAAAAGTAGATGGCATGGGAGCCAAGTGTGAAGGAGAGAAGGGACTCAGGACAAGGATCAGGCATAGAGGCAGGGGGAGCCAGGTATTAGCAAGGAATTGGCAGGTCAAATATTTAGCTAGCCCATGTCATGAAGTAAAAGCCTCACTTCAGATGCTTCAGGTTTCTGGAAAGGCTGTTTCCTGTCAGCATTACCTCTAGAAGGTAACGGTAGCACTTGTACTGGGCTGGGTTGGTATGAGGAGCAGGCCCTGGCCTGTGGGGAGATGGACATTTGGTCATGATGGTCACATCCACAGATCTTCAGAACCATAGAGGACTGTCAGCCATGGACAGTTGCCAATACTCTGTCAGTCTGGGATATGGGGCCATAGAGGTGTTTCTCCTCCAAAGTATAGTGCTCCCTGGAGCCCAGTCCTCACCGTGCTGTGTCTGAGGGGATGCATATTGTCAGTGAAGTGAGTTTTCACACTTCCATGGAGGAAATTTGATGCTGTCAGTGAACTCAAATGGGTTCAGTCTTCCCGAGAGAGGCTCTTGCTAGTAAAGTGTTGAGTTTCATGAGCGAAACCCGCCCTCTTGCTAAATGTGTTAAGGGGGTTCATTCACCTGTTAATTCCACCCAGTGGAAATAGAGAATGTTACCTTTCCTGACGATGATCTCCTAGCAGGACTGGAAATGAGAGAGCCTGAAATTCAGCCCTGCATCCAGGGAGGAGTCCCTCCTGGTCTGTCACCCTTTTCCAGGCCCCTGCACTGCTTGAGAAACCTGTTCTGTAAGTGAAGGCAGGAGAATTTGGGGGCTGGTAGAGAGATGCTCAGAGGAATTCCTTCTGGGTGGGGCCAGGAGAAATGACCCAGAGTGGCCCATTTCTTAGGTCTTAAAGATGCACACCTATCCTGTAGACAAATGGCCAGATTACTGCCAGGCAGTCTTACCACTCACCTTATGTCACCGGCTGGGTGGGAAAAGGAATCCTCAGGAGAAGGAGGCTGTGTGGCCTGGGGCCAGATGCTGTGGTTGAGGCTTTCCCACACGGCCACCCAATTTTTTCCCTTCTACTGGCAACAGATTCTGACTCTTCCTGGGACTGGACACACGGTCCAAGCTGGACCAGTCTCCTATCCCATCCTGGGAAGTGTAACTGTAGGGCAAAGGAAGATGAAGGGTTGGTATATGTTTGAACAGATCTCCTGGTTCCTGCTGTTGCTGAGATGTTGTCCCTGAGACCCGAGGTCCAAGACAAGCTTTTCATTCCTCAGTGCTATGAGCTGCCTCAGGATCCTGCCAATTAATCACACACACACACACACACACACACACACACACACACACACACACACACACACACACACGTGTGCACGCACACACATGCATACTCCCTTTTTCCCTTTTGGTTGTTTTTTTTTTTTTACCCCTGCTTCAGTCAGGCAGAATTGGTTTCTGTTGTTGCAGCAGAATCTTGGCTGATATAGAAACTGGTTCCAGAAATTAGTTGTAGGCAGCAGGCCCTCGGGGTATGTGGAATTGGTCACAGGCCCAAATGGAATGCATAAGTATAGGGAAGGAGCAGCTCCTTGGTTACCTGGTATGCTCACCCGAGATGGCTACAGGCCAATGATGGCACAGCCCTGGGGACCAGCAACTCTGCCACAGAGCAAGGGAGCAAGGGAGACACGGGGATGGAAGGTTCTTGGGAGAGCACCTGATAGCCTAAGCAGGAGTCCTAACCTGAACTCAAACATCAAAAACCTCTCCTTAACATAAATAATCTCTCTCCCTTTACCTGTGACTCTTGGGTGGATACTCCTTTAAAAATCTCAAGCAGTGAGAAACGCCTAGGTGGCTCAGTCAATTAAGTCTGACTTTGGCTCAGGTCACAGTCTCACAGCTTGTGGGTTCAACCCCCACATCGGGCTCTGTGCTGACAGTTCAGAGCCTGGAGCCTGCTTCAGATTCTGTGTCTCCCCCCCTCTCTCTGCCCCCCACCCTGACTCATGCTCTGTCTCTTTCTCTTTCAAATATAAAGAAACACTAAAAAATATTTTAAGGGGTGAGTTTTTTGGCTTCTGTATGACAACCCTAGTTAATTTAGAACCTCACAAACCAGGGGTGCTGGTGTGTGGGACCCATGATACTGTGATGGGGGCGTCTGTGAGCTGGAGGATTTGGGGACTCCTCTGAAGCCTCTCTTGCCTGCAGAACTGGATGACATTCTGTCCCCACCTCACTGGACTCAACATGGCCTGGAAGGGGAGATGAATAAGCAGGCAGCAAAAGAAAAAGTTGTGCCTGGAAGTAATTGCAGGTCCATCATCTGAGGTAACTTGGGGGCACACATTTTGAAAGTGCTTAACTAATGAGAGTGAAATATAATTTTAGATGAGGCAGAATCTATTGTCATAGGTGAAGCCATCAGATACTGTCCCTGCTGTGTGCCTGCTCGGACAGTCAGCTGGATTCCAACAATTGGATGCTTTTATTAATAACAATTTCTACTGAAGACTGGTCCATGCTGGGTGAAACCAAAAGGTCAGAAAGCTCTGTAGTAATGCGGAGAAGGGAATTAAAAGACCCACCCTCTTGCTATATACCTTGATAGGGCCCAAAAGACTCCCCTCTCCCTTCTCTTGAGGAATAGATGGTAAGAGAAGTGCCAGAATCTTTTTACATGCTCTACTAATAGTTCCCTCTGGGCCAAGAATACTATACATGGGGCTCACTCAAAATGGGTCCCGGCATCCTTGGGGATGGGAGAATCTTAGAGTGACATGGCCCAGGCACAGCTAGAAGCAAAACAGCTATGGTTCTCTTCATAGGTAGTTTGTAAGCATGATAGTCAGAACTCAGGGAATGGTCTTATATGCAGCTATTTTAACTAACGATGATCAGTCAGTTGTGTGTCCTCTAGTCTGTGACTACCTCAGCATCTTATCTGTTGGGTCAGGCTAGGTTATGCTCCAGTAACAAACAACTCCTGTGATTTTAGTGGCTTAAAATAACAAAGATAATAATCTGTATCACTCAATACCATCTTCCACTGAGGGTTAGTTAGGGGAAGGTTCTGGGAGTAGCCCAAGATGATGAAGTGGTCATCATGCCAAATGATGCCAGTCATACCCAGAAGGAAAGAATAACTTGGAGGGTCTCATATCAGCAATGAAATAAATACTCAGCTTCAAAGGAGGGATGGATGATTTTTCCCTGGGTGTAACTAGTCACAGAGCCCTACCCAAGCAATAGGAGGCCAGGAAATACAGTCTGCTATGTATTTAAAAGTGAAGAACTGAAAATATTTGGGAAGCAAAACGAATTCCTGGCTACTACATTATCTTGTTGAATATCACACAATACCTCTGACTCCATGGAGAAGTTCTCTGCGGCCTTTTAAATAATAATGGGGGGTCACCTGTGTGGCTCAGTCGGTTGGGCATCCGACCTCGGCTCAGGTCATGCTCTCGCAGTTCATGGTTTCCAGCCCTGCATCGGGCTCTGTGCTGACAGCTCAGAGCCTGGAGCCTGCTTCGGACTCTGTGTCTCCCTCTCTCTCTGCCCCTCCCCTACTCATGCTCTGTTTCTTTCCGTCTCAATAATAAATAAAAACATAATAATTTTTTTAAAAAAATACAATTGGAAAACTTTAGAGTTTGGTTTTCAGATGCATCCAGCAGCATCTACCAAATGCTGGGGAATTACATCTCCACTCAGAGATGGCCTGAAATACCACTGGGCAACAGAAATACTCCTAGCAGGCAATTCTGTCTGGGAGGAGAGCTGAGCTGAGTATCTACACATCCCCAAGCGGTGGCTGCTGGATTGGTTAGGTGGTTAGAGTCTTTTGAAAGGAGCAGGACCAGAAGGTTGTGGACACAGGGTGGGATAAACTCTCCAGATTCCTCCAGGGCCTGAAAACACCCATGCCCTTAGGAACGCATATCAGAAGGCCCCAGAGCAGGAATGGTTTGTTGATGACTCCATTTCAGGCACCAGCTGGGACATGACACCCTGCAAGAAATGGGCACTATCCTGCAATATGTGGTCCATATGCTATTTCTCTTAGATTTTAAATGCACAGGCCCAGGAAGGGAAAGGATGGCACTGCTTACGATCCCCTAGTTTTGCTTCTCATCCTTATGATTCAAAGCTGTTTAATATTTTTGCATACTATAAAATTCACTCTTTGAGATTTTGACAAATTCACAGGGTCATTTATCCACTGCCATGGTCATTGTACAAGATAGTTCCATCCCCTCATATTTCCCTCCTCTGTCCTTTTGTCCTGCTTGATGTTTTATTGTCCAAAGAGTGCTTGCACTAGAGGATGGTCCTTTGGCTGACCTGAGCATGGGAAGGGGATTCTCACAGCAGTTCATCCATAATTCTTCTCTCTCAGGGGCTGGTGGGAAGGGCCTTAACAATGGAAAACAATGTGGGAGTGGGTTACATGTATCTGGGGTGGGAATGGAGAAAATGCAAAGGAACTGACCATGTCTCCAGGGATGGCCAAGGGTACAACAGGCCTGGAACTCGTAGTTGAACTTTATCTTCCTTTGAGAGGCCAGAGGTTCAAGAGGCCTTGAACCAAGAAGGCAAGACTGCAGGCTGCTGAGGTCAGGGTTTCTTCTCATACCTAATCAAGACTGGACTGTGGTGAAGTGCTTGGCCTCTTTGCCAGACTGTTGAGCACTGGTGCACCCTGATGGCCTGTGGAATCTGTGACCACCAGTGTCTCAAGGGCACTGCCTTCCCTGAGCTATAATAGAGCTAGAGCTGCCAGGGCCCACAGACTGTCCACCTCCTGCCCAAAGGAGGTCTTATCACTTTAACACCCCCATAACCTGTTATGCCATTGGGTGGTCTGTAGGACTGGGGAAAAAGAAATAGCAAAATGAATGGGTTTAAGGGTGAACAGTTAATCTTGTCTGCCAGCCACAAGCCACCACTGGGCCTGGCCCAAATGATAATGAAGAATATCATTCTAGTGGCATCTGAAGACACAGAAATGACACAGGAGAGAAGAGGGAGACCTAATGCTGGGGTGGGTGGAGTTAACGCTGCTGTGGGCAGCCCTGTGTGTGTGTGTGTGTGTGTGTGTGTGTGTGTGTATAGGGGATTAAGATGGTTGGGAGGAAGAGGAAGAGGAGGAGCAGGGAGCAGGAGGAACTGAGATAATGGTTCAGGAGCAACTTTCTCACACTGGCCTCTGGAAGCAGGAAAGAGTCTTCAAGTCCAGAGAGAATTCTCTTGTTAGGCGATACTAGAGTAGGACATAATTCCCTGATTGGCTAATGATTTGGAAATAAAGGATTATAGATACTTGCCTTTTTCTCACCAGGACACACTCATATTCTACCAAGGTCTGGATATTGGCAGCAAAAAACAAACAAACAAAACCTGTCTCTTCCTCTGGACACATCCTCTCAGCAAAACTTTCATAGATAAGGATAACTTTCATTCATGTGTAGCTTCGTTTCTTCACTCATTCATTAGTTCATCCTGTGGTACCCCTCCCTAGTGCCAGGCCTATACTCTACTTAGATGACTATGAGTAGGCCTTGCTTTCTAGAACCTCACAATCTTCTTGGGTTGTGGTAGTAGGGCCCAGCTCCTGGGGAAGGGATTGATGGAAATAAGGCACCATGTCCAGGCCAGGGCTCTCAACTCATGGTAGGAAAGGGGACTTCTTTGCCTCTTGGATGGCTGGGTTGAGATTAGCCCAGACCCAGGTAGGGTAGAAGAGAGCAGCCTCAGGACCAGTGCTTGGAGGTTCAGGCCTTCAGCTTCCTGACTAGGGGTTGGGGAGCCATTAGAGGCCCTTGAGGAAGAAGCAGAAATTTCTAGATTGGTGGGTTGACTCCTAATGGTCAAGTGTCAGGTTGCTCGTTTTTGGTAGTGAGGTAATTGCCCTCTGATTCTGCTAATCACATTAGCATGACATTATGCCATGACGTGGACTGGCTTTTGACCTAAACATTTCCTTGGTAAGGCTCAGACTGCTGTCAGACCACAACACACTCCGGAAGCCACTCAAGCCCTAGGGAGAAGAGGCTGGCACAGTGAACATGGAGCCCCAGCATCTGTGGGAAGGTCATGACATTGTGGTGTATACTGTCAGTTGGCTCCTGAGTGGCACTGCTTGGGATGAGCAGCAGAAATGGCTGGTCCAGGTCAATTGGAGATTGATTTACTTGACGTGTCCATGTTATATGTCTATTGGATTTCCACAGATGGCTGATCCTCAGTTGATATCGTACTCGACAGAAGAGTGACAAGATGGGCTGTCTGCTCAGTTCCTGGCTTTGCAGCCTTCCTCTGTAGCTGAACTATTTAACCCTTGCAGGTTAACAAAGCCCTTCCAGTATCAGGGATCATGTACTGCTCTAGACAGGTGCTCTGTAAGGAGTCCCAGATCTGTGACTTGTTGGCTTGGGATTCCATCGATCTTGTGGTCCCATCTCAAGTGTCCTGGATTACAGAACCAATGTGTTCATCTTGTTTCTAAGATCAGCCTCTCTCTTTGTTTTCATTTGACCTGGTAAACAGCTGCCTCATCCTCAGTGATGAAACCCCATCTCTGGGCTTCAGATCCTCTTGACCTGTGGCAGGCCCTGGTTGGCCTCAGTCCTTCCAGAGATTTGTTTTACCCCTGAGTCTGGGATCCTGACCTCTCTGAGAGTTTGTCTCATTCTCAGCCTTTTCTTCTTCTTTGTCCCCCCCACCTGTAGGTTCTATCCCATCACTAGACCTAGCTATTGTTATACCTAAATGCTGTGCACACCTAACAGGGTCCCTTATTGTTCCTGACCTGAACACCTGTGCCCCTCCTCATGTTAAATGTCTTCCCAGACTACTTGGAATGCCATGCCCACTGGTCATGTGGTTATCTCCCTGCCCTCATGGTTGAAGCTCCCGACCCCTAGCCAGTAGGTTCAGTGCTAGCTTCTGGCCTTTTTACACTGTCCTGTCTGCCAGAAGATGTTGACAAGACCTCTTCCTACCCACTGCTGCCTGCACTGACCCCATGATTTACTGGACTTGTGTGGAGCATTCTGTCTATGGGTTGTCCTGAAAGGTGAGGCCATCCCTTTGGACAGTCCAATAGATGCCAGCTTTATATTGGCCAGCTGGGGAGGTATCACCACTTCTTCCCTGAGTATATCAGGAGGACCATATTTTATGTTAAGAGAGCTATGCATATGCTTCTGGTTTGTAAGGGCTGCTTTGATGCTCTTCATCAGAAGGACAGATTGGTGAGTAGGAAGGGCTAGAACAATGGAGTTTCAAAAGTGTAATTGACTACCTAATGCCATGCTATAAACATTTATAGAGTACCTACTATATTAAAAATAAATAGGAGCACCCTAGCTGCACAGAGGGATGTGGTGGAAACCTGAGTAGCAGGTAAAGTTTTATTCCAATGTTTTGGTCTGGTTTTAGCTATACCAGGTAGGGTTCAGGGTTTTCACTTGGGATGAAATGTGAAAGAGGAAGTCGGACCACCTGAACAACCAGGCATAGATGTTTTTGGCCATCAGTTAGCTCCCAAGGGGAGCAGAGCCTTGGTGGGTGAGAGGCTGTGAGGACTGGCTCTTTCACACCTCTGGCTTGGAGACTGCTGGTTGTGGAATGGTTACAGGTATGCGTTTTGAATGCAGATGGACCTGGGTTATAGACTCCACTCCATCACTTACTAAGTTTATGATCTTGAACAATTTACCTAAGCTCTCTACTCCTTAGTTTTTTTTACTTATAAAGTAAAAGCTCTAAAACTTAGATTATAGCACTTAATTGAGATAATGTATATAAAACAGCATAGTACCTGGAACATAGTCACTTCTCAATAAAGTGATATCTGTGAAATTTACTCTATTTCCAAACTTGAGTGACTGGAGTTTCTTTTTATTCAAGAAGGAGGCAATCTCCTTTTACTCTTCTGTTTGGTCAGTCTTTTGTTGCCTGATGCTTAGGCCTGCACCTTTGCAGGGCTCTGAGGATTGGTCCCATCTCTGGGTCCTGGCCAACACACTGTGTGGCCCTCCTAGAACCCCACTGGGCCCCAGCTCTGGAAGATACCACAGACCAAACCATACGCAGAACTTTCTTCCTGTTAAGGACAACAATAATATAATGTGAATATGTGTGTGTGGGAAGGAACCATAAAGCAAAGTCCCAGGCAAAAAGTGGGAAGGTCAGGCTGACACCCATCTCCCTCCTCATTTCAACGAAGAGTGTGATTCTGCAGCTGCAGCTTTCTTCTCTTTATGCATCTGAGTTGGACCTTCTGCAGTCTGTCCCACTCAATACTAATTAGATGTGCATGCAAACTATCATTTTCACACCCTCTCTTCTTTTACCCAAATTAAGCATTTAATTGTCTAATAAGTGTGTTTGTAAAAGAATTAAAGAGAGCGAGATCCCGTGCAAAGCCAGGAGGGCTGGAGGAGGGCTAGTGGAGGAGAACCTAAAACCAAGGACAGGGGGGTATGCAGTGGGGTGGTGGTGAGCCCTTCCACCCCATCAGTGTGTCCACCACCAAGATTCAAGCTAGATTTCTGCTTGACAAGAGCCCAGCACACAAGCTCAGCTAAGAACTCTTTCAGGCTGAATTAGGTATTAGCTAGGGATCACTCTCCCTTCTTTTCTCTTTTCTCCTCACATCTTTTTCTTTCCCCTTGTGGGAGTAAACTGAATAGAAGGCTTTATGTTAAGTCCCATTATTATTCGTGCTTCACATTCATTCATTAAGCAAATGCTCATCAGAAGCCTACTCTATTCCAAGGCTAGTAGTTATCTCAAGGTGACTTGTTCTGAGCTGAGGGCTATATATATTTTGACCATATTGAGCTCTGGGAAGAATACAGTGTGTGCTCAGGAAGAACCTGTAGCTGAATACCTAGTATTCCTTTGCTTTGGCCTTGAGAGAAATGACAACCATTTCTGAGATGATAATGGAAAAGAAGCCCACCTAATGATTTGGTCTACTGTAATGAGGGGTGAGTTCTCATCATAGGCCAAACCTTGTGCTGGAGGGTGCTACACTGCTGTCCTCCAGTCTCCTTTTTTGTCCTTCCCTTTGGTTCTGAAATTTAGTCACTCAACCAGATTTTATTGAGAACCAGCTCAGAGCCATACACTCGGGGTACAAGACAAATAGGGGACAATGTCTACTCTCAGAGACTCAGCACCAGAAGATGAACATGTGAAAGACAGGCCACCTGACTGGCCAGGGGACAAGACAGAATGGTGTCGGCATGCTTCCTGTTCCCCTGTTTTCTCTGCTATTCACAACCATGTCTGTGAACCGCTAATAGCATGGCCTTCTGCTTTCCTGAAGGTCTTCTCATTTTAGGGTCTTAGATGGCAAAAAGAAGGACAGGAATCTTGAGTTTTAATTCTAAAAATGTCTCTCTAACCTTGTACCCAGTTTGTCTCATTGCAAAAATGACCAACAAGAGAGGAAAAGATTCTGCTTGCTGGGTTGAGAAGAAGAGAGATTGTTCTGGAGCTGGAGCAAAGGCTGTCTCTCAGGACAAAAAAATGGTCCTGCCATAGGATATTACTAAGAGGTCTCTCCTATGACAACACCATTTGCCCAGGCCAGACTCTATGAGACTAGAACATTCCTCCCCTGCTGGCTTCGTGAGCATAATTCCATTCAGGCATTATGCTATTCTCGAAGGCTCCCAGCTGACTCCCTGCATGCTTCCCCTCTTTCCCTGGTTCTTCAAAAGTCACCTAAGGACCCCAATGACACTCTGCTTCCAAGCAGACCCGGGACAGGAAGCTGGTGCTCTTCCTTTCCCACAGATGCACAGCTGCTCCTGCTCAGCAGGCCAAGAGCCAAGCCCTCCACTTAAGGACGGAAGTTAGGTGTCACTGACTTCTGCCAGCAGGAGGATGGGATGACTACATCCCACTGAAGGACATGCCCAGATCCTTCCTGGCCACGTGGTGAGCAAAAATCTGTCACCGAAGTCTGCTACCTTGGCAGTCTTCAGGCTGCAAGTTCATGGTGACCAGGAGCCAGGAAATGAATTAGAAGGCTGCACGGCTGCAGGCAGACTTGAGTCTGGCACTACAGAGAGCTCAGGGGCAGAATGATCTGGCACAAGATAAGTCCTCACCACACTCTCTTGGGGTGATAGAAGGCCCAGCTGGACCACAGAGGGGTGTGAGGGACACCGTGGGGACTCTCGGGCTCCTCCTTGGTGACGTTCAGAAGGCTCGTTTCTTCTTGATGTGCCTCTCTCTTGGAAGGTGACCCTTGAGCTGCCACTGCTGTGAGGACATACATCCCCTTGCTTTGCTGAAGGTGGCAGCTTTGTCACTGTGGCAACTGGCTGAACCAATGTTAGTTTGCAGACCCCTAAGCTGTGGAGGTAAATGGGACCTACAGGGAAGTTCTCCCTTATATTGGCAGAAACTTTTCCTCCCTATGCTTCCTAACCATTAGTCTGAGTTCTGCAGCTCCAAAAATCGGGCTTCTGTTTGTGTGATGGTCTTCCAGGTATTTGAAGACATTCAAGAGTCACAGTACCTATATCATCCAGGCAAATCACCCCTTGTTTCTCCAACGACTGTTTGTAAACTCCTCTTTATCCTTCTGTTCTCACTAGATGTTT
Source organism: Proteles cristata cristata (assembly GCA_017311185.1). Lineage (NCBI taxonomy): Eukaryota > Metazoa > Chordata > Mammalia > Carnivora > Hyaenidae > Proteles > Proteles cristata. The sequence continues at coordinate 123,978 of JAESUZ010005476.1, forward strand.
AAAATAGGCATAGAAGCTCTGGAATTCAACTGCCTGGGCTCTGGCTGTGAGATCATGGGCAAGTTACTCACCCTCTCGTGGCCTTTTAAACCACTTTTATTATTTTTTAAATGTTTATTTATTTATTTTGAGAGGGAGGGAGAGAGTGTGCATGAGCAGGGAATGGGCAGAAAGAGAGGGAGAGAGAGAATCCAAAGCAGGCTCCACACTGTCAGTGTAGAGCCCAATGGCAGGCTCGAACTCATGAACAGTGAGATCATGACCTGAGCAGAAATCAGGAGTCAGGATGCTTAACTGACTGAGTCACCCCTAAATAGCTTTTAAAATGAGAGTAACAGTGTTATTTACCTCGTGAGGCTATTGTGATGATTTGTGGAGGTAATCACTAATATGCTTTGAACAGAGGCTGAGGTGTGGTTAGCACTCTCCTTACACGTTAGTTACTAGCATTAACACTTCCTCAGGTTTCTCTGCTGCTCAAAGAGGGACCCACAGATCAACAACATTGGCATTCCCTGGGAGCTTGCTAGAAGCGCTGAGTCTCAGGCCCCATCACAGGGTTAGACACTGCATGTCCACAGACTCCCTAGGTGATTTATACACACATAAAGGTTTGAGAAGTCCTAGTTTCTGGCAGCTTCACAGCAACACATGCACGTTTGTATGTAATTTCGATACCAAAGATCGGAATGATTAATTATGACAGATTAAGGCTAGGTGATATTATGCATTATGCATAGGAATTACTAGAAATCTGAAGAAGTGTCAATGCTAGTAACTAACATTTAAAGAGAGTCCTGACTATACCACAGGCTCTTTTCATAGCATTTTAGTGATTACCTCCTTGAATCTTCACAATAGCCCCAGAAGTAGGTAACACTGTTTCCCCATTTGTAAAGCAGTGAAAAGGCCCAGGGAGGGTGAGCAACTTGCCCGTGATCACACAGCTGGAGCCCAGGCATTAATTCCGGGGCCTCTGTGCCTGGGCACTGCTAAAGTCAAATGATAAAGCCACAGTTGCAGAACTGTGTATAAGCTGTGACTGCAACTATGAAGCTATGGAGTGAGCATTCTCTAATGCTCCCATGTCGTGCTATTGTAATAAAAATAATAGGAAATAGCACATCTCAAACTGAGCACAGTTTTGACCAGCCCCAACAGTATTTCTTTCGCCTTTCTCAGATTTTATTTCGATTTAGATGATGTTTACAACACAAAAGTAATATCTAATCATGGTAAAAAAAAAAGTCAACCACACAAAAGGATGTAAAATGAAATGTAAAGAACTCCCTCCCCAATAGCCCCCCTCCCTTTTGAGATAACCGCTGTTAGCAATCTCTTGTATATCTTTCCAAAAGTGTGTTCTGCATTTAAAATCATGAACACACACACACACACTCACACACACAGCTATAAGGCACACACAATCCACTCTTAGTTTGGATATATCTTTCAGGGAAGCTTTGTAATGGGCTTCTGTTTTATCTATGATCAATTGGCACACCCAGATCTTTCGCACGTCAAGTGTTATTAAGTTTTCCTCTCTCCATCTTGTATAGCTTCTTTTTTTTCTCACCTAAATGTAGGATATTTTATATCTTCTTACTGAGCCTCATGGAGCTGGTTCTGGCATTCCAGCGAACTACATCTTTTTCACTTCTGACTCTGAGGCATGGAGGCTTTCTCCCTCATGGGTCTAGTAAGGACACCATGGTTTCCAGGCCTGAGAAAACAACGGCCGGGCTGTGGAGGCAGGAGTGGGAGTGGTTTATGAGCAAACGGTGAAACAAAAAAATACGCCAAAATGTGAGCCATGGCTCTTTCCAAGTGGTGGTGATTTTTATTTTTGCTTTTTGCTTTTCTATATTTTCAGAATGCTTACCAGTGAGCATGGGTTCATTGTGTCATTAATGAAAAAGAAATAGAAGCTGGAGAGCTATAGACTGGATATTGTTTTTACCCCTGCACCATCTCCCCTTTGCTGGGAGACTTTCTAGTGGCCCCCAGTAGAGCAAGCACTGTGTATGAGCCTGATCTATTGATGCTGGGTTTGACCATGTGACTTGCTACGACAATATGATGTTAATTGATATGATATGAGCAGCGGCTTTAACTTATTTGTGTGGTTTGGTTTGGTCACTTGTGATTCTTCAGCCCACCACCCTTGGAAAGCATGCGCTAGGGAACTAACTGTTGGTCTCATAACTGAGAGCCCTTAGAGCAGGTGGGAACCACATCTAAAGCTCAAGGCAGTAATCTGCATCCTGTCCCACATCAATCCACAGAATCCCGAGTGAGGAAAATAAATGTAATTTGGGAAGTTTTTCTATTTTGTTTTGACAGAGCAATTACAGTAATGATTGCCTAGAAGATAGAGTCAGCCCCTCCTGTGCTGACTGCTATGATGTGACAGCGTGGTAACCCTCTTATCCACTTGGGCTTGCTTTGGTTTCGGTGACCTGCTGTCAATCGCTGTCAGAGAGCTGACGATTCTCCTTCTGATGTAGCTTCAGGAGGTCAGTAGTAGCCTAACGCTAGTCACTGTGCCTGTGTCATTTCCCTTACTCTGTCTCATCCCACAGACATTTTATCATCTCACATCATTCAAGAAAGGTGAGCGCAATAAAATAAGCTATTTTGAGAGAGAAACCACATTCACAGAACTTTTATTATGCTTTACCACTGTAATTATTCTATTTTATTATTAATTATTGTTAATCTCTCACTGTGCCTAATTTATAAATTAAGCTTTATCATAGGTATGTATATATAGTAAAAAAAAAAAACAACCATAGTATATGTAGGATTTGGTACTTTTTGTGCGTCTTGGAACGTATTTCCCGTGGATAAGGGGCATCTGTAGAATTTTGCAGTGTCCTCTCCTTTGTGCTTCACCCCCCAGCCACTCGAGCTATGTTCACCCAGTCTTGTTCTTAAGTCACCTGCCTCCTATTGCTACCTAAGTAACAGGTAATGAAGTGGAAGCCAGGCTTCTGGGCTGGTTCTAACACTCTTTTTTTGAAAAGTTCCTGGGTTGTAGAATAGGAAGTGCTCTGGCCCACACCTTAATTATGAATTATGAGTCGAATTATGTCTTTTCAAAATTCCTATGTCAAAGTCCTAACCCCCAGCACCTCAGAATGTGACCTTATTCAGCAATAGGGTCATTGCAGATGTGATTAGTTAAGATGAGGAATGGTGGAGAGAGGCAGAGAGAGGAGAGAGAGAATCCCAAGCAGGCTCTGCACCATTAGCACAGAGCCTGATGTGGGGCTTGAACTCACAAACTGTGAGATCATGGCCTGAGCTGATATCAAGAGTCAGATGCTTAACTGACTGAGCCAACCAGGTGCCCCAACATTTCTTTTGTCTCCAATAGAAATTGGAGGTACTTTCTTATGGCAGCACCCACAAGCTAATATCTGAGCCCCACTCACATTCTGCACCCAGTTACAATGTGTGGGTGTTTTTCCCCACACCAAGCAACTCCCCGAAATTAGCTGGGTAGCCTACAGTTCAACTCAACTCTGACACTCTCTGCATGGAAAGCGTGTCAGATTCCATGGGTAAGGGCTCAGTTCTACAGGAGTCCTCCTGACTTCAGAATGTAATCGTAAATCCGTGCTGTCACCTGTGCTTCTGAACAACAGACTGTAAATGGGAGTTACAATGACCCTCTCCTTGGGTTCGATTCATTTACTAGAGCAGCTCACAGAGCTCAGAGAAACGTTTTACTTACTACACTGCCAGTTTATTATAAAAGGATATGTCTCAGGAACAGCCAGATGGAAGGGCAGGTGTGGGGCAACAGCAGGCCTCCATGCTCCCCCTGATCCCCGTGCATTCACCAACCCAAAAGCTCTCCACACCCCAGGCTTTTAGGTTTCTGTGGAGGCTTTGTTACATAGGTATGATTGATTAAAACATTGGCCACTGTGACTGAGTCAAGATCCAAGCCCTCTAAGCTCTCCAAGGGACAGGGGGATGGGACTGAAAGTTCTAACTCTCTGATCAGCAGCTGGTTCTCCCCATCCTTACTTTTCAAAATCACCTCATTAACATAACGAAAGACACCTTTCTCGCTCTCATCACAGGAAATCCCAAGAGTTTTAGGAGTTCTGTGCCCAGAATAGGGATGAAGACCAAATATGTATTTCTTATTACAAACCACATATCACACCATAGCCAAGTAAGCCCCTATTCCTCTCAGTGCCCTTGAAGATAACCTGTTTTGTCACTACCACTCTTTGGCCCCACCAGCTGGGTCCAGCTAACCTTGAGGGTGAAAGTGCAGGCGAGACTTTCTCCCTTCTTTCCTTCTCCTCTAGAATCAGTCCTTTCCTTGTATAGGACACTGTGCCAGAGTCACCCTAACCCCACCCCACTTCACCCCTTTGGGAACTCAGTTTTGGATTCTGGGGTCTATTCTCTGAAAACTCCTTCATCTGGTGACCATCTTTCTGAAAATGAATCCTAAGTATCATTCCGCAGGGCCCAGGCGGATGCACTGATAACCTCGTCAATAAAGACAGAGCTAAGCACCACGCCTGCCTTCCATGTTGCTGGAAGCCCAGGATGGTGCCCACCGGAAGGGCCTGCCCCAGTGCTCTGCCTTCCCACGTGGGGAATCCTGACAGACCAGCCGAATACAAATGCCCTGATAGCACAAAAATACAAGCATCTGTAGGAGACCCTTACCCTGACAAGCCAGTGATCTTATCAAATGTGAAATAAATGAAATTCAGATTAGAATATTAGAAAGTTGGAGGTGAAAAGAGCCTAGAGATTGTCAGGCTCAAACCCCCATTTTACTGGTTAGGAACCTGAGGCCCCAGAGAGGAAATGACTTGCCCGAAGAGAGTTCTTGGCAAGGCCAGGACTGGGATACAGACTTTCCACTTCAGTTTTCCTGAGACCACATGAGGAGATTTTTTTTTTTTTTTTTTAATTGTGATGGCTCTCATTGATTTCTGCTTTATTCATTCCCTCATCATTGGTTTAATAATCTATGTCACTTTATTACAAAAGCAAATGTGTACACTGCTGAAAATGTTCAAATGTACACTAGAGTCCACTATAGAAAGTGATAATCCCAGGGTGCCTGGGTGGCTTGTTCCGTTAAGCATCGGACTCTTGGGTTCAGCTCAGGTCAAGATCTCACAGCTTGTGAGCTTGAGCCCCAAGTCGGGTTTTGACCTAACAGTATGGAGCCTGCTTGGGATTCTTTCTCTCTCTCTTTCTCCTGCCCCTCCCCATCCGTGTGTGCGCACTCTCTCTCTCTTTCTCTCAAATAAATAAACTTAAAAAAAGAAAGTGATAACCTCAGTTGTCCCCCCTTCTCCCCAAACACACAATCCCCCTCCCCTGGCTCAGACACTTACAACCTCTCATCTTTAGCATTTCTGATGATTATCACTGTATCACTAAATAACATGCTTATCCTCTTTTAATTGTTCCAACTTAAAATACTTTTCATTTTGCTTTCCAAAACTGTTACCTTTGTTAATAATATAATAAAACCTCTATTTGTAAATTCTCAACTTTATACATTATCTTCTCCCCACAATATATGGAGAAGAAATTAACATTCATCTCTCCCCTGTATCTTTGGCATGGTAATAGTTTGTAATACTTGTTTTTATTCTGTAAATATAAATCTGTTCTCTTGTCACTTATCCATAAACTGATTCCAAAAATAAATAAATATCACTTAAAATGTTATGAATATGGAGATAGTGTTCATTACTGACCTGTACCATGCTTTCCCCCTCAAAAATATATATTCTCCTTCGTCATTAGGGAAGACAGTTCAGAAAGTAAAAGCCAAATGCTTTATCTTTCTCTACATGCCTTTTAGCTCATAACCATATCTCATTCTAATTTGCTTTTAAAGACAGGACTATGTTTTTCTTGGGCAGCCTTTCATTTTTCATGGTATCCTAATAGATTCTTTTCACATTTGATGGTCTTTAAGTAGCTGCCTAGTCATGCTGTTGATTTAACGAAATCCCCATTTTCTCCCCAAGACATTCTTCGTGGAAGTCCTCATGTTCCTGTTTTGGGCTGACTGGTTATGTTCTAGGATGGTTATCTAGCAGTTACATTATTTGGGGAGTCCATGTTTCTCTCTTTTATTTCTTTTTGGGTATCTGGAATACATCCCTGAGCATTTTTTTGGGAAATATATGTGAATGGAATTTAAACATTATGAATTCTTGAATGCCTGAATGTCAGTTTAACCCTCACACTTGGCTGATCATTTAGATTGGCAGGGAATTCTGGATTCAATCCATTTCTCTCAGAATTTTGAAGGCATTTCTCCTCTGTCTTCTAGAATCTGTTGTTGCATATGAGAAGACTGGATCAGAAGATGGATTTTGCTGTTTTTGAGGTAATCTCTTTTTTTCTTTCGAGGGGAAGTTTTAGAATTTTCTGTTACTGTTTGGAATTCAGAAATGTCACTAAGATATCTCTCAATGTGAGCTTTTTGCATTAACCCCTATTGAGATTTGGTTAGGATCTTTCAAAATCAGAATTCCTTCTTTATTTAGCTCCAGAACATTTGCTTCTAATATTTCCTTGATAATTTGCTATTATCTCCCCCTCCCATTTTCCCTTTTAAACCTATTCTGTATAAAAGTTAGACCTACAACATCTAACAGTGCCTTAACTTTCAATTAGAATTTTTATTTTACTCTATATTTTGAGACTTTACTGTAAGTTTATTTGCCAGAGGACCAACTTTGTCTTTAGCTGTGTACTTATTATTCAGAATGCAATTTAATTTTCTATTTTTGCAATCATATTTGATTACTGAGAACACTTTTTGTTTTCTGATTGCACTTTTTAAATGATCCAATTTTTCTTCTAGGGATATAATTTCTTTTAAATTGTTGTTATGTATACTAATAAGACTTAGTTTTAGGCATACAATATTCTCAGTTTTGCTCTTTTTCACCTGACATTTTATCTTGGAATGTGTTGGCTGTCAGGACTCAGAAGGTTAATTAAATTCTTCTTAATAGCTACATTGTATTTCATTTTCTATTTTACATATGTATAAGTCTTTAAATAGTCCCCTAATGGCCATCTGGCATTAAAAAAACAAAACAGTTACAGCACTTGGGTGGCTTAGTCAGTTGAGCGGCCTGCTTCAGCTCAGGTCATGATCTTGCAGTCTGTGGATTCAAGCCCTGCATCGGGCTCTGTGCTGACACCTCAGAACCTGGAGCCTGCTTCTGATTCTGTGTCTCTTTCTCTGCCCCTCCCCTGCTTGCTCTCTGTCTCTGTCTCTCTCAATAATTTAAAAAAAATTTAAATTAAAAAAAAAGAATTGATATAGCATAAACACTTTTACAATTCTTCTCTTATATGAATACTAAATCCCTAGTTGCAGAAAGTGCTGATGTCTAGCATATATACCATGCTGACTATGGTCAATAATACTATATTACATATTTGAGAGTAGCTAAAAGAGCCAATCTTGAAAGTTCTTATCCCAAGAAAGAAATTGGGCATCTGGGTGGTCAGTTGATCAAGCATCTGACTTCAGCTAAGGTCATGATCTCATGGTTTATTGGTTCAAGCCCCCATGATTCATGGGTTCAATCCCATGCTTGAGACTTTCTCTTTCCCTCTTTATGTCACTCCCCCACTTGCTCGCATGCGCACGTGCTCTCTCTCAAAATAAGTAAATTAAAAAAAAAATTGTAACTATGTATAGTGATGGATGTTAACTAGACTTATTGTGGTGACTATTTTGTAATATATACAAGTAGCAAATCATTACATTGTATACTTGAAACTAATATGCTATGTCAATTGTATCTCATTTCAAAAAAATTAGCATTTAAGTAATTAAACAATAAAAGAATGAGCACCTAAACTGTACACTAAACAATGGCCAAATCTCCACCCATTGAGTTTCTATCCATTAAAAATTTCTGCAAAGAGTGAAGAGAGTTGTGAATTGCCCGCCCTCCCCCAACAAAGTATACTATCAGGCTTGACCCACCTCATCAGTGGAAAATGATATCTTGGTGTCATTTAATTTGTATTTTCCTATTATGAGTGTTAATTAAATTATTATATGTTCAAAAATCTTCTGCAGTTCCATTTTTGTTAACTGTTTTGTTATGCCTGCACTACATTTTCTTTTTTTTTTTCGATCTTTGCAATCAACATTTTTATTTTTTTTATTTTTATTTTTTTTTACAAAGAGTTTATTGTCAAATTAGTTTCCACATAACACTCAGTGCTCATGCCTGCACTACATTTTCTATTAAGTTATTGATATTTTAAATGTTTCATAGGAATTCTTTATGTGTTAAAGATTAGGTTTTTGCTACCATGTGAGTTAAAAGGATTCATTTATATACTATTGATGGACTTTTTGCCATCTTAAATTTTCACTAAACTTTTCAAATTTAGAATACTTTTGTTTTTTAAAAAAGTTGTGAAGACAGTTGAGTTTCTATATACCCTACCTTAGCTACCTATATTAATAACATCTTAGATTAATAGGGCTCAGTTGCAATAATTAATGAATCAATATTAACATATTTTTATTATTATTAATGTTTATTTTTGAGAAAGAGAGAGAGAGAGACAGAACACAAGCAGGGGAGGGACGGAGAGAAAGGGAGACACAGAATCAGAAGCAGGCTCCAGGCTCCAAGCTGTCAGCATGGAGCCTGACACAGGGCTAGACTCCAGAAGCCTGACTCCAGAGCCTGACTCCAGAAGCATGAGATCATGACTTGATCCAAAGTCTGATGCTTAAGGGTCTTAACCACCTAGGTACCCTGTTAACACATTATTATTAACTGAAGTCTCCCCTTTATTATTCAGATTTCCTTTACTTAGCTTTTATCTCATGTCCTTTTTCAGTTCCAGGATCCTATCACACTACATTTGGTCAATATCAGCATGTTTCTTTCTATTCTTCTCAGTTGTGAGGCTTTCTCAGACTTTCCTAGTTTCTGATGGCCTTGACAGTTTTGAGGAATGTTGGTCAGGTATTTTGTCAGATGTCCTTTGGTTAGGATTTGTATGATGCTTTTCTCATAGTTGGACTGGGAGGAAGGCCACAACCATTTTCATCACATCCTGTAAAGCAAACATACTAGAACACGGCTTACCACTGTTTATGTTAATCTTGATCACCTGGCTGAGGTGGTCAGATTACCCCATTGTAAAATCACTCTTTCCCTCCTTTCCATCCTTGACTCTGGCCTGAAGTCATTATGTGCAGCCCACACCTAAGGAGTGGGGACTTTGGCTCCGCCTTCTTGAAGCAGAGTATCTTCATAAATTATTGGTAATTCTACACGGCCCATTTGTCTATCCTCCCCTCGTTTGTGATTTATGTAGGTATGTACATATTTGTTTGTTTATTTATCCAGTGATTTATTTATGTCAGTATGGACTCATGAATATTTATACTTTGGTTTATAATCCAATACTTTTTTAGTTGTTTTGTGCTTCACATTGTTCTGCTTTGGCCACTGGGAGTTCTTTCAGCCAGCTCCTGTGTCCCTTTGACATATCCCTGTCACTGTGTGTGTGTGTGTATGTGTGTGTGTGTGTGTATGTGTGTGTGTGTGTGTGTGTTAAGCACTTCCTTCCTGCAAGATGTCCCAGGCTCATCTTGTACAATTCCTATCCCTGTCCTTGAATCAAACATTTTGTGAAGAAGCCCTATTCCTTTCATTGAAGAATCGTATCAAAACCAGGGCTCTAGGTGTGCTCATTTTTGTTGGAGTGTCCTTGCTTGTAGGCTGTCTCAGCTGACAGAGCAAGGAAATATATGTGTATATGCTAACCCATGTATGCACATATCTATAAATATTTCTATACGTAACATCTGAATCTATATTAAGCCAAACATGAGTGCATATTGATGCCTTCACACTATCATCCAGTACCACATGGATCTTTCTAGCTTCCTCCCTTGCCTAACTATAAAATCCTCCTCTAACAGTGAGAAACCTGGCTCCTGCCCTCTGTCATTCATTTACTTAATTATCTAATTATATGTGTATATTTATACGGTGTTTTCAGCATCGTCAACTTATACCCCCATGGAAAAAAACTTCATCAACCAGAAGACAGTGTTTAAGTACAGGTGCTTTTGCTTTTAGTTTTATAGGTTCTGTTCATTTCAAAAGCTGCTCAGATCAACACTTTTCCTGTCACCCTCCTCAGTGATGTTGTCCCATGCATTTGTAATACAGTTAGATTCTTTTGTTATACCCTACTTTCCAACTTGGCACCCCCTAGTGTCTTAAATAAGTTCTTAATATTTGCTTTCATTAAGGTTTATTCTCTGTGCTATAAAATTCTATGGGTTAAGGTTTACTCTTTGTGCTGTAAAGTTCTATGAGTTTCGACAAATGTAATGTCATACAAGCCACCATTACAGTATCATACAGAACTGTCTTACAACCTTAAAACTCTCTGTGCTTCCCTTGTTCAGTACTCTCTCCCTGACCTGAGCCACTAGCAGCCACTGATCTATTTAGCATCTCTATAGTTTTGCTCTTTCCAGAATGTCATGGAAATGGCAAATGCAGTATGTTGTCTTTTCATACTGGCTTCTTTCTCTTAGCATTATGCATTTAAGATTCATCCATATTTTTGTGTGGCAGAGCTTGCTCATTCCTTTTCATCAGTCCATAGTATGATCTTATATGGATGTGCCACAGTTGGTTTATTCATTCACCTATCAAAGGACATCTTGGTCACTTGCAGTGTTGGGTACTTAGGAATAAAATTGCTATAAATATTCATGTGCAGGTTTTTGTGTGGCCGTAAGTTTTCAGCTCAGATGGGTAAATACCTAGGAATGTGGCTGTTGGGTCATATAATGACCATGTTTGGCTTTGTAAGAAACAAGTGAATTGTCTTCCAAATCGCCGTACCATTTTACATTTCTATCAGCAATGAAAAAAGTTCCTGTTTCTCTACAACCTTGTCAGAAATTAGTACTGTCATTTTTTTGATGTGTGTTTTTAGTCATTCCAATAGGTATGTAGTAGTATCTGATTGTTGTTTAATTCACACTTCCCTAATGACAGATGATGGTGAGCATCTTTTCATCTCTGTATTTGTCATCTGATTATCTTCTTTAGTGAGAAGATAGAAATAGATTAAAATATTAGTCTATTCAGATCTTTGGCCCATTTTAAATTAGGTTAAATGTTTTCTTATTGTTGAGTTTTAAGAATTCTTTGTACTATGTGGAAACTAATTTGACAATAAACTATTTGTAAAAAAAAAAAAAATTGTTTGTATATTTTAGACACTAGGCCTTACTGAAGACATGTGTTTGGAAATACTTTCTCCTAGTCTATGACTTATCTTTTTATTCTCTTAACAGTGCTTTTAACAGAGGAGACTTTTTTTTTTTTTAATGTTTTTATTTATTTCTAGGAGAGAGAGAGACAGCATGAGCAAGGGAGGGTCAGAGAGAGAGGGAGACACAGACTCTGAAACAGGCTCCAGGCTCTGAGCTGGCAGTCAGCACAGAGCCCAATGCGGGGCTCGAACCCACGAACCGTGAGATCATGACCTAAGCGAAAGTCGGATGCTTAACCGACTAAGCCACCCAGGCGCCCCAAAGAGGAGACATTTTTAATTTTAATAAAATCCAATGTGTCATTTTTTCTTTCACAGATCATGCTTTTGGTGTTGTATCAAAAAACTCATCCTAAAGCCCAAGATCGTGTAGATTTTATCATATATTTTCTTTTAGAAGTTTTATAATTTTGTATTTTACATTAGGTCTAGGATCCATTTCAAGTTATTTTTTGCAAAAGGCATAAGATTTGTGTCATCTTGTTCTTTTTTCTTTGCTTTTTTTGCATATGAAAGTCTATTTCTTCTAGCCTCATTTATTGAAAAGATGATACTCCCTCCATGAATTGTCTGGGTGCCTTTGTCACAGATGAGTTGACTATATTTTTATTCCTAATTTTTTTATGTTTTTAGAATTATCAATTTTTTTTAAACCTTCTGGTTTTATGTTGTGCATATAAAGGCTTTAGATCTTCAAGATTATTTTAAAAAATCTCTCATGTCTTTGCTCCGTACTCTAATGTCTTTACTTAGTATTTCATGTTTTACATTTTTGATTCATATGTAATTTACATAAATGAAAAGTGTGAAGAAGAGATTCACATTTATTTTCTTTGAGGGCTTCTGAGTTGTCTGAACACCATGTACTGAAGAATCCATCTTTTCCATACTGATAACTTTTCTCACATAAAAATTTTTGCATGAATATTAAATGCATATCTATCTTTCCATTCCTTCTTCTCCTTTTGGAGATTTTCCAGTCATGTCAACAGCACACTATTTAATTACTACACATTTATAAAATATTTTAATACTTGTAAGACCAGTTTTTTCTCATTGTTTTTATTTTTCAGAATTTTCTTATAGATTCTTACCACATCCTTATCAGTATATGATTCAGTTTATCTACTTCAAAAATAATCTGTTGTTTTTGGAGTGCCTGACTGACTCAGTTGGTGGAGCTTGTGACTCTTGATCATGGGCTTGTGAGTGCCAGCCCCATGTTTGGTGTAGAGATTACTTAAGAATAAAATCTTTTAAAAAATCTGTTGCTTTTATAGGGATCAAATTAGACATTAAATTAGGAATAACTGAAATCTCTATAACTTATTTTTGTACCTACTAATACAGTAGCCTTTCCATTATCAAAAATTATTTTATGCCTTTGAATAGCATTTTAAAAATTACCTTGATGGGGCACCTGGTGGCTCAGTCGGTTGAGCACCTAACTCTTGATTTCAGCCCAGGTCTTAATCTCACTGCTCATGAGATCAAGCCCCACATCGGGCTCTGTGCTGACAACTTGGAGCCTGTTAGGCTTCATTCTCTCTCTCCCTCTCTCTCAAAAATAAATAAACATTTTTTTAAATGTTTTATTTATTTCTAGGAGAGAGAGAGAGAGAGACAGCGTGAGTAGGGGAGGGTCAGAGAGAGAGGGACTCACAGACTGAAGCAGGCTCCAGGCTCTGAGCCGGCAGCCAGCACAGAGCCCGACGCGGGGCTCGAACCCACAAACCGCGAGATCATGACCCAAGCGAAAGTCGGCCGCTTAACCGACTAAGCCACCCAGGCGCCCCAAATAAACATTTTTTAAGAAGATTCCCTCTCTCTGCTCCTCTCCCCCGGTCACACATGCCCTCTCTCTAAAATAAAAATAAAAATAAATAAAATAAAAAAGCTAATCTCTAAAAATTAAAAGCAAAACTAGGTAAAGGTAAATAAAAATAAAGTTACCCTCATAACAATGTTATTCAATAAGCAACTTACATACAAATAGTCTAACCACGCTAATTATAAAGTGAAACTATCAATTGGATAGCAGATAAAACCCAACTACTTTTTGCTTATCAAAAATGTACTTTAAGTATAAAGACATAGTTACAAATGAAAAGACAGAAAATGATACAGCATGCTAACATTAATGAAAGCCAAGAATATTACCAGAAATAAAGAATGTCCTTTCATGATTATAAAGGCATCAATGTATCAAGAGAACATAACAGTCCTAAATGCTTATGTGCCATATAACAGATCTTCAAAGTACACAAGGAAAAATGGACAAACTGGAAAAAAAATAGGTAAGCCAATTATCAGCACTCTTCTCTTAATAGTCAACAGAACAGGTGGACAGAAAAGTAGTAGAGACATGGGACAGTTGCACAGCACGATCAGCCAACTTGATCTATTTGGCGTTTTTAGAACACTATCCCAACAGCAGTGTAATACATATTTTTCAAGTGGACATGGAATAGTTAGCAAGACAGATTATGTTACATTCCATAAGTTGGAATGATAAAAAGTTTGTTCTTTGATCAAAATAAAATTATATTAGAAATCAATAAAAGAACAATATCTTAAAAGTTTCCAAGTATTTGGAAGTAAATAGCATGCTTTCAAATAACTCATGGGCCAAAGGAAAAAAAAATTAGAAGGAAAATTATATTTGGAACTAAAATAATGTTAAAACACCACATATCAAAATTTGAGATTACAGGCAAAGCAACAATTAGGGAGAAATTTATAGCACTAAATACCTAGAAAAGAAAAGAAAAAAGAAGAAATGATCCTAGATCAGTGATCTCAGCTTTGATCTCTAGAAGCCAGAGAAAGAAGAGTAAATTAAGTTCAAGTAAGTAGAATAAAGGAAACAATAAAGACCAAGGAGGAAACAAAAGAGAAAACAGAAAAACGACGTAAATCAATGGAAACAAAACCTGGGTTTTTTTAAATTTTTTGAGAAGATCAGAAATATTTTATAGACTTTAACTAGACAGATTATGGAAAAGAGAGAAAAACTAATTATTGATATCAAGATGTGAAAATGTAGCAATACAGATTCTCTAGCTCTCAAAAAGTTTTTGAGAAAGCATTATAGTCAATTCCATACCAATAAATTTTAAAAAATTTAGATGAAATGGTAAATTTTCTTGAAATACATAATCTAGCAAAGTTTTTTCAAGTAGATAGCCCAGTTAGGTCTATATTATTTAAGAAATTGAGTCTGTAGTTAAAATGCTTCCCACAAAGAACCCCAGTCTGGTTCACATCAGTGGGGTTTTCCACTAAACATTTAAGGAAGAAAAATAACAACTATGGGTAGACTGTTTTTGAAAAGTTAAAAGGAAGTAACACTTCCTGACTAATTCTATGTGCTAACATTATACTAATACCCAAAACCAGATGAAGAGAGTACAAGAAAAGCATACAGCAGATTCATATCCCTCATGAACATGGATGCAAAAATTCAAAACACTTTAGCCACCTAAATATGTAAAGAATAACACATTACAACAGAACTGCGAACTGTGTGTATGTCAGAAACATGAAGCTGGTTTGAACATTACCATATCAATTGATACAATTTGCCACATTACAACCTAAAAGAAAAAATGTGATCATCTGAACAGATGTAGAAAAGGTGTTTGACAGGGGTTCCTGGGCAGCTCAGTCAGTTAAGTATCTGATTTTGGCTCAGGTCATGATCTCACAGTTTATGAGTTTGAGCCCTGTGCTGACAGCTCAGAGCTCAGAGCCCACTTCAGTTTTGGTGTCTCCCTCTCTTTGCCCCTCCCCAGTGTGCGCGCGCTCTCTCTCTCTCTCTCAAAAATAAATAAACATTAAAATTTTTTTTAAAGAAAAGGCATTTGACAAAAATCAATATCCATTCACGGTAAAACAAAAACAAAAACAAAAAAACAAAACCCCAAAACAACTAGGAAAAGTGAATTCCCTTAATCTAATAAAAGGCATCAGAAAACCCTTTACCACTAATACCATACTTAGTATGAAAGACTAAGATCAGGAACAAGGCAAGGGTGTCTCTTCTCATTTAATCACATTTTCTGGAGGGTCTGGATCTAAGCATGGCAATAAAGAAAAAGGAAGGAAGGAAGAGAGGAAGAAAAAAACAAAGAAAAGGCATCCATATTGAAAAGGAAGGAATAAAACTTTCTTTATTTGCAGATAACATGAATCTCTGTATAGAAATCCTAGATGGTGTCTTTTTATGAAAAAGCTCCTAGAATTAATAAGTGAATTTAGCAAGGTAAATATAAAAAAATTAATTGTATTTCTGTATACTCGCGATGACTACTAGGAAATATAAATTTAGAAGTTCCACTTACAATAGCATTATAAATGCAAAATATTAACAAAATATGTCCCAATATTTGTATTTGGAAACTATAAAACACTAATGAAAGCTATCAAAGACAGACTAAATAGAGAGTTATACCTATAAATCTATAAATTCAATCCAATCCCATTAAAATATCAGTAGACCTTTTTGTAAAAAACACAAAGCTGACTCTAAAATCTACATGGGAAAGTAAAGAAATGTGATAGCCAAAACAATTTCTAGGACAAACGGACACGGACTCCCATTACATCACTTCAGCACTTACCATAATGCTACAATAATTAAGACAATGTAATAATTGTGAAAGTTAAGACATACAGGTAAATGGAACAGAATAGAGAAAGCACAAGTAGATTCAAACATACATTCAACTGACTTTCGATAAAGGTCCCAATGTCATTTCATAGATCAAGGATAGTCTTTTCAGCAAATATTGTTTGAACAGTTGAATATCCACATGCAAAAAACCAAAGAAACAATAGCAACCAAAAATATCCTCCCCCCCAAATAATCTCAACCTGTACCTTGTGTCATGTACAAAAACAACTCAGAAAGGTTTATAAGCCTAAATATAGAATGTAAAGCTATTAAACATAGAAAACATTAAAAACTATTTTCACTTACATTTAGACAAAGGTTTATTAGAGTACACAAAAGCACAAACCATAAAATTTAAAAAAAAGATAAATTGAATTCAATTAAAATCTAAAATATAGGCTCTTTGAATGTTAAGAAAATAAAAAGACAAGTCATAGACTGGAAAACAAGTGTCTGGGGGAAGAAAGAGTAAGTCTGATAAAAGCAGTCTACCTAGAATATGTAAAGAATTCTCAAAACTTAATAAGAAAAAGACAACCCACTAAAAAACAGTGACTTGCACAAATGTTTCATCAAACAAGACATTTGAAATTATAAATAAGCACACAAAAAGATGCTTAACATTATTAACCACCAGGGAAATGCAATGGAAAGCATAATGGGATATCACTGAATACCTATTAGAATGCCCAAAATTAAAAACATAAACAACTCCATATCAAGTGATAGTTTCATCCACTGCTAAATGAAAAGTGGTACAATCCCTCAGGGAAACTAGTCCATTTCTTTGTAAAGTTAAACATGAACTTACACTATGGTCCAAGAATCTACTCCAAACTACTCAAAAGAAATGAAAACATATGCTCACACAAAGACCTGTATATGGATGTTTAGAGCATGTTTATTTCTAATAGTAAAAAACCATAAACAACCCAAATGTCCATCAACTGCTGAATAAAGAAATCATATATACATACAATGGAATATTAGTTAGCAATAGAAATAAATGAACTGATACATGTAATACCATAGATTAATCTCAAAATCATTGTGCTAAGTGAAAGAAGCCAGACACAAATGGGTATATTTTTGATAATTTTATATATATAGCACTTTGGAAAAGGCAAAACTATAGAGACTCAAGTCTGATCAGTGGATTTTAGGGGCTGAGTGTCAAGGGAAGAAATTGAAGACAAAGGATCACATGAAACTTTTGGGGACGATAAAAAAAATTCTGTATTGATTATGGTAGTGATTATATGGCTGTTTTTCAAAACTCATAGAAATGTACTGCTCAAAAGGGTGAACTTTATATAATTGGTGAGAGACAATTCTCCAAGGATTTCTTGCATGTCCTGTGAGTAGACAATGACTGCCCTTTGTTCTGGACTATCTTTTCAGGTATGTTTGGAGAGGGAATAGTGTTGATAGACAGAGACAGTGTCACCCTCTGGAGTAAAGTACAGGCATGTTTACTGTCCAATATAATAAAGATAATATCTTTCTTTGCAGCAAAAGATAAACTTACTGTTGAGTAAGTTCAAGGTTCCTTTTCTGCAATTCAGTGCACTCTGAGTTCAGGTGTCATCTAGTCTGTGTCATGTCATCCTGTGGGAATTGGGGCTCAGGCACTTGTCCAAAAGCTCTGGTACTCTGGTTACTCTGTCTGAGGTAGAACAGCACCCATGAAACAGTGGCGGGGTGACTTGTTTG
Organism: Proteles cristata cristata; assembly: GCA_017311185.1. Taxonomy (NCBI): domain Eukaryota; kingdom Metazoa; phylum Chordata; class Mammalia; order Carnivora; family Hyaenidae; genus Proteles; species Proteles cristata. The sequence continues at coordinate 141,724 of JAESUZ010005476.1, forward strand.
CTTGCAAGTGGAGTAAAATATTTGGCCCTCTACAGGTTTAACACTTTTAGCAAGCATACTGACCAAAATGTGTGCTCAACCAGGCAATGAATTGTCCTACACTTTGTTGCCTGTTAATGAGAAGGAACTGAGGAGGAATTGCAGGTCAAGTACTAGAAAACATTTAAAAATAGCTGCGTGGACTTGGGCATTGGCTGTTGCAACTCCCCTCTAAGGGGGGTGAATTCTTTGCCTGTCTAATGGTCAGCTTCAAGTTCACTCTGTTGTAATAACTAACAGTCAGATTTTTCCTGGGGGCAGGAAGATGTAAAGAGGGAGGTTTGTGACTACTGTGTATAGAAACCAGAAGAGTCTATAAATTTTTGGTTGGTCCATGTGGGTGATGAACCGGGTGGGATGCATAAGGCTTTGTTAAGGAAGAATGGGAATATCTGGATCATCATATGACTCAGCCCCTCCTGCAGTCTATCATGTCAACCACAGAACAGTGAAAGGTTCAGAGGGTTTCTGTTTGTTTGTTTGTTTGTTTTTTGTTTTTTTTTGTCGTAGGTTCTGGCTGCTTTAAGAGAGTTTACCCTAGAATGGACAGACTCCCCTGGGAAACCATAAATGAGTCATTAATATTCAGGGTCTTACTGCCCTGGACTGGGTTTATAATAATGATGGTAGTGACCCACTGCAGAATGAGAAACTGACCCAAAGATATTTAGATAAATGCTTGCTGTCAGCCCTGCCACCCTGGAAAATTTTCCTAGCCCTTATGTGGAAATCAAATAAGAACTTAGGAGATGTTATCTTAGTAATGGGAAATGATGCTCCAGATTAATGTTGACTCCTCGAAGAAGTTACTGCCACTATGTGAGCCAAGCTCAAGCCAGCCACAGGGCACAAACCCCATGGCTCCAGATGGAAGTCACTGGGGCTGTTGCCATTGAGTCGAGGGTTCCTAAGGATGAAATACAGGGTGTCAGCCATGAGGACCCACTATTCCATATAGTATTGGGTAGCATGAAATTAATGGTAGTTTCTTTGGTTGAGCTGAGAGTAGCTGCTGCCTACTCAAAATGGAAAGTAAATGTGTATTGCTTACTGGTATGGAGCCTCTCTCTGTCCAGTCCCTTTGATTCCTCTGTCCTTCTCTACCTCAGTTACTTTAGGGAGAAAGAAGATTAAACATGGGGCCAAGATCTCCTCTTGTCCACAGGAGTAATGAATACAATATCCACATATCTGAGTATGCTAGGGAATTTCTGGGAGGGGAGACATTCCAATTTTTATGACTCCATTGGACACAGGATCTAATTCACCATCATTTCCATTGCCTAGATTTAACTAATGAGGTTTGGGCAAGGTTCAGAGTGAGAAAAGGAAGTTAACATGATTTTTTGGGTGGAACACTTAGGGCCAATTAAATATACTATTGTGGCTTTCACTGCTGAATGTATAATTGATACTGATATTTTATATCATGTACAAGGTCCAGGGGAGAGAATCCTGATCAGAAGGGAAGTGCTCAAGAAACCCTTAGTATTTCCCTATAGGTGCCTAAACTGTGCTGTGATTTGCCACCAGTGAAGGAATTAGGTTTCAGCATGACTGTCTCTATTCCCTGATGTCCAAAGTGTTCAGTGCATAAATGATACCCTGTTGTTGGCAAGTCAGAAGTCTGGATCTTGATGGTTCTGTGGTGTAATCACAGCTCTGCCAGCAGGGTGGCTCATAAACCCTGACAAAATTCAAGCTCTTTACATGAAGTTTCTTGGGACTATGTGGGTCTATTCACAGTGCTCAACTACACCCCTTTTGAAAAGCATCTTTTAGCCTGCTCCTGTGGAAAGTACACAACTGAACCATAAAGATCCATAAAGACTCAGACAGTGATTAACAAATTTGGGAGTCCCCAGTAAGCTGACTTGTCAAATGGAAGTAATATATTCAAGTACTCAGACAGGTTGGCCCAGCAGCATCTTGGATTTACATGAAAAAGTGGCAGCTATGGAGAAACTTCATCTTCATTCCACCACTTTTGAAAACTATTTGAAAGTACCTGTTAAAGCAGGACACACAGATATCTTTTGGCCCAGCAATTTCACTTCTATCTATATATTAACAGAAATGCATAAATGTGTTTATTGAAAGACATGTACACCAAAAGACATGTGAGAATATTCATAGTACAATTTTAATAATAAAAAACCAGAAATGGCTAAATGTTTAACAATAAATAAATAAACTGCAGTATATTCATACAAAGGAATGTTATACAGCTATTAAAATGAATGAATTAAAATGATAAGAAAACTAAATTTCACAGATATGACTTGAGCAAAACAAATCAGGTACTAAATAATAACATTTGATATTATTCCATTTTATATGAAGTTCAAAAGAATGCAAAACAATTTATGGTTTTAGAATTCAGGAGAATAATTACTGTTTACTTTTACAAACTGGGGCAAGGTGACTGAGAACGAGATTTATGCTAGTGGTTTTCTTATTTCCCAATCTATGTGGTGGTTGGATGGGTGAATTTGCTTTATGAAAATTTATCATGGTGTTGACTTACAATTTGGGTAATTTTTCCTCTATCTTGTACTTTAATAAGTGTGACTGTTAAATAATCAAGGCTATTTATAATAAAATCCTAAAAAGGCTAGAATAAATATACAAACAAAAACTACATACTAATCATATTTATTAATATAGAAGCAAGAACCCCAAGTAAAATTGATCCACCAGTATTTTAGAAGCAAAACATGCTATAATGAAGTAAAGTTTATTTCAGGAATTCGTGTCTGCTTCAATATATCATCTCCTCTATAGATAATAAAATGCATTTGAAAAAATAAAATATTCATTTTAAACAATAGTTCTTAGTAAGACGAAGATAGAAACTCCCTTATTTGAATATCTATGTAGAGAAGCAACCAGTATTACACTTGGTTATGTAACAATAATGACATTTCAATTTAAATAAGCAAAAATATATGTGAGCCAATATTTTTATTGAATATTCTTCTAGGAGTCCCAGACAATGCAATAAGGCAGGAAAACAAATTAAATAAAAATATTGCCAACTGGGAATTAATACTATTTGTTATTGTAGGCTATGTTATTATGTGCCTGAATAAAAAAACAAATGAAATAATAATATTAATTATTAATCCTCAACATGTTGAATAATTATAAAATATACATTAAAAATTAGAAAGTATAATGAAAAAGAAGATTCTCATGACTATAGCAAAATTTGGATTATAAGAATTTTTAGCAAGAAATATACAGCCTCTGTAAGAAAAGTACAAAACTTTGCTGAGGCCTATAAAATATTAATTGTAGAGATACAGAGAAATGCTGTATGTGTAAATTAGAAGATGTATCCAGTAAAGATTGCCACTCCCCCATTTTAATTTAATACTTAGAGCTATTCCAATAAAAATACCAATATTTTGGAAATTTACAAAATCATCTCAAGATTCAAGTAGAAAATATGCAGGTGAAAATAGTTATGAGAATTATGAAAGTGAATTAGGATGGATGACTCATGTTACACAACATTAAAATGTGCAATGAGGCTGCAATAATTAAGATAGTGCTGTCCCAGAATAAGAGTTGACAGACTAATGAAGCATCTCAGATGTCCAGAAACAGATATATATAGAGATGTGTGAATCTAGTTTAAAAGCTGCAGTGAAATAAATGGGAAATTGATAGATTATCCCCACTATTTCCGACCACAGACAACCATTCGATTGGGTTCAATGCAGATACTTTGGTTATGTATGTTCTTGTAAAATAGATACCATCATATTATATATCCTTCCTAGGTCTTGCTTTGCCTACTCATCCCTATGATCTGAAAATCTAGATTTTCTGCTGTGTAGGCTGCTATGAGAAAATCTAGCAGTCTGTTATCTGGAACACAAGCACCTCATGGTATGCATTTACCACATTTTGGCTATCAGTTTCCTCTGCAATGGGCACCGAAGTTGCCTCAAATCATTGCCATATCAGTCATCTTGGTTGGAAGATTGGAAATCATTTAGTATGCCTGGGCTTCTGCTTGACTATTTTGTTACTGTTTAAGACTTGCATTTCCTCTAGGCAATGAGTGTTACCCTTTCTACTGTGAGACCATTCCCCTTGGCAGAGAGGCATCTACCCTTTCTGAAAGTTGGGTCATAGTTGCTGCGATGGCCTTGCTGTGAAGTTTGTGCCTACTGGCTGTTGTGTCTCTTTTTGTTTTCATGGCTGGGCTCTGTGTCCCATTTGTTGTCAGCATCCCCACATCTACCTTTACACACTTGGAGGTAAGGTAGGTGTTAGAAAATAATTTGTGTTTTAGGATCAGTCCAAGAAGGACTGGAATCCCAGCTCTACAAACCACTATCTGAATAGCCTTAACCAAACCAGGAAGGCTTCTTAAGCCCCAGTTATTACATCAGTGAAATGCTAATAATAATACCTGGTACATTAGGGAATAGTGAGTCTAAATTAGATAGTATATAGAAAATCTACTTGTTGTTATTTGGATATACCAGACTGTTGTTGGAACATACCTGACCATAGCTCCAGTGGTATTCGGCTGCAAAGACTCTTCTATTCTGGTGGTAACCTTCTCAATGAGTTCTGTTCTGATTTCCCTAACTAAAATTCCCTAACAAATTATTCTTCTCCTACTCTCCAATTTTCTTTTGGCCATAGAACTATCACATTCAAAGATGTTGATTATTTATGTTTGTGTTTATTGCTAATTGTCAGTCTCTCCTTGCTAGATCCTGGTGAAGACAGATCTGTGCTTTGTTTACTAATGCATCCTAAGCACTTGGAAATAGTGCCTGTTTCCAGGTGGCTTGGAGTCCCTACTAAATAAACATTTGTTAAATGAATAGTTCTATTTACCATTGCTAAAATCAGGATAGTCCTAGGAGCCCATGTAAGATGTTTTCATGGTGTCAGTATGGCCATTTGAGAAAATCAGTCTTTGGAGAAGGCAAACACCAAGCTGAGATCTGGGTGGGTTCTGGGTCTCCCAGAAGGAGTCCTTATTCTCAGTCACTCCCTAGGAGATCAGAGGCCACTGGGTGGGGGCAGGGGGAGATCAGCCAGGCTGAGTCACCTCTACATGGAGTAGATACTTAATGAAAGTCTACTGACTGGGTTGGAGACAAATTGGCTTGTGTTTGTTACCGTTAAATGTTGAGATGGTATTTTGATAGGGATTGCATTAAATGTGTAGATTGCTCTTGCTTTTTAACAATGTTTGTTCTTCCAATCCATGAGCATGCAACATTTTTACATTTCCTTGTGTCCTCTTCAATTTCTTTCACAAATGTTCTGTAGTTTTCAGAGTACAAATCTTTTCCCTCTTTGATTAGGTTTATTCCTAGGTGTGTTATAGTTTTTGGTTCAATTGTAAATGAGACTGATTCCTTGATTTCTTCTTTTGATGCTTCATTATTGATGTGTGGGAATGCAACAGAATTCTATACACTGATTTTATATCCTTCGACTTGAGTTTATGTATTTGTTCTAGCAACTTTTTGGTGGAATCTTTTGGGTTTTCTACATGTAGTATCATGCCGTCTGCAAATACTGTAAGTTTGACTTTCTTCCTTGCCAATTTGGATGCCTTTTTTATTGTTGTCTGATTGCTTAGGCTAAGACTTCCAGTACTGTGTTAAATAGTAATGGTGAGAGTGGACATCTCTGTTTTGTTCCTGACCACAGAGGAAAAGCTCTCCGTTTTTCCCTATTGAGGATAATATTAGCTGTGGATCTTTTGTATATAGCCTTTATGATGTTGAGGTATGTTCCAATTACATCTATTTTGTTGAGGGTTTTTATCAGTAATTGATTTTACATTTCATCAAATGCCTTTTCTGCATTTATTAAGAGGATCATGTGGTTCTTAGTCTTTCTTTTATTAATGTGGCATATCACATTGACTGATTTGCAAATATTGAACAACACCTACATCCCAGGAATAAATCCCACGTGATCATGGTGAATAAGCATGTTTCATAGAGCTAGAACAAACAATCCCAAAATTTGTATGGAACCCTAAAAGACCACGAATAGCCAAAGCAATCCTGAAAACGAAAAGCAAAGCTGGAGGCATCACAATTCTGGACTTCAAGCTGTATTACAAAGCTGTAGTCATCAAGACAGTATGGCGCTGTCACAAAAACAGACACATAGATAAATGGAACAGAATAGAAAGCCCAGAAATGGACCCACAGCTATATGGTCAACTGATCTTCAACAAAGTAGGAAAGAGTATCTAATGGAAAAAAGACCATCTCTTCAAAAAATGGTGTTGGGAAAACTAGACAGCAACATGCAGAAGAATAAAACTGGAACCCCTTTTTTTTTTCCCACAAATAGTTTATTGTCAAATTAGTTTCCGCATAACACCCAGTGCTCATCCCCACAAGTGTCCTCCTCCATGCCCATCCCTCCTCCCCCCCACATCCATCAGTCCTCAGTTTTTGTCAGCATTCAAGAGTCTCTCATGGTTTGCCTCTCTCCCTTTCCCCCCACCATTTCCGCCCTTCTTCTCCCCCTTGGTCCTCCGTCAAGTTCCTCCTAATCCTCCTATACGTGCAAACATGATATTTGTCCTTCTCTGCCTGACTTATTTCGCTCAGCATAACACCCTCAAGGTCCATCCATGTTGCTACACATGGCCAGATTTCATTGTTTCTCATTGCCATGTAGTATTCCATGGTATAGATAAACCACATCTTCTTGATCCATTCATCTGTTGATGGACACTTAGGCTCTTTCCATGTTTTAGCTATTGTGGAGAGTGCTGCTATGAACATTGGGGTACATGTGCTCCTATGCCTCAGCATTTCTGTATCCCTTGGGTAAATTCCTAGCAGTGCTATTGCTGGGTCATAGGGGAGTTCTATTGTTAGTTTCCTTAGGAACCTCCACACTGTTTTCCAGAGGGGCTGTACCAGTTTACATTCCCACCAACAGTGTAGGAGGGTGCCCGTTTCTCCACATCCTCGCCAGCATCTAGAGTTCTCTGATTGGCTCATTTTAGCCACTCTGACTGGCGTGAGGTGGTATCTCAGTGTGGTTTTGATGTGTATTTCCCTGATGAGGAGGGATGCTGAGCATCGTTTCATGTGTCTGTTGGCCATCTGGATGTCCTCTTTGGAGAAGTGTCTGTTCATATCTTCTGCCCATTTCTTCACTGGGTTGTTTGTTTTCGGGCGTGTAGTTTGGTGAGTTCCTTGTAGATTCTGGATATCAACCCTTTATCTGATATGTCATTTGCAACTATCTTTTCCCATTCCGTTGGTTGCCTATTAATTTTCTGGGTTGTTTCCTTGGCTGTGCAGAAGCTTTTAACCTTGATGAGGTCCCAACGGTTTATTTTTGCTCTTGATTCCCTTGCTTTTGGGGATGTGTCAAGTAAGAAGTTGCTGCGGTGGAGGTCAAGGAGGTTGTTTCCTGCTTTCTCCTCTAGGGTGTTGATAGTTTCCTGTCTCACGTTCAGGTCCTTGATCCATTTTGAGTTTATTTTTGTGCATGGTGTGAGAAAATGATCTAGTTTCATTCTTCTGCATGTTGCTGTCAGTTCTCCCAACACCATTTGTTAATAAAGGCTGCCTTTTTTCCATTGGATATTCTTTCCTGCTTTGTCAAAGATTAGTTGGCTGTATACTTTTGGGTCCACTTCTGAGTTCTCAATTCTGTGGAACCCTTTCTTATACCATACACAAAAATAAATTGAAAATGGATGAAAGACCTGAATGTGAGGTAGGAAACCATCAAAATCCTAAACAGACAGCAACCTCTTTGACCTTGGTCATAGCAACTTCTTACTAGACATGTCGCCAGGGGCCAGGAAAACAAAAGCAAAAATGAACTATTGGGTTTCATCAAGTTAAAAAGCTTCTGCACAGTGAAGGAAACAATCAGTAAAACTGAAAGGTAGCCTATGGAATGGGAGAAGATATTTGCAAGAGACATATCTGATAAATGGTTAGTATCCAAAATCTATAAAGAACTTCTCAGAGTCAACACCCAAAAACAAATAATCCAAAACAAACAAAGCCTCTCAACATTGCTCATCATCAGGGAAATACAAATCAAAACCATGGTGATATAACACCCCACACCTGTCAGAATGGCTAAAATTAGCAACACAAGAAACAACAGGTGTTGTTGAGGATGTGAAGAAAGGAGAACCCTCTTGTACTGTTGGTGGGGATGTAAGCTTGTGAAACCACTCTGGAGAACCATATGGAGGTTCCTCAAAAAGTTAAAAATAGAACTGTGCTATGATCCAGCAATTGAACTACTAGATATTTACCCTGAGGATACAAAGATACAGATTTGAAAGGGTACCTGCTCCCCAGTGTTTATAGCAGCATTATCAACAAAAGCCAAACTATGGAAAGAGCCCAAATGTCCATTGACCGAAGAGTGGACAAATATTGTGTGTGTGTGTGTGTGTGTGTGTGTGTGTGTGTGTGTGTGTGTGTATCTTTTGAGAGAGACAGCACGAGTGGGGTAGGGGCAGAGAGAGGGAGAGAGAATCCCATGCAGGCTCTGTGCTACTAGCACGTGGGGCTTGAATCCAGGAAACAGTAAGATCATGACCTGAGCTGAAATCACGAGTTAGACTCTTAAGCAACTGAGCCACTCAGGCACCCCAAATGGTAAAAGACTCTTAAGATAAAGAACAAACTGACGGTTGAGGAAGGGAGGGGGGGTGGAGGATGGGATATATGGGTGATGGGTACTAATTAGGAGGGCACTTGTTATCATGAGCACTGGGTGTTGTATGTAAATGATGAACTTCTGAATTCTACTCCTGAAATCAATATTGCACTGTATGTTACCTAATTAGAATTTATATAAAAATTTGAAGAAGAAAATAATGTAGAGGCAGTTATGACTTAGGCACCAAGAACTTCGTGATTGAATGAGAAATATCCTTGTTCTTTGTCCGCCAGCCTGACAACTTGGAAGAGCTCAACTTTTATCTAAAATTCAGCCTGGAAGGGTGCTTGGGTGGCTCAGGTGGTTAAGCATCCAGCTCTTCATTTCAGCTCTGGTCATGATCTCACAGTTTTTGGGTTTGAGCCCCACGTTGGGCTCTGCACTGACAGTGCCAGCTTGGGATTCTCTCTCCCTCTGTCTCCTTACACTTACCCCTTGTGCATGCTCTCTATCACAAAAAAATAAATAAACATTTAAAAAAGGATAAAAGTAAAATTCAGCCTAGAAGCTGATCCTTCTGGTAGCTGAAGTAAAATTGAAGTGTGCATTGAAAAGAGCTGCTTAGGAGCCCATATAAACAAAGGAGGAACAGCATCCTTATTTTTCAGACCCACAAAAACGACATTGCATCCTCCCCTAGGATCTGAAGAAGACTGACGCAGCTGTGGGTCACTGGTGACTTGCGGGTCAGCTTCATGTAGAAAGCCGCTGGTAAAGGCTGTGCGCTGGGATCTGGGGGGCCGGTGAGCGGTTGTCTGTTAGCTATTTGAGAACATGGAGTTTGTGAATGGAGCGTTGGAGGCCCAGGGTCCTGCAGATTCACTTCCACATTTCTCATCTCTCATGTGCTTCCTCATTGCCACTGTTTCTTCTTCCTCCTTGCTCCCTTCACCATGCTCCTCCCCTCTTCCTTCCTCTGCTCTAGATCATTGCTCCTCATGGTTTGGTGAGCATCAGACTCACTCAGAGGGCTTAGACTTTCTGATCTAGGGGTCCTGGGCTGAGGCCTGAGAAGCTGCATTTCTAGCAAATTCCTGGGTGATGCTGCTGCCTGTCTGGGGTCCACACTTTGAGAGGCACTGCTCTATTGCTTGCTTCCTTCCTACTCCTCAACTTCTTACTGTGTTTATCTACTTCTGTCTGTCTGTCTGTCTCCTCTCATTGTCTTGTGTCTCCTCTATGTCCCCACTAATCTCCCTATCTCTCCATCTGCTGCCCCAACATCTCTGATTTCTCTCTTTGTTACTTAAAACCAGGAGCAAGGTGGACAAGGAGGCCCCAAGTCCTGTGACCCAGCATCCTGGATCTCAGGATGTGATTCTCTCCTCTCTGATGCTCTCAGATGCTCTTCGTAAGCCCTTGTGCTGAAGCTTCCCTGCCAGTGACTGTGACACCCTGAGAGCCCAGGTGGGGACCAAAGCCCAGGTCCTTCCATATGGCAGGCCTTGTGCCTCTGCTCCTCTCTCCCACAGAGAATGCCTGGGAAACTTCAAAGACCACAGAAGTGGGGGGAAAGATGAGAGAAAGTGAATCCATTAAAAGGCGTAAGAGCTGACAGTTTCAAAAATAATGATCTGGGTTTCCTCTTATTTAAAACTACCCAGCTGCCCTGCTGCTTTCATTGCTGTTGCAACTGACACTCAGCTACGTTTGGAATTAAAAATACATAAGCGCTTTCTGAAAGAGCTGCTAATTTGAAGGTCATTAGCAGCCAAAAACATATTTCTTTTATTTATAAAAAAGGCATGTAATAAAGCTATTAATATTTACTCTCCTCCCCAAGCCCTGGCATGCTTTCTTGCTGCAGTGTAAGCTGCTGTCTTGACTCAGCCCCCAACTGTGTGCCCTCCTGGTGGCCTTCGCTTCCTTACACCTGCCCTATCCCTGACACCTGCCAGAGACCTCCAGCACCCAGAGGAGCCTGTGACCCGTGGTGGACTGGGATGGACGGAAATTGCCTTTAGAGTGGGTGAAATGGCCCTGTCTTCAAGAAAGAGGGCACTTCCAGCAGTTAAGCACTGACGGGTTCAGAGGCACTTGCCTTGGTAATGAGGACATTTGGGATAATTTCCCCTGTGGGCTCCAGCCTGTGTCCTTGCTCCCTCTGGTCTGTGTCACAGCAGCCAGGCAAGCATGCGTCCCCTGGGCCGCTATGATGGCCGGTGGTCCTGCCGGCACTTGGCCTACCATCCCTGCCCATCTGGAGGGAGCCTTCAACACCTTGCTCAGTGCCCCAGGCTGAGGCTGACGTGACTTCACACTGCTGTCAATGCTGCGCTGTAGGACTCTGCATGTGCACCACTTGGTTTCTCTGTCCCCTTGTGGCATCCCTGAGCTGGCCCCCTCCACACAGCCCCGCCTCCAAACTCCGTTTTCTCAGCTGTTTGTTTTATGAGGGAAATTACTAGAAGACCAGCCTGTCAGCAGCTTCCCTACAAATCCTATTTGCAAGAGGAAGGGGTGGGGGTTGGGGAGAAAAGGCAATGAGGCTGGGGGTTGTGGTTGCCATAGAAATATAGAAATGGAGCTGACAACTGAGAAGCATTCCATGGAACACAGAGGACAGAGAGTGAGAGGTGCGTGAGGGGCGATAAACGCTGCGAGAGGGGCCACTGATCGGTAGGCAGTTACATAAAATATGTTTGGAGGATGTGGCCTAGGAGTGCGGTCCTGCCAGAGGGCAGGGCTGAGATAATGCAATTGCTGGGCTAGAACCAGAGAAGCCAGTAGCAGAGACCCCACAGAAGTGCAGCAAAGCATATGGAGACCCTCCAGGTCCCCTTCCACCCTCACCCAGAGCTGCTGAGTCAGGAGATGGGGGGGTGGGCACTAACTTCCTGCTTGGGGCAGGCAGAGCCCCTTTGTTGTCCAGGTGACCTTGTGATTCCTCCTGAAAACCTGATGTGTGGCAGGAAGAAACATCGTGCTGCACTCCAGCTTAACTGAGCTGCTTTTCCCTGAGATTTATTCCTTCATTACAAAAAAAAAGTCATTTTGGGCTTACTTAACCAATTTTCTCTCACTGCTCTCATTTCTTCTAATTACAAGTGGGAGGCAGCCCATGCTGCTTGCTGCTCAGCTCAGGTTGGAAAAGGGGTGATTATTTTCCTGGCACGTGAAGTACAGTAAATCTTACCACGCCCTCAGGACAACTTTGGGGGCTCAGAGGCCACAGAGATGGGCTGATGGCTCTGAGGGCTAGGGCAAGGGGCAGGCAGCATCCAGGTCCTCAGGGTTATTTCATCAAGGCTGGTGACAGAGGTCCCCATGTGGGACAGTGCTGTGGGCAATACTCTCAAGCCAGCTTCTCTCTATGAGGGTTGTGTACAGTGAGGGGCTTTCTGGAAACAGCCATCTTGATTCCTTCCAGAACCCTCACCCAGGATCCAGACCTTTCACACACTAGTCCGCTCAGCCCCCGGCAGGCCCCCTGCTTCCATGGCAGCCCTTCTAACCTCTCTGTCTTTCTTCCCCTGTTAGATAGTGAGTGCCATTAGGGTAAAGACTGTAGCTTGCATTTACAGGATCTAATAAAGGTCTGTGAATGAATGAATGCATGGGCAAATAAGTGGATATTTCTGACCTCTTCGAGACTCTCCTTGAGTCTTTCACTGCCACGACCTTCTCTCATGCCACCTGCTTGCCGTGTATCTCCTTTCTCGTGACTCCCAGAAGTTCCCTGGGGAAGGTCATCATCTGCTGTAATCAGCCAGGGAGACAGAGCCCCTGGTGGCTATTTGCTTTCCTAGTGCCTTAGTCCCGGACCATGATCATTTTAACACTGACTGTGAGTGATCTACTTGTCACCACTCATAGCCATATTCTGAAGAACTTGCTTGTTTCTATCTTTCTATAATGTGGGTAGTAGCTAGCAGGGTTATTGTACAGTCCGATTCTTGTGAAAACTCTTTCAAGAATGACCATAGGGACCAGTGGTCAGGACTGCCTGACAAGGCTGATCAGACAGCATTAGGATTGGCATTATATTGGTAAGGCTTCTACAAATATTTTGGGTCTCTGAACTTTGCCACAGACTCTCTGACTCTGGCCACTGTCTCTCTCTTCAACCTTAGGCAAGTTTGACCTGAGTCAAGGGCAAGAGCTTTTCACCACTAGTTGGACCAAGCTTGGCACACTAAGGCCCATGTACCATATGCAGCCTGCCACCTGTCTTTGTAAATAAAGTTTTATTGGAACACAGCCACATCCATTCATCTAAATACCATCTACAACTGCTTTCACACTACAATGGTAGAGTATGAATAGTTGTGACAGACACCATATGGCCCACAAGACTAAAATATTTACTCTCTGGCCTTTTACAAAAAAGTTTTACCATGCCCTGGAATAGATCTGCTGCAGAAGAGTCTAGAAGAGATACTATGGATTTTTTTTTCTTTCTTTCTTTCTTTCTTTCTTTTTTTTTTTTTTTTTTTCGCTTTCTGGCTAGCCACAGACCCCAGAACCACAAATAGTTAACTGAATCCCAGCACCAAGTGACAGTTTGCAAATAAGACCAAAGGAATGATGTTCAGTCAGATGAAATCAGCTGTATGGTTATGCCCCCTGGGCCAGACAAGTTAATGCTTGGCAAACTGCCCTCTCTGTGAAACATCCCAGCAGGAGATGAACCCCATGGTGGGAAAAAAACAATAAAAAAATTGTTAATTGTTAAATTGGATGTCAGAGAGAATATCTTTCAAAGTTGTGGTAGGCACTTTACATTTGGAAAATATCAGATTGTGAGTAAGGCAAGAGGTCACCAATAAGCAAAGGAGCCCTTCCTCCACTGGGCAGAGTGGATGCAAGCTCGGTGCCAGCTGCTCTCTTCTGCAGGGAGACCCATCACCAGGTGCCCTGCTCAGCTGCTGCATTTTCCTTGAGTGAAAGCACAAATAAAACCATGTGAGCAGGTGTTGTAAACATGATTCTAAAGAGTTGTGGGAGAAGTGGCCCAACCTTGAGCCTGAGGTAAGGTAAATTCAAGAAGAATCAATGTAATCAATATGCAGTTTTGGTCCTTTGGTTTCCTGGTTGGAGGTGACTGATGGCAAAGGTGCATGGAGTCAATTATTAGTTCATTTATTTAACAGATTTACTGTGTGATGACTGCGTGCCGGGCCTGCAGATTCAGCTATGAGTAAGGCCTGCTCCCTGGCTTGGAGAAGCTCCTGGTCTGGGATGGTGATTACAGACTTGTAAGCAGAGCATCATAATACAGAGCGCTGGCACCATGCCAGCGAGAGGCACAGGGCACTCAGGACCTCGAGGACCAGCTGCTGACCCACGTGGGTCACGGGATGCCTTCTGGGGGAGCTGAGGTGTGGAGGGTGGCCAGGAGGCTGCCAGGTGAGAGAGGAGGCAGGTCACGCATGCCCCAGCTAAAACTCTGTGACAAACTACAGGGCATTTGTGGGAGGTGTGTGTGTTGGAGGGGAGCGGATGTGAAGAAAGTGAGAAGGACTCATAAGTTTCCTAACTTCTGTTTTTCAATCCCCTCCTTTGTGATTTTTTTTTACAATATCTACATATTAATTGTACTATCACTTAATTGCTATTTTTCTTAAAACCAAGACACTGTTTCACTTGAATACATTTATTTTAAAAGGAAACTTGATAATATCTGTGAACTACTGCATGTATTTTATGTGGTAGATATATTTTTCTCTAGGGCACATTAAAATAAATACAGAGCTATTATGATTTTGAAGAATTTGGACCTGTATATCCTAATACTCATGTGCCTACCAGTGGTACACTCAGCAGTTTTTGGAAATGTAGCAGGTTGACCTCTGAAAATGGCTTTTTTGTCTCTCTCCCTCTTCCTACACACACACACACACACACACACACACACACACACACACACACACACACACACACACACAATCTCTGAAAAGCTATTAGCTAAAGAAAACTCCTCATGTTGACTGATAGGCCCAGACACTGGGCTTTAATCCAAAGAGATTTGGTTTAGTATCAAGAGGACAGGCCTCTAGCCTGTCAGAATAAGCAAGTCACGTGCATCTGCAACATTTTGAAGGAGTTTCCAGAATCCAGCCATTGGGTTACTATGACAGGCAGCCAGGAAATCCACCCAGGAGCAAGTCAGAGCTCGATTCTAATCTCTGCAAACATGCGAAGCAGAAGGGCAGAAATGATTAAGATGACAGATACATACAACTCTAAAGTTCAGAAAGAAAAATAAAAACCCAAATCCACTGAGGTTAAGGACTGACCTTTATCGGAAAGCAAGAAGACGTTTTATAATAAACCTCAGGCACTAATTTGCTTTCTATTTTTAGGTCATGTTTCCAAATCCCTAGAAGTAATATAAACTAACTGATGGCTACTATTTATTGAGCACTCGCTAAGAACCAGGAGCTAGACTGAGTGATTTCTTTTTTTCTTTCTTAAATAGTTTATTGTCAAGTTGGTTTCCATATAACACCCAGTGCTCATCCCAACAAGTGCCCTCCCCCATGCCCTTCCCCTCTCCCCCCCCCCATCAGCCCTCAGTTTTTTCTCAGCATTCAAGAGTCTCTCATAGTTTGCCTCCCTCCCTCTCCCCAGGTATTTTTCCCCTTCTCCCCCATGGCCCTCCATTAAGTTCCTCCTAATCCACCTATATGTGCAAACATATGGTATGTGTCCTCTGCCTGACTTATTTCACTCAGCATAACACCCTCAAGTTGCATCCATGTTGCTACACATGGCCAGATTTCTTTCTTTCTCATTGCCATGTAGTATTCCATTGTATAGATGAATTATATCTTGATGCATTCATCCGTTGATGGCCACTTAGGCTCTTTCCATATTTTGGCTATTATTGAGAGTGCTGCTATGAACATTGGGGTACATGTGATCCTATGCATCAGCACTCCTGTATCCCTTGGGTAAATTCCTAGTAGTGCTATTGCTGGGTCCTAGGGGAGTTCTATTGTTAGTTATCTGAGGAACCTCCACACTGTTTTCCAGAGAGGCTGGGCCAGTTTACATTCCCACCAACAGTGTAGGAGGGTGCCCGTTTCTCCACATCCTCGCCAGCATCTAGAGTCTCCTGATGTGCTCATTTTAGCCACTCTGACTGGCATGGGGTGGTATCTCAGTGTGGCTTTGATTTGTATTTCCCTGATGAGGAGGGATGCTGAGCATCGTTTCATGTGTCTGTTGGCCATCTGGATATCCTCTTTGGAGAAGTGTCTGTTCATGTCTTTTACCCATTTCTTTACTGGATTATTTGTTTTTCAGGTGTAGAATTTGGGGAGTTCCTTAGAGATGTTGGATACTAGCCCTTTATCTGATATGTCATTTGCAACTATCTTTTCCCATTCCATTGGTTGCCTGTTAGTGTTATGGATTGTTTCCTTTGCTGTGCAGAAGCTTTTAATCTTGATGAGGTCCCAGGAGTTCATTTTTGCTCTTGATTCCCTTGCCTTTGGGCATGTGTCAAGTACGAAATTGCTGTGGGTGAGGTCAAGGAGGTTTTTTCCTGCTTTCTCCTCTAGGGTTTTGATGGCTTCCTGTCTCACATTCAGACCCTTTATCCATTTTGAGTTTATTTTTGTGCATGGTGTGAGAAAATGATCTAGTTTCATTCTTCTGAGTGTTGCTGTCCATTTCTCCCAGCACCATCTGTTAAGGAGGCTTTTTGCCATTGGATAGTCTTTCCCACTTAATCAAAGATTAATTGGCCATACATTTGTGGGCCCAATTCTGAGCTCTCTATTCCATTGTCTGTGTGTCTGTTTCTGTGCCAATACCATACTGTCTTGACGATGACAGGTTTGTAGTAGAGGCTAAAGTGTGGGATGGTGATGCCTACCGTTTTGGTTTTCTTCTTCAATATTACTTTGGCTATTAGAGGTCTTTTGTGGTTCCATACAAATGTTAGGATAGTTTGTTCTAGTTTTGAGAAGAATGCTGGTGCAATTTTGATTGGGATTGCATTGAATGTGTAGATTGCTTTGGGTAGTAATGACATTTTAACAATATTTATTCTTCTGACCCATGAGCATGGAATATTTTTCCATTTCTTTGTGTCTTCTTCAATTCCCTTCATAAGTTTTCTATAGTTTTTATCATACAGATCTCTTGTATCTTTGGTTAAGTTTATTCCTAGGTATTTTATGGTCTTTTGTGCAATTGTGAATGGGATCAGTTTCTTGATTTCTCTTTCTGTTGCTTCATTGTTGGTGTATAAAACTGCAACCGATTTCTGTGCATTGATTTTGTACCCTGCAACTTTGGTGAATTCATGGATCAGTTTTAGTAGGCTCCTGGTGGAGTCTGTCGGATTTCTATGTAGAGTATCATGTCGTCTGCGAAAAGTGAAAGTTTGACTTCTTCTTTGCCAATTCTGATGCCTTTTATTTCCTTTTGTTGTTTGACTGCTGATGCTAGGACTTCCAGCACTATGTTAAACAACAGTGGTGAGACTGGACATCCCTGTCGTGTTCCTGATCTCAGGGGGAAAGCTCTCAGTTTTTCCCCATTGAGGATATTGATAGCTGAGAGCTTCTCATAAATGGCTTTTATGATGTTAAAGTAAGTTCCTTCTATCCCGACTTTCTTGAGGATCTTTATTAAGAAGGGATGATGTATTTTGTCAAATGCTTTTTTTGCATCTATCGACAGGATCATATGGTTTTTATCTTTTCTTTTGTTAATGTGATATATCACATTGATTGATTTATGAATGTTGAACCAGCCCTGTAACCCAGGAATGAATCCCACTTGATCATGGTGGATAATTCTTTTCATGTGCTGTTGAATTCGATTTGCAATATCTTGTTGAGGATTTTTGCATCTGTATTCATCAAGGATATTGGCCTGTAGTTTTTTTTTTTGCTGGGTCTCTGTCTGTCTTGAGAATCAAAGTGATGCTGGCTTTGTAAAATGAGTCCGGAAGTTTTCCTTCGATTTCTATTTTTTGGAATAGCTTGAGAAGGATGGGTATTAACTCTGTTTTAAATGTCTGGTAGAATTCCCCAGGGAAGCCATCTGGCCCAGGGCTCTTATTTGTTGGGAGATTTTTGATAACTAATTCAATTTCTTCACTAGTTATGGTAGACTAAGTGATTTCTATGTGGCCCCTCATCTCACCTCTGTGAAAACCTCGTGGACTAGGCAATGGTACCCCCATTTTACAGACTCAAAGCCTTGGAGCATAACAGATCACCTGTGCTATGTGACAGGACTGAGGTGGCCAGTAGAAATTCCCAGATGTCTGGGGCACCTGGGTGGCTTAGTCGGTTAAGCATCCAACTTTCGCTTACGTCATGATTTCGCGGTTTGTGGGTTCGAGCCCCACGTCGGGCTCTGTGCTGACTGCCAACTCAGAGCATGGAGGCTGTTTCAGAGTCTGTCACTCCTTCTCTCTCTGACCCTCCCCTGCTCATGCTGTCTGTCTCTCTCTCTTAGAAATAAATAAAAAAAATTAAAAAAAAATTTCCCAGATGTCTCAGGTGGCAGAATGATTAGTGATTCAGAGAACACGCTCCAGGTAAATAACCTAGTTTCAAATCCTGGCTCTTCAGTGTGATCTAAAACAAGCCACTTGAACTTCTCTGAGTGTTACTATTAATTAATTTTCACATGGGCTGAGTAATACTAGTTGTATAAATACTCGGTGTTCCTGTCTCATAGCAAACACTCAAAAAAAAAACCCAGGAATTTCTCTTACTAATTATATAATTGAATTTGTGATTATTATTTTTGAGAACTTCTCAAGTGGCCTTTATTCCGGCCCCTACCCCAGGAGTGCCTCCTTTAATTAGCTGATAAAAAGGTTCACTTAAATTCTAAATGCAGGGGCACCTGGGTGGCTCAGTCAGTTGAGTGTCTGACTTCAGCAGGTCATGATCTCATGGTTTGTGAGTTGGAGCCACGTGTAGGGGTCTGTGCTGACAGCTGGGAGCCTGGAGCCCACTTAGGATTCTATGTCTCCGTTTCTCTCTGCTTCTCCCTCACTTGTGATCTGTTATTGTCTCTCTCTCCCTCTCTCTCAAAAATAAACAAACATTAAAATAAAAAATAAATTCTAAATGTAGAACACTCCCAGCTCTCACTCCTAGACCAAAACGTGGTATGGGAGCCATAATCACCTGATCTGTTTCTGAAAATCTCTTCACTGTGGTCAGAGATTCCTGAG
Source organism: Proteles cristata cristata (assembly GCA_017311185.1). Classification (NCBI taxonomy): domain Eukaryota; kingdom Metazoa; phylum Chordata; class Mammalia; order Carnivora; family Hyaenidae; genus Proteles; species Proteles cristata. Next base: position 160,622 of record JAESUZ010005476.1, read on the forward strand.
AGATCTGTGATCAAACCAAGGAAGCCCACAGGCCTTGAGAGCCAGGCACCTGTATGCTCTGTATTCTGGTTCCAGACCTTTCCAAATGTGTGCTGGGGGGAGCAGGGCTCTGTGGTCATCAAGCCTATTGCTTCCATATGAGGTCAGGGCTGGGGTGGGATGAGTGGACTCAGAGTTAAAATGGAACCACTCAGAGTTACACAGAATCACAGCAGACCAGCAAAAGGTGGGCTAAGTGCTCAGATTTGGAAGCAGTGTGTTTTGTTTATACAGGTTAGATGTGAGACACTCTCTGAAGCTGTTAGTTTCTGCTGTGGGCAGTTAGAGTCCTGGCTCTCATGTAGTTGCCCACCTGCCATCTGCATAGTGCACACTAGGACTGTGTCCTGCAGCAGAGAAAGTCTTCCAAGACCACCCCTGTTTCCACCCAGTTTCATTGGGTCTGTCCCCTGTGAGTGCTGGGAAGCGGCAGCTGAGGAGGCTGGTGACCTGCCTAAGCTTGAGTGGAAAAGCTGAGGGTCCTCCCTGACCTATCTGACCTAGCTTCCTGGCTGAGTAGTAATAGTCACACATGTTGGATGAATGAATGCATGGAGTTCTGCTTTGCTGTTATCAGTCTCTGCTCCCCATCCCACAACTGTAGTTCCTGGGAATCTGGGATCCTGACCCTGGGCTCTGCCCTATGGTTAAGACCTAACCTTAAAGCACAGATAGCACAATCCCGCCTGCCTGCCTGGTTGGTCCTGTGGTCAGGCCCTTCCACTTTTTAGGATGTCCATGAAGTCGCTCTTATCCCCATTGCTGACCCATACATGCCATGGTGACTGCCTGTGGCCCCTCACTACCCTCCTATCCTAGCCTCTCCCCCTCTCTTCTATTCTCTATCACTGAGGCTCTCTTAGCCTATTTCCCGAGCTCATCTATTTCTTGACCCCAACTCTCCCAAAATGCTCCTTCCTTCTGGGTAGTCTCCCTGGGCCTGTCCATGCCTTACCCATGACAAACATTTATTATATGTGGGCCCTATGCTGGGCCCTGGAGATAAACAGATGAATGTGGTCCAAGGTCCTCACTAGAAGGTTGAATGTGATGGAATTAAGGACAATTGTTGAGAAGATAGAGATGGAGGGGCCTGACTACAGACTCAGGTGCCCTTACTAGACCAATAACACCTGAGCTAGGTCCTGATGGGCTCGAAGGCTGGAGGATGTAGGGGTCCCTGGTATAGGAAAAGCCATGAGTACAGAAACACAGGTGGGGAAAGGGTCTGGACAGGTGGCAGGTGTTGGCTGGTGGGCAGTTTAGCTAGAGAGGTGGGCCTCCATTCCATGATCAGGACTTTGGACTTTGTTCCTTTGGTGCGGAGTAGCCACAGAGGCATTCTGAGTGAGAAGTGGGTCGGTGATGCTTCCTATTTGTTTCTCAGAGGACCTGATACTGTCTGCCATCCCCTTCATCAGAAACAGACATGACTGCCAACATGCTATGTTGTAATGGCAAGGCCCATGGATCCAACTGTGGCTCTTCCACTGTCTGTGCAAGAGGCTGTGGGAACTAAGTGATGAGACCGTGAGGAGGGTGGACAGTGAGCTGGAGTTCTGCCAGGAGCTCATGCCATCTATCCTCCAGTTTTTCATCATCCTCCAAACCCAACTGGATTGGCTATGCCTTCTAAGCTGCTCCTTCCTCTGGCTGTGCTCCCTGCCTTCTCCGGCCCACTCTTAATGACCCTCCTCTTTGTCTCTCTCAGTCTCTGTCTCTCTCTCCATGGATTCTGTTTCAGTACCTTTCAAACCAGCTCAAGGCTTCCCACTAAAAAACAAAATAACAACCACCAAAAGGAGGATGAAATCCAGATACCTCATTTTCTTTTCCTCTTTGATGTCAAGCTTCTTGAAAGGTTATGATGTCCTCTCTCTCTTCAATCCAGGCAGTGTCTTCTGCTGAAACTGCCCCACCAAGGGCATCCATGACCTCCTGTGGCTAAACCCATGGCAGTTTGCAACCCCTACCTCGTATTAGCCTTCCTTAACAGGTCTGGGCCCTGGGGCCCCTGCTTCCCTGTGAAAGGTTTTTCTTTGGCCTCACAGACGCTGCACACTCCTGGATTTTCCTCATCTTCTGCAAGGCTCTTCTATCCTGATCCCTCTGTGAGCCTCCCTTTGCCTGGATATTTTTTAAATCTGGCTGCTTTTCAGGGTTCCACGGGGGCTCACTTCTCTCCTTGCTTTTACATTCGCATGCAGTAAAACCTTCCACTCCCTTGGCATTAATGGCCATCTGGATGAAGGATGACTCCCAAATCTGTATCATCAGTTCAGCTCACTCTGCTGAATTATAGACCCCCTATATCCAATGGCCCGTGGGCAATTCAAATTGTGTCCCCCCACCTCAGTTTATATATAAGATATATCCCTTATCTCAATAAATGGTATACAAAGCCACTCAGTTGTCCAAACCAGAATCTTGGAATGTGATCCTTGACTCTGTCCCTCCCTCTGTCCTGACAGCCAATCCACCTCCATCTTCTGCTGATCCTACCTCTTTGATATTTCTTGAATCACTCCATTCCCACTGCTACCTCACACCTTCACCCAGGCTACCATCATCCTTTGCCTACATTACCACACCAGCCTCCTAACTAGTGTCTCAGAACTGAGTCTAGTTCCCCTCCTACTCCATTTTCCATTTTGTGACCAGAGTGATTTACATAAAATATATATCCCGTGCTTCAACCCACTTTCTATCGGTTGGATTCAGAATAATATCCAGACTCCTTATGCCATGTGAGATCCTTCATGACATAGCCTCTGCCTATCTCTCCAAGCACCCAAACCTAGCACTCCGTTCTACACCCTTGTTGAACAGCCTGCCACCCCACGAACGTGCCATCTCCTCTACGGCTTTTGAATATTTTCCCATGCTATTCCCTCCACCTACAAGCCGGCTCCATCACTAACATATCCTTTCCCCAATTTGTTAAGTGTGTTCACTCCATAGGTCCCAGTTTAGCAGACCCCCCACCCCTTCAAGGATGCCTTCTTTGACACCCCCCCCCAGGACAATGGCAGTGACCTTCTCTGTGCTCTGATAGCCCTCTCTATTTCCCTGTTGAAGTTCTGTACAAAGCTGAGTTCTGCTATAAAGATTGTAGCTGGAACCCACCCTCTATTCTGTGTCAGAAAGCCATTTTCATAGCTACAGTAGTTCCTAATGTACATGCAAATACAAATTTAAAGAGCAGAAAAGAAAACTAAAGAGGAGAGTATCTCTACATTTTAGAAAAATAGCATGGACTCGGTATCTCAGTACCTTGGAAGTAGCTTATCTGTCCATAATATTTTGTTTTCTTAATTCAGCATTTTTCCCCCTCTGGTGGGAGTGGTTATAGGAATCTTGGATAAGGGTGGATTTAGAAAGGTAAAACAACTCTTGGAAGAAAATCTCAGTGTACAGGGAGTGGTGAAAGACACAAAGTTTTCCCTGGTGAGGGAAGTCTCGCCATCCTTTCTGCCCAGCCGGATGTCAACCTGGCAGGACAGGAGCCCTGGTTCTAATTTCAGAAGGATGGGCTGCTCACTGCCCTTCAATGACCTTCTTATTTGCCTCTGTCGTGCCAAAGATGGTGCTGTGTTCATTGCTGTGTCTCAGGTGGGGACTTTGCACAGTGACTGACACTTTCTTCCCCCATGCTTTCTGGCATGCTTTCTTCCCCCACTGGTCCTCTGGGGAAGATTGTGACATTGTGTGAAAGATGCAGACAGGGTTGAAAAGGAGTGTGTTAAACTTCACAAAACTAAAATTAGAATAGCTTACAATTGATCGCTGTTAAGAGTAAGTGAAAAAAAAATTCCAACTAAATACCTAGGGATTAATTTCTTTAAAAGCATGCTGTTTAAGGTCATGGACTTCTGTAGGTAAAAGAATGATATGCAAGACTTTCTCAACTCCAATTTATTGAAATCACCAACTATATATTGAGCATCTTCCATGTGTTAGGCAGTGTGTTGGGTGCTGGGTATAGAGGTGACTAGGACATGACCTGTGTCTACTCTTACTCTGGGGAGCACCAGAGTTTCTGGTTCAGAATCAATGCTGTGTGCCGAGTCATGACTCTTAGCAACAAGAGAACCCATCAAGGGCCTACAGTAACAGGATCAGTTCAGGAGGGATGCTGGGGGTGGGGTAAAGGGGCAGAGGGCTTTCCTTTTCTCCCAGGTGTGTAATGTAGGTCCATCCACTACTGACCAAGGTCGTCCATTCCACTTACCCTTAAATGGGATGTGCAGAACACATCAATCCCCACTTGCCCACCACCAGGGCTGGCACTCTCTAAGAGATACCAAGAGTTTTTTCTCAGGCCCTGTGGGCCTATTCTCCTTTGGAAATTGCTGGTCTCAAGAGACTCCCTGCTGATGAACATAGTGACCATTTGACTTCAGTCAACTTGAATGAGCTTTCACTGTGATCCAGCCACCCCCTCCCCCTCTTGACAATCTTTTGGTAGCTTCAGTGATTGCCCTCTACCACCACCAACCGCTAGCCCCATTGATATCTTAGATGATGCAAGACCTCTGGCTACTTTTGAAAATGGTCCTGAAACTTCTATAGGAGGTTTCTCAGTGAATGCAAAAGTTACTCTGACATGGATCTTAAGTGTCCTTTGAGCCTTCTTGGTGGCAGAGAATTCTAGATGATACCTGTTTGCTGCTAGTGCTCCATCATGGCTGTGCTTCTTCCCTGCATCACTTGCCAGGGACCTAATTATGCCTTTACTCAGTGGGGGCCAAAGCCATTATTATTTCTGAAATGATAATGATGTTCCCAGGCTAGCTTACAAAGGTCTTCTTAGAACAAAACCTGGCTGTTAGAACCTTGCGCTTTTAACCGACACATTGTGGATTCTCACCCTCCTGCAGGGTATCTCACTTCTCCTGCCCCCAGTATTCCTGGAGTTCTATTCTTCAGTTCTCACTGGTTTCTGTTCTTTTCACAAATACATGGTCAAGAGTAACTTCTGTCCTTACTTGATTTCAATTATCCTAGGGGACCTCACTGATCCAGCTCTACCCGTAACTTTGCAAGGGGCAGGGGCATAAGAGGGAGGTGGCAGGCAGGAACAGGCATGTGATTTTAGTAGTATAGATACCTCTTTGATATCTATGAGTTCCAGTGATCTTCAGATAATACAATAAACACCTCTGTAGATATACTACTTGGTATCATTCATTACTCTCTCCCTTTATTCGAGAGGGGCAGGGAGAAAGCACAGAGAGGTGGGTCACAGTCTTTAAGGCTTTTCCCCAAATCACTTCCATTCCCATAACCCTTGAGACAGGAGCACTAATTAAATATTGCTCACTTATCCCCTGTGAAGTCCTCACACACACAACCCTTGGTGGCTGCAGTTGTGAAGAGAACCCCTCTCTGTAAGTCATATCTTGGGCTACATAGCACAGCCATTGACTCTATCTCTTTAGCCTGGTTTAGAGATCCACAGACCTCTGTCCATTGTGCAAAATGTGTTTTAAAGAAAAAACCTGGGGACGCCTCGGTGGCTCAGTTGATTGAGTATTTGACCCTTGATTTCACTCAGGCCATGATCTCATGGTCGTGGGATTAAGCCCCACATTGGGCTTACCGCTAGGCATGGGGACTGCTTGGGATTCTCTCTCCCTCTTTCTCTGCACGTCCCCCACCCCGCTCATTCACATGCCTTCTCCTGCTCTTTCTCTCTCAAAAAATAATAAGAAAAAAGAATCTGAATTGGAATTTATCCTCTGCCAGATGATAAAGTAACTTGTCTAACTGAAATTCAGAGGTCTAGGGTCTTGATGCCAGTGAGCATTCTCTCCAGGGAGCTCTTTTGAGGGTGTAAGTAAAGTGTTTGGGCACCAAACTGTCAATGGGCACAAACACCCCCTGTGCAAGAGACCAGCCTTTCCCGTTGCTCCATGCCCAAGAGGGTAAGGGTTTATTCCTCTCTTTGCGGGTAGCTGAAGAATTTTAATTACTATCACTCCCTGAGTCAAGAATTTTACATCTATTACTAACTCCAGGAAGGCAGGCTGGTGTGGTGCAGTGTTCCCAAAGTGTGGTCCCTGGACCAGCAGCCTCAGCACCACGTGGCAACTTCTTGGACTCCACCCCAGATATACTGAGTCATAAAACTTGTTGGTTGCGTCTGGTGATCTGTGTTTTAACATACCCTCCAGGTTATGATGCTAGTGCATGCTCAAGTACGAGAGCCCCTGGGAAAGTGGTAAGAGTGAAATCAGGTTGCTGAGTCAAAATCCTGATGCCACCCCTGGGTGATATAGGAAAGGTTTTCTCTGTTTCTTCATTTGAAGAGTATATAAGATGCTCAGGAAGAAGAGAGTTAATAGATGTAAAGTACTTAGACTGTGCTTGGCATAGAGAACCCACTCAGGACTTAGGTCTCATCAAAGGTGGTTACTAATAGCTGACTATACATGAGAGGCTCGAAGAGGTTAATGACTGGCCCTGTGCTACAGAGGGAAGGCATGGTGTCTCCATCACTAGAGAGAGAGACCACATTTCAGGGTGTCGGGTGGGAAACCTGGGATGTGGAACTGTGCTGCGCATCTGCAGAGAGGTGGTGTGTCCAGAGCTCAGTCATGCCCCTCCCACTGATAACTATACCTCCAGGTACCCTGGCCGTGGCTTTGCTGACCCCTCATGCTTTCCCAAGTGCACTTGGGTTCTCTCTCACACACACTCTGTCTCTCTTTATGGGATCTTGTGAAACCAAACCAGAGGGCATGACCCAACCTTCACCTTAACCTTGCTTTGTTGACAGCCAGAAGGTGGACTGGCATTGGTGGAAGCATGGTGAAGATTTCAGGTTAAGGATGCTGCCTGAGAAATTTGGTGACAAATTAAAATTCATTCCTGTAGAAAATTGAGAATAGATTAGCCGATTGCCTAGGCTTTTAAGACATTTCGTGGATTGAGGTCTTTGGGGGGTAATTAGCAAATTGTGCATGGAATTGGTAAGCTATTAATAAGGGGAAATTTTCTCTTCTATGAACTACGTGGTTGGGTTGGGGCCCTTTGTAACCATATGGAAATCTGCTGAGACCCTTCTGTCCATCTCCCTTTGTCTCCCAGGGCTTAAGCATAGAGGTGATGCTTTCAGATGGGGCTCTTCTGCATTGGAGCTGTACCCCATAGGCCCATGAGACTCTTTGAAGGAGCTTCAGAAGTTAAGACTTCCCCAAGTACAGAGTTGCTGAGGACTAGGGGAAAAGGGTCATCTCACCTTCAATTCGAATGAAATAAGCTACATGGGAAGTATGGCTAAAATAGTCTTCAGTGGCTTGGACAAAACTGGACTGGATATGAACTTCCCAAATGCACTGTGCACACTGAAATCAGGGCTGATGGTGTATTATCGGTGATTGTTTATATTGATCTGCCAGTGACTTCCTAAGCTGCATATTTGAGGCTTCAGAGCCTCATATTTATTCACTTCTTCCTTTGGGTCACATCAGCGAGAGTGATTCTACTATACTGCGCTTCTTGGGAGGCACGGGATCCAGAATGTAGTCCTTCCCTGTCATATGAGGGGAAAGAACAACCATTGTTAAGGATTTTCCTGTAACTTGGGGATGGACCCATTGGGGTCTGAGAACACACACTCTGACACCATTCTATGTAAACCCAGACATGCTTCTGCTCATTTTAATTAGACAGATAAAATTAGCAAGAAGATTAAGATAAAAGGAGAAATTAAAAATATTTAAATGTTAGGTGGAATTTACAAAAGTGAATTGAACAGTGAGGTACAAGAAGGAATGAGGAGAAACACAGACACATTTGAAACATTCCTCGGATGCCACATGGCTTAAACCAGTCCACAAATAAGGTAAGAAGAATTCTCCCTTGCCATCTCTTGAATTACAGATTCTAGGGATGTGGAAGAACATTCTCCAGAAACACTTTCCTTCTCCTTCTCTCAGATGTTACCAAGAATAATTAATCAGTCAGTATCATTCTAGAATGGCCCACACTGCATCCAATTCAAACCACTCACCTGTTTCCTGTCTGAATTTGCAAGCTCCTGAGAGTTTTTTCCCCTTTCATTTTACTTTTCTCCCTGCCCTCTCTTCCCATTGAGCCAATAGGCCAACTGGGCCAACCAGAACACCAAACCAACAACACGTTCCAGCCCCTTTGGATTTTCCAGGGGGCAAAGATCTCCCGTTCTTCTTTCTTGTCTGCATCTGTTACGAACAAGCACAGTCATTTTTATAACACAGACATACATGTGTGTGCTCTTGCACACGGAAACAGGTTTTTCTTTTTTCTTTTTTTTCCAATTTGTGGTTTCTTTTTCCTTTTTGCAGAAAATGCAAACAAAAGAAAAACAAGGTTTTCAATTGAAGGTACATCTCTTCTTCAATATGAAGACATTAATTGAATTGGTTGGATCCCCCATGCAGTGGTCAGCAAAGTCCTTTGGCAACTGACAGAACGACATCTGGAGACTCAGGAGCTGGGGTTTGTTTGAAGAAACTTCCCTACACGAGTCATGAGCAAAGGGAAATGGATGTGGGAGAAGGGAGAGGGCTCGTGGGGAGGAGTACAAAAGGAGAAAAGAAAAGAATGTCATTGGTGAGGAAGAAAATGGAAAACTGCCTCTGTTTCTTCCTTCTACCTCCTTCTCTTTCTTCCTGTGGATCAGTGACTCCAGCCCCCTGAGTGGGAGCAGAGTTTACTCTTGGTTGCCTCGATGATATTGTTTGGTCTTCACTTCTGTTGGACAATACCTTTTCATTTTTTTCATTATTATATTTTGGTTTCCCACAGCATCTTACACATGCTTCTGTCACTGAGAAACGAAGATTGCCTATTAAGAACAGGTCCAGTCTTCTTCACTGATGTAATGCAGTTCTTAGCAGAGAAACCAATCTTTCCAGAACATTCCACAGTGGTCAACCTCTGGTTCCCTCTTGAGCCTGGTCCTTTTCCTTCCTCTCCTCCCCCCAGAAAATGAGAGTTCTCATGCCATTGCCGTTGGTGACTGACTCATCTGGACCCTCATAGAATGAATGCTGTTCAGAATCTTCTTCTGATGACCTGCCAAGGTGACCCCTATTCTCAGGAGGTCTCTAGGAGGGAGAAAAACACAAAAAAGGGCATGCTAGTGTTAGAGCAGCTTTTCAAGGATCAAACCGCATCATAGAAGGCAAGCTCTTGCTTTAGTTGGGTAGGCAGATAAAAGTGTTTAAAAATCCAACAGTCAGATTTACCCAAGTCTTTGCTTACATAGGTATTTTCTTGCTCAGTCTCATTTGCTTCACGCGGTGGCCCTCGTCTCCAATGATCCCTCCCAACTTAGACCATCCTAGAAGTGTTATGCCCTGTTCTTCACGTATGGGTGCTGGAGAAGCCCCCCGTTCATTGTTTCCATGACCCTAGGAGGACTGGAACTTTTGTGTGTGTGTGTGTGTGTTTTAACACTCTGAGCACACACTATATGGGGGCTTTGGTTATGCTGTGGAGCTTTCTGCCTAAATTAGTGATCACCCACTGAGATTGAAAAGATATGGGGTTTGCTAGGTTTTCTGATGTTTTTCCCCTGAGTTTCCATTTTCTGCCTCTGTTTGAATTTTAATGTCATGAATTTTTAAGAAGGGTGATCTCAAAATAACTTTCAAATATCTGCCCAGGCAGGAATTTAAGTAATATGTTTAGGATAGGAGTTTGGACTGTACTCATCTTTTTTTTGTTTGTTTGTTTATTTTTGAGAGAGAGAGAGGAAGGCAGAGGAAGGGTTGAGAAAGAGAGAGAGACACAGAATCCGAAGCAGGCTCCAAGTTGTCAGCACAGAGCTGGATGCGGGACTCGAACTCATGAACCGTGGGATCATGACCTGAGCCGAAGTTGGACACTTAACCAACTGAGTCACCCAGGTACCCCATCGACTGTACTCATCTTCAAGTTCATGGCTTATACTTAATTTTGGGGAGACCTGTCATCTTTGCCTAGTTAATAATAATAATAATATAGCATTGCTCGAGTACTTCTCATGTGCCATATACTATTTCACCTATAGCTAAGGAAGTATTTCCTAAAAACTGACAAACCACTCAAGGTCAATAATAATAATTTAACAGCAGTTGTTTCTTGTGTGCATCCTGTAGGGAGGCAGTAGGCCAAGTGCTTTGTATGCACTATTTCATTAACCTTTTACCAAAAACTATTATATTTTGCTCATTTATGGACAAAGGCAAGTAGGGCTCAGAGAAGTTAAGTAACATGCTCAAGATCACACAGCAGGTAATTGGTGGTGTGCCTGGGGTTCAAATTCAAGACTACCTGGTTTTTAGCCGCCCTGTAAGGCCTGCTCTCAGAACTATTCTAAAGTCCTGACTATATTCCCCCCAAAGCCCCCGTCCCTGGCATAGCAGATCACTTTGCCCACCAGACCCACAAGCAGGTTCCTGTGCTCTCCTCAACCCCCCTTACAGCCGGCGGTCAATCCCCTCAGAGCTGCAGCTGCCTCAGATTGTCAAATCGTCCATGTCTTTTCAGCAAATGCTTCTGAGAGGCACACTTGAATTCTGAATTCACAAATTGTCCTGCAATGTATTTTATATAGTAGCTTATGTTCTTTTTCCATCTTTTATCTCTCAAGAAACAAACTAAATTGCTCCAATAGTGTATGGGCATTTTTTATTTTTCACTAAATCCCTTAATTTTTCCTTTTCCAGGCAGAGGAAATTACTCCATTGGATGCTTCCACTTGTGGGGAACTAGGGGGTGATGGCTCCACACACAGCCACATAGCAGTGAGGAAGCAGGCATGGCCTCAGCAGCACAGGCACCCTGCCACCCCTGAACTCGGGCTCTCTGGTCACCCAGACATCCACACCAGCTCTGCAAGATGGGGAAGCTGCTTTTCCACTGGGAAGTGCTGCTTTTCTTGTTGCTGCTGTTGGTGCTGATGATAATTCATGGTGTCAGGGGCTGCCTCCATACAGCAGGAACAGAAAATGAACCCACATTTTAAAAATGAATTCTGTTGCTTAGTGGATGCTAGGGTAGATGCATATTCAAGACGTCTCCCTAGGGAAAGCAGAGCTTCCATCATTTCTGGCAAGAATCAACTTCCAAGAGGTAGGGCAGGAGCACGTAGGTGGCCCAGAAGGTTGAGGGGTTGAGTGTCCACTGTTGGTTTTGGCTCAGGTCATGATCTCATGGTTTTGAGCCCCACGTCAGGCTCTGCACTGACAGCGTGGAGCCTGCTTGGGATTCTTCCTCTCCCTCTGTCCCTCCCCAGCTCACTTGCAGGCTCTGTCTCAAAATAAATTAAAAAAAAAAAAAGAGGTAGAGTGGGACACTAGGAAGACTGACTGCAAAGCAGGAGTCTGGGACAGAAACTGTTCCTCTGAGGTTCAACTGCTGGGGCTGGATGGGAGCCCACCTCTCCCTTGGGACTCAGCAACAGGCCCACTTTGAGAGTGAATCCCGGCACCTAGCACTCTGCCCAACATATAACAGGTGATCAATAAGCATTTGTCGTCAATTGCTTGGAGGACCGAGCAGTCCTCTACCTTGGGAAATGTGTGTCACAAGCCACCAACCTCATGTTGTCTATAAACGTTGTGGCCCATGTAGCCAGTGAAGGCCTCTCTGGGGGGATGTATCTATTCAAAAGTTGACCCTTACCAAGTTGTTCCCAGCCTTGGCTGCACATTAGAATCACCTGGGGAGTTTTAAACATCCTGATGCCCAGGTCTCAGTTCATCCCAGTTAAACCAGAAGATCTGGTAGTGGAAGTCAGGCATCAATATATTTAAAAAAACCTTTTTTTAATGTTTAGTTTTGAGAGAGAGCAAGCGAGCAAGAGCGAGTAGGGTAGAGGCCGAGAGAGAGGGAGACACAGAATCTGAAGCAGGTTCCAGGCTCCCAGCTGTCAGCACAGAGCCTGATGTGGGGCTCAAACCCACAAACTATGGGATCATGACTTGAGCCAAAGTTGGACACTTAACCCACTGAGCCACCCAGGTGCCCCAGACATAAATATTTTTTAAAGATTTCCCAGGTGATTCCAGTGTGCTACCACATATGGGTACTGCTGTGTCCCCGGGGTGGACCGATAGAAGGGGATGGATGGAATTAGCCATCAGGAAACAGCCCTTGGCCCCTGTGTTGCGCCCATGAGCACTGAGGCTTCATGCACTAATTCACCTACTTTCTGAATCTGCTAAATGAAATAAGTGCAAGTAGATAAATATCTCCCAAACTACAGTGCTACCAAACCCCTGCCCCTCAAAAATATGGCTCCACAGTATTTAATAATTTCAAATGGGTTTCTTTATTTCAGGATTTCTCATGGCCTTTAGAATGCTAATATGTGTAGTGAATCTCCAAAAGGGTGATAAAGTGCACAGTATTTCCCAAATTTATTTGACCGTGGGACCTTTTTTCCAAGGAGAACCTATTAACATTTCCCAGAACTGGTGCTGCTCAGAACATTCTTGGGGAAATGATGGACTAATGGATCTTTAAGACCCTTTCTGCTTCTGATCTTATTTGAATAATTTTAGTTTTCATATTCCTCCATACTCCTGTGGGAGCTGCAGACTGGTAAATAATTTGTGGGAGATGGAAATGTATGCTTATTCACATGTGCTATCTAAGTACGAATATGAGCTCCCCACATGTCTGAGATTGTTGCTGAATCAGTGTAGTGCCTCTTCCTGCTCTGTTGTTTAAAGTGCTGGCTGGCTGTGTTCTTTCCATCTGGATGCTCTTTTTGATGGGTTAAGTTTGAAAACAAGCAGAGGAGAGAGTCTTGATGATTAGGCAAATGATACATGGCTATGACTTCGAAGAACTCTCATTTGGGGCCAGAATGACCTCAGCCTCCCCACCCCACCCCCTCCTATCTTTCCAGGGTGCTTCCCCACCAGGCCTGGTTCTATACAGAAGTGGAGCTTTGGGGGTGAGGCCAGAAATCTAGACTTGTCCCATGAGCAATAGCAGGGACAAGTGATCCCTACCCACAGGGTACCCAGAGGCGAGTCTCATCACTTACTCTGATGTCATCTGGGTGACCAGCTGGAGGGAGGTGAAGCCAGCAGTGAGGAAGCTGTCCCTGTACTGGACCATTTTGATGGCACTGAGCCAGTCATCCACGGTGGTAAAGGCCGTGAAGTCTGGAATGGAGCGGTCTAGCAGGGGCTGGGAAGGCCTGAGACAGAGAAAGAGGAGCAGGTGACCCCACAGCTGCAGGGGTGCATGTATAGAGCCACACCCTGGGCAGACAGCATTCATATAGGATGAGGACGCCTTCCTGACCAGATGAAGATTACAGGGGAAGATTACAGGTCAGCCCCGTGCTGACCCTTCTTTCCTTATAGACTCCTGATCTGGCATGACTTCTGGAGGCGAGGGGGCTGGTACCCCTGCCTATGGCCCCGGTCTCACATCAGCCAGCTCAGACAGGTAGACTGACACAGTCTGGAGTGAAGAGAAGGCCCAGAACTCCGCTGTAAACCGGAACCTAGAGCTTTCCCACCAAAGCTCCACCATGAAAAATATATAAAGTTCACAACGACCTTCCCAAATCTGTAGGTATCATTTTTTCCCCCTTGGTTCTATCCTCAGCTAATTGAAATAAATGGAACAGAGCAACCATCTGCTGATTTTCTCTGGAACATTCTCAAAGCAGACACCTTGGTATCCAATTCATAAAGCAGGGTGCTACCTTGATATATCCCTCAGCCCCTAACACCCATGCCCAGTCCTTCACCAAAAATTAAAGATTTGACCTCCAAAATCCCTCAAACTCATCCACCTCTTTCTGCATCCTTACCCTGACTTAAGACCCTATCTTGTCTGCCATTATCGCTGCAAATTCTCCTGTTGGTCTTCACGCATGTTCCTTCCTCTCCACATAAGGTCCACACTGTGGACTGGTGCTCTTTGAAAACTGCAGGTGCGATCATGTTCATAACCTTCACCCTAACCCAGATTCATATCAAATCCTTCAATGGGTGCTCTGCTCTGAAAATCAAGCCCAGAATTCCTAGAAGAGCCCACATGCTCGGAGCATCTGGCCCTTGCTCACCTTTCAGCCTCAGCCCTGACCCAGTCTCCTCACAGACTGGACTCAACACCCTGGCCCTGTCCTTCCTACCCTTGAGCCTTTGCTCATGCTGCTCCCTGGTCGGGAACACTTGTCCCTCAACTCCAGTCTTCCTTTCATTCACTTCACGCGCTCTCCCTTCAGTGCTCAACTGAAATAACACTCATCAGGGATGCCTCCCAGATACCAGGGAAGGTACATATCCATGCTCTCCAGCACCAGGCACCTCCCCGCCACAGTGGCTGTCAAGGTCCCAATTTTGCATTTCTTTGGGAGATCATCTGGTCTTTCCCCTCCTAAATGATTCCAAGCTCCACGAGGACACGAATCATGTCTATGTTGTTCATTCTGTACTGCTGGCAAGGGGCGCAAGCGCTTAGCACATACATGCATACCACACTTTGGTTGAAAGATAAATTAACAAATCAGTTAACACTGCAGTGCAGAGAGGAATAATATGCAGCTGACAGTTACTGACAGGAGCTGTAAGTTCTGTGTGTTTGCTCACAAATCCAATGGCTTTTTATTTCTGTGTCCCATAGCAATCAGGGCCTTTAGTTGCTAAAGGCTGCCCAAGTTTCCAAGTCTGGAGCTCTACCTGGTGTATTTAACAAAAAGTGTGCCTTCTGCAAAGAGAATCTCCCAGAAGTGGAGCTTCGTACAACTCCTATCAGATACATTCAATTATTACAGAGCCCAGTGAGTGCCCAGCCTATCGGAAGCCAGCAGACAGTGGAGACCCAGACAGATATCTTGATATCTGTTTATAGCCCATGTTGGAGGCAGGGAATACTTTAGAAACATGGAAAAGAAAAAGGAAAGAGGAAGTCTTGGAATTTCTTTCATTAGTGGATAATCTTAGCCACCTCACCCTTGCTCTCAATGGATCAAAAGGCTAGCAGCCTTGCTATGGGGCCTTCCCCCAGCTAGGAGACCAGCCACGCCTAGCCAACTACCCGGTTCTACGAGACTCACACGGCGGTGATGGTTGCCACAGTCTTGAGACTTGCCGGGTTTCGGATCATCTTGTCCAGGGTGTTGACAATCTCTGCAAAGCGGGGCCGACTATTACGGTCCTTCTGCCAACAGTCCAGCATGAGCTGGTGGAGAGCAGCTGGACAGTCCATGGGTGGGGGCAGCCGGTAGTCCTGCTCAATGGCATTGATGACCTGTAGTGACACACATGGGAACAGGTATGATTGGGTGATGAGACACCAGCCAGTCATTCACAAAGCAGCTCCCAAGACTGGAGCCTCCCTCATTCTGTGCTCATATGCCTCTCTCCATAATGGATTTGACACGTACTTGGCTTTTCTCCCTAGACTGTCCCTAGTACCCGCAGCGAAGCCTGACACACACTAGATCTCTATAAATGCTTACTAAAGAATGAGCTGGTAAAGGGTGCCTGCGTGGCTCAGTCGGTTAAGTGTCCGACTTCAGCTCAGGTCATGATCTCACGGTTTGTGGGTTTGAGTCCTGCAGCAGGTTCTGTGCGGACAGCTAAGAGCCTGGAGTCTGTTTCAGATTCTGTGCTTTCCTCTCTCTCTGCCCCTCCCCCACTCATGTTCTATCTCTCTCTCAAAAACTATAAAAAATTAAAAAAAAAAAAGGATCAGCTGGTGAATAGCTTGAGTTTTTTTTTTTTAATTTGATATTTTATTTATTTCTGAGAGACACAGAGTGCATGAGCAAGCAGAGGAGAGTCAGAGAGAGAGGTAGACACAGAATCTGAAACAGGCTCCAGGCTCTGAGCTGGCTGTCAGCACAGAGCCTGACGTGGGGCTCGAACCCACAAACTGTGAGATCATGACCTGAGCCGAAGTCGGATGCTTAGCCGACTGAGCCACCCAGGTGCCCCAAGCTTCTCCTTTCTTAAAGAAGACATTGGGCCCAATGCGGGCAGCTGGTAGCACTAGGGGTGATGACGAGACGGCACACAGGACACCTAATGGATTTGTTCTTTATACAGGACCGCCACCAAAGCACTTGGGTGGCTCCTTCAGTTGAGCTTCCAACTTCAGATCAGGTCATGATCTCATAGACCTGAGTTTGTGTGTTCAAGTCCCATACTGGGCTCTGTGCTAACAGCTCGGAGCCTGGAGCCTGCTTTGGATTCTGTCTCCCTTTTTCTCTGCTCCTCTCCTGCTCCTACTCTGTCTCTGTCTCTCAAAAGTAAATAAATGTTTAAAAAAAAGGACCCTCACCAAAGCTTGTGATGGCCTCATCCTTACACTGCTAAGAGAAGAGAAAGGAGGGAAGTAACAGCTTTTAATAGCCTACTCCATGCTAGGGCCACTCTCGAGGCTTCTTGTGCATTGTTCGCCTTGATTTTCATGATGCAGCAATGTAAACTGGCTTGAAGAGACTCTGGCTACACAAACCAAGTAAGTGCAATGACAATGGTCAAAATAACAAGGTGAACTAAAATGAATATAGCCAATGAAGTTTTAGTAATCTTTGCAGACTCCAGGGGATAATTTTATCAAGATTTTAGAATCTTTATATACTTTGGTCTGTTTTTCATATTGTTTCAAGAGTTTACTTCACTCTTTACTTCTTAATTTCCAATTTATTTAAATCAATTATGCCTGCTCTATGCTTTTTGTAATAGCAAAAATAATTGTCAACAACTCAGTGCTAAACATGTGAGTTCATTACATGCCCTCCTACCACAATGGAAGGCCTGGCTTACAAGGAGTACCTTTAAGTGATGTTGTAAAAATGTACCTATTGAAATGGAAAATTGTGCTCGCTTCGGCAGCACATATACTGAAATGGAAATATACTCACACCAAAATCTTAGGGAAAAGAGCAGGCTGCAGAGCTGCAGATATACTATACTTGCTTTTGTAAAAACAAAAATCAAAACAAAACCACAAAACAGTAATTATACACATGCATAAAAAAGACCTCAGAAAAATAGCATGGCGTTAATGGTGGTTGCCTCTGGGCTGGTAGGCATGTGAGTGCTTTTCATGCTCGTTTGTGTTTTTATTTTCTATAATAATTATACATTGATTTTATATTAAAATAAACAGTTCAAGCACCTTCAACAACAAAGGAAATAATTTGGAGTTCAGGGATTTTCAGGTGTTTTTGCCTCTATTTTAAAAAATGTCAGATTCATTTCAACGGATTTTTTTTTTTTAACCTTGTAGATTGGTGAGAAAGTATTTTCAATCAGCTTGTATTTTTACAAGTTCTATGCCCAGTATATAGGACATGGAGTGGGGCATGAGATAAAATGACCCAAAGTCATTAGAAATAATCAAGGTGTATTATTCCTTCTATTCCACGTGGTGGAAAAACAAACAAGTATCCAAACCACACCAATATCAGTACCGTACACAAACCAGTGACCAGGAACTTTTGAATAATATGTTGCTTCACCACTAAATTTTTACCCCTGCCAAACTCCTGTCAATCAAATTACCTGCTTTCTTCTCGGGAGGACGTTACGGCCCATTTTCCCCATGAGGAAACAGAGGGACACCCAGTGAAGTAACCTGCCTGAGGACCCACAGCTGGGAAATGGTAGGACTGAGGAAAAATCGCAGGGGTGTCTGACTTTAAGTCTGGAACACCCTGAAGCCCACTTTCCCGAGGCCTCTGTGGGGCTGTGATTGTAATGTTGGCCTGAAGAAGAATCCTTGAAGCTGTCTGATGTCTTCATGGTGGGAAACAGGTATGGAGCTAAACCAAGTAATCCATGAGGAGGAGTGGCCAGGCATCACTGCCATCAGCCTGGCTCACAAATTGGCACCCTTTCCAGTTCCTCCTAGGCAGCCAGACTGAGGGGCCCTGTCACAGAGCCCTCACCCACTGTCGAGAAAAGTGGGATTATCAACTGAATGGACCCATGAGCTCTTTATGTCAGGGCTGGCAGGAAGGGCTAGTGTCCATATTCAACTTCTCCTGGGGACAGGGGGCCCCAAAGTCTTCCAGTGCATGGCAGCTTGGGTTGCCCTAAACTGCTAGCATCTCTGCTCAAATTATGTGGTGCCAGAGCCACACGTAGTACTTCCACTGACAAATTTTCCTCCCGTCTTCCTGTAACAGGAAGGAGCACTGGAGTCAGGGCCCTTCTGCAGGGGGTACAGCTCCATGGTGTGACCAGATGACCCAACCACTCCTGGCAGAGCACCAAGAGACTGGGGGACCCATACATGCACGGAGTCCTCCGTCTGTGAGCTCTGGGCTAAATGCAACTTAGCTACATTTCCCTGGTCTCCTCCGCATGCCACCTTGTTGGAAGGTTTGAAGACTGTCCTGACATTTGTTTTGTGTTTCCCGTGCTTGTCTGGTATACTGACTTTCTTTTTAAGAGGCTATCAGAACTACTGATCCCTCCTCCTTGGGGGTCAGCCAGGAGTGCAGACCCCCACATGGCACTGGTGATGGTATGGCATTGTGGCTAGGAGCAAAGACACTGGAGGCCTGGGTTCAAATCCTAGTTTCACTTCTTACTAGTTCCAGAACCTTGGGAGAGCCACTGGACTTCTGGAAATTGCACAGATATGGTTATTAGGAAGATTCCATAACACAGTGAAGTGATGTTGAGCACCATACACATGAAGGAATAGTAGGGAGCATATCTTCGTTAGATGGAGGCTGTCATTCCTGCCACGTCTATTACAGTAACTGTGCAAAGAAAGTTGCTGTACTGTTGCTGGGCGCTAGGAGGTCTAGGGACACAGTGATTTGAGAGCACCAAGCACAACAGAGAGGGGTTGACTAATTGTTAGATCCCTATTTGTCACCTTTCAGGATGTAGGATAGCCATGCTCGTGTTTACAAAATGGGACTTTATGACATTTGCTATCTCTTCTAGATAATTTTGTTGTCATTGTTCAAGTTGTATTCTGGGAGCATTGATGCCTCTTGCACATTGATAAAGAAAGCCTTTACCTTCCACCCCGAAGAAAAAATTACCTAAGTCATTAATTGATGCATGGGTAGCATTTATCTCCCCAAGTCTTTCATTGAAGCCTTATGCCTTTGGAGGGTTTTACTCTCTTTAAGGATCTGGGTGTTTTCCAAATTTTCTGAGTACAGAACTTGTAATCAAATTAAAACATCATTACTTCAAAAAAAATCACTGTGGTCCTCTAATGGGGTTTTGGGATCATTCTCTGTCACACTTGCCATGCTAGCAGGTGTGGAAAACAGGGAGGAGACCTGGAGAAGCACCTTCCATTTGGCCACCTGATGGCTGTAAACATGAGCACCACATTTGAATTGTGTGGGAAGATTTGGCCCAAGGTGGGGGGTGTAGGGTGTCCTTCTCAGCAGAGTTGAAAACTGGAGTGAGGCCTGGGCCCTTTTCCTTGGTCTGTAACAGGATGGGATAAATGGATGCTGAAAAGACTAGAGATTAGGCTGAGATCAGATGGCATTTCCAGAGAGAAGCAAGAGTGAGGGTGTGGTGGTGAAGAGAACCAGGCTAGTGTGGCCACTGTCACCGGAGCAGAGCAGGCCGCCAGCTCACTTGGAGTGGTCTGCGGCAACTCTTCAGGCCTCTGAAGGCTGGCATAAGCCAATGCTCTGGGCCTCAAAGAGCAGGGACAGGGAGGGGAGAGGGGCTGCCTTCGTTTCCCCTGTACCTGGAGAAGTGCTGGGGGCTGGGGCTGGTGGCATTGGGCGGGGCAGGGGTAAGTGACTAGAGCTTCTTGGGAGATGAGCAGAGGGGGCCCTCCACTGGCCCTTGAGTCCTCAGTAGGCTATTGGCTGCCCCCGCCCATGCATTTCCCATTAGTGAGTTGGGCAGGACCTGTTCCACCTTCCGCAGGGGAGAGTGAAGTGGAGAAGCTCAGAGCAGTGGAGGAACCAGGGCAGAGGGGGTTAAGTTGAGCTCTGATGTTTCAGTAAAACCCCAGCTCCTCTCCACAGACACTGCCACTCTCATTATCTCTGTCAATCAGATCCAAGCAGCAGAACTTCCAAGTTCTCTCCCTGGCTGACAAACTCTCTGTACATGTTCAAAGACCTTCCTGGGCTCCGGAAGCCCAATTACCAGCACTCCGACTTGCCTCAGCAATTCCCTTTCTTAAGGCCTTTCAACTGTCATCTGTAGAAGCCTTTACTGCCGCCACCTCTGTGGTTTCTGATGAGTGTGGCTATAGCCCGGCCACTTGCGGCCCCTCCTGGCTCTCTCTTAGGCTGGGCTGACTCCGATGGGCAAAAGGCACCCCCCTCTTTCCACCCAGAGCACAAACGCACTTGGGACAATGCTTAGGGGCTTCATGTTGGAGAAATACAACAAAATTGGAATACACTCCTACTTTGCGACATTCCTCTTCCCTTTGAGAGACAGCTCTAGCATCAAATACCTCGGAAGCCTTTCTTACCACCCTCCCAAGCCTAAATGTTCCCACAGCCCCGTGTAGGTGTTGCTGGACTGTGAACGGCCAAGAATGGAACCAGCAAGCACAATGCTTAGCAGCAATGAGTGTTTGCTGAAATAATGATTTGGGAATTCTGGAAGTCTAATATCAGAAATTCCATTAGTTTTCAGCATAGGTAAATTCATTTGCTGAGAATATCTTGAATGTCAAATATTGCTTGTCAGACAGTTTCATAATCCATTCTGTGTGCTGAATTGTTCTTAATACGATTAGAGTCTCAGGAAAGGGCCTCCATGTTTTCTAGATCACATTTATTACCGCTCCAGTTGACGGTCTGAATGCAGCCGGGTGCAGCTGATTTCATGAATGCAGCCTCGGCCTCTATTCTGACACTTACTGCTCTGACATACTATGGGGCAGAGGCGAGACATGGATAATCATAAATGAGAGGAGGCCTAGACACCACACATGGCCCTGGGACCTGGTTAACGATCCAGCCGTTTCACCTGCCCTGGGCTGATGCCACTGTGCCCATGGGATCAGGGTGCGTGGTCACAGCAGGAGCCCAGCACCTCCTCATAGTTCCACTGGGAAATGTTTCCTGAGCTCCCAGATCACCACCTTTCTCAGTCTTATGAGCACCTGCCATGGCTCTAAACCTCAGGCTGGAGAGAGGGCTTGCTGAGGCCAGATTTCTCCAGTTCACAGGGCCCCAGGGCCACCCAAGCATGGAGTTGCTTATGGTGCAGCTGGCTGCCCGGTGGAGCTGTTCTGGACCGGGGATAGCCCTGCCTCATCTTGCTGCTAGGCTGGGAAAGAGAATAACCACCCCCAGGGAGATGGGAAGAGTAAGAACAGAGGAATGCAGGTTTTGCAACCCTCTCAGCTGTGGGGGGTGAGGGGGGGTGGGGGAGGGGAGGGCATGTATTAAAAATACAAAAGTGGGATGGTCCGGGAGAATAGCTCGGGATCAAAGGCAGTGTGAAAATTCGATAGGACTTTCAATTGGGGCCTTAACAAAGCAAATCATTCTCAAAAGGCTTCCTCCTCGTTTAATAATTATGAAGCAAAGAGTCTCATCTGGAACACCTCTGCCTAAAGCATCTCAGATGCTTAAAGCCTGGAGGGGTGCTGATCACCTCCACTCAGACAGGGTTCCACTCCTGTGGGCCATGGGAATCTGACCAACTTTGGGAAGCTTGCTCAGCTCCTCCTTCAGTGACAGGTGACAGGCCCCCAGAAGAGTAGACTCTCAGGAAAAAAGGGCCCTTCCAGTTTCTCTCTTTAAAGCTGAGAGGTGTGAGCTACAAAGATCCTGCGAATAGCTCAAGGCAGATATCTGTCAGAGGCCCCGCCCACAGACCAGCATGGTTCTACCTCTGTTGGGAGTGGAGGGGTGGAACAACACACAGGCTATGGCTTTGAAGCAGGGCAGAATCTCCTGCTTCCTTTGGGCCTGCTCTGCTTCATAGTCCACAGCCATTCAGAGCCAGCCTTGGGGCTCCTGGCTTGGCCCAGGCACCTTTACTGGCTCTGGGGGTATGGGGATTGTCATATCTCTGCGCTGGACTCTTTGATTAGTTCAAACACTGGTGCAAGGGTGTCTGTATCCCCTGCCTAGACACCTCAAGTTCTGGTTGTGAGGCCCTGAGCTGAAGCCAGAGAGGAGAGGCTGGCATGCCCCTGGCTGTGGGAACCCTTCGATGGGGGTTTGTGACAACACTCACATCTTGGTTGGACATATCCCAGTAGGGTCTCTCTCCAAATGACATGACTTCCCACATGACGATCCCGTAGCTCCAGACGTCGCTGGCAGAAGTGAACTTGCGGTAGGCGATGGCCTCTGGAGCTGTCCATCTCACAGGGATCTTCCCTCCCTGGAAGAAGGAGAAGCTGGTCAGCCCAACTGTCAGGTTTCTAGTCAAAGGCAGGAGAAAATGAAGTCAGCATGCACATCCTCTCCACTCCCTGCCCTCACGTCTGGTGAGTTAGGACAGCCAGGATAGGCCATGCCCCATGGGCAGGCCACCAATACGCACCTGCAGATGGGCTCAAGGAGGATTTGTGTTACCTGTGCTGGTCTCACGCCATTGTGGGCACACCACCCGTGAGGCCGCGGCTGTACCGAAGCTTTGGTCCCCAACTCCCGGAACACTGATCTTAATGTCACTGTTGGGGAGGTGGGTGGTAGAGGGAGTGTAAATGGTGTACATGCACCCCAACATGCAGTTCCCTGCTACAGGAGATGGGCCCCAGGAGGCGGGAGATGCCAGGTGCAGCTCTCTTTTTCCCGCAGCATTTGTAGCCTTCACAACATTGGGTCAGGAGGAAGCAAAACAAACACAAAAGTGGGGGCCTCCTACTACAAGATCACTTTCCTCATGTTCCACCTCTTGCAGGGGGCCGGGGGGTGGGGGGAGGAGAATTTCCTTGCCCTGCAGCTTACAGACAGCCATGGGCTGCACTGGGTTTAATGGGCCTGGCGCTGAGGTCTCTGCAGGTGCCACTATCCCCCTGCCTTTCAGTGGAGGTTGATATTCCGAGGCTGGAGGTAGACACTTTTTACTTTTAGGTCTGCTTCTCCTCCTTGTCCTCCAACCCCACACTGGACGTTTCCAACCTGCTCTCTTCTTGGTCCTCAGCTTGTCTGCCAGACCTTGGCCTGTTTGAAGGGACTGCTATCCATCCATGCATTCACCCTGCCAACATTAGGCAGCAAGCACTGCTTTGTGCCAGGCCCTTTTTGAGGAGCTGGTGTCCCAGAGATGAGCCAGCCATGGTCCCTGCCCTCAAGCTGCACAGAGAGTAGGGAGGCGGACAAGACAACAGACACTTAAAATGTGTTGTTAACAATATGGAAAGTGACAAGTGTGAGGCTGACGGGGGTACAGGGTGTTCTGAGAACCAGAGCAGACACCCTAACACGGGTAGTGAGCAGGGAAAGCGCCCAGCAGCAGCCAGAAGACCAGTGTCCTATGGGATTAAGGACATCTAGAGCCTTTGTCTGGGTTTGGATGCCAGAACTGCCCCTTCCAACTTGTGTGACCTGGGGCCAGTTACATAACCTCTCTGTGCCACTCTCTCATCGGCACAACAGGGGTGATGATCACACCTATGCAGTCAGATTGTTGGGAGGATTATGAGGGTTACTGCCCACACAGTGCCTGGGACAGGGCCTGGCGTGCCATCGTGCCTGAACTGTGACTTCACTATCTGCTCGGTCCCAGAAGAGGAGAAGAAGTTTATCAGGCAAAGAGGCGGGAGGAGGGAAGTTCTAGGCAGAGAGGAGCGTGCGCAGGTGCCTAGGTAAGAGCGAGGATGATAACTAAGTGCAAGGGGGAGCCCAGCATGGTTGCAGCTTGGCAGTCCCAAGGGCGCATGCAGGGAGGGGGCGGAGGGCAGGGCACCAATGCCTCCTGGGGGTCTGCACCCCAGGGTGAAGTGGGGGGCACTCGTCAACGCAGCCCTCCACAGCTCATCAACCGCTAGAATGAATATGATCCTCATTTTCATTTCTTTCTGCCAACTAGCAGGCTTTCCCTCCCTGGCCTTGCACTCTGTCTGGGCTCTGCCCGCACAATACCTGAGGCTCCCTCCCTCCCCTCTGCATCTGCCTCATGCCTCCGCTGAAGGAGGATATTTTTATACTGACCACTCTCACGATCGGTTCCAATCACCAGAGACGCATGTTGGACTTCGGCAAAAAATACCTTTAAAATGTGTAAGTGGTTAATCTGAGTGCGAGTGACAGAAAAAGGAGCAAGCAGCAAAGTGTATTTATATCTGGTTTTCTGACCAGGGCCTGGGAGGAATAACAGCTGCCAGGCCAGGCCCTCCCCAGAGGCACATCCAGCTTCCTGCAAAGAAGACAGTCCTGATTTCCCCAGAGGACCAAAGGCTTTTGGGGTGGGAGACGTCCTCCGCCCAAATGCCAGCAATATGACAAATGCCTGGAGGGCAGGCCTGGGCCTCTGCAGCAACAGGGTGCTTCGTTCTCACCATCCCCCAGAACAGGAATGAGCTCACTGGCTTTATCTACAAGGTACCCGTGGCTGGGCAGAGACATGGAAAATTCGGCCAGAGAACCGGGAGTTAGCAAACACCTGGAGGCCAGTGTCCACTATTGGGGAGGATGCCACACCTGGAGAAGGCCTGGGCCCAGTGGAGGGGTTTCCGCTCCCTCAGAATACCTGGGTGAAGTGAGGCAGGAGACAGCAGGAGTTTAATTAAGGTGACGTGTGTGTGTGTGTGTGTGTGTGTGAGAGAGTGAGAGAGAGAGAGACAGACAACCCAGGGCTGAGTAAGAACTCATCAATATGTGTGAGAGGAGAGAGGGAGATAGAGAAAGCTTGGCTGTGTGGGTCTGTGAGTAAGAGAATTAGGCTTATCTTCTGTGTGTATGTCTGTGTCAGGGAGATGGGGAGAGGATGTGAAAGTGTGGTTCTTCTGAATTTCAAAGAGGCAGTTTGGGAGTCTGAAGGTGTCCTCTCTGCAAAGTCTGGAGCAGACCTCAGGGGCTGCCGGTGGCAGCTGTTGAGTCGCTCCCTCCTCCAACTCAAGTGGAGGAGCCGGGCACGCTGGCAAAGCGCCTCAGCCCCCCTGCCACCTTGTGCTGTTGGGCCTCACTGAACACTGAGTTTGGCCTGTCATGGCAACCCTCCCCCTCCCCCACCAATCCCAGCAGGGAGCAGAGCCTTCCAGAAGAGCCTTCCAAGACAGACAGGTGACAGTTTGTCACGCCAGCTCTCCCACTTAGCCTTGAGAGCAGGAGATGCTGACCTCTGAGGCGAACAAAAGGAAGGCAACATCAGGGGGACATAGGGATGGGTGCTTTCATTCCTGGGAATTTTAAACTATTCCTCCAAGCTTTTCAAACATCACTTCCTGAGCGTTGCCTTCTGATGCTCAGAGGTAATTACGGTGATGATTATTTAACTCATCTCTGGTTATGTGAAAGGAAAGCTATTAATGTAGAGCACAGTGACCAGCCCCATGGAGGGAGACCAGAAGAAAAGGAAGTGGAATGGTGTTACAGCAGGTTTGCTAGTGAGGATGGTCCTCCTGCTAGAAGAGAAGTCTGGGCCAGAAGGCCCAAGGCCGATGCATTCCTATAGCTGCAAAGTGCTCTCAGAGTCGCTGGCTCTCTTCAATGCAGGCATGAGCAAGGACCACAGAGAAGGAGTGATTTGCTTTGTTGGATGGGAAGGCACATGAGGGAATAATTCTAAGGCGGAGGAGCAGATGAGGCTCACTGGGGAGGAATCTGCATCCATGTAGGCAAAAGGAGGCCAACCCTGGGCTTTAAGAGAGCACTATTCATGGAGCAGGGCTTCTCCAAGGCACCCAACGACTGCTACCTCTAGGGATGCAAAGGCAGTCTACATTCTGCAGGGACCCTGGTGAGTTCCCCAGAGTTGCCACAGGGGGTCACTGGGTGTGGGGGAGGGAGAAGGGAAGAGGAGGGAGCAGCATTTCACCACCATCAGGGCCCTAGGCTCCCCACAGGACTTACAGGCTGATCTTCTGTGTAAGACTTTGCATTATTGGTTGTGCTGCCGAGAAATTCTTCAAAAGTTTGAAATCCACTGCTCAGAATAATCATGCCTTAACTGTGGCATAAGAAAAACTACGATGTGTCTGCGTGGGTGTATGTGCCTTGATGGACTAAAAGAAGATTATCTGGCAGTGGATTAATTCTAACCTAGACATCTTCAGGGTCAACTGCTAATAAGGCACAGCCACACCTTCCAGCAGGTGTGACCAAGAGGTGAAAGGTGTCAGTGTAGAGGTACTTTAAGTCCCTCAGCCTCAGCCAGCCTGCAACAAGCTTAGAGCCAGCACCTGTGCTGCCCGGCATCCTGGTGGGGATGTGGCAGTTGGTGATGAGATGCAGCTCCACTCCCAAGGATCAATGGATAGCCCCCATGCCTCCCAGCCAGCTCACTCTCTTGTCACAGTAAGATTAAGTAGGCACCGCTCATAGCTTTGGTTCTAAAACCCAGTCGATTGTAGAGTTTTACAGGCCAAAGTCTGAGCATAGCACCAATTGCCCTTGCTGATTACTTATCCTAGTGATGCCCATAAAAGTATCACTTCTGTGGGCGAGGGGCATTGCTACCATACTTTCCTCTGCCATTTTGTGTGAGATGAAGTCTCAGTGGGGATATAGCAGGAATCCAGACACTCATGAATACTGAGTATGGTGATAAAAGACTTGTTCATCAAATATTGGGATCATGCTGCATATGGAATTCCCTTGAACTCTGGAAGCAATAGGTTTATGACCAAGAGCATCATGCAATGTCTCTGAATTTCACAGTAAACAACTCTCCAAAAGGTTTATATTAAAAAAACCAACCAACCAACCATTGGGGTTGTTGTGGAGAGCCAACATGATATATATGTAAACCACTTGGTGTATTGTGTATTATGGTCACCATTAAACAAGAACAAGATCTATTGACGTGTGTGGGTTGGATTGTGTCCCCTCTCCTCCTATCCGAAAATATGTTCAAGTTCTAACCTTCTGTACCAGTGAATGTGACCTTATTTGGAAATTGGTTATTTCAAAATGTAACCAAGTAAGATGAGATCATACTGGTTTGGTGGATGGCCCTAACATCCAACAACTGGTGTCAGAATAAGGCGGCCACGTAAAGACACAAAAATGGATAGGAGGGAATAACACATGAAAATGGAGGTAGAGATTGGAACGTTGTACCTACAAGCCAAGGAATGCCAAGTATTGACAGAAGCAGCCAGAATTTGAGAAAGGCATGGAAAAGATTCTCCTGTGGAGCCTCGGGAGGAAGCATGACCCAGCCAACACCTTGGTTTTGGACTTGTAGCTTTCAGAACAGTGAGAGAATAAATTCCTGTGGTTCAAAGCCACCTAGTTTGTGGTGCTTTGTAACAGCAGCTATAGGAAACTAATACATTGAGTATATACAGACTTATTAGGCCCTCACTTAAAAAATACTGCTGTTAGAGGTGCCTGGGTGGCTCAGTCAGTTAAGCGTCCGACTCTCGGTTTCGGCTCAGGTCACGATCTCAGGGTTAATGAATTCAAGCCCCACATTGGGCTCTGCATGGACAGCGTGGAGCCTGCTTGGGATTTTTTCTCTCTCCTTTCTCTGCTCCTCCCCACTTGTGTTCTCTCTCAAAATAAATAAACTTAAAAATAAATAAATAAACTTAAAATAGAAAATGACTGCTATTAAATTCCCAGGTGGCAGAGCTACCATGGGCTGCCATTAGGGGGCAGTAGGAACTGGGAGTGAGAGACCCCTCTAACATTCAGATGAAATGCCAGGCCTTCAGTGCTGTTGATCAAACCCAGGTCAGTGTACACCCTGAGGAACTGCCTTTTGAAGCAATGTGAGTGCTGTGTGGTGAGAACTTCAAGGCAGCACCACGGCACTTCTAGTGTGGACAACAGTCAGAAGGCAGCCCTGACAATGATGCAGGAGTCACCATCACTTCTCCTACTCACCGGAGGGGTGTGACATTCCTGAGGGGGAATTGGCCCCTCCTTTACTAGAGTGTCCGCAGACCCAGGTGGCCACTCCAGGCTTAGGTAGCTGCATCTTAGCTGTACAGTTGAAGGCAGTACCAAGGCTCTTCTCGTTGGCATGCCCACAAAACCTAGCCTAGTGCTTCTCTGACTTGGCTGCCCATTGGAATCACCCTGGAGAAGGTTTTTCTTTTCTTTTCTATTTTCCTTTGTTAATGCCAGCAGCTATTCTCATTTATTTAGAGTCTCTGTTTGTGGTGGAGCCTAAGCACTGGTAAGTTTCAACATTTTAACATGCTTCAGGTGAGTCTAATGTGCAGTCATTAGTCACAACCACTGGCCCAGAACAGTGGTTCCTAAATTTGAGTGTAGATAAGAATCTCCTGGAAGTCTTGTTAAAACACACATCGCAGAGCCCTAACCCAGGCTTTGCAATTTACCAGTTCTGGAATAGGGTTTGAGTATTTACATTTCCAACAGGTTCTCACTGTGGTTGCTGCACTTTGAGAACCACTGGCATTTATCAACCAGGCATAAATCATGGATTGAGTGAGGGCTCATCTTGAGTATAACTGAGCATCGCTAATGGCTGGGTTGACTAGGATTCTGAGACTTCATCTGGGCTCATCAAGGAAGAGGGCTGTGACTAATGAGTGATGTCTGCCACAGGTGAGAGAATGAATGGCTATATATATGGCAAGTATTTGCCAAGATTGAACTAAATGTCACAGGATCTCAAAATGATGGGGGTGGGGGAAGGCAGTAAGCTGGTTTCCCCCAAAGTTTCCATCAAGTACATCTGTGGCCCAAGAGAAATACAAGGTGAAGTTTCCTTTGCACAGAAAATGTCTGATTAGAAGTGGCCTTGGGACACTCCCTATGGAACAGTGGTCGTCTTGACTATGCAATTGGCCAGCCCGGTAAGGCATCTGCCTGCGAGAGGGGCTCTGCGCAGCACGCTGTAGATGTTTCAGATGCAGATGGTCCTGTCCCCAGGTTGCATCCATGGGACACACCCTCTTCCTGTTCCCTAGTCACTGCCTACTGCCCTGGACTAAGAGGTCTAAGTTTTAAATTAAGAAAGTGTTTCGGAATGCACGTTTCTATTTAAAAGCACTCTGAAAGAAAGTACACTGACCCGTTTCCCCCCAGACTAACCAACACAGTGATTTGTCCAGATAAGACCGGTATGAGCCAGGAAGGAAAAGCAGGTTCTGCCTAAAAGGTTCTCTTTCTTGAGTGTTACCAGCTTCTAACAGCCAGTGGAAATGGCTCCTGGCTGCTGAATTGCAATTGAGTCTATATAATAAAGAGGCTGTCCCTAGTTCCCCAGGATGCCAGGAATTTGCATGAAAACAGTCTCTCCATCTTCTGAGAGAGTTCATCTGGCCCCACTGCTTATTTCTTTCCAGAAGCCACAATCTTGATGGTGACACTGTAATTTATTACCATGCTAAGGATTATGATGCAACATACAGAGAATTAGAACTTTAGGTGAGAAACAGGCTGCAGGAACAGGTGAGCTTTCGGAGAGGATGGTCTTATTTGTCATGCAAATGACACAAATAACAGAGAAAAGGGCTGGGAGAAAAGACAACCCAAAAAGACACACTGCGTTGGCTGCAGACAAAATTGTTTCTAAATAGAATGTTTTTCAAAGCTTTTCTTGAAGCATTAGTTGCTCCTCCAGAATGAATGACACAATGCATTTCGTACTCGTAATAAAATATGTGATTTGAATAACTACAAATGGAGAGATTTACAGTCGGCGGGGTCCTCGTTCCCTCTCCCCTGAGCTTCGTGAGCACCGAAACCCTTCTGTGAGATGCTGTGAAAGGTAATTGCAGCCCAAATATCATTTTCCAGCAGCTAGAGAAAGGCCTATTTGGACATAAATTAACTAAAATATGCGGATGATAGTGTGTGTTTCATGTGTGAAGAACAGAAAGGCCACTTGGTGACGTTTCCCAGCTGGAGAAAAAAATCCTGTTCAACCAAACAAACGCTGTTTCTCTGTATTACTCCAGCAGGGCAAACAGCTGTCTTTTACTACTCATCCTCCAAATAGCCCTTGATGGCTAAGATGTGGGCAGGCATGATTATTATTATTATTACTTTGTCACGTGGCAATTCTTGAGTTTATCATTAAAAAGAAAGAGTGGAGAGACAAAAGGCTAAATAATTCACTGGTGGCCTCCATTGACTTGACAAGAGGCAAGGCCTCTGGGCCAGGCCGGGGAACAATGCCATGTCTGCCCTGAGGAGGGCACTGTTCAGTGAATCCTGAGGTGGCAATCAGCTCGGTAATGGCACAGGCTTGGTCTCTCCTGGTGCAATCCCACAAGCCTGGGCCTTGCTCTCAAGGCTTCTGACAAGTCAGCCTCTGGAGTGAGTGGCTGGAGAAAGTGGTCCGGTGGGCTGTAGATTCTCTGTGCTCTGCCTTCCCACAGGGTGGGCTGCTGGTAACCCAGGGAGGGTGCCAGTCCTCCTCAAGGACCTGGTGAGCAGCAACGAATGTGCCACAATGCCGAACTGAAATACCCAGTTCCCAACGTGCGGTGGGAGGGCGGGCCTCTAGGCCCTTTGGCTGACTAAGCTGTCAGGGAGGATCAGGGAACAGTGTTGAGGAGGGGGCTGGTCAGTCACCCTACTATCTACTTTTCACTTCCTGGGCCATGTCCAGTATGTATCCATTGCTTCTCTGAAAAAGGCAAGAATTGTGCTTTTTTGTTGTTGTTTTTGAGCACCAAAGCTCCCACCCCCACTGCTTCACTGCTACCCATTCTCAGCCCCTGTTCTCTCCTTTTTCAGGCAGTGACCCCTGGGTCACCACTTGCCCCGTGTCCCCCGTTTCTGTCAGTGACCCATTTGGCTGTCCTACCTTTGCCTCATGTGTCTCCCCTCTGAGCCCAGGCACATACTCTTCTCACATTCCATTCCTGTCCTGTGCACAAGGACACTCAAGCTTCCTGGGGCAGGGCTGCACCCCCCATGGCAACGTCCCTGGGCTGCCAATCAGGCAGATTCTCTGCCTGCAGACTGAGGCCGGCCCCTACCCAACCCTCCTGGAGACCTGTCCAGCCATGTGGGAAGCCTATGGAGTTTATTCCATTATCCTCCCTGAGTTGACTACTGCCTTTAACTTCTTCCTTCCTCTTCACATGACGTTAAGCATCTAACAGACTGTCCATCCACGGCAACCCATTTTAATAGATGTACTAGGCATATTC
This sequence comes from Proteles cristata cristata, assembly GCA_017311185.1. NCBI lineage: Eukaryota > Metazoa > Chordata > Mammalia > Carnivora > Hyaenidae > Proteles > Proteles cristata. Next base: position 191,831 of record JAESUZ010005476.1, read on the forward strand.
CTTTTTCACAGTGTAATTTTGGGTGCCTTACTAATGTCCACTAGTCACACTTCTAGTCTCTCTTCCTGCCCACACCCTCCAACAGCTATTTTAAAATAATCAGTCACATTAAATAGTTTAAGCTCTTCTGTCCTTCTGAACCGCACTCCCTTCTTGGCATGGCTTCTTTCTCAAACAGTCCCAGCAGTTATAACCAAGTCACTTAACCACTCTGTCTTACTGTCTCCACCTGCCAATAGGGATAATAATGCTTAATTATCTCAGAGGGGTGTATGAGGAGCTGCTAGCTGATGCGGGCACAGTGTGAGGCGTGCAGTGAGCTGCTCCGCCTGCCTCCAGGCATGAGGCCTGTTCTCTGGGCCACACGTCCTCCTCCCGTGGGGACAGGGGTGACCAGGGAGGGCAGAGCCAGCCCCAAAGACCAATCAGGGAGGCCGGCTCCTTCCCATGCACTTTGCACATCAGTTATGTGAACCAGGTATTCTGAGGCTTGTTTTACAAGCACCGGGAGCTGCCAAGGAGAGTAGGGTGGCTGGATCCATACAGATCAGAGGGGGAGAGGGCACTTGAACCTCGTCCTCACATTCTAAATCCTGTGCTGCCTTTTCCTAATAGCGGTGACAGGAAAGAGCAAGGAAAGATAAATGGGAGAATGTGTCCTCATGTATGGAGAGCAGGTGGTGGCTTTCCTCTCTCAAATGGGGAAAAAAAAGGATTAGCTGCTATTTTACTTTGGCAGAGCATGGAGCCCTTGACTCTCAGACTGAGGTCCCACCCCACCTTAACGGTTGTGACCCCCAGACTGCCCAAGTCCAGGTAAGCAGTGGGATACAAATGACCATGTGAGTCTACTGCACTTTTGATGTTTGGGGAGCATTTGCTGACAGATACAAATATTAAAATGTATCCCAAAGCGAAACAGGAAAAAACATGTATTGCTTTCTTTTTATTAACTGTTGATTGATTTATTCTGAGAGAGAGAGAGAAAGCACAAGTGGGGGAGGGACAGGGAGAGACAGAATCTCAAGAAGGCTCTGTGCTATCAGTGCAGAGCCTGATATGGAGCTCAAACTCACAAACTCTAAGATCTTGACCTGAGCTGAAATCCAGAGATGGAGCCTCAACTGACCAAGACACTCGGGCAGGTCCTCCTATCTCTTTCTTTTTAAAATAGAGCATTAACAAGCAGGGTGTACCGGCCAGAAATAAGTTAAGAAGACTGATGGTACCCAGTGAGCGGGAGGAAATAGGGACACAGGGAGATCTCACAAACTCTGGCAAGAGTATAAACTGGCAAAAGGTTTTTCTATCAGAATCTAAAATGTGCAATTCTTGACATCACCACGAGGGGCAGATGAACATCATGTGCCTCCAGATGTGATACCCTGAGGACACGCCCTCGTTTATGTAATGTGTAATGTGTAACCTGGGTCTAATGGGACAAACTTAAAATGAAGATCTTATTTAAAAAAAAAAAGAACGGTACTATTTACAAATGTCAGGATCATAAAAAACAAAGGCTGTGAAAATAGTTCAGGTTAAAAAAACCAATAGAAGGGGCACCTGGGTGGCTTAGTCGGTTAAGCGTCCGACTTTCGCTTAGGTCATGATCTCGCAGTTCGTGGGTTCGAGCCCCGCGTCGGGCTCTGTGCTGACTGCCAGCTCAGAGCCTGGAGCCTGTTTCAGTCTGTGACTCCTCTCTCTCTGACCCTCCCCTGTTCACGCTGTCTCTCTCTCTCCTAGAAATAAATAAAACATTAAAAAAAAAAAAACCAATAGAACACGGCATGTTAGACAACTTGACAATAAATTATATTAAAAAATAATAAAGTACTTCATATGATGGAATACTACATGGCAATGAGGAAGAATGAAATCTGGCCATGTGTAGCAACATGGATGGACCTTGAGGGTGTTATGCTGAGTGAAATAAATCAGGCAGAGAAGGACAAATACCATATGTTTGCATGTATAGGAGGATTAGGAGGAACTTAACGGAGGACCATGGGGGAGGAGAAGGGGGAAATAGTGGGAGAGAGTAAGAGAGGCAAACCATGAGGGACTCTTGAATGCTGAGAACTGAGGACTGATAGGTGTGGAGGGGGAGGGGAGAGATGGGCATGGAGGGAATGAGCACTGGGTGTTATATGGAAACCAACTTGACAATAAACTATTTGTAAAAAAAAATAAATTATATCTGCAAAAAAATAAAATAAAATAAAAATGTAAAAAATAATAAAGTACTTCATATAAAAAAGATGAACTAAACACAACAAAATGAAATCTTCGATCAGAGACTAGATGCTGAACTAGAAAGAAAAGTGCTAAGAAAAAAAAGGACATTTTGGGGTAAGTTAACAAAATTAGAATACAGACAGTAGATTAGTTACAAGTATTTTATCCATATCTAATTGCCCAAGGTGGCAGCTACTGTGGTGACATAAGAGAGCATCTCTATTCTCAGGAAATGCGACACTCATGTCTAGGGGGATGAAGAGCCATAATGTAAGCCAACATTTCTTCCATGAATTTAGAAAAAAACCTTCTATTTTGAGGGGGGAGCAGGCACATGATAAATGGAGGTGAAGTGGTAATAATAAAGAATCTGGAAAAAAGAGTATATGAGTATATTATCCTTATTCTTAGAATTATAAGCTTGAAGGTATTTTTAAAAATGTTAAGATGTGCACATTCGTGAACCCAGCAATTTCTGTTCTTGGAGTTTATTGTACAGAGATATCTCTACAAGTGTGCAGAGACATCTACACTCACTAAAGCACTGAAATGATGCAAAAGCAGAAGTGACAGGGTGGCCATCCAAAGAGAGCTTGTTCAGTGATTTATACTGTCCCTTAATACGAAGGAAACCTGCAGAAGCTTACAAGGACAGCAGTGAAAAATCTCCAAAGACATGAAGTAGGGTACTAAGAGAGGAAAAGGTCATGTTCATGATGGATTTTTCAGTTTATTTATTATTGAGAGAGAGAGAGAGAGAGAGAGAACAAGTGCAAGTGGGGGAGGGGCAGAGAGAGAGAGGGAGAGAGAGAGAATCCCAAGCAGGCTCCACACTGTCAGCACAGAATCCCATGCCAGGCTCCATTTCACAAACTGTGAGGTCATGACCTGAGCTGAAATCAAGAGTTGGACACTTATCTGACTGAGCCACCCAGACGCCCCTATGAAAGATTCTTAAGTAATAAAGTAAGTCAATGAAAAGACCGTATTATGTATAATATATACGCCCACACCAAACTGTAATATTGATAGTGACTTCTGGGAATTGAGAAGGGGAAGTCTGTTTCACTTTTTGCTTTAAACACACTATTTTTTGATGTTTTTAAGCATCACTTTTATACATAAAACCATAATGACATTAAAAAATAAGGCATTCCAGAAACTTCTTTTTTCAGGTCAGATGGGCTGAACTAGTAAGTTGGACTAGTAAGCTAGCTCCCTTCTCTCTGGTTGCTCTGGGATCAGTCCTTGCCCCCAGGTGTGGCTGGAAGGAGTGGGATTATGACAGCCAAAAGTCTGGTGAGTGGGGCTGGCGATAACAGCTATTAAGAGCCTGAGAGAAGGGCCCATGTCCAGGGCTGGCGGAACAGAGACCGATGGGTCTTTTTTTCCCCACTGTGAAGAACCCAGCTGCTATGGACAGCCACGTTGGTCCCTAGGTACATTATTTTCCTACTTGATATCTCAGATCACCAGAGACCTATTGTCACTCATTAATTAATCTCTTAATTTACTTCGCAAACAGTTACTGAGCAGCACGCTCAAGCTTGGGGATCCTTTGATAAAAGAGGAAGCCAGGCTAGCGGCAGGGAGAAAAGACTGCAGGACTCAGCAGTGTGGCATGTGAGGCGTGTGTGGCATGTGAGGCGTGTGTGGCATGTGAGGCGTGTGTGGCATGTGAGGCGTGTGGCAGAGGCTTTGGGGAGCAACTGAGCAGTCTGGAGGAGAGGAGTGACCTGCAGCCAGGTGCAGGCTGGAAGAGCAGCACTGAGGACATGGCAGAGGCTGGACCCTGGGCCCAGGTGCCTGTGCTTGTTCCCAATCTGTCACTCAAAAGGGATGAGGATTCTGGCAGGCATGCACAGGTCTGCTCAACAGAACCCTTGCTTGGGTGGCTTGGCATCTCCAGCTTGATTTAGACTTTGGCCACTGGTGCCACCATCTTAGCTGTCCTTTCACTGGTGACTGATCTATTTTCAGATATGCTTTGGGATTTACACTACATTTCCCTATTCCTTAGAAAACCAATGCCTGGTTGTTCCCACATTCCCAGATGCAATTTCCCCCAGCCTGGTAGGTCTAGATCCCTGGTCTTTGCCGCCCTGGCCATGAATAAATTTACCATATGGCTGTCTCAAAGGCACCTGGCTTCTTGAGAGTGGGAAAGGAGATGCCTCAGTTTCTGTTCCTCCAACCTTCGATTTGAGCCTTTCCCTATAGCTCGCAGTGACTATTATCAATAGTTCCACTTACAGGACTTAGGGCCTTCCTAATCTTGTCACAGCCTAGTACTGCCAGGTCTCTGTTCCAGAATTTTCTGTAATTGTGAGAGTCAGGGCAGCACCTCCTGCTGAAGTCCAAAACACCTTCTTTTCAGAGGGTTCAGAATCCATTTTATCTGGAGCTGGTAAACTGTGAGCACCCCTGCCCCACCCCCTCAAACCCCAGTTACTATTTCCACCAGATCTTTGATCTCCTGAGGTCTAGTACCCATAGTCACCATTTTGTAGGACCCCAAAAGGCTCAGGAGATAATCCTCAACCACAAGTCAAGAGAACACCTGGAAGGTTCTCAAGATCTATGGCCAATGCACATGATAAACAGAAGCCTTCTCATCTGGTCTTGGAGAATCTCCTGAGGTTCTGTATCTTGTAGGAACATTTCAGTATTTCCCAAGACCTCTAAGACTGTCACATTCCTGGGGCCTCCAGGGATGTATTCTCCTGCCTGTGGCAAAGGATGGGTGGGATTAGGACAGGTGAAGGGCAGGATATCCTATCTCTGGAGAAGAGCAGGCATGAAGGCAGAGAAGTAGGAATTAATGAGCCAGCATATTTGTCGGCAGAGCGGAACTTGTCTGCTTTCCCCTTCTTCTGTTCTCTCTCCCCTCCACGAAATCAGATTGTTTACATGGAGGATGTGGGCAGAGTGCAGAGTGATGGAATAAGACCAGGTCTGCAAGGCAACAGCCTAAAATAGGAATTGGGAAGAGATGAGAATTTTAATGTATTTAGCCAAAGGTCATTCCAAAACTTTCCCAGGCAAAAATCAAAGAGAGGGATCTCCAGAATGTTATTCAGTTGACTTTCCAAGTAGAATAAAGGAACATTTGATTGGATTATGGAGCTACCATCCAAAATATCAATGACAATGTGACATGGTGGCTGGAGTCGGAAAATATCACCCTGCAGCCATGATAATGAAGATTGGTTCAGACAGGAATCGTCAATGGATGCGAAAACTAGGGGAGAAATTTCCATGAAGAGTAGGATATTTGCATAGCCTGTCTTCCCACAGATTACTTATCAGTTCCAAGAGAGAAAATTTTAATATATATTGTATGAAAATATACAGTGGAGAGACTGGACAAAACCCTGACCAAATGATCAGAATTGATACCACCAATGAGGGGCACGTGGGCCTCATGTATCTTGAGGTATGAAACCTAGGAAGTATACATCACTTAGGTAGGATTATAGCCAAGAATGTAGAACCTGAAGCTAGTTATGAGGAATATCAGAAAAACCCCAAAGGAAGAATGTTCTATTAATTAGAAAAGTGACTGCATCATCCTTAAGACAAAAAGAGTCAATGTCATGAAAGACAAAGAAAGACAGTGGAATTGTTCCACATGAAAGGCGATGGAAGAGACACCACAACTAACTGTAAGATCTGACCCTAGACCGCAGGACCTGGAGGGTATTCACTCCTAGAAGAGATCATTTTTGATAAAATTGAAAATCATATCAATTTTTTGGAAATCTCATCCAAGTAAGAAGTTTTAAAGGAGTTCTCTGACCAAACTGTGGCAGTTCCTTTAGAAATTGTTCTTATAGAGAAGCCAGTGAGGAGAGCCCCAAGACATTTCTATCATGGTTTCAATGCAGACAGTAAAAGAAAAAAAAGAAAGTAATAGGGATAATATCCTACCTTGGAAGCTCCTAAAAGGTAATAAAATTTCCCTGGGATCTTTTTTTTTTTTTTTTAAGGTTTATTTATTTATTTTGCAACAGAGAGAGTGCATGCTCCTGAGGGGCAGATAGAGAGAGAGAGAAAGAGACGGGGGCTGGGGGGAATCTCAAGCAGGCTCCATGCTGTCAACACAGCGCCCAGCACATGACTCGATCCCATGAACCGTGAGTTCATGACCTGAGCTTCGGAAACCAAGAGGTAGACACTTAACTGACTGAGCCACCCAGTCGCCCCTCCCTGCAATCTTCTTCAAAGATCAATAATGAGCATGGTCTGTAGAGTCTCTTAGGTCCGGAAGGAATATGATTAGGGACAGAAATATTGACCACATAAAATAACCTATTATCATCACAGTTGATTGCCTATAGTTTCCAAATACTACACTTGTACTGGCAAAGCCCTTGTTTGAAAGGAAAGCTTGCTAAAAGCTCAGTGTCTCAAACTGATAAGACAGAAGCTGCTGCAGTTGAAGCAGGGCAGTGGCCTGGAGCCCAGCTTGGTCTCCCCATCATCTAGCTGCTGACCACCCTTCAAAATTACCTACTGTGAAGTCTTATGTATTCAAATGTCTGTCAATGGACCTAGTATCCTGAGAAAGACTACATGGTGTGAAATGCGATGAAAATATTGGAAAATTCCTATTAATGGAGCACATGGAGAGAAGAGAACTGGCCACATGGGTAGAGAGACATCCCAGAGACTCATATACAGGAAGTGATATCACATTTTTCCTTTCCTTTGATTTACATATAGGTGCCAACCCGGTTCTTTTAATTCTGTTCTTATTGAAGACCCTGAAATTTTTCCTGTCTCAAATGGTTAGGCCTGCTGACGGGTCAAGTATTTATTATGCCTAAATGGAGTGCATGCTTCCTGAAAGTGACTGAATGGACTCTAATTTCCTAACCCAAGCGTTTCTGCTACAATGTCATATATACATTTTGGAAAAAAAAAAAAACCTCATATTCTGTGAAATGACACAAAATAACAGAGCCTGTGAGAAAAAATTACTTTTGGAGAAAACTATTCAAAAGGTAACAAAAGCACAATAATATGAATAAAAATAGCAGCATGGGTAAATTACAACTTGTATTTGCACCCACATATCTGTCGTCGTTCCTTCTGCAGCCTAAACCCTGGATTTTGTGTTTCTTTGTAGAAGAGATAGGACATGGGGGCAGTCACATCTCAGAGAGATCAGTTTCATCAAAATTACAAATCTGATCCAGAGTGTAGTCTTCTTTGTCCAAAAATTAAAATTTAACACAAAGGAGAATGTTTCCACAGTTTCCACATCTTCAGATTCAACAGATAACAGTGGAAAATACAGCAGTTCTGGAAACCATGAACTTAGCCACTGTCTGCACACAAGAACGGTCTTTCTGTCAATGTTCAATTTTTTTCTCAAGTTCTTATGATTTTGCTAAGGCTTTTTCTATGATTGTATGAAATCTTGCCCCCGATTGCTTCAAGATGTAAATATCCTGGGGAAAGATCCTATGAAGCCATGGGACTTGCACATTATGTTGACATCATTCCCCCATTTATCAGACAGAGACTGAGTGAGTTTGCATCAAAGGAGCAGGCTCTATAAGAGAACAGGCTATGTCTCCATTCCCATTTTTAAGAGGTTCCTCGGAGCTGGTGAGGGCAAATGGATATTTGTCAAGTATCCACTGGGCACCAACTGCTCTGCTGGGCACTTTACATATTTAATTAGTATCATCCAATTTTCGCAATCATACTAAGAGGTAGGTTGTTACCCACATTTTACAGATTGGAAAATTGAAGCTCCTGAGGTAAATACCTCACCCAGGTTACATAGCATGTTAGAAGAGCCAGAGGATTTAGATTTCAGTCTCATTGCTATCCAAGTTTCTATTGTTTTTTTTTTTAAATGTTTATTTATTTATTTTGAGAGAGCAAGAGAAAGAGAGAGAGGAACAGAGAGAGAGAGACAGAGATCCCAAACACATTCCGTCCTGTCAGCACAGAGCCAATACATGGCTCGAACCCATGAACTGTGAGATAATAACTTGAGCCAAAATCAAGAGTGGGATGTCCAAACAACTGACCCACCCAGGTGCCCCCAAGTTTCCATTCTTTACATTACATTGGTTAGATTTTATATTAAGATCCTGCCACTTGTAGAAGATATGAACAGACACTTCTCCAAAGAGGACATCCAGATGGCCAACAGACACATGAAATGATGCTCAGCATCCCTCCTCATCAGGGAAATACAAATCAAAACCACACTGAGACACCACCTCACGCCAGTCAGAGTGGCTCAAATGAGCAAATCCAAGAACTCTAGATGCTGGCGAGGATGTGGAGAAACGGGCACCCTCCTACACTGTTGGTGGGAATGTAAACTGGTACAGCCCCTCTGGAAAACAGTGTGGAGGTTCCTCAGGAAACTAACAATAGAACTCCCCTCTGACCCAGCAATAGCACTGCTAGGAATTTACCCAAGGGATACAGAAATGCTGAGGCATAGGAGCACATGTACCCCAATGTTCATAGCAGCACTCTCCACAATAGCTAAAACATGGAAAGAGCCTAAGTGTCCATCCACGGACGAATGGATCAAGAAGATGTGGTTTGAGGGAGGGGGCAAGATGGCGGAGAAGTAAGGAGCTCCGTACTTGCACTCGCGCCGATACATCACACAGAAAAGATCTGAAGCCATTGGAAACCTTACAAAACCTGAGAGATTGAGAGAAAAAGGACGCAGAATCCACTGAGACAGCCTTCTAACGTGAGTGCGAACCAGGGAAGATAAAATCGGGCCGGGATCAGAGACTCCAGGGTGGGAGGCGATCCCCCTCTACCCTCTACGGGGAGTGAGAGGGGAAAAGGAGAGAGTCCAAAACAGAAAAACCTCCACTGGGGGGGTTGGGGGGGGGGACCTCCGCTCGGTGCATAGAAAGACCGTACTTGCCAAATACCTACACACCAGGTCCCCTCACGCCAACTGGTCCTGGGGGAGGCTGAGCACACAAACTGCTTCTTTGTGCTGCTCCTGCCGGCTGCACTTCAGAGTGGCGGCGCGCCTGCCGCCATTGTAGCTCCCGGGTGGCTGGGGCCCCTGAAAGAGCCGCGGGGACACCGGGCGTCCGCACTCCTGGCGGGCTGGAACTCGAGAGGGAAGGCAAAGAACTAAAAACTGGGAAATTAGCCTGTGAGTTCGTGTTTCGGGTGACAAGCCATAGAGGGACCCGGTTTTCCTCACTCCAGAGGGCTTGGTCTACGCGGACCCGGCAGGCAAGACCCCGCCCATGCGCACCAGCCTGACCCAGAGAAGGAAGCAGTGATTCTGACTCCACCCCCAGAGCTCAGCAGGGAGCCTGGAATTGCCCGAGGGGGTTGCCTGGGAAGCTGTGTCTAAGGCAACTTCAGCGGGGCGCGCGGACTGGGATTTGGTGACTGGAACTGCCCTAGGTTGAAGAGTGCAACCAACTTTGGCTGCGCCCCCAGTACAGGGAGTTTACACCCCCAAAAGAGCGAGGTGCAGTGCTTGGTTCAAGAAGGGACTGGAGCACCACGACTCTCCTCCCCACAACCGCCAAGGCAGAGCTCCCGCCTGAGGCATTGGATCACGCCACACCCATCCCTGCCTGAGAGGTGCCCTCTTCCCTTTTTTTTTTTCTTTTTCTTTTTCCTTTTTTTCTCCTTTTTTTTGTTTCTTTCCTTTTTTTTCTTTTTCTTTCTTTTTCCCCCCCTTTTTTTCCCCTTTCTTTTTTTCTTTTTCTTTCTCTTTTCTCTCTTTTTTCCCCAGAACACTGACCTGACTAACTCTGGTCGCCAGCTTGCTTAAACAATCACAACGAGTCCATTCTGTAAATGTAAATTCTACACCTACCAACATTTTCGGCTCTTTCTCTCAGGAGTAATTAGACTATATAGTTTCTCTAGATAATTACAGCATCCTTCTCTCACCTATCCAACCATATTCTACCCTTTACCTCTTTGAAAAAAGCTTCTTATCCCTTCTGCTTGTTCATTCTATTTCCAATTCTGCCTCATCCTGCCCTGCCTTCTCTCTCTTTCTCTATGCTCTTCAACCAGCATTGCATACACTCGGCTATTTAACTGTAGCTGGGAAATCCAGGTATATGCTTTAAACCATTCTTTGTCCATCGGTAATCTTCTTTTATCCTTTTCTTTTCCCCTTCTTTGACCCTTTTATGTACTTTATACTCCATATTATTCGCCATACCTGCTCCGTCTTTTCTCTTAACTTTTTCGTTTTCCCTCTCGCTTTGCATGTTAGTTGAATTAGCCTGTGCGCTTGTGTGCTCCTGCTCCCTGTGTGTTTGTCTGTCTCTTTTCTTTCCCAGGGCTACCTCAAGAAACAAGCTAGAGTACACAAGGTGGAGAGTCCCAAATATCACTATGAATAGGTAAATAAAATAACCAAGGTCCCAATAAGAGAGACCAAGGGATATCATTCAAAAAACACTCTCTGAAAGGATAGGCCCTGGAAAGTCAAAGAGTCTTCTTGGATATAGCAGCGCTCATAGAAACAGAGAGCATAACAGGTCTTTAAAACCAACAAGAGCCGGAAAGCTAACTAAAATGACGAAATGAAAGAACTCTCCTCCAAAGAAACTCCAAGAAGAAATGACAGCCAATGAAATGCTCAAAACAGATATCAGCAGCATAACTGAACAAGATTTTAGAATAATAATGGTAAAATTAATAGCTGGGCTTGAAAAAAAAACATAGGGGACATCAAAGAAACTATGGCTACAGACAGAATGGAAAAAAAATAGGCATGAAGAATTAAAAAATACGATAAATGAGATACATAATAAATTAGAGGCCTCCAATGCACGGATTGAAGAGGCAGAAAGGAGAATAAGTGATTTAGAAGACACCATTAGAGAAAAACAAGAAGCTGACAAAAAAAGAGACAAACTGATCCAGGAACAGGAAAGAAGAATTCGAGAGCTCAGCGATACGGTCAAAAGCAACAATATCCGTATCATAGGAATCCCAGAAGACGAAGAGAGAGGGAAAGGTGCTGAAGGAGTCCTGGAACAAATTATAGCAGAGAACTTCCCCGACTTGGGGAAGGAAGTAAATGTGGAAATACAAGAGGCTCAGAGGACTCCCCTCAGACGTAACTTGAATCGATCTTCTGCACGACATATCATAGTCAAAATGGCAAAATATAAGGACGAAGAGAGAATTCTGAAAGCAGCTAGGGAGAAAAGGGCCCTAACATACAAAGGGAAACCTATCAGAGTGGTGACAGACCTATCTACTGAAACTTGGCAGGCCAGAAAGGAATGGCAGGAGATCTTCAATGTGATGAACAGTAAAAACATGCAGCCAAGAATCCTCTATCCAGCAAGCCTGTCATTCAAAATAGAAGGAGAGATAAAAACCTTTCCAAATAAACAGAAATAGAAAGATTTTGTCCACTCTCATCACTGTTGTTTAACATAGTGCTGGAAGTCCTAGCATCAGCCATCAGACAACAAAAGGAAATCAAAGGCATCAGAATTGGCAAAGAGGAAGTCAAACTTTCACTCTTCACAGATGACATGATACTCTACATCGAAAACCCAACAGACTCCACCAGAAGCCTACTAGAACTGATTCAAGAATTCAGCCAAGTTGCAGGTTTGTCCTTCTTGAGAACTCAGAAGTGGACCAAGTATACAGCCAACTGATCTTTGACAAAGCAGGAAAGAATGCTTGCTTTGTACGTTACAAAATCAACGTACAGAAATCGGTTGCATTTTTATACACCAACAATGAAGCAACAGAAAGAGAAATCAAGAAACTGATCCCATTCACAATTGCACAAAAAACCATAAAATACCTCGGAATAAACCTAACCAAGGATACAAGAGATCTGTATGAGGAAAACTATAGAAAACTTATGAAGGAAATTGAAGAAGACACAAAGAAATGGAAAAACATTCCATGCTCATGGATAGGAAGAATAAATATAGTTAAGATGTCATTACTACCTAAGGCACTCTACACATTCAATGCAATTCCAATCAAAATTGCACCAGCATACTTCTCAAAAATAGAACAAACTATCTAAAAATTTGTATGGAACCACAAAAGACCCCGAATAGCCAAAGTAATTCCTGAAAAATAAAACCAAAACGGGAGGGATCACCATCCCAGACTTTAGCCTCTACTACAAAGCTGTCATCATCAAGACAGTATGGTATTGGCACAAAAACAGACACATAGACCAATGGAACAGAATTGAGAACTCAGAAGTGGACCCAAAAGTATACAGCCAACTGATCTTTGACAAAGCAGGAAAGAATATCCAATGGAAAAAAGACAGCCTTTTTAACAGATGGTGTTGGGAGAATTGGACAGCAACATGCAGAAGAATGAAACTAGATCATTTTCTCACACCATGCACAAAAATAAACTCAAAAATGGATAAAGGACCTGAACGTGAGACAGGAAGCTATCAACACCCCAGAGGAGAAAGCAGGAAACAACCTCCTTGACCTCCACCGCAGCAACTTCTTACTTGACACATCCCCAAAAGCAAGGGAATCAAGAGCAAAAATAAACTGTTGGGACCTCATCAAGATTAAAAGCTTCTGCACAGCCAAGGAAACAACCCAGAAAACTAATAGGCAACCAACGGAATGGGAAAAGATAGTTGCAAATGACATATCAGATAAAGGGTTAATATCCAGAATATATAAGGAACTCACCAAACTACACTCCCGAAAAACAAACAACCCAGTGAAGAAATGGGCAGAAGATATGAACAGACACTTCTCCAAAGAGGACATCCAGATGGCCAACAGACACATGAAACGATGCTCAGCATCGCTCCTCATCAGGGAAATACAAATCAAAACCACACTGAGATACCACCTCACGCCAGTCAGAGTGGCTCAAATGAGCCAATCAGAGAACTCTAGATGCTGGCGAGGATGTGGAGAAACGGGCACCCTCCTACACTGCTGGTGGCAATGTAAACTGGTACAGCCCCTCTGGAAAACAGTGTGGAGGTTCCTCAGGAAACTAACAATAGAACTCCCCTAGGAATAGCACTGCACTAGGAATTTACTCAAGGGATACAGAAATGCTGAGGCATAGGAGCACATGTACCCCAATGTTCATAGCAGCACTCTCCACAATAGCTAAAACCTGGAAAGAGCCTAAGTGTCCATCAACAGATGAATGGATCAAGAAGATGTGGTTTATCTATACCATGGAATACTACATGGCAATGAGAAACAATGAAATCTGGCCATGTGTAGCAACATGGATGGACCTCGAGGGTGTTATGCTGAGCGAAATCAGTCAGGCAGAGAAGGACAAATACCGTATGTTTGTACGTATAGGAGGATTAGGAGGAACTTGATGGAGGAACAAGGGGGAGAAGAAGGGGGGAAATGGTGGGGGAAAGGGAGAGAGGCAAACCATGAGAGACTCTTGAATGCTGACAAAAACTGAGGACTGATGGATGTGGGGGGAGGGGGGATGGGCATGGAGGAGGACACTTGTGGGGATGAGCACTGAGTGTTATGTGGAAACTAATTTGACAATAAACTATTTGTAAAAAAAAAAAAAAAAGATCCTGCCACTTGTGTTATTAACTGAATGGAACTAGTCTCATGCACTGCTAATTATATTTGGCCTGTCATATGTTATTGCAACAGATTCCCACTTCCCCCCCCAAAATCAAGGGAAAAATGTATTTCACTGAGATGGAGAATAATTTATTCTATTTCATCAGCTTTTATGGTAACTTTTATTTGGTCACATTTTTATAGGACGTTAGAAATTTATTAAATCTCCTTCAATACAATATTTTTCCTTTGATCTTTACAATAATGTGATATAGACCAAGTATAATATACTATTCCCAGTTGACAGATAATGGAATAGAGCCTCAGAGAGGCTTATCACAAGTTAATAATTGGCAGAGCCAGGACCCACACTATGTTACTGGCTCAAAATTCATCCTTGCCCTTATTCCTGCTGAGGGGACCACCCTTCAAAATTACCTACTGTGGAGTTGTGCACTGGAATTGTCATTAGAGCCAGTGGACCAAATTATGCTATGTGATTTGAAACGTGATGCAAACTCTGAAAAATAAAGCAAGGGAAGGATGACTTTAGTGTGTTTGCTACTGACGATAATGGTGACTGACAGGATAATGGGTATCAAAAGCCAATACAAATAAACAACCAAAAAACTGAATAGTGCATTTTAAATGATAGTGTCTTACTTACTAAAGTACTTTTCTAATACTGAGAGTTACTGTAGGATACTAGCCATTATTTTAAGGTAATAGAAGCCTACTGTTCAAGATAGGAAGCAGTAATTTAGGAAGCACATTGGCCCCTCCCCCTGTCAGGGTCTCCCCTCTCTTCCCTGCAGCCATGCACCCCCTCCCTCTCCTACCCCAGCATTTCCTGGCCAAGCCTTTGCCCTTTTAACTGCTCAGGATAAAACATCTAAATACAAAGCTCAGGGTAAAATATCTAAATACAAAGTACATTGGGGCACCCGGTTGGCTCAGTCGGTTAAACATCCGACTTCAGCTCACGTCATGATCTCACGGTTCGGTTAGTGAGTTCGAACCCCATGTCGGGCTCTGTGCTGACACCTCGGAGCCCGAAGCCTGCTTCGGATTCTGTGTCTCCCTCCCTCTCTATCCCTTCCCTGCTCATGCTCTATCTCTGTCTTTCAAAAATAAATAAACATTAAAAAAAATTTTTTTTAAAGTACATGAACTCAGTGCTTGGCAATTCAGGGTAGAGTCTCCCTGGGTTTCCTGCCATCTGCTATGATCCCTGCAGCTGGGCCAAAAGTTTTTCCAAAGGAGACGTTTTAAAGAAATTCTGGAGCCCAAAGTCAGGCCCCCTTGGCTACTGATGGGTACGAGCCCTGGGCCGTGGCCCAACACATGCACCTCTAATGGACATGAAGTAAGAAAATGTGCGTGGACAAAATCAGGCACCCTTGCTCAACCCCTCTGACAAGGAGCGGACAGATGTGAAGCTGCAAGGTCAACCCCAGGCCCAGCTGGGGGGAGACTTTGCATTTTAGTGGAAAATTCTCACATGATAAATGAATCAAAGGTCAGCCTTGCTCTAGTCACCTTGCCTCCCCTCTCCCCGCTGCTCAGCTCCTCGGCCACAAAACAATAAACGAATGAAGTCACAGGTCCCTCTGAAAGGGTAGCTGATGCTGACCAAGAAAACAACTATCTTCCTGCAACAGAGCAAAGAGTTGCCATGAGGAGAGGGAAGAAGCTTGCCACTCACAAGTCGGACCCATGGCTTTGGCCTCATCTTTATTTTTCATCAAATGCCCAGATGGCATGTGTCTCTAAGTGAGGAATATTAGTGGAGGTCTATGTGGGTCTTGTCACAGAGAATCTTCTTTTCCTGTTTCTTACTCTCTCATTCTCCCAGGGAAAGGGTTTACTTGAATGCTTTTGAGGGAGGATTAAAATAAAATCTTCACCTCTGTAATCCTCCCCGCCTGATCCCCTGCAGCTAGAGTAGCGGCGGAATGAGTCAGTGAGTGGCCTTTGGCCAGGTGCCCTCCTAGTCTTCCCTCCTCACTCTGCTCTCTCATTCTCTCTTCCTCGTATTCCCACTCTCACTCTTTTACCTCCGGATCTGTAAACTGTACTGGATGACAGAGTCTTGGCTGCCTTCAGATTTTGAATTCAGCTTTCCCAGCAGAAGTGTAACAGGCTTAGCCTTGATAGCATTGGTTTTGAGCTAGTGGAATCTTTAGAAAACCACTCTTGCTTCTATGTGCTATTGGAGGGCTGGGTGGAAGGGCTTGGTTTCCCTTTCTAGGATAAACAACTTGCCCTATAGAGATTTGCTAGACCCACAGGACTCTTCTTGTGGGGCAGCTCTGCCCTGTAAAGGGCTCATAGGCCAAGCCCTACTAGAAGGCCCTGTCAGGGGCACCAACTCAGTTGGCTGAGTGTCCGACTTTGTTTCAGGTCACGATCTCACAGTTCGTGAGTTCGAGTCCCACATCAGGCTCGCTGACAGCAGTCAGTGCAGAGCCCACTTCGGATCCTCTGTCCTCCCCTCTGTCCCTCTACTGCTCCCACTCACTCTCTCTAAAAAATAAAGAAAAACATTTAGACGGCCCTGTTAGGTTGGATGCACAGGATGGGCACCTCCACCCTCCGTATCAACTTTTCTCACAATGATAGGACTCTACCTCCAGCGAGGTTTGCAAAGACTCCCAGGGTCTCAGGGCTTGTCAGGGCTTTTGAAACTTGAGCAGGTCCAGTTACTGCATCTCTTCTGGCCATAGGTCTTTGAAGGCGGTGTTCCCACAAAGATGCACTGCCACCCAAGGAACTCACCAAACAATGATGATAATGGGCTTATGTGTTTAAAAATTTTTTTTAAATATTTATTTTTGAGACACACACACACACACACACACACACACACACACACACACACGAGTGTGTGTCGTGCAGGGGGAGAGAAAGAGGGAGACACAGAATCCGAAGCAGCTCCAGGCTCTGAGCCATCAGCACAGAGTCTGATGTGGGACTTGAATCCACAAACTGCAAGATCATGACCTGAGCTGAAGTTGGATACTTAACCAACTGAGCCATCCAGGCGCCCCAGGCTTATGGGTTTTTTTTTGTTCGTTTGTTTTTTTGATGTTTTTCTTACTTGTCATGTAGTAAGGTTCTCCTGAATCTAGGTAAATTCCAGCTGTACATCCAAGACCATGTTGTGTCTTACATTCCATCCTTTATGGTCTCACTGCCCACCTGTCCAGTGATTGGGGTAGAATTGGCCTCTTAGGACTTGCATGAGTTTGCTAGGGCTGTCCTAACACAGTACCATAAACTGGGTGGCTGAAAACAACAGAAATTTATTGTCTCATAGTTCTGCAGGCTGGAAGTCCGAAATCAAGGCATCGGCAGGACCAATCTCCTTCTGAAATCGGTAGGGGAGAATCTTTCCTTGCCTTTTGTAGCTTGTGGTGTTTGCTGGCAGTCCTTACCCTTCTGTGGCTTGCAGAGTCATCCCTCCAATCTCTGCCTCCATCATCACATGCTCATCTTTTCTCTGTGTGCATCTGTCTAGATTTCCCCTGTCGTATAAGGACATTAATGACTGGTTTTAAGGTCCACCCTCATCTAGTATGACCTCATTTTAACTTAAAAAAGTTTTACATTTATTTATTTACTTTGAGAGAGAGAGTGAGAGTGAGAGAGTGCACATAAGTGGGGGAAGTGCAGAGAGAAGGAGAGAGAGAATCCCAAGCAGGCTCTGCGTCATCAGTGCAGAGCCTGATGCAGGGCTCAAACTCAGTAGCCATGAGATCAAGAGTCCGATGCTTAACTGCCTGTGCCACTCAGGTGCCCTGACCTCATCTTAACTTGATGACATCTGCAAAGACCCTATTTCCAAATAAGGCCACATTCATCAGTATGGGGGTTAGGATTCCAATGTATCTTTTTTTGGGAAACACAGTTGTGTGATAACAGAGCCCTGTGAGGACTAACATGGAATGATTTTATTGGCCAACCCTGTTCCCAACACCAGCCAAATCAGCCTGTTCACTACCCAATGAGCATACCGGCTACATTTCTGCCTCTCAGTTCTGATCAGACTATTATTTCTTTCTGGAAAACCCTCAGCTGCTAAGCCTTGTAACCTTATCCATTTATCCATCCATCTATCCATCCATTCCAAAAACAGTTACTGAGTACCTTTTATGTGCCCCATTTTACTGCTTAGTTCCTATCTAACTCACCTGGGAGTCTACTCCACCCATCTCTCTCATCTCAGCTGAAAGCCATCTCTTTCCTCTCAGCTTATGGCCCCACACTTTTATTTATTAAGCACTGAATCAGGAAAATAGGCCTATATCTTAGTGAATGATTTACAGGCACTACTGCCAATCAACATATTAAAAATAAGTAAAGTTTATTTCCTTCTCTAACAGAGGTCCTTGCCTCTTGCCAGAAATCAATGATCCTTGATTGACTGGCTCATTGACTTCTTGACTGACTCTCATTGGAACCTCACTAGACAAGGTGAAATCTGGCTCGCTACCCTCTGCTGGGAGTGCAGTCCTGCGTTTCTTCACAGGGCTCTCCAGCCCAGGCCCGGGAGACTGGCACCTGGGCTCCTATTTCTGGTTCTTCTTCTCTTCCTATAACCCCAGAGTTCACAGGTTGGATCAGAGCTACTCTGGGCCCACTCAGGCTGCTCACACAGTCCCTACTCCTCGGTGCTGACTCACCCCTGCTTGCCATTTCTCCCAACACCCCCTGTACCTGTGTCGAGGGGAAAGCTGCTTCTCTCTGCTCCATGCTTGAGCACAATCTCCACCCACAGCCTCCACGCCTCCACACTGTGTCCTTGCTGAGCAAGTGTGCCTGAATCCTGCTTGGGACAGATCCCCATGAGGCCCTGGCCATACTGTCCCTCTAATTCTCTCTTCTCTACCCTTGGGTTTCAGCCCAGGGGTTCCTTCCTCAGGTTCCTGTGATACACCCTTGATACATACTTCCCTGTAGCACCTCACAATTGTAATTACATAGCTAATTGCTTAATTAGTTATTTCATGTCCATCTTTTTTGACAGGAAGGAAAAGCAAGGAGGTCAGGGACTGTCTACTTTGTTGATTGCTGTACTGTGCACAGACTGCACACTTAACAGAAATATGTGTTGGCTGGAGAACAGTTAGTGGAGGCATTGCATGGGCCCACGTTCAGTCTGCTGGCCCCTCCTCTGTGATGACGGGCATGATGATGGCACCAAGGGACGAGGGCTTTGCCTGCCTGGGCCTACACAGGCTCAAAGTGGGGAGAAGTGCTCCCGAGAAAGCTGCCTCATGCCTCACTCCAGTCTCCAGGGGCTCTGAAATCCCATCCTGATCTCGTTCGTGCTAATAATATACTGCCTTACTAATAATAATTATGCTGAGTCTTTTTCAAAAGGGCATTTCAGTCAGGGTCTGATATCCCTAACTGAGCATCTGGTGACAAAGTGACCCGGGAGAGATATCAGAGCAAGGAGGTGGCGGAACTGCAGGAAGAAGAATTATTTGAGCTGCAGAGCATGGGGGTAGAGTGGCATTTGAATTATTCCTCCTTCAGCTTAATTAATGCTACAGGAGAATTTCCAGGGGACCAGGACTCAGTTTTATTCTGGCTGCAATTAAAGGGGCTCCCCTCTTTTCCTTGCTTGTCTTCATTCCTCTCTATTTTCCATCCACCCAAGAGATCGCCTGTTACCCAAGCTCAGTGATTGAAAGAAGAGCGAGGAATCATAATTTGAAAACGGCCTCATGAGGAAAGCCACGGATCAGACAGGGAGAAGTATGATTTAAATGTAAAAGCTGCTGGGAACCGTGGGGAGGAGGAGAGCTGGACCTGGGGTCATCGGACTGAAAGCCAACAAACCTTCCTTTCCTTTTTTAAAAAAATTGTAAATGTTTATTTACTTTTGAGAGAGAGAGAGGGTGGGGGGCAGAGAGAGAAGGAGACACAGAATCAGAAGCAGGCTCCAGGGTCTGAACTGTCAGCACAGAGCCGATGCGGGGCTGAAACCCACAGACCGCAAGATCATGACCTGAACCGAAGTCTGACACTCAGTTGACGGAGCCTGTGCCCCAAACCTTCCTCTTTCTAAAGGACAAAGGTCCCAGTCTGCGCTAAAACCTGTCTGGCAGAGGGTGGCCTACTGAGTAGCAGCTTCTTCAAGTTGGAGCTGCAAAGTGTAGACAGGGGTCCTTCTCCTGAAGCCCTGCAGGATTATCTCCAAGAAAATTTGCTGCTTTCTTTGCACCTTTTATGTATTAAGTCTATTATAAGAAAAAAAAATCTAAAGCAGTCCTATAGCACTGAATTCGCAGTAACGAAAAGAATTTGCCAGCTATCACCCTCCATCAGTTTAGGTTGTGTCTGCCTCTGGGGAGTTCAGGGTGTGTGTGCATTTCTCTGTGTGTCTCTGACTATGCTTTGTGCACTGTATGTGTATACTGCACTACCTATGTGTGAGTGTGTGTGTGTGTGCGCACGTTCACGCACACACACGCCTTCTGCATGTGTTGCTGATAAGAGCGGCTCACCATGGGCTTTAGGAAAATTCCCACAGTCTTCCACTCCTGTCATAGAGTCACTTAGCCAGTGTGTCCCCCAGGAGGGCCGTGAATGGCATTGCTGGCCCCTGGTGGAACAGCAAGTCTAGGCAGCCTGGACAGGGAGAAGCCTGTGCTCCCAGCTCTGCCCTGGGTCCCTGGCCATTTCAGGGGACAGAGAGGCAGTTTCACCACTCTTCTGGGGTGTGCCAAAGGGAAGGGGGGTCTCAGTCTGTGTGCAGCACCCACTTTTGTGCAGGCTGGGCTCAGAGCCTGGCACATGGCAGAGAGAGGGCCCTAAGGCTGAGGCTTTGACCCCCCCCCTCAATCTTTTCTCTGCGGATTCCCTCTTTGAAAGACCCCCAAAACCAGTTCCCTAGAGAGAAAAGAACTCTGTATCCCAGGATGGGTGACCCCTCAGGTGTCCTGAACTATTATCTTCCTTCCTCAAGTACTTATTTACTTACAGAAGATGAGGGCCAAAAAAAACACAAAGCAAGAAAACTCTCTCTCGGCACAATCCCAGTGTATGGGCAGCCACTTCACTGATGCCCATGACATGAATATGACTGAGGTGTTAATTTACATGACTTTTATTCTACAGAATGGAAGAATCTCCAGACTGAGGGTAAACATAGATCTCTTTAAGACTCTTTTACAAAGAGTATTATTTTTTAACTCTTTAACACCAACCGCAGGATCTCTAGGGCTGATTAATGTCTTTTGTTTTGTCCCAAACAGCTGATGGATGGGAGAGGGGTTCATATTCTGGGACCTGGGTTAGCAGGGGAGAAATGGCAGGAAAAGCGTGAGGGTCTTGGCCCCGGAAGCAGGTGCTGGTGTGCGGCTCTGGGGTGGGGACCTCCACCGGTACCCTGCCTTCCCAGCCTCCTCAGACGAAGGTGAGGAGGCACAGGGGCTGTGGACAATGCAGAGACAAGGCATCCACGAGTGGCCCCCGGGTCTTCACACCCCCAGGGGTTGAGGAGAGAGGAAGAGTTCCAAGATGATGTAAAATGCATTTCCTTTCCCAGTCTGACAGGATGAGGACTCTGTCAGACTCACTTTGCTTTTAGAAAAATAATTGACATTTCTTGTAATGCAAGTATGTGAAGTAATATACGCTCCCTGAAATAGTCTCAGTTCAGTGGGCCCCCACATGTGGACCCAGGGCAGCGCTATCAGCATCATCTGGGTGCTTGTGTGACTGTGCTTCCTGGGTGCCTACCTCAGACCTATGGATCTGAAACTTGGGGGGGTGGGGCCCAGAAATCCATGCCTTAACAAGCTCCCTGGGGATTCTGGTACGCAGTGAAGTGTGAACACCACCGTGGCAGGGGACACAGTAAATCAGCTGCCTTTTTTCCTGCTCCCTCTGGAGAATTTTTCTCCAGAATCCTTCCATGGCCATCCTATCAAAAGGGTCCTTAATTGTCTTTTGTGACTATCATCTGTTCCTGAGATGCTGCAGGCTCTCTGCTTTATTGTTTTCTGTTTTGGAGTGACTAGGATTAGGGAACGTTAGAGGCTTTTTTATTTTTACCAGTTATCCTTGAGAATGTATGTCTCTGTGTGTCTTCTGTGGGGGATGGGCTCTGAGAGCATGGAAAGCACTCATGGCAGCACAGATGACAGTCCCGTAAGCCGTGACCAGCGCAGGACCTGTCCTGGGGGTTGTTTCTAGTTTATGTCATGTGGAGTCTTAGGAATCTCACAAATTCTCACAAATCCCATTTTATGGATGGGGAGACCTAAGGCCAAATACACCTCTGTAAGCAGTTTGAATCCAAGTCTTTCATTCTTCCTGTCATGCCAAAGAACCATTCTGCCATACCAGAGAGCAAGAAAGTTCTTGAGAGGGTCATTTTGCCCCTTTCCCAGCAGACCTGGCTGAAGATAGGGCTCAAAGGGGTAGAATGATATCATGGAACCAAGGTAAAAGTTTCTGTGAAAGCCAAGGCCCTACAGATTTCACCACAGAACTGACTGTGGCTGGAGCAGATGCCAGCCCCTGGAACCACAGCGAGGATGGAGGCTGCAGCCTAGATAGCATTTCATGGGAGTAACCGGGGAGGATGAGACAAAGGTCCTGCCTCCATTGTGACCCGGGATGACTCAAATTCATCGCAGGGGAATGATGGCCTCTGCAAGCACATGGGGGTGGGGGTGGGGAAGGGGGGCTCATTTCTCACAGCAGGTACAGGATGAGCCATGGGGCCAAGCACCCATAGGGATCACCCCCGAAGAAAGGCTGTCCCTTGTCCCATGGCAGGCGCGGGCCCTCCAAGCCTGGGGCCCAGAGCAGTGCAGGAGGTGAGTCTGACACAGGTGGGGCAGATTCTAGAGGAAGTGGAAGCCGGTCCAGGCAGTCAGCGTGGGAAGGGAGCAGCGGCAGCAGGCAGCGCAGCATGGAAGGAAGATCTGGCAAAGGGAAAGCCCTCATGGAAGGACAAGGGTGTCGCTGGCAAACTGTCTGAGGAGATGGCTTCCGCCTCCTGCCATGAGGGGCAGATGCTCAAGGAACAGCTCTGTTTGAGGTTCACAGAGCGGGCAGAGGGGGGCAGAGAATGCCGGCAGACATTAGAAGAGAAAAAGCAAGGAGAAGGAGGGACCAGCGGGCTTGGAAGGCAGAAAGCATCAGAAGCTGCAGAAACACAGGGTGTGGGAGGAGCCAGGGCCTGAGACTAGACGAAGGAGCAGCAGGAGGGGGCAAAGGGGAAGGGGCTGAGGGAGATCAGAGGCACCTTGAAGACGGCGCTTGGTTCATGATGAAACAGGGAGGCCTGCAGGGAGCAGAGGCTGGAGACTTCTCGGAGAGACAGCCTGAGGCTCTGCGGGATGGGAGAGTTGACACTACTTTGGCAGAAGGAACCTGGTGGAATACTAAGAAGGGAAGATTTTGCTCACAAAGGGATTGGATGGGGACTCTTTCTACTGATGAGAAGAGAAAGCAAGCCAACCCATCTAGGGCTTTGGACTTAACCCGCAGAAAGCCACCAACCATGCAGAGAAGATTTGTGGGGTCCTGGTGGGGGTGTGTCTACCAATGCGAGCTGATAAAGGGTGAAAATCGGGTTTGTGAATATGTGTGTGGGCCCCATATACAAATAGTTAATCAAAGATGTGGCACTTTTCCTGGTACGTGTGAGCTTTTTTTCCCTTCTTGGTAACAGAAGACAGGACCAGTCACAATCAGAATGTGACCTGTGAAGTCAAAAATGCTTGTGTCCTCCCCAAATGTATGTGTTGAAGCCCTAACCCCCAGTGGGATGGTATTTGGAGGTAGGGCCTTGGAGAGGTAACTAGGTTTAGATGAGGTCATCAGGGTGGGACCCTGATCAGTGTCCTTATAGGAAGAGGAAGGGAGACCAGAGCTCTTGCTCTCTCTACCACGTAAGGATGCAAGGAGAATGTGACCATCTGCAAGCCAGTAAGAGGACTCTCTCCAGGAGCCAAATCTGCCAGGACCTTGATCTTAGACTTCCCAGCCTCCAGAAGAACTGTGCCAAATCAATGTCTATTGTTCAAACCATCTAGATTATGGTATCTTGTTATGGTTGCCCACACAAGCTAAGACTTTAGGAATGTTAATTTGAACCCTTGTAAATCATACAGGTGTATGAGCCCAGCCCTGCTCATATATCTGTCCCTCTTTTTTTTTTTTTTTAATATATTTTTTTAAATTTATTTCTAGGAGAGAGAGAGAGACAGCGTGAGCAGGGGAGGGTCAGAGAGAGAGGAGTCACAGACTGAAACAGGCTCCAGGCTCTGAGCTGGCAGTCAGCACAGAGCCCGATGCGGGGCTCGAACCCACGAACCGCGAGATCATGACCTAAGCGAAAGTCGGACGCTTAACCGACTAAGCCACCCAGGCGCCCCTATCTGTCCCTCTTAATGGGAGGGAATGTTACCAGCAGTTAAGAACTCCTTAGGTTAGGGGGTTTACTCCAACCATAAGAAAGCACAAAGGAACAAATTCTATCTGTTCATTATTCCGGGAGTCTGGTGGGAAGGAAATGATCCTGGGGCTAGAAATAGCAATTTAGAGGAGGAAGACCTGGGGAAAAGTATGGTGGAGAATTAAGACAGAATGAGAGATGAAAGCTGAGAGCCAAGTAGGGAAAACTAGAAAAGTTTAATAGCTATTAATGAGGTCTTCACTTATAAAGTAAAACAAGACGTATTAGAAGATGATGATGTGAAAAACGTCTTGAAAGAACGGCATGAAATAGGGGAATTAAGACGGAGTATAAGACAGAGTACAGTGGTCTTAAGGGTTGTTTTAGGGAACTGCTGATTCAGGGTAACAAGGGGAAGCCTCCAGTTTTGGTGTGAGGGGGTGTGCTTCTAACAAACAGACTCTCTGGTGAGTAAAACAAAATATAAGAGAAGAGGAAAGAAAAGGAAGTAAGATAAAGGAAAACGGCCTGAGCATTCTAGAAACTGAACAGCACAAGGTGAGTTTCACCTTCTGCAATTTTGCTCTAAGGAGTCTGTCTGCCCTGTGGCAAAAACTCCGCTGAAAATCCTCCCCACCTCACCCCCCCCCGCCCCTTCTGGCTGGAGGAACCAAGGGAAGGACCCCAGGATAATCAGGGGTGCTGGAGACTTGGGGGTTGGGGTGACTCCCTGGAAAGAAGAGAGCCGGGGAGAGGGAATCTCAACCTCTGGATATGAACTTCCCCTGATGCTCTGGCTGACCCCTGAATCACTCAATTATGAGACAGACTGAAAACCACAGGACATGAAATCTGAGCGGTTTCCCCCTGCAGACGTGACAGTTTGCAGGTTGCCCGGTTAAATCAGAAACATTGACACTTTTTGGATCAATGTATCAGCACCTAGAGGCTCTACATTGTAACATACATAATGTACATAATCCCCAACTATTAGATATATAAAGAGCCAGGGAGGGGTGCCTAGGTGGCTTAGTTGGTTAAGCATCTGACTTTCGCTTAGGTCATGATCTCGCAGTTCGTGGGTTCGAGCCCCGCGTCAGGCTCTGTGCTGACTGCCAGCTCAGAGCCTGGAGCCTGTTTCAGTCTGTGACTCCTCTCTCTCTGACCCTCCCCTGCTCATGCTGTCTATCTCTCTCATAGAAATAAAAAATTAAAAAAAAAAAAAAAGATTAAGAGCCAGGGAAATGTGACCCATTTTCATGGGAAAGAAGGATGCCAACCTCAGGATGACCTTGGCTTCTTTTTAATTTTATTTATTTATTTTGAGAGAGAGACAGAAAGAACGGAAGAGACACAGAGAGGGATAGAGAGAATCCCAAGCAGGCTCCCCATCACCAGTGCAGAGCCTGACGTGGGGCTTGAACTCACAAACAATGAGATCATGACCTGAGCCAAAACCAAAAGTTGGGTGCTTAACCGACTGAGCCACACAGGTGCTCCAGAATGATGTCAGTTTTAAAGCAGCTATTACAGCCATGCTCAGTGAAGTAAAGTAAGATATGCTTATGATGCATAAAAATATAAAAAGCCCCAGTTGCTAACTGGAAATTATAAAAGAAAGATTAATAAGAAATTATAAAGCTAAGAAAGACAATATGAGGGAAAAAAATCACTAGAGGAACTTTCTGTTAGTAGAATGGAGATGGCAAATGAAAGAATCAATGAACTTAAAGATAGTTATAAGGAAGAGAGGAAAAGTTTGGAAAAGAACGAGCGGAGTCTCCAGAGCCTGTGGAACAATTTCACAGGTTCTACATACAGGTAATTGTATTGTAGGTGGTGTCATTGCTTTGAGCCACTCTCAACCTGTATTTTTTCCTCTATGTCTTTATATATTAAAAAACCCCAAGTTCACACCAATACCTTCAATTCCAATTCAACATTACATCATTCATTTTAGTTTTCACGTTTTCCATACTTGTACCTCCTTTCCCAATAGCTCCCATTATCACCAATGTAATTTCCTCATCTCCTTGCAAATAGCTAATATCCCAACGTTTCTTGGCTGCTGGCGCTCTCCCACATGGCTCTAGGTACCTAGTAAGGATGCTTCCCTTGCTCAACACATCTACCTCAACTGTGTTTGCCAAGTGGCTTTTTGGTGAAAGATAAAAGGAAGAAAGGCAATAAAGTGCTTTGTTTCCCTTCTTGAAAGAAGGGAATAGAAGACTTTAGAAGGGAAAGGCAAGAAAAGAGCCAGTTTATTTTTCTAAAATGAAAATTCATCACCGTGGGATCATGTGTACCTATCTGTGTGTGTACACACACACACACACACACACACACGCACACACAGAGCCCTGGAATGACTTCATTGTGCTGAGGCTCTGAAGTCCATCACAGGAGTCTAGGAGGCTGCTGCTCACCTCCTTGGCCGCTTTCCTCCTCTTTTCCCAAATTGTCAGCATAGGGGTCCTCCATCAGCTCCTTTAATGTTCCTTTTTTTTCCTGTTACCACAGGGCCTTTGTATGTGCTATTCCTGTCTCTCAGTGTTCTAACCTCTCCTTTCATTTGGGTGACTTATTCTTCAAATCTCTGCTGAAGCAACATCTCCTCTTCAGGAAGCTCTCCTTAATTCCCCTAGATATGGTCGGATTATATTGTTATTTATTGTTTTGTTCATGTTCTCATAGAACACAATGGCTCTTTTCTCCGTTGGTCATTATGCACTTATTTATGTCTGTGTCTGACTAATGTGTCCTTTCCTCATTAAACTGTGAGTGATGTGAGAGTAGCAACAATAACAATGTCTCTTTTTGATCTTGAATGTGTCCCTGCCCTGTGGCCAGTACGGGCACATGGCAGCAGCTCAATACACACTTTTCATGCAAATAAATTCTTTGTATTTTTATTTTTACTCTTTTTTTTAATGCTTATTTATTTTTGAGAGAGACAGTATGAGCAGGGGAGGGGCAGAGAGAGAGGGAGACACAGAATCTGAAGTAGGCTCCAAGCTCTGAGCTGTCGGCACAGAGCCTGATGCGGGGCCTGAACTCAAGAACTGTGAGATCATGACCTGAGCCAAAGTTGGATGCCTAACCAACCATGCCACCCACACGCCCCATGTCTATTTTGATTAAAAGGCAAAAAATGGAGAAATAATATGATAAATACCATGAGACAGGTGAACATAACAATTGTGGAGGATCCTGAAAGCTCTTAGGTCTAGGAGTTTATATGCTTTATCAGTTAGAAGAACAACAAAAACCACAATGAATGGTCTAACTAATATATACAAGAACATCATATGGGAAATCCTTCACATAAAAAAATTTTAATGTAAGGCATAAATGTTATAATTTAGGCCATATATGACATAATAAAGGCCATGTATGACAAGCCATGGCTAATATCATACTCAACAGTGAAAAGCTGAAAGCCTTCTAAGAGAAGGATAAAGACAGGATGCTCACTCTCCCTATTTTTATTCAACATGGTATTGGAAGGCTGAGCTAGAGGAATTAGGCAAAAAAAAGAAATAAGAGGCATCCAAATTGGAAAGGAAGAAGTACAGCTGTATTTGCAGATGACATGATCCTATATATAGAAAACTCTAAATGCTCCACCAAAAAACCTGTTAGAACTAATAAACGAATTCAGTAAAGTTGTAAGATACAAAATTAATATACAAAAATATGTTGCATTTTAACACACGAATAACAAACTATAAGAAAGAGAAATCAAGAAAACAATCCCATTTACAATTGCATCGAAAAGAATAAAATACTTGGGAAAAATTTTTACCAAGTACATGAAAGACCTGTACCCTGAAAACTACTTTTAGATTGATGATGAAACTGAAGAAGACACAAAAAAACGGAAAGCCATTCCATGGTTATGGATTAGAAGAGCTAATATTGTTGAAATGTCCATCCTACCTAAAGCAAAGATTCAGTGCGGTCTTTATCAAAATTTAAGGACATTTTTTTTTATAGAACTAGGACAAATTATTCTCAAATTTACATCGAACCACAAGGAAACCTCAAATAGCTAAAATAATCTGGAGAAAAAAGAACAAAGGCAGAGGTATCGTAATCCTTGATTTCCAACTATCCTGCAAAAGCTATAGTAATCAAACAGTATGGTATTGGCAAGAAAACAGAAACAGAATAGAGAACTCAGAAATAAACGCATGCAAGTCTGATAATTAATTTATAACAAAGGAGCAAAGAGTATACAGTGAGGAAAAGGCAATCTCTTCAATAAAGGGTGTTGGAAAAACAGGACATCTACCTGCAAAGAATGAAATCGAATCACCATCTTATAACATATACAAAAATCAGCTCAAAATGGATTAAAGACTTGAACGTAAGACCAAAAGCTGTAGAACTCCTAGAAGAAAACAGGTGGCAAGCTCCCTGACATTAATCTTAGCAATGTTTTATATTGGATCTGGATTCAAAGGTAAGGGAAACAAAAACAGAAACTAATGGTACCACATCAAACTAAAAAGCCTCTGAACATCAAAAGATACCATCATCAAAATGAAAAGGCAGGCTACAGAATGGGAGAAGATATTTGCAAATCATGTATCCAGTACGGATTAATATCTAAATATATAAAGAAATCAAACTCACTATCAACAACAAACAATTAAAAATGGGTGAAGGAGGTGAATAGACATTTTCCCAAAGAAGACATACAGATGACCAAGAGGTACATGAACCTTGAAAATGCATCAACAAAACAGGATGGAATGAAGAATGAACAGAGGGATAGATCAGATGGACTGGTTATATAATAAATCAGACAGAGCATGATAGTCATTCTAAAACCTAGGTGGTGGGTAATGGCTATGCTCTGTAAATTTTATCAAGCTCTCTATATGCTTGAAAATTTTCCAAAATGAAATCTTGAGAAAAATAAATAAATTTCAGGTGTACTTAATATTTAAGTATAGAGCAAAACCCCCAATAAGATAGCACAGGAAAAAAAGCACTTTATAACCCTGGAGTGAAGAGAGATTTTTAAATAAATCAGAAAACCCAAGAAAACATAGAAAAGATGCATATCTTTGACTGTACAAGAGAACAGATGCCTATTTTTGACTATAAGAATATTAACCTTTTTTGGACGCCAAAGGATATCATAAACAATATCCAAAGAACAACAGATGGGGTAAGGGGAAACTAACTGTATCATATATGGAGACATAGGTTTAACAACCCTAATGTAAAAAGGCTTGTTATAAATTCCAAAGAAAACAGCATGCAACCCAGTAGAAAACAGGTAAAGGCATGTACATACAATAAACAGAAGAGGAAACATGAATCCCACTAACTGTGTGAGAAGACAGTAAAGTAGTACCCCAGCAGTCAGGTGAAATGCACACTAAAACAAAATGAAGTATCGCTTTTCATCTTTGGACTGACAAATTGGTAAAGATCGATTGTCCTTGGTGCTGGTAAGGATGTTGGAAGATGGTCACCATACGTTCTCAGTGGAGTGTAAATGTTCACAAACTTAGAGAAAAGCAGCTTGGCAGGAAGGATGCCCCTGAGACATGCACGTCAGGACAACAGGCATAGTATGATCCCACTGTTATAAAATAAAAATCTTCTAATTTTTGGGCAATGAGGCAGGTGTGAAAAGAGACATGCCTAACTATTAAACTCAATGCTTCGGGACAGGTGGTGGTAAACTATGGCCTGAGCGCCAAATCTATCAGGTCGCCTGGATTTTTATAGCCCATGAGCTAAGAATGGTATTTACACCTTTTTAAAGGGTTACCTAACTATCTACACAATATCCTCTAGGCTGCCTCTTAGCTAACAAAGCCTAACATACTTACTATATGGCCTTGAAGGAAAAGTTTACTGATCCCTGCCTTGGGAGATTATGGTTTCTTGGTTACCTTTTTTCCTCTTCTCTGTATTGTTTTTATTTTTATACTAATATACTGGGAGTGAACGTAAGGAGACAAGAAGAAACCAAGAAGACACTTAGGAAAACCAGAAGGGACCAGGTGAAAGACAATGGTGCTTTGGAATAAGGTGGGGGGCTGCAGAGATGGAAAGAAAGGCAGATTTTATCTGAATCTATGGGAGTTGCCGAGGGATTGGACATGGATGGTAAGGCAGAGAGAAATCAAGGTTGACTCCTAGGTTTCAGTCTTTCATTGAATTGGTGCAACCACGGAGCTGGAAAAACTGGGGTGGGAAATAGAGACCAGGAGCTCTGCTTTGGACCTCTCATGGTTGGGACTGGAACTGTGTGAACCAGACGACTAGACAGAGGCGATGAGAGCTGCCTGGGCTGTGGAGGGGGAAGCTGAGTGGCAAATGCCTATGAAAGAGCACTCATCATGGAGATGGTACTTTAAGCTGTCTGGAAGCACTAGAGACAAAGAGGAGGGGACCAAGGGTCTGCCTGGTGACACAGTACCCAACCCCACCGGCGCCCACTTCTGCAGATGGACGTCTCTGACACCACGGTCCAACTGCCCGGATTCCTCCAAATCACCTCTTCCAAAGTGTCCTTTTCCCATTGGCCAAGAACACCGTGGCTTCAGAGCAGACACCCTGACCCTTCTTTACAGCCTATGCCCAAATGCTTACCTGGACAACCAGGACAACCAGCTGCTATTGTTTCTCCGTCGGGCACCTGCCTGCCCCGGTGGGAGGTAAGTTCAGCTGGTGGTCCCTCCCAGTGTTCCCTGCCATGGGTCCCCCGCCCAGCCGTGTGCAGCCACTTTTTACTCATGTCATGCTTTTACTGAGAACACCAAGAAGGACTCACCAAGGAGCTGGTGTAGGTGGGGTCTGAGGTGTCGTCCTGGAGGTAGCGGGAAAGGCCAAAGTCAGACACCTTGCATACCAGGTTACTGTTGACCAGGATGTTCCTAGCGGCCAGGTCCCGATGCACATAGTTCATCTCGGCCAGGTACTTCATGCCCGCGGCAATGCCCCTGAGCATCCCCACCAGCTGGATCACCGTGAACTGCCCATCGTTTTGCTGTAACAAGACACAAAGGGCCCTGGGATCAAGATGGGTTTCTGGGGTTAAACAGAAGCTGCGGTGCCACGACCCTGCTGCTTGTCAGCCTCCGTCCCTGACTGGCCGTACTACTCACGTCTCCCTCCGCCCTCCCCACCTCATCCCTCTCCTTGAGTGCTCTGCTCTCTCCTCCTTGCCTTGCCGACCCTGTCGATTCCACCTCCGAAGTACATCTCAAAGCCATCCACACCTCTCCATCTCCACTGCCTCCCTTCTAACCAAGTCGCCATCATCCATCGCCTGTAACAGCCTCCCCGCACCTGCCCCCCGCCATCCATTCTCTACACAGCAGCTAGAACCATCTTTGTAAGACATAAATCAGGCCATGCCACTCCCTGGCTTCAAGCTCTACAACAGCTGCCCTTTCGTTGCATTAAGGAAAAACTCCAAACTCAGCATGGTTCATGGGACCCCGGGGGAATCAGCCACCACCTCACCTGCCAGCCACAGTGACTGGTGACCTCTCAGTCCTTTCCCAAGCCAAGCTCTTCCTTCTTTGGAGCCCCTATACCTGCTATCCCCTCTGGTCTTCCCCACAATCAACACTTACCTGCCCTTCAGGTCTCCACTAAGTGTCCCTTCTTCAGAGAGAATGACTCTATAACAACCTCCCCCTCCAAATATGACTATAGCATTTTCTTACTACCTTCCTGTCTTTCATGGATTCTCTTATTTTTCTTCTTAGCACATATCACAAGTTTTAGGTATGTATGTGGCACACCTACCCATCGGCCTCTACTGCTTGGCTCTGAAGACAAAACCCTCTCTCCTGTCATCATTGTACTCCCAGTGCTAGGAACTTAAAATAGAGAGAGCTCAATAAACATGCACTCCATTAATGACTGCTACATCTCTCCCTGTTTCCAGAACTAAATGCTTAAGATGTCTTCCTTGGGTCCTACCAGAGGTGTCAGTCTTGACGTTGGGATAGCCATAAAGACCTCAAAGGGTAAGTGGCAGGAGAAACACACACACAACGTACAGCATTGACCCTCTTAACGAACGGGAGCCAACCTACAGTGTTGCCCTCTCTCCAGTCACTGGTGGGCTCACTGTTTCCTGGGTGGATGCTCTCCTTCAAGGTTTGACGACAGACGTCAGTGATTGTATCAGCCTTCCTCCTGCCCCCCCCCAAAGCCCTTGGGTCTTGGCTTCTGCACACACTGGTTACATCAATGGATGCTGTGCTTTGCTGCCAATAACATGTTTTCTCTTCTAGGCCAGCCCCAGCTGCTCCATCGAAGGGCTGTAAGTAGTGTTCTGTTAAGTAAGCTTGGCCCAGGCATTGAGATGCTTTGACTGGGGGAGAGGTGAGAGGAGGCGGAACACCCTGGGTCTAGTCTAAGTTACTGCTGGACACAGACCCTGGGCAAGGCAGCCACTCCCCAGCGCCCTTCTGTGAAACACAGCAGGCATAATAGTGCACAGCTCCCATTTACTAAGCACCCATTGCATGTGAGGTGATACACAACACATTCATGTGTACTACCTCACTTATGTATGAGACACATCTATGCATGAACTTCTACAAAAGCATTTTCCATGCAAAAATAAATATGGAAAATAAAACAGCCATTGCAAAAATAACCCTGTTTATTAGAGAAAACCCTGCCAATCAAGTGGTATAACTATGACAGTGTGAATGTTGAAGACTTCCTCCTGCAAGATTGCAAGCCTGGGTCTGTGTTCTCGAACTTTGCCCCTTGATCAATCAGAGTGAGCAAACTGATCCTCCCTTCATGCGTTCCTCAGATCCGTCCCAGAGCAGGACCCCCAAACACACTGGGATCGACACACCCCAAGCTCCAGGCTGGCCATTTCTAACTCAAACCTTAACCACCTCCCAGCCTGCCTGGAATGCTTCTCTGCAATATTTTCTCCTAACCAACTCCAAAAGGAAGTGCAGATCTGCTTTCTGGAAACTCTGACTGTCGTTCAGCACATGGCGCCCATCTGCCAGAGCTGGATGTGCTGTGAGTGATACGAATGCTCCTCCTTGCTAATGAACTTCAATCAACACCTCCTCAAGAAGTTAGCCAGGCTTTTGCGAACACCATTCATTTTCTCTAAGTAGTTCTCTGGGGACCTGCCTCCCCAGAAAGTTGTCATGCAACTTCTGTATGTTGGAAAATGTATCTCAGCTACAAGTCACAAGGGTTACATTTTTCCAATTCAGTTTGTTACTTCCTCTCTGTAAGTGTAGACAACAATGTAGTTAAAAATGAATGTCTCCCATAAGAAGCCCGCTTGTAGATAGATTCTGGGGAGGGGATCGGTGGTGGTAGTAAACAGCTCTGGGAAGAGAAATGTTGGAAGAATGTGTGGCAATAGATCTATTTCTACTTTAAATCACTGAAGCCTTCATGGAGCAGCTTTACCATGTGATTTGTTTTAATATTTAGGTCAGTCGCCCTTATAGTTTCTGGGGTGAGCAAAGGCTAAGAAGTAGTTAAAAGTCCAGGCTTTTGGGGCACTTGTGTGGCTCAGTCAGTTAAGCATCTGACTTGGGCTCAGGTCATGATGTCACAGTTTGTGGGTTTAAGCCCCATGTCAGGCTCTGTGCTGACAGATCAGAGCTTGGAGCCTGCTTCAGATTCTGTCTCCCCCTCTTTCTCTGCCCTTCCTCTGCTTGTGCTGTTCTCTCTCTCGTTCAAAAATAAAAAAATAAACATTAAAAAATAAAGTCCAGGCTTTGGAGACAGACAGACCTGCACTGGACCCAGGCTCTGCAGCTCACTGGCTGTGTGCCCTTGGCATGTTAAATCCCAGGGCCATCATTCCCATATCTGTAAAATAAGAACATAGTGTCCATTCATCATAGGATTTTGGTGAGGTTAAATGAGACAATATATGTGAAGGGGCTTAGCTCGGTGCCCATGAATACTAAGACAGCAATGATTGCTGGTATTATCAGCCAAGCCATGTCTCACAAATCGGCTCTCCCTGAGCCTGGTGAGAGAGTCTGAGGACACTGGCTGCCAGGACTTGGGTTCTCTGCAGCTTCCTGGTATGTTAGGGACACATCTTAGGATCCCAGACATAGGAGAACCTCGTCCCTGGGGCATTCTGAGCTCCACAGGTTGGCATCTGCAGTAAACCCCCAAACTTCCACACCCCAGCTATAGCAGTGGATGACTGGGGCCTAATGATGCAGGCCTGAAATCTGGGTCATTTGTTACCTAAAATGATTTCTTCTATTTCTTGACTTTTGAATGGCAAGTCATTCTTGATGGAATATGTTTGATCCTCCTTTGTGAAAGGCAGGCAACAGTTTATTGCTTTTCAGAAAAGACGAAGTCCACAAAGTTTAAGTGATCAGCCTTAAATTATTCTGTGTGGCTTTGATTTATCACAAGAATCTAAGTCCAGGATAGCAAATTACTTCTGCACTGACATTCCATCTGTGATCAACTGGTAACGCCTTCCTCAAATGTGTGGAGAAGGCTGTGTAGAAGCTTTGTAGCAAAAAGTGACATGGTTGATTAATGATGTCTGCCAGGGTCATAGAAAAAGAAAGTAGAGACATGTGTACCTCAAATATGCTACTCTTATTTGAATCTTTAAATTCCCGTCCAGGGCCTTTTCCATGGAATATGCTGACTTTGTGATGGCAACATATTTTCTTTAGAACCTGCAGGGTAATCACGTTTCCTGATAAGACAGGATCCCGCCTGTTGAGTTCATAATCCTGGTAAAACCTAAAGACATAAACCTATTAAGATTCCCTGACACATTCAACTGTTTTAAGTTCAGTTCATTGGTCTAACTCCCCAAGAAGAACCTTCAAAGAGAGGAACATCAGCATACCAAGATGTATGCGTCAGAAAAAGCCCAGTTTTCTCAGTGACTCTGGGAAGGGATCAGGCTCCACGCTGATCACACAGTAAAAAGCAGTACAGAGAAGAAATACAGCACAGTGAAGTGATTTAAACTTTCCTCCCTTCATGAAGTGCTTTCTGCTGAAATTGCTTTTTGGCAAATTCACTGAAGCCACTTGCTGGCCCTTTTATTAGGCAGGAAGGATTTAGGTATTTCAACTTTCATTGACAAATCCACTTCAGGAAATGAAACCCTTATTTGATTTGTTTGAAGAGAATGAATCATAGATTTTTTTTTAACTGTAAGAACCCTACCTTTCAAGATCATTCAATTCCAATGCCTTTAGTTTATAGATTGGGAAATTGAGTTAACAGATTTGCTAAAGGCCACCGGTGACTCATGGCAGAATGCAAAGCAGAACCTAGGTCTCAGGAGGTCGAGTCTGGCATTCTCCTCCTGATCTCTGGGTTATGGTCATGCACTCCAGCCCGTGAATGAGCCTCCCTGATAAGAAATGTCTGCATTTGATAGTTCTCAGTAACTTTCAAGGGTCCTCCAGTTATGACCATCAGTGGATGACCCAGCAGCAACTACAAGGCCAAGCAAGGCAAGAAGGGTCTACAGAGCATGTTGACCTTCTTGGCTATGGCACGGGACATTGAAGAGGGCTTCAGGGGCCATTCCTAAGATCATGCGAGAGACACCAGTGCCAACAGGATCTATTATGGATTTGTATGCTACACAATCCATGACACAGACATTTAAAAACATGGATAATACTGAACCTATGGAATGTGTGGTTAGAAAATAAGGCGTTTCTAATCCTTCCAGAAGATGAAGGATTCTAAGTCCTGCAATGGGAGACAAGCAGTGGGTGGGCTGCAAGAAGCCAGTGTGCCCACTGGATCCCCAGTGGCCACAGCCTCCCAGACACAGGCCCAACACTGGAGCTCCAGCCACTCTCCAAAGCTGCTGTGCCCAGTGTAAACAGTGTGTGTGTGTGTGTGTGTGTGTGTGTGTGTGTGTGTGTGTGTGTGTGTGTGTGTGTCTCGGGGCAAGGGCAGTTGCACAAATTGAGGACTAACTCTTTTCCTTTCTTCTCTGAATGGTGAGCCTAAAATTATACTACTTCCCAGAAGATGGACCCTGCAGAACTGAACTGATGACCTACTTTTCAATTTTACCAAGCAGCAGATACATCAATTAATGTTGCTATGCTCCAGGGTTTGGTAGTAAGGCTGAAATTAGATTTATAGATTACCTGTCTCCATGCCGTGCGAGGAGTCAGAAACGCTTCATTTCCCCTCTCCTCTTGGCGTAGCCTGCCCCGCCACTCCTTACTTGCCATCCCTTCTCCTCTGCCTCTCTGTGTTCCCCTCTTGCCTCTGGCTCTTCTCCCACCCCCAG
This sequence comes from Proteles cristata cristata, assembly GCA_017311185.1. Classification (NCBI taxonomy): domain Eukaryota; kingdom Metazoa; phylum Chordata; class Mammalia; order Carnivora; family Hyaenidae; genus Proteles; species Proteles cristata. The sequence continues at coordinate 228,321 of JAESUZ010005476.1, forward strand.
GCCTCATCATCATGACAAATACTGGTGTTCACCATGTCTGCAGGTCTTGGGCCTCGCATGGAAATAGGTCTGTATGGAGCATCAGTGTAGGGTTTTGATTCTCTGCAGTCTCCTGAGAATGAATTTCCTTGTTCCCTCCATGTTTCAGGGAGAAAGTCTGATCACAGGCTTTAAATCGTGTTGTGACTCTGAGAAGTTCAATCAAGTAACTTACAGGAAATAAATGACTCCTAAAACGGTCTGGAGGCTGGTCCCAGAAAGTCCTTTTTCTCCTAACATGGTCTTCTGTTCACATTTAGTCAGCTGTCTTCACGAGAAGATCCCTGGTCATGAACAAATGCCACCAGGGAAGCACAGACTCTACTCGACTCTGACATGAGAGGTCCGGCCACAAGAACAAGAGACCATGGACGCTCAGGATGAGTACATTTCCCCTGCCATTCCCACACATTTTTGTGCCAGAAATAATTTTTCATGGCTTTTAAAAAAAAAATCCAAGTAGCATTTATCAGGTGCTCACTGTGTTAGGCACTAGGGGTTTCAAAATAAAAGGCATGGCACATACCCTCAAGGAGCCTATACCAGGCAAAGTACATCTGCCCCATTCATTGTCCCCGCACATCCCCTCATTCAAAAATAAGCCACTATTGCCTAATAACCCAGAGGAGGCAAAGGTGAGTGTTCACCCTGCCAAGGTAGTTTCAGTATGTGCAAATGCAGCCTCTAGACAAGTTCCCTGGCTACCCTTTCACACTGCAGCCCCAAGCCCTGCTTCTGAGCTTTGGAGTCACCACCAGCTGCTGGACGGTTAACAGACAGGCCATGCTGGCCCTGAACTCTGAATACACAGCTCAGTTGTTCTGTCATACCTGCCTCTTCCCCTGTCTGTCTGGTGGGTTCCTCATTCTCCAATATCAGATCATTCTTCCTCCTCTTTGAAGCCTTCCCTGGCTTCCCCAGGAAGATTTCAGTTCCTCCAGCCTTATGACACCTCTTTACACCACACACAGAACAAAAAGCAGAATCTAGGCAGATGATTGCTGGGCACTTGGGGCACGAAGGTCCTCAGAGCAGGGACCTCTGTGGCAGGTTGTAGTCTCCAAGGGGGGGGCACAATAGGCCCTCCCATCCCTTATGTGTAAGACAACATCATGCTGCTGTCCCCCATTTCCTCCCCTTGGATCTGGAGAGTCATATCACAGTAGTTGAAGGGTGCTGTGGGGCTTGAAGCTAGGTTCCAAGAGTGGCACAGCCTTTGCCTTCTCGTGGGATGTTTGTTCCTGGGACCCAGCTTGCTGCAAGGAAGCCCAAGCAGGCCACCTGGAAAGACACCAGTTGACACCCAATATCAACTGTCAGACAGATGAGTGAGTGAACGTTTGGATGATTCCGGGTCCCAGATATTGAAGTGCCCCAGCTGATCCCACATGGAACAGAGATCTCCCCACCGAGCCCTGCCCACACTGCAGACTCACAAACAAAATAAATTGTGCTAAGCCACTGAACTCTTGCGTGATATGCTACATAGCAGTAGAGCAATGTTGCTTTCATTTCTGTAGGCCCAGCACCCAGGATGGGGCGTGACCACAGTGCTCACCCCATGAATATTTCAAGACCAAGTATATGAATGATCCTTTGATCTGCAGCCGCAGCTACTGTTTGGTAGCTCTGGTGACATGCACAGCCTGCCACTTGGTATTACCCTGAAGTCCTCACTCAGAAGGCCATGCTCCATTGTGATGCTGCCCGTGTACTCTCTGCTCTCAAGCCTCAGCTGAGGCAGGACTCGCTCACTGGCCTATGCTCAGTCAGCTGCCACTCCGCAGGCATCAGCATCATGGCTGTTCTCACTCACCCCTGCTCTGAGGAACTCTGTGATGTCCCTTAGAAATGAAAGTGACTCCAGCATGACTCCACATGAGCATGTTTTGACAACAATCACTTACAGACCCTGCCATCAGCGGCCTGGAGGTACCCCCACCTCTGCTGTAGGTTGGAGCCACATTGCCTTGTCACTACCCCTTCAGAGGGCGGGTGGCCCGGGAATCAGACAAGGGCAGACTGTTGTATCTCTGAGCTGCAAATGAAGGGAGCAGGCGGGGAGAGTGCTTCCTCTGTGCTGGAGAAAAGGCAGAGATGGCCACTGGCGTCTGTGTGAATCACACAGGGCAGCATAGCAGCTGAAGTCTCCTCAATCTCCGTGATTCATGCAGATGCCGATGGCCATTCTTCACCTGCCTCTATTCATCCAACAAGTATTTATCGAGGCCCTACTCTACGCTATCCTCCTTCTGAGGGGTCCACAGGCTCCTCTTTGTTCTACCCTTTCAGGAACAGATCTGTCACCCTCGCGAACATCTCCAACGCCCACCCACATTTCATCAGGCGATTCCTATGTGGCAGCTCACCCTCATGCAGACGTGTCTGCCCAGCATTCAACACTGCGAACGTCACCCAGACCCCGGAGCCGCTCTTACCCTGAGGAAAGAATCCAAAGCACCGTTCTCCATGAACTCCGTGATGATCATGACGGGCCGACTCTTGGTGACCACGCCTTCCAGGCGAATGATGTTGGGATGGTCAAACTGGCCCATGATGCTTGCTTCACTCAGGAAGTCCCGGCGCTGCTTCTCCGAGTACCCAGCCTTCAATGTCTTGATGGCCACATAGATTTCCCTCTTGCCTGGAAGTTTCAAACGCCCCTTATATACTTCTCCAAACTCCCCTGCAATAAGAATGCAATCATCACTCATTTCCTTCTCAGTCTGTGGAAGGACAAGGGAAGGAAGCTTACCAGGAACAATAGTGCTCCAAGTGGAACCAAAATTAAAGTGACAGAGATGGAAATAATGTCCTCTCATTTTATTTTTTTAGAGATTTTTAATGTTTTTTTTTAATATTTTATTTATTTCTAGGAGAGAGAGAAAGAGAGAGAGCGTGAGCAGGGGAGGGTCAGAGAGAGAGGGAGTCACAGACGGAAACAGGCTCCAGACTCCGAGCTGGCAGTCAGCACAGAGCCCGACGCGGGGCTCGAACCCACAAACCGCGAGATCATGACCTAAGCGAAAGTCGGACGCTTAACTGACTAAGCCACCCAGGCACCCCTGTTTATTTGTTTTTGAAGGAGAGAGAGACAGAGCATGAGATGGAAAGGGTCAGAGAGAAAGGGAGCCACAGAATCTGAAGCAGGCTCCAGGATCTGAGCTGTCAGCACAGAGCCCCACAAGGGGCTCAAACCACAAGCCATGAGATCATCACCTGAGCCGAAGTCCGACGCCCCCATCCTCTCATTTTAACTGTGATGCCCTGGTCCTACTCAGTTCATGGCAAACACCAAAGCTGTACCAAAATAATGTTTTTTGCCTTAGTTCTTAGAAAGAGTTTGGGTAACTTAAGTCGAATTCCAGAGTATATAGGAGTTTGTTTTTCCTCACATTTGGTTTTTGTGTCCCAGCTGAATGGAAATGAAATGGTCAGTTTCACTTTGGCAGGTCATAATTCATTTTCAGCAGAGCCTGGTACAAGAACGTCCAGGGGCCGGGGGACATGTTCGGGCTCCTTGGCCCTCTGAACGAGATGTTCCTACATTGCCCTCGAAGTTCTGTGTCAATCAGACACCCCAGAAAGCAGACACTGAGAAGTGAGGTGGGGAAGTTAATAGACGCTGTGCAGCAGCATAGCAGGGGAGGAAACGAGATTGGCCAGAGTCCCAGATCACAAGGCTGACCTGACATTATGAAAAGGAAGGAGGATGCAAGAATGGACAAGGAGAGCTCCAGATCGCAATGCAGACTTGGCTGAGGCGGACCGGTCAGCCTCTTCCTCCTCTGGGGAGCTCCGGAGTCAAGAACACCCATTCCAGGAAGGCCTGAGCTCCAGCCTCCCTCCACACTCAGTCCCTGGCAGGGGCTGCAGGGAAGCTGAAGGCCCTGAAGGCGCTGCAGCTGGAGGCTGGCGGCTCCATGCCCTCCTGGCAGCTAAACAGTCGGTGATTTCTACAAGCAAACATGAGCTGCACATCTCCATGGGTGCCACAGCATTTAAACATTTGTGCAGTAAAAATCACTGAGTAAAAACAATTCTGGCAACACTATTTCAGAGCTGCTTTAAAAAATCTGTTGAATCCTGTTAAATGTGCTTTCAAAAGTTATTCTACGACTTAGCCTGGCTTTGTAACTGTTTAGTTATCTTCTTGTAAATGCATCGCTGAAATGCGTGTCGAAGGCCCGACACGAGACACAGGGCTTTCTGCCGGGGGAAGTTTCTCTTTCACCTTTAGCTTCTGGAAGAAAATGAGGGAGCAAACTGTGAGTGGATAAACCACTGGCCGAATTAGGAAAGGAAGTTAACATGACCTCTGTGATTTAGTTGGACGTTTTTTTTTTTTTTTTTTCCCTACTTTGAACGTAATTGGAAGGAAGCTGCACGAAAGGGTTTTTCATGCAAAGCTCCAGGGTCAGTGGAACTTGTTAGAGTCTAGGGCCGGAGTAGAGGTTGGATTCAGCACCATTAGGATGATTTCAATGTGGACCTTAAGACATATATCATGTGTGACGCTGGTTTTGACATTTAATAGAATGCTGCTTTGATGAACGAACTGCTTTAAGTCAGACTGTGTCTCATTCACGTTCACAGCTTGGAGTGCCCACTGATGCCTGGGATGTGGCTGGCACGCCAATGAAAGGTGGTGGTGGTGGGGGGTGTGCTTACTATTCCTTGTTTGGCTTTTGCTTGGTCTGCTCTTGGGTTATAACCTGCTGGAGACTCTATCCCTGCTCTATCCCAAAGAAGTAGAAGTACTAGTATTTAAATTTTTATAAAAGGTTGTTTGCCGCTGCATCTTCTCCAGCAAGATACAGAACGCCCATTACCAGGGGATGGAGGGAGAGTGGTGCGTCCAGCCTGCAGAATGCCAGCAGATACTGAAAACCACTAGAGGAGTCATATGCACTGACTTCAAACATGTCTGTATTATACTGTCAAATGAAGAAAATTATGGAATGGCAATGCAGTATGTTCCCAAATGGAGGGTGTGTGTGGAAGCAGAAGAAAAACAATGGAAAAAATCCATGTAAAATTTATTTATTTAAACTTCAAATTATAGATATGTTTAAAAATGGCTGCCCTACAAGCATAGGAATAGGAGTGGGGAAGTACTGTTAGTCACCTTAATTTAGTTACTTTTAGGTTACTTTGATGTTTGAATGGTTATAATAAGCATTACTTTTGTTGTTCAGTTGAGTAACATTTTTTTAACTTTTAATTTTATTTTTTAACTTTTTATTTATTTTTAATTTTTTTAATGTTTATTTTTGAGAGAAAGACAGAGTCCAGGTGGGGGAGGGGCAGAGAAAGAAGGAGATACACAATCCAATGCTGGCTCTAGGCTCTGAGCTGTGAGCACAGAGCCCGACACGGGACTCAAACCCTCAAACCACGAGATAATGATCTGAGCCATAGTCGGACACTTAACCAACTAAGCTACCAGGAGCCCTGGATTAATTAACATTTTTTTAAATGTACTGCACAGTAGGGGTCTGTCATATATGTGTGCATATGTATATGTACATATACGTGTATACAGTATACATATATGTGCACTTGTCTATATTTGTATACACACATACATGCGTCTACACATATGCATATATATGTGTGTATATATGTCTGATCTACAATATGTGTGTGTACCTGTACATGTACAATCCACCCTTCTGACACCTTGACCTAACCATGAGCTGTATGAATACAAATTGCATATTTGATAAGTATGCCAATTGAAGAATATCAGTTAGTATTTCTTCCTTGTTGCTATAATAATGAGATACATTTTCTTTCAGTAAAAGGACAGTTTAGGAGTCGAGGACATTTTGTCTTAGAGGAGATAGGATACCAAAGTCTACGGACCACTTACTATGTGCCAGGCAATGTGCCAGGCTCTTTGTATGTCTTATCTCACTTGATCTTCATAGCACCCTCATGAGTTGGGTATTACGATGCTCATTTTACTAACAAGGAAACTGGGGCACAAGGAAAACATGCCCAAACCCCACAGCTATGAGTCCGAGCCAGGTTGCTGCCCAGGCCCATCCCACTTCCTGCCATGCCACTCTCGATGGGTGTGCTCAATTAGCAGTGTCACAGGGAACACCGCCGTATGTATATGAAGTCACAGTCAAGGGACCACTGTGCCCCAACTGTGCAGGTCCTGACAGTTCACGTGCAGTCTGTTACAGCAACTCACACGAGGGAACTGCAAACACAGTGGGGCTGTCTCACAGACAAAGGTCACGTTCACTGAAACTTCCTGCCTGGGGTCGGGTGGGGTCAGAATATTTAGGAATTGGAATATTCATCAGTTTCTACATCAGTTTCTACAACAGTGTGTGGAGTCTGGGAAAGGGCTCCAGGTGAATCCCATGTTCTCTACAACACACAAAGGACACCCCAGGTAAGGACGTCTCTCCCGCACCAGTGGTTCCCAAAGTTGGCCACCCACTGCAGTCACCTGGGGAGCTTTCCAAAGTACACAGGCCTGGGTCCCACCTCTGGGAAATCTGATCTGCTGGTCTGGCTTCACCCTGAGCCTGGAGATACTTAAAAGCTGCCTGCAGGATCAACTACATAATTTGTGGGTCAGATCGAGGTGCAAAATGAAATCGCGGGACTCCTTGTTCAGAAATTATGAAGGATTTCAAGGCTATGACAGCAGGGCATTAAACTAAGCATGGGCCCTTCTGAACAAGGTGCTGCCCAGGCGGCTCTGACGTGCAGCCAGGTGGAGCACCATGGGTCTAAAGCACCCAGGCATAGTTCAGATGGATTAGGGAGCTGTCGGAGGCCCCGGAATTCCTGGGGTTTATTACACCACCTTTAGGTCCCTCGGAAAGCAGTGCTGGTATATGGGCTGCCTCTTACAGCACAGTGCCTGCCCCAGAGTGCAGGCTTTATACACTCGGGAGCAGAAGGAAGGAACACAAGAGGGAAGAGACCAATGAAGAAGGTGTGGCTTTGGCAAGTGCTAGCTACATAGAACGGTGTGGCTCACGTGACTTTCTTAACTGACAAATGTTACTTCATTGCTTAATCTTTGCGGCTGACTGGTTTTCAGGTGCACTGCTTCTAATACTTGAGCTTTAAGTTGTATCTTCTGTAGGGGTTTCATCATACAGTTTTTTTAATTTCTTTTTTTTCCAGTTTATTTATTTTGGAGAGTGTGTGTGAGACAGAGAGAGGCAGGGAGGGGAAGAGAGAGGAAGAGAGAGAATCTGGTAGTGCAAAGCCTGACTCAGGGCTCCAACTCACGAACTGGTGAGATCATGTCCTGAGTCGAAATCAAGAGTCACATGCTCAACCATTGAGCTACCCAATCACCCCTCATATAGCTTTTTGTAAAAAAATTATAAAATAGAACTCCCCTATGACCCAGCAATAGCACTGCTAGGAATTTACCCAAGGGATACAGGAGTGCTGATGCATAGGTTCTTCATAGATTTTGAATACTAACTCTTTATCTGATATGTCATTTGCAAATATCTTCATGCAAATAGGAGTGCATGATGCATACATGCATACATGTACATGGCACATGTACCCCAATGTTCACAGCAGCACTCTCAACAATAGCCAAAACATGGAAAGAGCCTAAGTGGCCATCAACAGACGAGTGGATCAAGAAGATGTGGTTTATCCACACAACGGAATACTACATGGCAATGAGAAAGAATGAAATCTGGCCATGTGTAAGCAACATGGATGAAACTTGAGGGTGTTATGCTGAGCGAAATAAGTCAGGCAGAGGACAAATACCATATGTTTGCACATATAGGAGGATTAGGAGGAACTTAATGGTGGGCCATGGGGGAGAAGGGGAAAAATAACTGGGGAGAGGGAGGGAGGCAAACTATGAGAGACTCTTGAATGCTGAGAACTGAGGGCTGATGGGGGTGGGGGAGAGGGGAAGGGGAGTGATGGGCATGGAGGAGGGCACTTGTGGGGATGAGCACTGGGTGTTATATGGAAACCAACTTGACAATAAACTATTTTTTAAAAAATCCTAGAGGATAAAGCAGGCTAAAACCTCTTTGACCTCGGCCGCAGCAACTTCTTACTCAACATGTGTCTGGAGGCAAGGGAAACAAGCAAAAGTGAACTATTGGGACCTCATCAAGATGAAAAAAAAAAAAATCTTCGGGGCGCCTGGGTGGCTTAGTCGGTTAAGCGACCGACTTTCGCTTGGGTCACGATCTCATGGTTCGTGGGTTCGAGCCCCGCGTCGGGCTCTGTGCTGACTGCCAGCTCAGAGCCTGGAGCCTGTTTCAGTCTGTGACTCCCTCTCTCTCTGACCCTCCCCTGCTCACGCTGTCTCTCTCTCCCAGAAATAAATAAAAATATTAAAAAAAAAAATCTTCATGAAGAAGGAAACAATCAGTAAAACTAAAAGGCAACGGATAGAATGAGAGAAGATATTTGCAAATGACATATCAGATAAAGGGTTAGTATTCAAAATCTATGAAGAACTTATCAAACTCTATACCCAAAATATAAAAAAAAAAATCCAGTGAAGAAATGGACAAAAGACATGAATAGACACTTTTACAAAGAAGACATCTGGATGGCTAACAGACACATGAAAAAATGCTCAACATCACTCATCATCAGGGAAATACAAATCAAAACCATAATGAGATACCACCTCACACCAGTCAGAATGGCTAAAATTAACAACTCGGGTAACAACAAACATTGGCAAGGATGTGGAAAAAGAGAAACCCTTTGGCACTGTTGGCAGAAATGCAAACTGGTACAGCCACTCTGGAAAACAGTATGGGGGTTCCTCAAAAAATTAAAAATAGAACTACCCTACAACCCAGGAATTGCACTACTAGGTATTTATCCAAAGGATACAGGTGTGCTGTTTTGAAGGGGCACATGCACCCTAGTGTTTATAGCTGTGCTATTCACAATAGCCAAAGTATGGAAAGAGCCCAAATATTTACCTACAGATGGAGTGTGTATATATATATATATATACACACTCCATATATACAATGGAGTATTACTTGGCAATCAGAAAGAAGGAAATCTTGCCACAACAATGTGGACGGAACTAGAGTATGTTATGCTAAATGAAATTAGTCAGAGAAAAACAAGTATCATATAATTTCACTCATATGTGGAAATTAAGATACAAAACATATGAACATAGCAGAAGGGAAGCAAAAATAACATAAAAACAGGAAGGGGGGGCAAAACATAAGAGACCCTTAAATACAGAGAACAAACAGGATGCTGGATAGGTTGTGGGTGGGGGAATGGGCTAAATGGACAAGGGGCACTAACGAAGACACTTGTTGGGATGAGCACTGGGTGTTATATGTAGGGAATGAATCACTGGATTCTACTCCTGAAATAATTATTGCACTATATGCTAACTAACTTGGATGTAAATTTAAATAATAATAAAGAAAATTGTTTCTGCACACCTTTAAAAAATTATAAAATAAAAATGGGCTCTCCTAAAAGGATTTTTAGGGCATTGAAACCACTCTGTCTGAAACTATAATGGTGGATACATGCCATTATACATGTGTCCAAACCCACAGAATGTACGACGACACCAACAATGAACCCTCCATAAACCTTGGACTTGGGGTAGTGGTGCCATGTCAGTGTAGGTCCATCAGCAAATGGACCACTCTGGTGGGGGATGTTGATAATGGCGGACATGCTGCGCATGTGCAAAGCAAGGGGCATATGGGAAATCTCTGTAGCTTCCACTCAGTTTTACTGTGAACCCAAAACTGCTCTAGAAAGATGCAGATGTTAAAACAACATGCTCTCCTTGGGTTGGGAGAGATGGGCTTTGTACTCAGTCACTATGGTGGTAGCAGCACCACTGCTCTAAGGAATGTGCTCTGTAGTCACTGGGTAGCAGTGGCCTCACAGTGATTCTGCAAAAATAGCTCCTTTCCTGTCTGGCAAAGAAATGACTTCATATTCTCCAAGCCCAGAGGTTTTCAAAGTACCAACTGCAAAGGAAGCCACTTAATCCATGGTCTTCTCTCTCTAGGACATTGTGCTCCACCCTGTCATTAAGTGGTCCCAACGCTGGGAGGGGAACTCCAGCAGGGAGTGGAAGAAGCAGCTCGTGTCTACACCAGCCCAGCCACCCCACTTGGGGCACTTCACTTCTCCAGGCTCAGCTGTTTCGGTTTTATAAACAATAAAAAGGAAGGATCGACTGCCACCGCTCCCTAACAGGGTGTTGAGTCTCTGAGAAAGTGCTTTGTAAACTATAAAGTGTGGGCGACACATGTGGGTGGTGATTTAAGACAAGCCAGGGGTAGGGGCATGAGGTGGGTGGTGCTCAAGGGTGGGCTCTGGAAGAGAAAAAGGAGGAAGAACAGGTTTCTGTAAACAAGTGGGAGTCAAGACAAAGCAGGGCTTCCTGCCAGGAATCAGGGTATGGAAGGTGTCCCCAGGTGAGCCTAGGGTGCTAGAGTGTGGGGGCTCTGGCTCTCGGGCACCGCCACAGCCTCGTGGAGAGCGGGAGTCGATGGGCATATGGCTGTTCTTAGTAACAGAAAACTGAGGCCTTGTATGGCTTACAATCTGAGAGACTGTCACCTTGATCTTTGACTTCAGGTTCATATACCATTCTCAAGAAACTACTGTTGCTTTTTGACACTCTCTTGTAATTAGGGCCAGAACTTGCTGTCTGTGATGCTTTGATTTGCCACGATCTGAGCTCCAAAGAGCTTCCTTTTACATGTGCTCCAAAGCACGGCCATACATGTTTCCGTTTTTGATAAAAATTCATAACACCTAAAAATATTCTCGACAAATCAAGCATTAACATTACATTTAAAATAGGTGTTTATAGGAAATGACTGCGAAGTGGTTATGGTCGATTCTATGTAGATCCTTTACTGACAGTAACTGCAGCCAGCCTAATTTTGGTCTGGCTGGACTTTGACTGGCATGCAACTTTGAGGCTGACCTTAGAGCCTCTCCTACAGGTCCAGGACCTCCCTGGCTCCAGTGTCAGGCCAGTTTGGGGGCCAGTGGTTCTTGAGGTGTGGTTTCTGCCTAACACATCAGCCTCACCTGGGAACTTGTTAGAAAATACAGATTCTCAAGCTCCACCTGGAACTGGTGGGTCAGAAGCTCAGTCGGTGGGGTGCCGGTGACAGGATATTTAATATGCCTCCATGGTGATTCTAAGGCCGGGCTCAAGTTTGAGGACCACTGCCCTCAAGGCTGTCAGCTGAGGGTAATTTAGCCAGTTCCTGCAAGTGTCCTCCAGACAGCTACGGAAATTATTCCCTACAAGTTTTCAGCTCCTTGCCAGTTCCTCTCTCTCCCTTTCCTTGACAAAATGAGGAAGAGAGGAAAAGTAGCATTAAATGCCTCAACTGTTATATATAAAATCAGAAGGAAAGAATTTTCAATTTTTGAAAACGAAACATCCAACCTGCCAGCAGGTATTTGAAGCAGTAGCTGTTGGCTGTGTGCTGTGCGAATCTACACACACAATTGCACTTTTTTTTTTCTAAGCAGTTTTTGAAGTCACAAACTGCCTTGGGGGAAAAAAGGAAAGCAGAGCTTCTAGTTACTAATTCAAGCTTCTACCAGAAAAGGAACTTTTAAAGCATAAATTTAAACTAGGTTTTAAAGTATGATTTCCAGCCAGTTTTATCACACTAGCCTGTGCAAGGTAAGTAGGTTATGTCTAAACCAGGGATAGTAAAACCGTGGCAGGGATTCCGCTATCTCCTAACCCTGCACCCAGCACAGACATTCCTTATTGTCACCAATATAGATCACCACTCTATTCCTCCTTTCCAGCAGAGCTCCCCAGGTCCCCATTACTAGGCTACTGGAGCAGATGAGACGGAACTTGCTCAACAGTCATGGTGTCCACAGTACTTAATGCCTACATGGTGAGAGCAAGCCGACATTCTCTTTTCTTGTAGCCGTTCATGGTCATTTGACTCCTGCCTACCTAGAGATGACTTATTGTTTTCATTATGTAAGTAAGCACATATAATTGAAAATGCTAGATATCTTGGTCCTCATCCTTGTCCTTCTTAAGGGAGGTTACAGATCATTCTAGAAGAGGAGGGCACCTCCCCTATGGGCAATATGAATTCTAGGACAGTACCATCATCACAAGCAAGGAGGCATGCATATTCCAAACGCCCAGACAGACTTTGCCATCAGAAGTAATGTCCTTGGATATTTAACTGCTCTTCTCCAGAACAGTAACCAAAGCGTAGGTATGCGGGGGTCACATTCACCAGACCTAGATCAGCTGTGTCTGGGTTTCAATTCTTGCTCTACCATTCACTCAGCTGCCAGTGCAACCTTTGGCAAGCTATCCTCTGAATATTGATTTCCTTACCAGTTAAACACACACATGCATGCACGCACGCACACTCACTCAATCACACACCCTAAGTCACGTGATGGGAGTGGAGTGAGACAATGCTCATAAAATATATCCACAGTGCAGCTTCAATATATGCCAGCTGTCCTAATTATAATTACTCAAGACATCTATTTGATTTTCTTTTCTGGAAACCCTTCCTGCTGTGACTGCCATCCAGGATGTGGCCACCCTCGTGCGGCCCACCCTCACTTCGAATAAGCCCAAGAGAATCAGGCTGGCTGGTGGCCTATGTACCAAAAGGAATCCATCCTCGTCAAAGAGAGTACTGGTGGGCCTTGATGGCCCCATTCCTGGTCTGTGCACATCACAGATTCCCCTCCCCAGCCTTCCTCACTGAGCCCTCTCCCCACAAGCCTGCCTCTCTCTCACAATAAGCCATCTGTGGAAATGCTGAATTGGCAGCTCCTGGAGTCAGAGGAGGAGATTTATTAATAAAATACAATTGCCATATCTTCCTCTGGAAGCCACCTTCTACTAACGCCTCTACCTACCTTCTCATGCACTTGAAAGTCATGATCAGGGCTGCTGTCTACAGTTACACAGGTTACACACTGCACAACCCAGAGTGACATTCATGCCAAGGGGCCTAATTATAGATGGCAGCCCTGCTTTATGGTTTGGGCGAGTCTATGGATCAAACTGATCAGAACTAACCAATGCCTTGGAGTTGACCTGTGAGATGGCTCCTATTAGTCAGATTCATGGTCACAGATCACTAATATTCTCCAAAGACACCAGAAGGCCTCCTGCCCTCTCTAAAGAGACCACTAATGTCCATTATCTGCAGGGGAAGAGGAAGGCCAGCCTTTATCCCGCTGGGCCATTTCTGGAGCACCAAGTGACCAGGATCCCTCTAGGCTCTCTCCATCCTCCCAAGCTCTGCCCAGTTCTCCAGAGTTTCCTCTCTGCTATACTCTCCCCACAAGGACCTGCTTTCATTCAAATAATTCATGCAAATAATATATGATTGAACACTTGAGTGCCACACCAGGCCAGGCACAGGACTAACAAAAATCCCAAGATCACCCTGTTGTCATTGGAACTCTGAGCCTGATGATGAAAGATGGGCATATAACTGCATAATGGTTAATAAGTTCATTATTGCTCCGTCTTCCTGGATGCCATCACACTGGCTCACAGTTACTCTTGTGTAAGCCTTTTAAAAAATTTTTTTGAAGTTTATTTATTTATTTTGAGACCCAGAGCAGGGAAGGAGCAGAGAGAGGGGGAATCCCAAGGAGCCTCTGCACTGTTGGCACAGAGCCTGGTGTGGGTCTTAAACTCATGAACTGTGAGATCATGACCTGACCTGACCTGAAACCAAGAGTCGGATGCTTAACGGCTGAGCCTCCCAGGTGCCCCTTATTATCCCTTTGTACAACTTCCTCAACAACTTGAGAAGAAACTTGGGCCGTTGCTGCAATTCTTCAGCCTCACAGTTTCTAGACTTTATTGGCCTTCCCTCACATACACAACTGCCACCCTCTCACCCTCCAGCGCCTGGCAGCCTTCCTCAGCCTTTGTCTCCCTTCAACGGCTTTAATTTGATGCCCCTCATTTCTGGCCACAAGCTCCCTGTCATGTCCCCCCCTCAGCTCCATTCACCATGTTTGGACACATTCTGGCTTAGATCCATTTAGTTACTCGAGCACAGCTTTCCTGACCACCTCCATCCCAGCAGCAGTCCTCTCAAACCCTCTCCATGTTTCCAAGCAGAGCCCCATACAGTCTCCACACCTCTGAGGCCTCACCCACCCCTCCCCGTCGCCTCCTTACAGTTCAGTCCAAACATGGCATCTATCAGATTCACCGCCCCGGAATCTCATTCTTATCACCTCACTGGCTCAGATACCTATAAGACGTCACCATTTTCTACAGGATAAAATCCATACCATAGCCTCTGGATCTCTGGTCTCAGCCTCATTCTCCAGACTCAGTGCTTGATACTTACCCTCAGGAAATGCCTCCCTGTTAGCTGTCTCTCCTCCATGTTCTCAGGAAGTGCCACACAGGGTATCAGCCCATGCGAAGCCTTCATATCGTCAAGGGTCCCTAAGGTCTTGGATTAGGCATCTTCCTTGGATTCTCTCCTGTCATCAAGCCTCCACCTCCAAGACTATGTGTCCTCTGGGCCCCTCATCTGAGCTGTCAATCACCTCCCCTCCTCTCATGGGGTGGCACTGTGTGTGTGCTAGACAATAACCGCTACTGGGCAAGGACTGTTAGGCACCAGTGTATTCTCTGGCATCCACCAGGGTCCCAGGCACAGAATCAGTGTTCAATGAATTAGAATCTTCTTGAACTCTAAACTTAATCCCTCCTGAAATGATCATAAGCCTCTCCTCTGGTTCTATACTCAGCAGGCAGAGGTGGGCTCCTCTGCATCCTCTCTGAAATAACCTTGCACACTTTGGAAGGCTGGGGTGTGCCAGTAGGTGTTCAACTACTAGCTCTCCAGAAAGCAAAGAAATGAAGAAACAAATACCTCCCATTGGTAGCATTCACCAATTCCTACTATGTAAATATTTCCACCGTGGCTGATGTTAACCTACCAACATGTGTCACTGAACATGGGGCTGGAGAGAGACATACACAATTGGCTCTTGTGAGCTGGCGCCAGCTAGCTCCCGCATCTTGCAGCTACAAGGTCGGATTCATTTCTCTTAAATCATACAATTTTCCTCTTTGGCCACTGTCTCATTCTCTAACGAGTTTCACAAAAATTTGCTTTTTCTACTGTTTTCATCCTCAAAAGCTCAGGCCAAAGGTTATCTCCTTTGTGAAGCCTTCCTGATGCCTGCACCCACTCCCAAAACAAGGAGTTGAACACGGCTCCTGGGCAGCCCAACACTCTGCACAGGCCTGTCTTGTGTGAAACAGTGAACACATTACTGGCCTATCTCCTGCTATGATTGTCAGACCTCTGAAGGGGGGCAGGGTTGCTGTCTGTCCATCTCCAGAACCCTACATCTAGCATGCAAGAAGTAGTATTCAATAAGAGCTTGTCAAGGGAGGGAGGGAAGGAGTCCACCAGTAAAGGAAGGACAAATGGCTTCTGAGTCTTCTTTTCATGTTTCTTTACCATTTTGCAACCCAGTTTTTGCCCCGTGCTCCCAATCAGCCAGGAGGCGAAGAGGAATATTGCCAATAACACTGTATAAATATTACCTTAGAACATTCTTTTCTTTTTAACTTGACCTTCACACCAGCTCTTTTAGCACAAAGTGAAGCCAGTCTCCGTGAGGCAGGGTGTGGGAGAAGCAAGCGTGGAGACAGAGGAGAAAAAGAGCTGGGGTGTGAGGACTGATTCCAGCTAGGAGCATCTTCTGTTAAAACTGCACTGAGTTACACATAGTGAATTAATATCTGCAGGGATTAGCTCTGGAAGTTCTGAATCAGGAGGAGATGAGCGTCTGGTAGAGGGTGGTCAGGGGCGGACCGGGCACAAGTCTACCCCGTGCAGCTGGGCATCTCATAAACCGCTAAATGTATCGATCCCTCCCCATCACCACGCAAGCCACAGAGAGGGCTGACCTTCTCAGAGCAGGATGCACAAACACAGCAACAGCAGCACAGGCTCTACAAAAATGGAAAGTGAAGGATGGAGCAGGGCCATCGATTGTCCCTTTATAGGCATCCAGCAGTTGGTGAGCTCACCCCAAATTGTCTCTCCCTGGCAGGGTCATAAAGTGAGAAGGCTCTTTACTCTTCCCCTGACAAAGGCAGGAGGGGGCTGACACGTGCTCTCTGGGGTGAAACACATTGCTTGAAGCATATGACATAAATAACAACATTAAAATCACTAGCACCATTACCACATGACATAACAACAATTAATAATGTGGGCAAACGGGCGCGGGACTGAAAGCAGGCCTCTCCAACACTCTTTCGAGTTCACTGGAGAAATCTGAGCCCCTAGAAGTAATCCAA
This sequence comes from Proteles cristata cristata, assembly GCA_017311185.1. Lineage (NCBI taxonomy): Eukaryota > Metazoa > Chordata > Mammalia > Carnivora > Hyaenidae > Proteles > Proteles cristata. Next base: position 244,705 of record JAESUZ010005476.1, read on the forward strand.
TTTATCTGGTATCCAGCCTTCCAAGGCATGATCCTTAAATATGTCAGCATCTAAAGAGGAAGAGAAAATTATCTGCACAGAAGTGAAAGTTGTGGTTCAGTAACATATTTAATGAAAGTCAATGGGAAAAAATGTACAGACTCGTGTGGATCAGATCATGGCTAGCTGGCTGGAACTCCTGAGGGGTCAGTGAGAGAAGAAAGCTGTGTCCTGACAGGGACAGTCCCAGAAGCCACCACAGAGACGCCATGAAGGTGGAGCTCTTTAAGAGGGACCAGAGCATGAAAATGGTAGTCTAATGGAGCAAGCTTTCAAATGTGACTTCCAATTTCACAGATGCCTTTTTGACCCCTAAGTGCATTAAGAGAGGCAGTGAATGGAAGGATAGTGACTTTCCCCCTAAAGATAATATATGAAGTGGCTGTCTGTAGGACTTTGACCAAGCATATTTTATTGAGTTAAAATGTCACAGGGAGAGGCAACTCCATGGCTCTCCAAATACTGATATGAATGAAACATTCCTAAACACAGGAACTAAAAAGAAGACTACAGCATATGAGTGAAGAGAGCTTGAACAACGACTAATAAGAACGGAAGACGAAGAAAAGATAAGGGACATTGAAGAAAATGAAAGTAGGAAAGAGGACACAGAGCAAACACATCTTTTAAGACGATTCAAAACAGATTCAAAACAGATGACAAAGGAGCCAGCAAAGAAATTACTTATAAAGTGATGATATTTGGGGATATTTTACTCATTCACATTAATAAGGTTGGGTCCATCGCCAAACTGACTCAACTACTGATCCATTAAGGAAAGATGAAAATTCTAAATCAGTCTTTGGGTAGGATCTCCTGAGAGCAACTCAGACAATTAGTTCTCTGCTGGGCTGGATTGCTATTCCAACACAGTGAGATGGATGAAAGCATGCATGTTTCTTGGAAGTGAAACTTGCTTGGGTTACTGTTCATGTCATAGATCTTTTGTAGGAAATACAGTTATGGGTGGGTTTTCTTCTGGAAAAAGTGGTCCCTCTTCACTTCAGTTCATCATGGTCTGCCTCCAAATGCGTGTGTGTAGGAATAGGAGAACTAAAAGTTTGGGGAGAAATCCTGATCCAGAGCCATGGAAATATTGTGAGTGAGTGAGACCCTCTGTCCAGCTTCTAAACATTTCTGTTTCTTTCAAAGTCATCTCAACTGTGTACCTGGCTCTCTCTCTTTTGGTGCATTTGGTGGTCCATTTCCGGAGCTATGTATGAATCTTTCAAAACTACAGCTAACTTCTCTGCAACTCCAATCAAGCCTGGCCACCGTGATCAAGGTCCCCCAAAGATCCCTAGACACACATTATAGATGGTTCAGACTCATCTTCTGGGGAGATAAATGTCAGAAACTCTTCTCCCAATGGGATGAGTTTTTATGCTGAAAGAGAACACCTAGAATGGTGGGAAGAAGGCGTCTGGAAACCAAGAGAACAGAAACGAGGGGAGGGGAGAGCCATACCTGCTCCGATGACCTCTTCGATTTTCACAAAAGATACATCAATCTCCTTGGCAAACTCCCGGACAGCTTCGTTGGGGTCCTCATAAGTGAAGGGGTCAATGTAGATCTTCATCCCTGGGGAGCCTTATTAGAGGAGATAAGCAGGGTTAACATCCCAAAGAGGACACGGTGGTAAGTCCTGGCTGCTGTCCCCAGCAGTAAGGGTACAGCTGGGGGGGGGCGTCCCCCCTACATATCAGACTGCCTCTCTTTGCCTTACTGGGCCTTCCCATCTCCCTTCCCTCTAAGCCACACTAGCTTGGTTTTCTGTCCTCTACTTCTCCTCCATATTTTCTTCTCTTTTAGAGCTCTTGATGAAATGTGGAGCAGATTACTTATAAGTGACAGATCGGGACCAGCTCCCACACTGAGCGCTCACAGAAGGCAAAGAAACTGATTGATGCCAACCAAATGCATTAGCAGAAGAGTGGTGGTAAAATGGTAGGGTAGATATCAATATTTATCAACCTGACAACTTTTCTGAGTGGTGGCCACCTTTAAGGTTATAACTGACGGCTGTGGCCACGGCTGGAAGAGGGATGAGGATGGATTAAAATAAAAGAAGAAGAAGGAGAAATTGCTATTAGAAACACCTCAAGACAGAAGTGTTAAGACAGAATACCAGAAGAGAAAATGTGAAGATAAAAGCTTAGAAAACACTGATAGAGAAAAGAGCAAAGTCTATACAGAAAAAAATGAGGTGGAACGAAAGAAAAATGGTAATGAATGCCTGTGCCTTCAGACACACTGAAGTATGAAAAACGAAACGGTGAATGAGAAGTACAAAGAGGAATATAGACTTTGTCACTGATGTTTACACTGGCAAGATAAATAGGCGTGCATGGGGACGAAACAGAGAATTGTCACTGCAGAAAAAATACACTCAAAAGTGAAGGAGAGGGGAAAAAAGGCAACGGAACCCAGGAAACAAACGGATTCATGCACAATGTAATTTTCAACATATCTGATGGGTCCTAAGGCCAAATATAGAAACTGCTATCTTGGTGCTGGTGTGTTGAGTAGGACAAGGCCTGGACAGCTAAGCGACACAGTCCGGCATGGCATCCTTGTGAAGAGTGGGTCTTCTCTCTGCCTGCCATCACTGTCACTGAAGCATCAGGTCAGCAGGGCAGGCAGGTCTGGAAAAGCAGGCATGCCAAGCACCTGTGGCTGGGACCCAAGACTGAGGCAGCTCTCCAGGGTCCCTGATCATCGTGCCCCCCCACCGCAGCTCATCTCTGCTGACTCTCAGCCCTACACTCAGGGTCCAGTTTTTATATTTTTCACCCAGAGAATCCTGATGAGTCTACAGTTCCCCCAAGTTCATGCTGCTTTGGTCACAATTCAGGCAAGGATTCAAAGTGCTAGTGACAGTCCAGAGGGAGAAGGAAGATGCAGCAGAGAAATGAAGGGGGATTTATTTTTTAACTCAGAGCCAGATACCATGCCCAGAAGAACCGCTCTTTTGGAAAGATGGGTTATTCCCAGTCATTAAATAAAACCACTCCTAGCATGCTAAATGGGTTGCTTTAGGATGGTCAACACCATTCTAGAATGTTCCTTGGAAACTTGAGAATGACAACATGGACTTTGGAATCTGCCCACTGAAATTTGGACAAAGCATATAGAGAGATCCTCACCTTTATATGGAATGTTCTGATCTCTGGGGAATGTGGGTGGGGGTGGAGAGGTAGGGAGGCAGGGAGAGAGAGAGAGAACACACGCATGTGTGAGGCCAGTGTTCTACTTTGTTAATAATGGAGTGAAAGGAAAATAGAGGTGGGGGTTCACCTCTTTCTCATTTAGTATGACAAACAAGTGAAGAGCAAAAATGATTGAAACCAGACTGACAGGGTCTAAGGAAGTCAGATCAGCATCTTCAGGTGGTCATACTTTGGGTTCCTCCAGAAGCAACCCTTGAGAAAGGGCTCTGAAAGCCACATGGCTTCTCTGATAGGTCAGTGGGGACGTAAAATCGGGCAAGGAAGTCAGCCTATAAAAAGTGTGTTCTCAAGCTACTTCCCACAGCGGGTAGCTAAAGCACCAACTGGGAGTTGGTGTGGGTGATCTCATGCTTCCACCCTGGATGGAAGGAGCCATGGTATAAACACACAGGTTCCCACCAGCCTTCAGTGGGGGCTGACTGGCCTGCTGCACAGGCAGGCAGGGAGGCTCCATGGCCAGAGAGCGTTTAGGCGAAGAAACGGAGATGCTATGGGTGGAAGCTGGCCAGTGTGAACTGAAGGGCAGGAGGTGAGACAACAGACTCACTCAGAATGCAAAGTGGACAGCAGGTCAGTGTCAACAACCTGCAACTTTCCCCGAATCCTGAATCCTGCGCTACGCTGAGAGGAGAGGAGGCCAGGAGCCCAGACAGACGCTGGGGCCTATAGGCGAGGACAGAACCCCAAAGCCTCTTACTAGCCTGGCATAAAACAGCAAATCCACATACCCCTCTTAGAACAGTGTTCTCCTCTGCAAGTGGAGGAAACAGCACATCTCTCCCATGATGATTGTGGTATTAAAGAACATACCTAGCAAATGACATACCTAGCACAGTGCCTGAGGTACACAGGGAGGGCTCAGACTGGCGTTCTCATGATTATTATCAGTAAATGGTTCCAGGAAGTGTTCGGGGAGGTAGGAAGAGGAAGGTGGGGTGGGCGGTGGAAGATGTAAGGCACTTAGAGTTATATTAGTTACTTTAAGAATAACTACCTCGTTATTTTAGATCAAGGGCTTTTAAGTGATGTATGCTAAGCTCTCCTACAGGAACTCTTCCACAAAGACTAATTAAACAATCTAGAAATGTGCAGTAATGAACAGTTTGCAAGTACAGACATCTATAAGGATGAATGAGAAAGGATACGGAGTTAATGAGCTTTACAGATATTAGCCCCCATCAGTTCTGGGAAGGACCTACTCCCAGAGGGGAACGGCTCATGTCCTGATGGTGCTAGCATTCTTTCAGGCCAGTAATAGGCAACTAGATGCACCAACGTGGGAGAAAGTTCATACTTCAATGATGGGTGCAATTAACTCACAAGGAGAGGTTTGCTACCTTGTAGAATTAGGAAATGTGTATGTGGGGGTCGGGGGCGGCAAGTGCTCGTGATGTCACTGCTAGACTGGGGTCTGAGGTTCTGACTGTCACTGAAGCCCTTGACAAAAAGTTGAGGAAGCTGCATGGAGGAGCCTGGGAGGGGTGATGCAACGTCCCTGGGAAGTTCTGCATACAGGAATGAGTACTTGTTTTCTTTGAACTTGAAGACACCATTGTTATATTGTGGAAGGGAAACTGAAAACAAAAGCCTATCATCAAATGGCTTAGGCTCCAGTGCTTTTCCTCTGATGAGGGTCTGAGAGGGCTGACCTAGCGGAGGGTCCTGGCCTAACTCCTCGGGTGGGGCAGGGATCCAGTGTTGGAAACCAGGAGGGTGATTTGACTGAGCACGTGCACATAATGGCTTCCATGCATTTACCTCAGCCTGGAATAACACATGTCTGCAGACCTCTCTCGGGCATTACCGCTAGGCTTTCTCAAGTCCCCGAAGATGATGAGAAAAAAAAAAATGCCTTTAGCTAGGCAGAACAGGTCATTTGTCTTGTGGCTCATTTTGTGTTTCTGCATAAATCCTGCATCAGCCTGTTCCTGCTCCCACTTGCCAGTGAGCAGTTTTTAATTATCAGGAAAATGGTATTTAGTGCAATGAATCACCAGACAGTGAACGAGGAATTCAAGTCAGCTGCGGAGCCAGGCACAGCCAAACATTTGGAGATGAGGCTCAGAAATTGTTCTCAGATTATGACTGTTGGGGAAATATTATCACTGGTAGTAATAGTAATATCAGATGCAATATAGCTCATAATGTAAGGTATTTTATAATGTCTTATACAATGTTTCACATTATTATTGCAAATATTATATAATTGCAATATTTTACAGTTACCAATTATTTTCTCATTTTTAACATAGGTGACGTACCTTTGACACAAAAGTAGTACGTAAAGATCTAAACTTCTGATTCCTAGTGCCTTGAGAAAGAAAAAGAATCTTCAATTTTATGTTCTTCTAATTCACTAGTTTCTATTAAAGAACTAATTTGCAATTATGTTTGTTCTTTGACCTCAAAACCCATTTATACTATGGCCATGGGTTGCAGCCTGGACTGCCTCAAGCTTTAAAGGACCACAGTCCTAGGAGATTAGCCAAATCTTACCCACAAACCAATGCTTTAGGCACTTAAGTCTGGGGAAAAATGACTTAGCCACTATCCAGAGCCTTCTTGCATGGCACAGAGAAGTGCTCGAAGCAGAAGAAACTCCTGGCCATTATTAGAGACCCTACATCAGTAAGTCAGGCTGGAACAAAGTCTGGGGGTGCTGGCAGATGTGTGGGGTGTATCTAAAGAGTCAGACCTTCTTGCAAGTGCCAAGGTCTCAGGGTGGAAAAAGAGGCCTAGAAAGGGATAGTTCTAAATGGTGTGTGACACTGAGGATTAACAGCTGAAGGAGAAGATGGAACGCTGCTCTTCAGGCTTCTCATGCACTTGGAAAATACAAAATCGGTGCCATGAACATCTTGGGAGTGGGACAGCAAGAGAGCCTGGGAGGCTTCAGGGGTTCCAGGAAGGGCCCAGTACCTCCTGCTGGCGGAGGATTCCTGGAATCCCACAGTATGGCTCTGGAGAGGTAGTGAATTGCGTTGTTTGCAGTCACTGATATCCTGTGTCCTAGCACGTTTGATGGAGCCATGGGAAAGGGGGAAGTGTGCTTCCTTGTACCCCATTCTGGATCCAAGGCAGACTTTATCATCTTGGTGACTCACCTAAATTTGGTCCAGACATCTAAGCACAAGAGTGAAGCAATTTAGAGATCTGCACATAAAATCCAGTCCTTGGGAGGACTTCATCCAATCCTCTCCCTCAGTACATTGATCACCCCTCATTTTTCTCAACCTTGACAGGACACCCAGATGGCACTGTTATAGTGACTATGGAAGCTACAGGAAAAGCAAAGTTCATGAGGTTCTTCAAATGATGTAGATATGAAATAACTGGGAAACAGTGCTGGAGAGTCTAAAGTCAGAAGCCCACACCTGGAAATGAGCTATAAATGCTGCAAAAAACAGAGAAGGTAGAGGGCTATGGATGTCAGTGTTCAAGGTTAGAATCCTAAAAGGACAGGTCACATGGTCATGCACTGGAGAAGGAGAGGCCTGGAGTATCTAAGGCAAAGCTCAGAGAGAAGCGAGGAGAGTGTGACTTATGTATAGTGATAAGGGGGGACTGAGGTGGGAGAGCACTGAGGTACTACATTGGAGGGCCTTGACTTTCAAACAAAGGCATTAAGAGGGATGCCGTCATACACACAGAGCTGATAACTCTTCCATGAGCTAGGAAGGGATGTGCTGAGAGCAAGGCACCAAGCAATTCCTTTGGCTGGCAGGCTGCAAAGTTCACATGTATGTCATGGGGAAGGGGCTGCAGGCTGAGAAACAGCTCTGGGGTTGTTGCAATAATTAAGGTGCAAGATACAGAGTTTTCAACCAGAGTGCTGCAACGAGAAGAACAGAAGAGGCAAGAGAAATCTCTAAGGAAGGATTCATAGCACTTGGTGAGCAATTAAAGATGGAGAAATAAAGAGGGACAAGAAGAATCCAAATCACTGCCAAGACCTCTGGAATAAAGAGGTGCTATCAACCAGGTAATGGACTTTGGGAAAGGAAGCCCAGCATCAGGGGAGTTTGAGCATGTTCTTTGACAGTATGAATGCGCAGATAAAATACGCAAGTGTCTGGAAGTCAGAACTCAGAATAGAAATAGAGCTGGAAGTCTAAATCTGGAGTTGTGGATATAGGAGGCACATGAGTGGTGGCTGAAGCTGTTGAGTGATGGGCAGTTTCTTGGGGTAAACCTACCAGGAAAGCTTGATGGGAAGTAGAAGCAGTGTGCTCCACCTGCTTCTGAAGGTCATGACCAGGGCAATAGATAAGTTGTTTTTTTCCAGGAAGGAGCAGAGGTTCTGGGTGCCTGGCCAGGTTTGAAGAAGAATCAGAGAAGAGCCCTGTGGGAGGCACTGAGCCTCAGTGGAAAAGCCATGGATCTGAGGAGGATCTTCCTTCTACTTCCTACATGGAAGTTTTTACCACATATTTAGGTTTGTTCTTAAAACCACAGTAATTGCCTACTATACCTCTAGGAGAAGGAAAGTCAACCACAGGCTACTTGCTCCCAAGGGAAGTACTTCAGGAAAAAGAGTTTCACACCTCCCTGCTTCCTGACCACAATGACCAGCACTGGCAGGTCTTTCCAGGCAAGGCCCGCAGGTTCTGGGCGACTGAAGTTTTGCTGGGAACCCAAAGTTGACAGCCACAGAGTTGCTCATTGGATTTACTTGACATTTAATAAACACCCATTGAAAACTCAGCCACCTTTTGCCCCTGGAGGTCTTTCCTCCTCTCCTCATAGGCCCTCACTGACTCATGATCAGGTACTAGCGTTCCTGTTAACTCCAGAAGAGGCAGCCAAAGTATCCAGCCTGTCTCCTCCTCCAGAGGGTCCACCTGACCTTCACCCTGGTACCCAAAGCGATTTCCAGTGGTATGGATGGATGCTGGTCCTCTATAGTTTGGAAACACTTCTACCACCCAGAGTCGGGAAAGCTGGGTGCGGAATCTTGGAGCGAGGTATGTTTCTGGGTCTAATCTAGTCCAGGCTCCCACCTAGAGCAGCAGTTCACTCTACAACATCCTTTACTGATACTACCTAGCCTGTGCTTGAATGCTATCAAGAACAGAGAGCTTACATCCCCACAAAGCAGCCTGGCTCTGTGTTGGACAGCTCCAGTCTGGGTGAAGGTATTCTACACTGAATCAACATCTGCCTACTTTGATCTTTCACTAGATGGTTCCACTTAACCTCATGAAGCACAACAATACCATCTCCCCTCCTTTGCCATGAATGCATCATGCCTGATCCCTGCCCATGTTTCTCCAGCACTGAAAAGGTGTTTCCAAGTCTCTGAGGGAAGAGATCAGGACTTGGCCCTTTAAACAGGCAGGCTGCTGATCTGGGGACCAGAGAGTCAGGCAGACCTGAGTTTAAAAGCTTATTTTGTAAATCACTAATTCCAGGATTCTGGACAGGGTACTTGTCCTCTCTGAGGATATTTCCTCACATGCAAAATCAACCTCATGGGACAATTATGAGGATTAAATGAGTTAATACAGGTAAAGTGTCTACATTATTTTTTACTATTGTTTTTCATCCATAAAAGTGCTTGGATTTTTACTCCACTATACATCACTCATATTAAGTATGTGGTAAACTAAATATCTACACATTTTTCACACAAATGAATAGCAAGTCAGGTCTCCTTTTTGTGCTGCCTTATTTTTGCTTAAACCCAAACACCAGATTCTAGATTTATCCCTCTAACATTTCATCTTGCAGATTTCAAATTAGTATGCAAAGCTGTTGGATAGTTCTCAATTTTGATTGTTTTATATGGTGTTAGTTATGCTCTCCAACTGTTACCTACAAACTTGATAAGCATCCCTAGGCTTCCACCTGACTCACAAATTTAAAAAAACATCCAAACGAATAAGAGACTGAATTGGACAAGGGCTAGAACAAAGCTGGTGACTTCCTTCCTGGCTGACAGGAGTCACTAACTCATGTTCTTCAGGTATGAAGACAAGGTCTGTACTCACTTTACAATCCTTTCCTCTAGGAGAGCATCAAATATTTTTGCCAAAAAAGAAATTCCCTACCTATGCAATTCTTGTTGAAATTACTAAATGTATAACCCTACGAGATGAGGGGAAGTCCTCATGCTTTTCTTTCTTAATAATCTTCTGTGGTCCCCAGTGATCACTGAATTCAGTTGTAAATGCACAGAACCCATTTACTTTGGTCTCTACAAGCATTTGGCAGGGATCAAGTTCACACTCCTGTTCTGTAATCTAAGTGCTCTGTCCTCTTGCCCTAGGTGGGAATTAGGACTTCTGCTGGTCTTTGGGCACGTAGCCTATTTGTTTTTGCTTTTCTCAAGGCTTAAGAATAGATCTGTGATTATATCTGCAGTTACCTGTACCACGGAGATGGCTGTGTTAGGGTTGCTTTCTGAAAGCCCTTGACCCCTTACCAAGCTCTTTTCTTCCTCTCTCCCCACCCCTACACACCTCACCCAACTCAGAAATCAGTGAGACCTCAGCCACTATCGGGCATGTGGTTACGTAAGCCGCATCAATACCCAGTAGCGCTTCCCAAATGTAGAGTCAACTGGAACTTTTCTGATTCTCAACCCTACCCTGGCCTACCTGGATCATCCTATCCAGGCAATTTTTAGTCAGCCAGCAAGCACCTTCTGATATCTGGCTCACAGAAATAACGGGAACACACCACCTGTCTGCCTCTTCTGGGACACGGGAAACCCATAGTCCCACCCACCCATCCTTGAACATGAACCACAGGCTTCCAGGCCCCTTCTCCAAGCATCCAGCATCACATCCAGTAGATTCTTTTCCCAACTCGCCTTTCCCAAATCCAACTTCCTCTTTACATGCTCATATGCTGTGCTCCATGCTTGGAGGAGGGCATAAACCAGTGCCCTAGAGAGCCTGCTGTTTTCTCAAAGTGAACAGCTCTGCCATGTCTTCACAAGCGAGAAAAGGTGTTCCATCTGCAAAGATTTCAGTTATTTCTCCTTCAGCCTTTCCATCAGCTTGAAAGGAGAGTCTGGGAGGGCAGAAACCTCCGGCCTCTCTATGAGACACCCTATTCCCTGCCCATGGGGAAGAGAGGAGGGACTGTCTTGGGCACTGATGAATACAGCTGGGGAGCTGCTGCAGGCTTTCTGTCACTCCTTGGACAGGAAGTCCTCAGAGCTGCAGCTGCTGGCCACACCCCACAGTGCTGTGCATGCATGTGGATGGTCCAGGAATAGTTATGTGCACACAGTCTTCTCAGACATAACTGATCTTTCTGTCTCCTGCAGTGGGACCCAGAGTGGGGACGAACAAACCACCAACCAGGACACTTGGAATCAGTCCTCACCCCATTTGCCCCTGCTCCACTAGGTACCCTGAGCCTCCTCAATATGGTAAAAGCATGGGCTCTATAGCCAGACTTAACTGCCACATAGGAGGTGCATGACCTGGGGAAGTCGTTTAATCTTCCTAGGTTAATGCCAACCTACTAAGCAGTTGCCAAGGTGACATGAGTTGAAGTGAGCTACCAGAATAAAGCTCCCGATTCGTGCTAAAGAGAGGCCTTTCATAACTAAATACTCCTCCCCCTTCCCTGTCTTGGGCCAGACACGTTCTCCATCAGAGCCAGGAGTGTTCTCTTCTGCTGTAAGTGTGCTGAGCCTTCCCCCAGCTCTCCAGTCCTTCGGCCGTGATTCTCCGACAGTAGTAGCTTAGGTCAGAGTGACGGATGTGCACGGGAGAAAAGTACTAATGCAGTTCAATGCATGAGACTATGAATTTAGGGAACCAGGTAGCAAAGAGGTGCCAGGTTTCAGGGACTAGATAAAAAGAACAATTATGAATAGGGGAAAGGACACTTATAAGAGGTGAGCTGAATTAAAAAGAAGACAGACTTCTAAAGCAGCCAAGGGTCCTGGCTCTGGTCCACCCTGAGTGCTGGGGACAGCAACTGTGCAGCTTGTCAGCACTGTGTGCTTAGCTGTCCCCACTGGCTGCTGCAGGGCCACTATTGCTGCAGACTGTGTCCTGGTTCTCTGTGGATCCTGGGAACTAGGGAAGCCTCCTTCTGTTGGTCTTAGAGGTAAGAGAGTCCCCCAAAAGGGGCCCTAACTATTGTGGAAGAGAACTTGGGTGCATCCAGGTGCCATGTGATGGGCCGGCAAAGCCCACCCCTCCAGAGCAGGATGGCCAGGAGTCAGGCGGAAGTGGCCCAAAAGGCACCAAGCTGCATCTGCATTTCATGCTTGGGGACCCTCAGTACCCTGACCGAAGAGTGGTGAGGCTTAGCTTGCCTACCTTTAAAGAGGGGGGTCCTTCTTAGGGCACCCTATTCTCACCCTAGGGCATCCAAAACGGCATTCCTCCTTTTGAACCTAGTTTTGCAGCCTCTGCATTCAGTCTGACATGGTCATCTGAATGTTTCATCAAAAGAGGTTACAGGATGCTAAATCTGAAATGGGCTTCACAATGGCTGTTTAAAAAAAATTTTTTTTAACGTTTTATTTATTTTTGAGAGAGAAAGAGAGATAGACAGACAGAGAATTAGTGGGGGAGGGGCAGAGACAGAGGGAGACACAGAATTCAAAGCAGGCTCCAGGCTCTGAGCTGTTAGCACAGAGCTCGACACAGGGTTCCAACCCATGAAATGTGAGATCATGAGCTGAGCCGAAGTTGGCTGTTTAACCAACCCAGCCACCCAGGTGCCCCCACAGTGGCTTTTAATATGGCAGAGAGTCAACCCAGAGCCGGTGGCTGGTGTGTCAGTATCAAAATCCAGAGGCAGAGGCAGAGAAACAGGGAAATGGAGAAAGCCTTTCCAGTAATTCTGATGTGCCGTGGGCATCTTCATTTGAGAATTAGAGATAAATGGAAGTCTTTGTTTTTCAGCTGGGGAACTGAAGGCCCTGCCCAGAAGGGCAAATGCACAGGTCAAAATGGGTAAACACATCTGTAGATTTTGCAGTGAGGCACTGAGTCAGGATGTAGGGAAAGAAAGAGAACATACTAAGGTTTCTCTGAAAGCAGTAACAACTGAGTAAAATGGAAGCCCACAGCAGCCTGGACAGGGAAAGGAAGGGGAGTATATGGGATTCTGAGTGTTGTAGGAACTTTGCCGGTAGCCTTAGAAGGGACCACTCTCCCAATCCCCACCCCCCCCCACATTTGTGCTGCTGCTTGGAGGCTGCCCTGGTTCTCTGTGGGCAAGTCTCAGTGTCTCTGAGCCCACTCTGAGCTGTCACCTCCCTCCCAGCTATGATTGCCCGGGAATAGCAGCCAGCTGCCAGGGGCCTGGTCCTCTACAAACCCTTGGCAGTTTCTTGGTCTTGGGTTGAAAGACTCCAGAGAACAAAGCCATATCTGCAGGGCGGCCTTTGTACAGTCCCAGTTAGCACTGGCTGTGCCGGAAGGCAAACGCCTCTGAGCTGCTGGGCGAAGGTCCTGGCCTCACTTTTCTGCCTTGGGTTTAGAGAAGGGAGGAGTTTGGTCCATGAAAAATTTTGCCCACTGAAGGCATGCTGAGTGTGTGTGTGTGTGTGTGTGTGTGTGTGTGTGTGTGCGCGCGTGTGCGCGCATGCGCGACAGGGCACAGTGCAGAGTACTGGGATGGGTTTCTGGTGGGGCATCTGTGGAATTTAAAAGGAGTTCTTTAGAAAGACAACATGTCCCGAGGATCAAAGTTTTCTGGAGGTAGAGAGGTGGCCTAAGTGACCTTTTTTAAGATTCTGCAATGTTGCAATTACACAGATAAAAGAATAGTTTTGGCTAGGACTTTACACTGTACATTGGTAAGGAGAAATTTTAGTTATAAAAATACTACGTATACATTGTTTTAAAAAAAGAGATGGGTACGATAATGAGTGAGAAAAACTTTTAAAGGCACTGCTTAAAAGAAAACACTTGGGAGATATCCCAACACTCTGGCCTCTTGGGCTCTGCTATCTTTTTAATTCCCTACATTCATGTTCTTGGGCTTATCTGTGAATTTGGTTAACACATTCCCCAGCCGCTCAACTGGATAAGATAAGGCAGAAGATGTTAATAGAGAACCCTCCATCTTTTCCCACTGAGTCTGATTTCAGGATTCATTGACTTGCTAAACCCAATCTTCACCACCCCCCCCAACATTCTGTGTCCTATACGGGCTTATCAATGTGGGAGATAATCTACCCACCAGATGTCCAATGAGTGCCCACAGTGGGCAGAGTGCAGATGGGGCGGGCAGCCTGTGGCCCTGGAGACCTGCAGAGAGAGGACGCTTCTGGGGCACTGGGGACCGGAAGGGGGCTTGTCGTTGGGACTGGCTGGTCTGGCTGTCAGGAGCACTCGAAGCACTCACCTGCTCTACCAGGCAGTGGGCATGTGCTTTCTACTCACCTCTGCCGGTGCTGTAATGCTGCAGCTTATCGCTGTACACAGCCTCTTTGCTGTAAGCCCGTTTCCTGTGGATGCGAGGAAGAGGAGCCCTTTTAGGTGGAGTGCACCCCCACTGCTCTGCTCCAGGAGCATCCCCCCGCCCCAGTTCCTTTGTCTCGATGGGGGCTCTCTTGGCCATCTCCTGGGACTGGGAACTGGGCTGCTCCCACTTTAACATTTAGCTCCTATCCTGCATCCTGGCCTGACCACCTCCATGGGCAGCTGGGTGTGCTTTCAAGTCAAGGTTCTTCAGAGGCCAGGCAGGGCCGTGGGTCCCCGTCAGAGCCTGGGGAAAGGTTCTCAGGACACCCATCAATATGCGGGCTGTACCACGGACCTGCTCCGGAAAAGCAAACCACAGTGCTTTCCGCAGCAGAATCTAAGCTAAACCCCAAAGGCAGTAGCAACAGTATTAAAAAGTCGCCAGGTCTCAGGGCCCGCCCTTGTGCAGAACTTGGAGTTCCTGTTTTCCTCCTCAGCTCCTCTCCTGCTTGCCCACCTTGTGCCCTCTGCTGAGGGCCTTGGCTCTCTGACCCCAGGATGGGCTGTGGTACACGGTGTGATGCTAACCACCACTCTGATGGTGAGGAGGACTCAAAGGAGGTTTGAAGATGGATGCTGTTTACCCATCACCTTGCCCAGTGCTTATGGAGGATTTTATCCCAGGACAGAGAAAACAAAACATCTGGCAAATTCTAGGCTGCCTGTAGATTGAGATGGGAGGAGGACCATGAGCTTGACAGCATGGCTGTGTATGGTCAGGCCCCATACAGTCTGCGTGGCCTGGGAGGGGCCTGCATGCAGAAAGGGGCTTCCTGGGTCCAAGGTGAGCAGGTGGAAGTGGAAGTAGAGGGCCTACCTGCTGCAGACGATGGAGATGGCCACCAGTGACACCACGAATACAACCCCGGCTGCTGCCGAGCCAGCAATCAGTGGCAGCTGCTCCCTCAGCTCGGATTTGTAGTCATCTAGGTGAAAAAGGGGCATTAGAGTCCTTCCTGTGTGCTCTTTGCATACAGCTGGGACTCATTGCATGACGCTAAAGACATTATAAATATATATATGTGTGTATATGTATATACGTATGTATGTATGTATATGGAGACACCAAGTTCCGTGCTTCAGAGCTGGAAGACCAACTAAAACTAAAAATGATCTTCCTGGTGACAAATAAGAACAACTAAAAGCAAATGACAGTAACAATACAAACAAAACAGCAGTGACAGAGAGAAGCTCAGATTAAATGCTGATGACATGAGTCCCCACAGCAGAAGTGACGCCAATCTACATCCCCTTGTTGGGAAGTTCTCTCAAACGACGGTCAGTCATGCTAGGGATAAGTCTAAGGGAAAGAAGAAAAACCACTGCTGAAGGACCTTTGAAAACACACAGGTGTTGAAACACAGCACAGCACACAGATTCTCTGAGCAGATATTTAAAGGACAGCGGCAGCTGGGCAGTAGGTGCTACACCAGGAGCTGTGGAGGATGGAGACACACCGGAGAAGTGGCCTGGCGCTCCAAAGTTCCCACTCAAGAAGAACAGCATCAAGGCTTCCGCCGAGGTTAGAACCATGCTGTATTACACAAGTGAAAAGGAAGCCCCTGAGTCACAGAGGTGAACAGAGCTCCTCTAAACCCTGGCTTTACCACATGTGAGCTCTGTGATCTTGGACAAAGTCTTTAGTCTCTTTGACCCTCAGATTCCTTTCTGCTAAAATAAGTAATAATAAATCAAATTATGTGAGGCATCTTTTGCAATGTCTGTATGATCATGGGTGCCCCAAATCCTAATACTCTTTTCCTTAATCCATAGAAAACACTTGGCCTAGCTGGCTATTATTATTATTATTATTGTGGTTATTTCCTCACTTGGCATCAAGGAGTGAGGCATATGGAGATCAAGCTTGTAATATGTTCTATTACAACTAGGGTTGCCAGACACACTATTTAAAAGCCTGACCAGTTAAATTTGAATTTCAGATGTACAATAAATAATGTTTTAGTCTAAGTATACCCAAACATTGCATGGGAGATACTTAAAGTATTGCTGGTTCTTTAGCTGAAATTCAAGTTTATCCAGCTGTTCTGTATTTTGCTTGGTAACCCTAATGACAATAGCCCTTGAAGTGAAGTTCCCCATGTCCTGCATCAGAATCACCTGAGCCTGATAATTAACCATGACTTTTTTTTTTCTGGGTTCCTCCTGAGATCTGCTGAATCAGAATCTTTGAGTGACGAGCAGACTATCTCCATATTTACCAAATGTTCCAGGCGATTCTCATGTTTCCCAAAGTTTAGCAATCACCGTTCAACTCTGTAGGGGGAGAAAGAGACTTCCAAAGATAAGGATATTGTTCTCAAGGCCACTCTATAGACGTACATTTTAAAGACTGAAAGCAGAGTTTCAGTTTCTCTCAGCTTTCAGCTGAGAACTTTCAATAACATGTGTTTTTAAAAAAAATTGGGGGCAGAGAGGGGTGCCTGGGTGGCTCAGTCAGTTGAGCATCCAACCCTTGGTTTCAGCTCAGGTCTTGATCTCATGGGTTGGGAGTTTGAGACCCACACTGGGCTCTGCACTGACTGGCCCACTTGGGATTCTCTTTCTCTGCCCACCTCCCCCCCACCCCCAAGTAAGTGATTAAACTGAAAAAAAATTTTTTTTGGCAAAAAAAAAAAAGGAACCAAAATGACTAGTCCATAAAAAACATCTTTATAACTTAAAAACTTCATAAAGCAATGTGACCTTCAGCCTTTAAAATTGATTTCTAGAGAGTGAGAGGCTTCGAGAACCAATATCCTTATCTTTAGAAGTGTCTTCCTCCGCTCACAGAGTTGAAGGATGATTCTCAAACACCGGGGAGCATAAGAATCGCCTGGACTGTTTGATAAACATTCAGATATCCTGCTTTACGAACGGGTTAAAAAACGCATCTAAGTCAAAGGTTAGCACACTGTAGCTAATAGCAGCCCAGGACCATGGTTGCTCTGCCGTTAGGTAGAGGTCAAACCTGCCTAAAGCGTGGTCTTTGACCCTAGGTGGAATCCTATAGGCCCTCCCTGCTCCAATGACCCTATCACTGATCAACCTTCAGCCTCACCTTTGTGCTGAAGATGGCCTGAAGCCTCAGTGAACATAATTACTACCAATGTGCAAACCTCAGTCATTAAGATAAATACTCCTGAATTTGGCCATTTACCAAAACTCTCTTATATCTAGCCCCTCTTGGGTTTATAAAACTTAACTGCCAAATGTAAAAGGAATAGTCTTCTTGGGAGAAATTTGTTACTTCTTGATTTGTCTAGCAGAATTGCCAAGAGACCAGTGCTCAGAGCATTCTGAGTTTTGGGTTTTTAATCCTGTGTACTTCCTGGTGCCACAGTGCCCATAAATCTAGATGGTAAGTGAGGTGCAAAGAGGAGACAGAATCCTTAAGGAACAGGAGACAGCCGGCGTTCTTTTCATTCCGGCAGCATTATTAATCTGAATAAATTGGCTTGCTTTTCACCCCATCTCACCATCTTCAAAACATGAGCGAAGATTCACCTAAAAAGAACTCAAAACGAGCTGCAAACTCCAATCCTATCAAAGCCAGACAACTCACATTAAAGCATCCGGGTACAAATCACTGGGAAGGGGCAGGCACCCCATGGAGGCAGCCACCTCTCAGCTCAGGGGCACGGCCCTCTCCCTACAATGCCCACCAGCAATGGCTTCTTTGCAGTTTTTCACAATAAAATGCATATAATGGTTTGCATATGAAATCCTGTGATTTTAAATGTTTCTGGTGAATTTTCAAATTGTTAAAAATTATAATGTGAGTCAATATAAAACCTCAAGTCCTATTATGTGCCTAGTCAGAGAGTGCCAACCTAAAATAAAATGTTACGTAAGGGCAGATTATTTTGGATATAATTTAAGTAATAAGCAAAAAATTAAAGGCTTTCAGTTGAGGGCGTTGAGAAGAGACTGGTATTTGGAAAATGATCAGGCAACAGCTCGCAAATGAATAAATAAAACAGATAGTGAGTAGATAAATGAAAGCATATGCCGTGGTAAACGGCTGGCTAAGAAAAAGAGTGAGGGAACACAGGCAGATACCCCATGCTCAGTGCTCAGGCTATAGGGAAATCAGGTTTTCATAACCATTTAAAAGCCTGGTTTCAGAGGACTGGAAGAGACTGTCACAGTGGGGAACTAACAAAGCCCAAAGATGGAAGTATGTTGGGTGACAGGCTTTCTGGCCTGGGGAATGGTTTAGAAGACAGCGTCTGTGTGTTATCACTGGAGATATATGACGAGAATCGCATGTGAGAGTGTTTCAAATAGGCTGAGACACTGGGCACATGGGACTGCTGCATCCCCAAATTTGCCCCTCCATGTCCTTCCTGGAGACCTTATCTCATGCAGTTGGGTTGTGAGCTCAGCTCCCAGTCACCCAAAACGGAGGGGTGAAGTGGGAGTGAGGGCAAAACAACGGCAGCATCTGGTCCCTGGTCCTGAGGCAGGAGGGCACATGAGCCCTGAGGTGCGTGTGGGTCTCATGGCGGCACCTCTCTGCATGTGGTACAGAGACCCACTGAAGGCAAACCCCAGCGATGTTAGGAGAGAAACAGGCCAGACTTGAGAAGGGTGCCCTGCCTTGTTGATGTGAGAGCACATGCTCCCATGCCCTCCCCAAGGCAAAGCCTTCCAAGGGGGTCACACTGGAATCCAGTGAGATGTTGGCACTTGGCAGCTTCTCGGGGCCACCTCCCCTCCCCCAAGTGCTGGCCCTGTACCACTGAACTGGCCTGCCTCTTACCATCCGTCAGCGTCTGGAAGCACATCTTGCCACTGAACTTGCCGTAGCCCGCCACCGTGCGGGCACGTACTTGCACCACGTACACCATGCCCGGCCGTAGGCCGTCAATCCGCGCTGTGTTCGTCTGGCTCCTGGCCATGGAGGAGTTGAACTCATTGTGTTCCTGAAAAAGAGTGAGGAGAACGGTCTGCGGTCTCCTCCCGGGGGCTGAGTCCCCACCTGCTCCACCCTAGAGTACACATCTTGGTCCTACACAACTGCTAGAAGCTGCCACCGGCCCCAGGCCCTCCCTCTGAATGGGGGACAGTCTGGCCTGGACCAAGGGCATGAATGAAGGATCAGCTCTGTGTCCTGAGGTGGCCATGCTCTAAAACGAAGGCTCTGAGCAAGTGGCTAGTATCTCAGGGCTAGGCTGGGGGGCTCATTGTCATCTTCTAGTTGTTCCTCATCCAGGGTTCAGTGCACATTCAGCTCTGCAAAATCCTGTCGTGTCTCTGATGTCAGCAGAAGCAAGCTGGGAAGCATCAGCCCTTTGTTGCACATTTTTTATTTTTTTAAGGTTTATTTATTTTGAGAGAGAGACAGAGAGAGAGATGGAGGGGGGACATGAGTGGGGGAGTGGCAGAGAGAGAGGGAGAGAGAGAATCCCAAGCAGGCTTCCCACTGTCAGCACAGAGCCTGGCACAGGGCTCAAACTCATGCACTGTGAGATCATGACCTAAGCTGAAATTGAAAGTCAGACACTTAATTGACTAAGGCACCCAGGTGCCCCCGTCCTTTGTCTCACTTCTGTTGAAGTCTTGTCTTCTCTCCTCACTCAGTATCTCCTCACCATGGCTATTCTAGATCACCCCTTAAGTTCCTGCAAGTCCTAGTCCTTAGCGGAGTGATTTAGTGTCCACTCTGCTGCAGAGCCTGAGGCCATGCCAAACCACCTCCCATACCTGCTTCTGTCTTCACTTTGGCCTGTGTCTGTGTCCCAACTTCCAGTTCCCTCTCCACCAGCATCAGGAGGACATGTCCCTTCTTCCTGGAGAACAGGCCCTGTCCCTTCTCACATATTCAAGGGTCAGCCCTCCATCCCCATCACTCTCCCTGGCACCTTCTGCCCTGTCTTTTACAGTCTCTGTGTCTCTGTTATCTGCACACGAGTGTCCTCTGGTGCCCACAGATTTTGCTCCTTTTTCTCAGCCTTCTGACTCCCCTGCCCATGCCTGGTGCCCTTAAAGGATGCTTCCTCTCTTTACTGCTAAACTTTTTTTTTTTTATTTCTGAGAGAGAGAGAGACAGCGTGAGCAGGGGAGGGGCAGAGAGAGGAGACACAGAATCTGAAATAGGCTCCAGGCTCTGAGCTAGCTGTCAGCACAGAGCCCGATGTAGGGCTCGAACCCACTAACTGTGAGATCATGACCTGAGCCAAAGTCAGACACTTAACCGACTGAGCCACCCAGGCGCCCCTCTTTACTGCTAATCTTATGTAATGTAACATTTGGTTTTTGCCTATACTTTTGTAGCCTCTTATCTTTTATTCTAGCTACTCCCTCCACCAAATCCAAACTTCTTTTCTAACAGGGCGCCCCGGGTGGCTCAGTCAGTTAGGCGTCTGATATTGGCTCAGGTCATGGTCTTAGAGTTAGTGAGTTCGAGCCTACGTGGGGGCTCTGTACTGACAGCATGGAGCTTGGAGCCTGCCTCAAGTTCTGTTTCTCCCTCTCTCTCTGCCCCTCCCCTGCTCATGCTCACATTTTCTCTCCCCCTCTCTCTCAAAAAAAAAAAAAATATATAAAATAAAAAAATGTCTGACCTTCCCTAAAGTTATTATCAGATAAAAACAAAACTCCTAAATCTAGGTTTATTGGGTCCTCATGAAGCAATTCCAGTCTCTCACATCCCCCATATTGCCACCTCCCTGTCCCTCTAAAGGCCACACCCCCAGTCCCAGGGCCTTTGCTTAGGTGGTTTTCCCAGAGTCTAAAATGCCTCTCTTCAGTGCTCTTCTGCAACCTGCAGTTTCCTTATGCCTACATCTCTAATGCCCCTTCTTCCCATGGACTCTGTTCATTACTGTCCTTTATCTTTACACCCTCCTTTCAGCTCCCTCATATACAGCAGCCTGGCCTCTGATCATTTTCATGTGTGCATCATGGAGACTGTGGGTTATCTCCAAGTGTGCAGGAACAAAAGTTTCGAATCTGGGCCTGCCCCTGTCTATACCATCAGCCTCAGAGCGAAATGGGGACATTGGTGAAAATGAAGAGCTTAGGTCACTGAGAGGGAAGCCCCCAAGTCCCGTGTGCAGATCTAGGGTTCTGTGATGAGTTCTAGGCACAATAGTTTGAGGGGCATGGTGACAAATGAGGGGAGAGCTGATGGCAAGAGATGTGTAAGCCACATCCTCAGACAAGCAACAGAATTCTGGAGAGTTGGGCCAGGACAAAAGAATACAGTGCAATGATAAAAAATAAAAACAAAAAAAAAAACTGCCATTGTTTTAAAATATGCAAACATCTACCCTGCAAAGGCAGAAGTGACCTGTTGTGCATTCACTCAGTCATTTAGCCAGGCAGCCACATTTATGACATACTACCACGTTCTGGGGGCTACCTACACACAGCTGCAGGGACCAAGGCACGACCCCTCTCCTTGAGGATGGAAAACCTTGTAGGGTGGATCAGAAAATACTCAGATACTGACAGCAGTGCTGACTGAGTGACTTGGCAGAAGGCCACTTAGGGGGTTGTGGGGAAAGAGCAGAGGGTCACCCAGCTCGGGCTGGTAAGGCGATCAGAAGGGTGACATTAGTTGAGTCACGAAAAAGGTGAAAGAAATCAGCCACATGGTCAAATGTGGAGAGTGAGAACTGAACAGAACACATGAAAGCAAAGCCCAAAGACATCAGGAGCCTGCAAGCAACTGGGCCTATCTGGAGTGTGGGGACACATTGGGGTGGGGACACATGCTTCGGAAGCACTTTTTAGAGACCACAGGCTAGAGGTCAGCTTCAATAGACAGTTGAAGGTTACACGCTCATCCTCATGAAAGGGCTATCCACTGACCCCTGGGAGGGATTGCTATTTGATCTATTTAAAGAGAGGGAGGATCCCCTCACCCCCACCCCCAATCAGGGATCCACCAGAAAGAAGACTGCCCACTACAGAAGGGATATTAGCCAGAAGGTTGGTCATTACTGTCCTAACACACTGGAGATCTAAGACCTGACACTATAAAAATCATCTAATCACCTTGCAAATTAGGACAAAATCCCTTTGCTACAAAATCCGGGTAGCTGGATTCTCCGGTTTTACTGGAATCTGTGGAATTAGGCACTGCTTGAAAGAAGTGAAAGACTGACTACATGGCTTTCTTACTGAAAACTGTCTTTAAGCATATTACTATTTGGAATGTGAGGACAAAACATTAACCCATTATCGCTTTAGAGTCCACACATTCTTCAAGAAGTTCAGTGATTAAAATGAGTATTAATCCTTGTTTCCTTTCAAACCCATTGATCAAACTTCAGGCAAATGAGTGAGAGCAAAGAGCACAGGGCTTGCTTTGTTTGTTTGTTTGTTTGTTTGTTTGTTTCATGACTGATTCCGTAAGCATGTGAGAGGTCTACCGTCCCCAGCCTGTAGCCCAGGGCTGGCACCAAACTGCCGGGGTGCTAAAGGGTTCAGTGCTAAATGAATAAATAAATACCACACTTCAGACCAGTTATTGGAACCAATTGATTGAGCACAAGATATTGCCAAGGCCTGAAAGAGTTTCTAGGAGAAAATGATCCTAAAATTTGAAGGGTAGAAATTCCCAAGGCCTAAACCAGCCCATTCTGGCCCAGACAGTTATTATGAAGAGCAAGTGAGCGTCTAAGCGCTTAATCATGAAGACAGCTGAGAGCAGATGTAGATGCCCCCCCCATGGTTCGCCTACAAGCGCTGACACCAGGAGTGAAAAGTGCTACAAGACAGTAAACAAGAGAGGATGATAAATGGAAGCATATGAAAATGGGAAGGAGATGAACATGGAGAGGCTCTGGGAGTGTCATCAGCTCGATGGCATCTGAGGTCTCTATTAATGAGCTGTTGGAGGAGGCGAAAGCCTCATCGATTCTATTTATAGAGCTGAAATCGAAAGGTGTTCTAAGCATAAATCAAGAGGGCTGATGGGGGTGGAGGGGAGGGGAAGGGGGGAGATGGGCATGGAGGAGGGCACCTGTGGGGATGAGCACTGGGTATTATATGGAAACCAACTTGACAATAAACTATTTTAAAAAAAAGAAAAAAAGGGGAAAAAAAATAAGAGGGCGATGTGAGGTAGGAGGCCCAGGGTGGGTTTGCAGGGGTTGGAAAACTACAGTCCATGGCTAGCTACCTGTTCTTGTAAACAAAGTCTTATTGGAACCCAACCATGTCCACCTTCTGATATATTGCCTACGGCTGTTTTTCTTCTACAAAGGCAAGTTGAGTAGTTGGGACAGAGACTAAATGGCCACAAACCTAAAATATTTCCTATCTTGTCCTTTATGGAAAAACTCTGCTGACTTCCTGGCTTAGAAGAAGTGGCACAGAACGGAGGAATGGGGGTTTTATTTCTTCGGGGTGAATCCAGGATAGCTACTGGGCTGAGTTCTACTGTGTTTGCATTTTCTAAAGACCAGCATTTGCCAGCCTTGTGGAGCAGGTAGGCAGATCATTCTGATTATAAGCATTTGGATTTAAAATTAAGATACACTCCCTTATTCCACAGGCCACATTAATTTTGAGATCCTCGGCATCAGCATGATTATTATCCAGTTCCTTACTGAACTCAGAAGGTTGTACCAATGAAATATAACAAAAACGTCCAGAGTTTTGATTCTTCGTGGTCATGGCTAAGTCACTTAACCTTTCTGCGACTTAGTTCCATCACCTACAAATTGGTTACACCTGGCTTTCAAGTATCTTTCTTTTCATTTCTTTTCAAGATCAGAGCTAATGTGTCTGTGAATATCTGGCACATAACAACTACTCAATATATGATGATTTATGACCACTGTGGTTATTTCAAAATACCCTCACGGGGTAATGTCCTTTTCTTTATTTGTATTAGAAACGGTCCAGGCAACGTAACAGATCTTACAGTCAAGCACCTTACAAGTGAAGGAGAGTTCCCTAGTAACAAACTGAATGGTAACCAATGCTTTGGCAAAGAACCTTCTGTGTTTCCAAGGAAAGCATTTTATCCTCTGGAGTGAGGACAATAATATGCTTCACTGAGGTGTGGAAGCTGCCTCAGGCACTGAGCTGCTGTGCATGTGTGTCTGTTAATAATTAGTATAAATTACGGAGAAGTAGGGACGTGGTCTGAAATGGGAGAATAAGCTTCCTTCATGGCATCAAGAGTTGAAGTTAATTAGTGTTTCAAAAGAGAAGGTTTGCACATAAAGGGAAACGTAGCAGAGGAGCTTGGGTGTGGACTGGGGAGCCAGGAGCCAGGGGATACAAGCAGGAGCCGGTCACAAAGCCCACACATATGTTGGGGTGGGTGCCTTTGGCAGGGCAGATGAAGTGGGAGGCCAGTGGCTCCCATGTACGTAGATGCTCTCCAGAACTGCCACTTGTGACAGTCTCAGTTCCTAGCTATGTGGTCGTGGGCAAGTTTTGTCCTATTTTGAACTACTTTGTGCACTGGTTTCTTTACCCATAGCAATGATACTAATATTTACCACACCGAGTAGTAAGGAGAAAAGTAGATAATGCTTATAAAGCTGCTGGCACCCAAGAGGAGCAGACTAGGGAGAAATTACTATTGTTTTTCTGAAGTGAGCTTATAAGGCTCCAGTTCAAGTGTGTGTGGGGAGGGGCACTGTTAGAGTCTTTCTGTGATTCTGACATTGCATCATATGCTGGCCACACATGACTCTATCAAACTCTTAGGTCAATTCTGATGATGAAATGAGACTGTATGGACAACTGGTCCAGAAAGATTGGTCTAAAACACTGTGGAAAGCCAACATTTACTTTATTAACTGATAAAAAATATCTAGCAAACAAAGGCTCCCAATTCAAAGCTGGTTGGATATAATGGTTGCTTATGAATTCAGATGGTTTAAATTATCCCCAATTCACTGAATTATCTGAATAAACTGTCTACAAAACCCAATATCCTCTAAATGGAATAGAATGCTAGGTAATCCTCACCTTGTTTGCAAGTCTGGCCACCAGGCAGAAGGGTGTAGGTCCTCACAGAATGGACTGGTGATCCATCTGGCCCTCCACTTTTAGGGACATAAATTGCTATTATGTCACAAATGTGAAAAATGTGACCCAGAGTGGTTACATAATTTGACCACAGCTGCTCAGCTGGTTAGTTATGGAGGGCACTAGAAACTAGGGCGCTCCTTCCCCAGGCAGTCATGGGCCACTGTTCAACACTGCCTTCATGCTGGATGACTGTGAGTCTCGGTCCCTGATCCTCCCTCCACTGACCCACTGGAGAGTTCTGCCAGGCTCATTTACATACTGACAGCTTCCATATTGACTTCTCCGACCCAGTCTCTCTCCTGAGCTCCAGGCAAGGACATCTAGCGGCCTGCACTATGTGGCTACCTCAGAGGTCTTTTAGACATCAAGCTAAACTTCTGTCCCTTCCCTTGCCACAAACATGCTCTACCATAACAAGTCCCCTTTTAAGTCAATGGTGGCTGCATCCTTCTATTGGACACCCTCCCACATGTGAAGTCCAAACTGTTAGAAATGCCGTTGCTCTGTCGTCAGTTTATATATTTAGAATCTACTCTGCTTCGCCCGCCATCTCCTTCCATCTCGATCAAGCCACCATCACTGTTGTTCTAGTTGACTGTAATCTAGCAGGCCTGTTTTTAGTGGAACAGCTGAATAGGCCTCTTAAAATGTTCATTTTCTGTCTCCTTCTGTTGGAAAGTAAGCTCTCTGAGGGCAGGAATCTTTGTTTGGATCATTAATACATCCTGGAATAGTACTTGCCAAATAGCAGGCACTGAATAAATATTTGCTGAACCAAAAAATGAATCTGGTGTCTTTACGAATGATGTGTTGGGTCAGTGTTTTCCTGGGATTTTGCAAGTGCTGCAGTTTAACATGGTGGGAAGGAGGGCCTGCTTCCCTCACAGAGACCAAGAGGAGCAGCTCCACAAGGCACCACTTCCCTGCTCCTGGTAGCAGCACCCTGCTGCAGGCCCCAGGAGCAGCTGCTACAGAGCAGTTAGTGGACAGCACACAAATTTCTATTAATTTCTAACTCATCCTTTAAAATTTCCATTTGCATGTCTTTAATTTCTATAAACATACTATTGCAGCAGTACATGCATATGACTTAAAAATAAACAAACTTATATTGGAAGAACATGATCAAAAGCTTTAGAGGACACAAGTCTACAAAGCCCACAAAATCTTTGGGAAGTTCAGGGGAAACCTGGATCTTTGCAGCATCTACATTAATACAGCAAACATATGACTGGGAAAAATGGGACTGGTTCTGCCCATACCGGCCCAGTGAGCTGTTTAGACAGCAGGGTGGTAGGCTGGAAGATTCTCTCCTGAGTTGGCACAGGAAGAGTCTGGACTTTGGAGACTTTTTTCAAGGAAGACCTGACGAACTCTCCAAGGAGCCTCTGGCCTCCATCAGCAGATCCCTCCCTCCCTTATAACTTCCTCCAGTCCTCAGATGGTCACCATCCCCTGAACGGTAGCTGGCCCTGGGTCTCGCGAGCCTGGGGACAGAGCTGGCTCACCTTCTCATAGTACCGGATCTCATAATCCAGGATGATGCCATTGGGCTGCTCCGGCTGGGGCCACGACAAGGTGATGCTCCTCATGGTGGCACTGACCTGGTGCATGATGGGAACAGTGGAAGGGGCTGTGGAGAGAGGAAGAGACAGGGAAGATGAACAGATCCTCAAGTATATGAAACACATCGTCTTTCAGAGATAAATGAAGAGAGAAGTGTCTCTGGGTTTGAACCTATCCTTTCTTTCTTCCCAGCTGAGCTGATCTGCAGAACTTCTGCTGGGTTCTGCATAGTGAATGGAGGATGGATAAGAAAGGAGAGCAAAGGTGGTAATTTAGGACAGGAGGACATGTGTCAGGGCAGGGCTGGAATGGACAAGGTGTTTTCTGGGCAGGGAGGAGAAAGGCTTGACCACAAAGAGACGAGATGGTTGGAGGAATCACATGAAAGCACTGTGGCATGGGGAAGCCACAGCCAGTTAGGGAGGGCATGACAACCAGTGGGACAGGAAGCACAATGGGATGTTTTTGAGCAGAAGGTTTTGAAGGAATCTCAGTCTTGCATTAATGGGCTAAACTCCTGTAGAGAAGAGAACCTGGAGGCAAGGGATGGTAATGAGAGGCTAGAACTGGTCAGTACAGAATTACTGCCATAGAAAGAACGTTCTAGCAAATGTCTCTTTCTGAAACTGCATGTAAGATTTTGCTGTATTTCAAAAGAAAGAGAGGGGGCAGCTCTCAAAAAGACATGAACACAGACTACCAACACTGAGTTCATTCAGACTTCTGTCAGAGTTTTCCAAATGAGGACATTGGCAATAAAGAGCTCACAAATATAAATGAAGAAATGATATACAAACCAAATATTTGGAAACATGATAATAACTCCAAAATCTGTGAAGTGATTCCAAAATCTCTGTTAGGAAATAATATTATTTATTTCTCAATTCAACATTTTTCACACGGTGTAAATAAAATGAAAACAGTCTGGAAATAATAAATGAGGGCTGTCTTTCTAGAGGAAGAGGCGGATAATGGATGAGGCTTCAGTCTGCGCTCTGCTTAGGGGCTGTTCCGCTTAGCCCTGGCACTTCTGCAGCGACGAAGGCCATTTCCTCATGTGAACTCCACTTTACAAGGGGTTCTCTGGGGGACTGTGGTGGGCTGACATTTACTATCCTCACTTTAAGTTAATTCTCCTCCAGAACATGGCTACCGGTCTGGGGATGGGGGATCACCATGCTCTCTACTCACTATGCTCTCAGTGAGTTCTCAGGGAGCTGGCCCCCTGGCCAGGGGAGGGTCTGCAGAGCACTTGTGAAGATGCCCACAGTCCAGGGAGCCATCAGAGAGCACAGTGTGAGAAGTGGTGTTAGGAGGGCTTAGAATCAGAGGCCCCGTAGGGTTCCCACTGGGGATCTTGGGGTGGCCCTGAAAAGGTGCCTCTCAGGGCTCCCACCCCTGGGAGCATAGCTGACTCTTGGCCCTGGCTGCTGCGCCCTGAAACCAGAACCACATCCATGCAGGGCCCCATGTCCCATGGGCTGCTTCCAGCCAATGACTGAAAGCAGCAAGGATACTTTGATAATCCCATTCCTGACTCCTCTGCTGGGCAGCTTTCACTCAAAGACTCCCCACTGGACCCACCAACGTCTCTTTGTACAGCGTGGCAGTCTAAGGGTCTCCTCACCTAATCCTCCTTACTACCCTCCCTCCTTCACTGTGATCTGATGGCTCTGCCGGCCTCCTCTGGCCTCCCCTACCACCTCCCCAGTCAATCTCTCACCTCCAATCCCATCTTGGTGTCTGCCTCATGGAGGGCCTGATTTAATGCAGTTCTGAATCCCCCTATCAAGTATTCTCTGCTGGGCCCCACTGCATCCCCAGGGACTGGCCGCTCACTACCTCTAGGAGCTGTGGCTTCATCCTTGGGTAGCTCTCACTGATTTGCATGTCTTCCTCTGCCTATCTGAAATTCGTATCCTTCTCACTGATCTCAGTTCCACCAACTGAAGTAACAGAGAATGTTCTCTTTTCCACCGAATGACTTGTCAAATAGCTAAAGAAGCTAGTTAGGGCTCCCCCGAGTTTTTCCTGCTGAAAAGAACAGCCAAATCCTATGAACATTTCTCCCATGACATGCTGCCCCCTGAGGTGGCTCTTTTCCAAACGGGGCTCATCTTGTCTAAATCTCTCTTTAGTCATATGGCCCAGAGGTAAATCCAATTCTTTCACTGCTGTCTATGCAGCAAAGATTAGGGTGAAACTAGTATCTTCCACGATCTGTATACTAGATATCGGTTAAGGTGACCATTAGCCTTTTTTTGGCGGGGGGTGTGATCAAAAACATGTCCCTACCATTTAATTCTGAAATCACTATCAAATATAACCTTTAGGTTTCCTCATGGTGTGTTCCTCAACTTTTGTTTGTAGTTTGTCAATTTGACTACACGGGTTTACAAATATGCTTTTACCTTTATGGAGTAACATTTGGCCTATTAATCTAGTAAGCTGAAATACTTTTTGATCCCAACTCAACCATCAACCGCACCTTCTCTTCCTCCTAACTTAGCATCATGGCACAGGTCTGTTAATGAACGAATTAAACAAATGTTCACTGGGCCTTGGCCATGTGCCAGTCACCACTCTAGGTTCTAGAGGTTCCTTAGTGAGTGAAATACAATCTTCTGCCCTCACAGAGTTTCTTCTCTAGTGGGGGAGGGGGTCAAAGGCCAGATGTGATCACAAGGTACGTTAAAATATTAAGTACAACAGGAACAAATGGAGCAGGGGGGAAGGGACACAGAATTGTCCAAACGGAGGAAGCTCTATGGGAGAAGCCTGCCATTCTAAATCATGAGGTCAGCAAGGCCTTGCTTGAGAAGTAGATGCAGCAGCACGGGGATGGAGGAGGGGAGGGGGCCACGTAGGCACCTGGGAAAAGAGCATTTGAGAAGGAAAGGCCAGGGTAAAGGTCTAAACTGGGAGCAGCCTGTTGTTTCAGAGGAATAGCTAAGAGCCAGTGGGACTAGAGCAGAGATGAGGCCACAGATGATGGCTTCTCCCCTGAGTGAGGAGAGCCATGGGAGGGGGGCAAACAGAGGAGTGACGTAATCTGACTTGCATGTTAACAGCATCGGGTGATGCTGAAAATAGAATGCAGGGGCCACACAAAAGCTGAAAGCCCCATCTTAACACTGTTGTCATAGTCCAGCTGCAAGACTGTGGTTATCTGGACCGGGTTCGGAGCAGTGGAGGTGGTGATAATGGGGGTGGTCAGATGCTGAAAAGATTTAGAACATCTCAATGGATGTGGGATGTGGAAGAAAGAGAAGAGCCAAGATGACTCCAAGGTTTTTGGCCTGAGCTGCTATCAGCTGAGATGTGACAAGGCATCAGCAGGAGCGGTCAAAGTAGGCAAATGCATGTATAAGAGGTCCTTACTGGAGATGCCAGTGTAGATCCACTGGTCTGTCAGAGATACCAAGAGCAGCAGAACTAACAGAGATCATCACGAGAATCAGGAGAAGGGAATATATCATCTAAGGTTGAGGAGAGGAGGAAAAAAAGCCAAGGGACTTGAGAAGGAAAGGCCAATGAGCTAGAAGGAAGCAGGGGAGTGTGAATACCTAGAAGTCAAGTGACAGTGAGTGTCTCTAGGAGGAGAGGATGTGTGGAGTGCTGCTGCTAAGTCATGTAAAAGGAAACCAGGAACTGAGCACAGAGTTAGCAACAGGCTGGATGGGTAAGTGGGGATGGCTCATGGCCAGCATTCCCGACCTTGCACGCACTGTGCAGAGCCCCAGAGAGGAGGAAGGTGGGGCAGTTTCTGGAGTCAGGACAGGGGGGTGGATCCTGGTGGGCTCACCAACACAGATGGTCCAGGAAAACCTACTTCCCACCCTACTACACTTACTGTGCAGCTCCAGCTGCCCTTTCGGGCTCACATGGAAACATGACTTCTATACTGCCAACCCTGTCACTGCCATATTGGTTTTTAGGGTCCTCCTCTGCCCCGAGAGCTAAAACACCATGGATTAAAAATTGGAAAGATTAATCCTAATGACTTGACAATTTTGATGGATGTGGTTCTTTTTTTCCCCTCTAATCCCTCGAAAACCATCGTTCAAGACTCAACATATTTGCCAAACATTGTGCCAGGCCCTTGCTCTAATCACTGGGGACAGAAGGATAAATAATAAAAAGCCACAGCCCTCCCCTGAATATCCTTGGCATGTAGCTGGAGTCAGGTGATAAAGAGGCAATCATAGAGCAGGGTGATCCAGAAGCAATCCAGAGCCACAGATAGCAAGGACCTCCCAGCCGCCAATCAGCACATGGATCCGGGAGAAGCTGCCAGAGGGTAAGGGTCACCGCTGCCTACATTGCTCAGATTTACGGTGATGACAGATGTTCACAGGCCCCCTTGCAGGCTGTTCATCTTCGCACGGGTCACTCTAAATGTCTTCCATTTTAATTGAGATGGGATTTAGCACATGGGAGAGACAGAGTATTACACTTCCTCCCTGAAAGTCCAAGACAGCTTACATTTGGTGGTCTGACACTGGTGATCACCTACAGCGACAAACTTTTTTTCCTCCTTCTCCAAGTGCAAACGCCACCTCTAAATCTGGTGTTCTGCATGCTATAAAAGCTTCCAACAAAACTGAAAATGAAAATGAGTGCAGATATCCACTCAAACACCACCTAGCAAAACTAAGTCAGATTTGAGAGGGGTGGGAAGGTTAATGCCAAGCAGCAGCCCCTCTGAACCCTGAATATCCTGGTTTCAACAGTAAGTCCTTTCTTTTCTCCATAAACCTATGTTCTCAGATGAAGAAAGTTTCACTGAATGCTTGAAAAGGTCTCTGCATCACAAGAATGCTCTTCACTAAATTAAATACTCTATGCAGAGAAGAAAATGAAAATAAAGAGTTCAGGGGCGCCTGGGTGGCTTAGTCGGTTAAGTGTCCGACTTTCGCTTAGGTCACGATCTCGCGGTTCGTGGGTTCGAGCCCTGCGTCGGGCCCTGTGCTGACTGCCAGCTCGGAGCCTGGAGCTTGTTCCAGTCTGTGACTCCCTCTCTCTCTGACCCTCCCCTGCTCACGCTGTCTCTCTCTCTCTCCTAGAAATAAATAAAAAAAAAATAAAACATTAAAAAAAATAAAAAAGAGTTCATAATGTCATTGAAATTTAGCAAAGAAATAAATATGGGCCATTCTTTAGAAAGAGTAAGAATAATGAGTTACCCTAGGGACTATTTGGAAGAAAGGCTAAAGGCTCAAGAAGGATGTATTTGTCCTAAAGAGGAAATCCCCAAATATCAAAACTTTCCTGCACTCCTTCTTAGCAAAATAAAGAGGTTGGATCCAACAAGAATTTAGGATACAAAGAAGAGAATAGAGAGGCAAGGCAAAATGTCCTGTCAAGCACTGAGTAAAATAGCTAGGTTCAAAAACAACCAGAACCAGAATGAGGAGTGTCCAAAGAAAGAGGCTACCACCAATAATACGAGGCCCTTTAAATGTGTCAGAAGCAGGGGTGCCTGCTGGGTAGCTCAGCAGGTTAAACATCTGACTTCGGTTCAAGTCGTGATCTCACACTGTATGGGTTAGAGTCCCACATCAGGCTCTGGGCTGACAGCTCAGAGCCTAGGGCTTGCCTCAGATTCTGTCTCCCTCTCTCTCTGCCCCTCCCCTGCTCATGCTCTGTCTCTCAAAAGTAAACAAACAAACAAATAAATAAATGAATCAGAAACAGAGAGAGACTTAATGTCCATTGGTCAAGGGGTTGGGGGATGGAGAAAATGCAAAGGCAGGCTGAGTCCGTGAGTCACTGCCTCTTATTCACCAACGAAGACTTTGGGGAGATCATACTCCCAAACTGCTTTTGAAGCAGGCAGATCCAAGATAGTATATCACATACAGCAGAGAAAGTGTACAGAATGTTCTTGCCTGAGCTGACAAATGAGATGTGGATAAATTGCCAGAACAGGATGGCCCTGGCTGCAAGTTATGAAAACCACACAAGTGACACCAGACAAATGTGGAACTGGACCCAAACTGGTCACAGGTCACCACCTATGGCTTCTAAGCTGGGCCTGGCCAGGCACCACTCAGCCTTCTGTTGGTAAGAAAGGCTCCAAAGGAGATCACAGTGCTTGTGGTCTAGGAGGGTGGCATGAATCTATGCCAGGAGTTATCCTCAAATCTGGAGCCTTGAGTCATTATGTATGGAAACCTTGCTGTCACATCTCAAGTTCACCTGGACCATACCTTTTATGTTTAGGACATTCCTTGGCCATTCAATGTAGTTACAAACTCAGTCATATTCAAAGTTTTCTGCTTATCCTTTCTGTTATCCTTATTTGATAAGGGCATACCCCCCTCCTCCAACAATTAAGCATCTCAAACCCCAAGATACGAGAATGCGTTGATGCTTTATTTTCTAGGACAAGTACTAAGTTCTAATGCATTATCTCTGTTTAATAAAAATTGCCTCCTAATGTCTTAATTGATTTTTGTGTTAAAATAATTCAACAGTTTTAACCATAGTCCATTTGGAGAAATAATAAACAAATTATATATAAATAAATAAATAATTAAGTTTGCTGTGTTAAAATATTGTAAGACAACAAAAGTACTTAAAGTAGTTTTAAAGAAAAATAGCAACAAACATATACTGTCCAAAATTAAGTCGATCTATTGTAGTAAAATGCCTCAAGTGTTCGTAAAAATATGAAACTTGGATTTCAAAGTTTGGCATCTACAGCAATGTTGCTTCTGCAGATAGAAACTGTGCCAGGGGCGACCTTGTTCTGAGACCACCTTAGGAGCTACAGTGCAGGTCACAGCTGAGTCCCCTCTGCCTTGGCTCAGGTGACAGCCCTCATAAGTCTCTTGGAAGATAAATGACCTCTCCACTTAGGTAGACTTTCATATCTGAACTTGCCAAGGAGGCCCAAGGAAAGAGGAGCCCACCTTCCTTCCTCACGATAACTCATGTTGAGCAGGTTGGGGGAGCACTCCTGGCCCTGCCATGTGTTTGCAGCAGAGGGAAGGTCCTTCCAGTGACCCCTCAGAGAGATGCTGCTGTCCTAGACTGAATGGTGCACCTCTGAAGTTTAGTAACCTTCTTTACCTTCCCAGACATTGCTTTTTCTAGGACACATGTCCCTAAGTTGATGGACATTTGAGATGTTTACACATTTTGGCTGTTGTGAATAATGCTAAGAACATTCATGTACAAGTTTCTGTGTGGACCTATGTTTGCAGTTTTGGGGGTATATATTCTAATTGCAAAATTGCTGGATCACATGGTAATGATAACCTCTTCTATTCTTTCTGGAAAAGCCTTTTCCAGCCAAACCATCTTTGGACTAATGACCTGCTATCTGTTAGACCACAGACGCCAGCTATGAGGTAAACAAGGCAGGGTAAGGAACAGTCAGGGCCCTAGGGCCCAGTCCAGGACAGTAGGAATTGGCAAATCTAGAGAAGAACTATAGGACATGGAGGCGCTGTAGAGACGTGTGGCTTCCCATTCTGCCATCTGCTTATAGTGCAATCTTAAATTAAGGTTACTTAACCTCTTGGGGTCAAGTTCATCAACTGTAAAACAGGAGTATTAATCCTTATGTTATGGATCTTTCAAATGTTCTGAGGGTAAACCCTGTATGGCCCATAGCTCCTTCCACTTAGAACTAGTCTTCCAGGCCAGGGGTCTTAGCAACCACCTCACAGTCTCCTTCTGATCCACTACTCCTGACATATGCAGATCAATGCCTGGGCAAAGTTCCGGAGGTAAATGTGAAAAGCACAATCCAGTGACAGTTGTGAGTATTTATTTGATAAATATCTTTGAAGGGATAAATAAACATATCTGCCCAGTCAGAATGGAAGTGATGGAGAAGAATAGCTTGGAGAAGGGGAAGGTTAATGGCAGGGTTCCCCAGAGGTTGGTGTGATAAGTGCTCCAGAAGACAGATGGTTTCCTGTGACATCTCAAGAGGACTGAAAGTTTTTCTTGGAAGTAATCTAGGATGTAAACAATAAGGTGCCTTGTCCTTGAGGACAAAGAGACCTTTGGCTCAGAGGAGAGGATTGGTCATGGCCCACCCATCTGATAGTGTGAATCAGGCCCAGGGGCCATGGATGCTTCCTTGCCTCTGTCCTGGTCCCCCTCCTGGTCTTGTCACCTGTATCTCCTCACACCTGATATCCTGCCCCACCTCTCTTGTACACTTCTGGGCCTCTTCACTTCAAACCACAGTGCAGCCAGATGAATCTTTCCAAAACTTGATTTACCCAGGTTCCTCTGATGTTCAAAAGTCTTCCGTGGTTCCCCATTGGAAAAAGTCCCAGTGTCCACTCTACCATTTTAGCAGCGTGGCAGCCACTGGTCGGTCCAGGCATGTCCTCCCACTGGTCCATAGAAAATCCCACTGCTTTCCTCTAACTACTCCACACACCATGTCCCAGCAGAACCCAGCTTTGGGGATCTCTGACACATCTTTTCATAATCCAGTAGGCTTCAGAACCACACACTACCCTGCCTTTACCCCAGCTTGACCACGCCTACCCCATCTCTCCTGCCTCCCAACTAAAAGCCCTTATTTTAGTAACTCACGTTAAGCTGTAACTGCTACCTTGGGACAGATCTAACTTTCCAGGTGCTCATCTCTGCTCTCCATCACTGGAATAAACTCTTTAGGGGAGAAGTCATGTGTTTAGCCTCTTCCTACTGTGTTAACACATAATAGATATTCCATAAAGGTTTGCTCTTAGTGGAATGATTTCAGTCTCTTCTCTAAAGACACTCGAAGTAAAAGGGTCAGAAAATCATGTACCTGTACCTAACATGAATAGTGGCCCTCCAAGGAGAAAGGTGAAGGGGGCAGGGGAGGCAAGGTCGTGAACTGCCTACTGGGGAGCAGGTGGAGTCTACCTGGGGAGGAAGACAGACTGGGTCTGAATATAGCTTTCCTGGAAACTGGGGGACAGGAGCACTTCTATGTGGCCCAGAGGCAGAGGCCAGGAGGCTGGAGTCATCCGTACCTCACTGGGAGGTTTCAGCTGAAATGCTACCTTGACATTAGCAGTTTTCTAATTTTCCTTTTTTCTTTTTTTTTAAGAGTCATGGAATCCTTTCTCCCAACACAATTTTCCCTGAAGCATTAAAGGAGAAACAGAACAATTCAGCTGCTCTGGGTGAATCAGGAGCAGGAGTCCTAGAGCCCTGAAGCCAGTCCCTTTCCTATCTTCCCAATCCAGACTCTGAAGGGCTCACAGAGAGATCCAAAACTGCTGGGAAGCCTCCACAAAGTCCCCTTGAGGCCTCAGACTAAATTATGGGTGCTTGTAAAAGGTGTGGGCGATGAGATGGGGACTGTGGAGTCGGGGCTGGTGGGGTATCTTGTTCCTTACATGAAATGCATTCTTAGGACAAAACTAAAATCTAGATTTAAATGTCAACTAAAGACTTCAGGCGCACCAGTTACTGAAGACAAAGAGGAACAGTTTGCACACAGACGGACTGTGCAAATGAGGAATTGGGTTTCCTCTGACATTTCTATTCTAGGAGATAACTTTGTCGAGAAGGTATTGCTCAGATAACAGGTTCTCCCTCTGATGATGAAAACTCATTTCATTGCAGAAATATGCTTGAATTTTACATTAGGAAGCCTGACTCATTAAATATTTTTGGTGCAGTAACACTTCTGGCCAAAGTAGATTAAACAAATAAGCAATTAGTTTGGAGACTGGATATGAATACAAAAGCAGAATTAATTATGTTTCTAATTGTTTTCTCCTATTGTGGACACTGGCTTCTTGGCTTTTGCTCTGGGCTTGCCTTGAGATGATCCTGACGCCCTGTTCCAATCTCCCTCTTCACCTTGGAGTCAACTAAGGACAGGACTGCTTTGTGGGGGTGGTACCATTTCGATTCTGTTGAAGAATATTGGCTGAGTCTCTCCATGGGCTCAGTGGAGCAGGAGTGGGAGAGAAAATGAGGGCTTTAGGCCTGGGTGGCTGAGTCAGCCCTCTATCCCAGAAATGTGCTCCCATCTTGGGTCCATCCACGAAGGGCCTGATTCCAAGATAAGGGAGGGGGTGAGACAACTGCGGGGTGGAGGCTGGGGGCCGTTCTGGGGATGCAGGTTTACAGCAGAGGTTCTCTTTTGTGATGTTAGTGCTGATGATGGTGGGGTTCTTCGTTGGGATCATCCAACTGACTCTGCTAGTTCTCAAAATGTGATCCCAGTCCAGCATCATCTGGGAGCTGGCACAAAATACAGAATCTTGAGCCCCACTCTAGACATACTGGATCAGAAATGCTGGTGGTAGGGCTCAGCAATCTGTGTTTTAACAAGCGCTCCAGGGGATTCTGATGCACACTCAAATCTGAGATCTATTTGTCTAGAAATCAGAATGTAAAACTTTGAAAGGACATCTGAGGTCATTTGGTTTTCTGCCAATTCTTAAAATTTATGGATTTGAGCACTGAAGGCTGGAGGGAAAGTGACTTCCCTAAGTCCTTAGCAGGCAAGAGCAGAGTAGGAATGATGGTTCCGGCCATCGCTCCCCTCCCCTTGCACTCAGGCACTAGGCACTAAGGATGCCCCAGAGCATGGGGTGGGGCAGGGGCACGGGCGGGGGTGGGGTGGGCAGGAAGTTCCTCAGAGATATCAGGGGTTCCCAGCAGGGAGGTGGAATTGTGCGGAAGGAAGCATCCCTGCTAGTGGGGACCTGGGTCCCTCCTAGGTCACCCCACCTGGCTCCCTCACCCTGCTGGGGTAACTAGAAAGCACACCAGGAAATGGCCCTAAGGATGCACACCTGAATGCTGTGGCCCTGTGGCAGTGGAGGCTCTAGAAGGATATGTGAATGTATGAGGGGCACTTGTCAGGCGGTGCCTGTCTCTGGGCAGCGAGGCTGAGGATGGACCCGTCAGCTCTGCCTCTTGCAGGCCTGTCATTATTTCCGGGTATGGGAAGCACAATGGCAGCTCCCATTTGTTGAATGTTTGATCACAGAAGGCAGTTCACAGAATGCCTGGCACTGAATAGGCCATGGGAGAGAGCAAAGGATACCCTACAGCAGGTTGTATGCCCCTTGCTCCCTGGCCGTCACCCACACATGTTCAGCAGGGCACCCCCCCCAACATCTGGGAAACCCACCACCATCGCACCCCCCCCCAACATCTGGGAAACCCACCACCATCATCCTAAGACTGACATTGTCACTACTGACACCAGGCTGTGAGCTGTGCCTGTAGTCTCTGTGACTGTCCTCTTTGAGCCTGGAGATGGAAGTTTTCTGGCCATGGGGCCCAGACCCCCTCATCCTGCAGGCAAGTTTCCATCCTGCAGTGCCCAGCTGTGAGCCCCTCTCTGCATGTCACCATGCCCACAACGGTACAGGTCTCCCTTCCCTTGACTCTGACTCCTGGGGACACGTTGGTCCTGCAGCCCTCTGAAGGGTGGTGGTTTACAGTTTTGTGCCCAGCACGGCTCTGGGTCAAAAAGTGGGCTGTTGTTTCCAGTCACTACTTCTACATCATGCTCACCATCTTCCACACCCTCTGTTAAATGTCACTCAGCTGGGCCACCACACTCTAAGCCCGGGGCCACTGTGCACTCCCTTCCATCACCAGTCCCTACTCATGAAGATTTGGGCTTCTGTCTTCTCCATCCCAGGATTGGCCCTTTAGTCAATGACTTCCATGTCCACCAGAATAGTGTACTTTCTGTTCTCCGACCCCCACAACCTTCCCCATCTGCCCCTTGGATTCAGCCTCACCTGATGTTCCATATTCAAAGCCACAAATTCAAGTTTTCTCCCTCCTCTTGGCAACCTGTGATGAGCCTAATGCAACTTTCGTTGGCCCGTCTAGCCCACTTGGCCCTGACTTCCACCCCACGCATCAGCCCTCTTCCTTACTTGTGTCTCCTCATTCAGCCCAGTTCTATCTTTGCAAGAACATAATTGGCAACACTCTATCAACCCTCAGGTGGGAGTTGCCTTTACCTTTTCTGAGAACACAACCAACAAAACTCGTCCCTAGAGACATTCACAATTAACTTCATGTAGGGTCAGCCATGTTCTGCTGGGAAAGTCTCACATCAGGGCAGATGGGCAGCTTTGTACACACATGATCACTGGCTTCCAAGGAGCCCTCACGCTTTGTAGAAATGCAGAATTTCTCTGCTCAATCCCATCTCCCCTTCTCTGCAATGGCACTTCCAAACTTGCCATTCTCAAACTTTGGACCTCAATACTTCTCCATTCACCCTCAGCAACCAAGCTTATCTCCCACATTGTAGAGAAAATATCCAAATGCATAACTAATACCTCGACTTGGGAGCTCAAAAGCTCCACAAATCACACATGCACAGAACTGACCCCACCTCCCCTTGCCACCATCCCTGAACACTTCTGGGAGGCCCTGGCATGTTTCCTATGTATTTCCAAGCCATCCACTCAATTTCCTGCTGTTTTCTCTGTTATCTATGTTGGCTGCCTGTGAGACACCCCCCTAGGAAAGCTATTCACTAAGCCACATTTCCAGTCCCCTCCCTGAGGACCTGTGGCCATGTTCAGCACAAGCCCTACAACCTCTGAGAGCCCAACCTCCCTGTTGCACTGTGGCACCTCATCACCTAGCCTCAAGGCTGCCTGTTGCACTCAAACTTCATCCTGTTCCTCCTGCAAAGCTGCCTCCCACTTCTTGTCCTGGGCCCTCACTCTCTTCCAGAACATCAGATAAACAACAGACACCTGGACGTCTTGTCTCCATCAAGTCCCCTGCACACTCATCTCCTCACAAGCTTCCCTCCCCACACAGCAAATCTGTTCTTGCAAACGCATGCCAGTCTGCCAGTTTATGAGGCACCAAAGACCATGAACATTATATAAGGCCAATCAGGACATCCCAGAGGAGAGGACACCAAGCTGACGTACAGGAGTTACTGGAGGAGTGAGATCTGGTCGTTTCCCTTGGGAGTCATACAGTCTACCAGAAAAAATACAGCCTTAAGGACATGAAAAACTAATGTACATTCAAGAACTCACTGTGTCATCCTTATAGCTAGTACAGTTCGGAGAAGGACAATACACACATCAAGATTTCTATGGGGCAGATACACTCAGAGGGCCCTTGTTCCCTTGAGTTTTTCTGGACAGATATAGTATTTGCTATGGAAAGGAAGGAAGGAAGGAAGGAAGGAAGGAAGGAAGGAAGGAAGGAAGGAAGGACGGAGGGAGGGAGGGAGAGAGGGAGGGAGGGAGGGAGGGATGGAGGGAAGAGTGAAGGAAGGAGGGAGGGAGGGAGGAGTGAAGGAAGGGAGGGAGGAAGAAAGAAAGAAATTTTAAAATCCTAGGGCTCAATTCTATCACTGATATCCTGCAGCTCAGATCTCAGAAGGAAACTGGTCCCAAGGCCGGAGGGTTGGCAACAGTCTCTCTTGCACTGGAAAATATTTGTGGTCTGGTGTTGCCTTTATTTACCCAGAACATTTCATGTGCCTTTTTTCTCCATCTTTCACATCCGCTCTGAGAAGATGTTAATTTTCTGAAATTAAACACTTAGCTTGATTACTGTTTTGTTAATTGCGGCATTCAAAACCCCTGGTGCTCCTGCCTGTTTAACGGGGCCAGTGCTGTGAAAATGACAGGCACGGAGTTGGCATGCCGGTGGACACACAGCAGCGTTGGTGTACCATCTCCCTACCCCCAGCTTTGCTTGCCCCAACAGCTGGGTCCTTGACCATGGGGGAGGGGCAGCCCAGGTCACAGAAGAGGGTCCCCCACAGAGCCATGTTTTGGGAGAACAGTGCCCCCAGGAAGTTCCAGGTCTCGGCAACATCTGGAAGAATGTAGAGGCGTAATTCCAATCAGAGCACCTGCCTAAAGATGTTTGAGGAAGGAAAGACCACAGAGAGAGCTCAAGCTGTACCATTTGCTGATGCGTGGAATGAGGCTAAGAGTGAGGCATCCATTCATACGTTTGCTTGATAATTCATTAATCCATTCAATAAACATTTATTGACTTCTATTATTTCAGGCACCTAACTAGACACTGGGGAACAATAACTAATAAGACAGATACAGGCATGCTGTCCTGAAGATTACGGTTGTGGCTCATGGAGCCGACACATGCCAGAGGAGGGCAGGGCAGACACATCACGGGAACTCCTCCTCCCTCCCACGTACTTTGCCAAGGCCACGGGACGAATGGCAACTATCTCACAATCCAGCTAGAAGTTCCCTCTATGAGTTCCCTCCATAAGGAGGGTTATTGCAATCTCTTTGGATTTCGAACAGGGTAAGGAACTTACTACAATCTTACTGCCAGCAGTGTGTCCCATTTTTATTTAACAAGCCACATAGTTGGAGTGCCTGGCCCAAGGTGGAGTAAAATGAGCAATGGTGCCCCGAGCCCCACAGCCCTCTCATCAACCCAGCAGGGATGCAAGGCAGGGCATTCTCAGCTGTTAGTAGCATCCCCAGGCACTGCTCACAACCCAGAACAGGGAGAATACCCACACGCAACCACTGCACGGCCCAGCAGATGATATCTGTCCGTGAGAAATCCAAACTGGTCAGTTAGTGAGCAAAACAATAGCCCACCCAACACTGTCACTCTTCAGCAGCAGCTGCTGCAGGCTGAGATGCTCTCTATGGATGGCATGCGGTTGCATCCTAACTTTTGTAAAGTGAGAGTTGGTGTCACAGCCGGTTGTAGGACCAATAGCCTGGTGGAAGGTGCTCCTCTGTTCCTGGTCCTTAAAGGGGTGAATGACCTACAGAAAGCCTCCGTGATGTTTGCTAAGAACCTGAATGAACAGGAGCCCCTAGAAGCAGGAACCAATGAATTGGCCTGTGGAAAGCAGTCACAAGGCTGTGTTGAATGAATGAATACATTTTCAAAGTTGAAGTGCTTAAACAAATAAATAAACAAACCCCTCTGAGTATGGGTGAATCTCTCTGTGCTCCTCTAAGTAGATCAGAGCTGCTGGTATCATCCTAAGATCATTCCCTTCAGTTTTCCTTCTAGAAGCCACAGAGGAGGAAAGTATCTAGTCAGGTGGCTGGCTGTCACCACCCTGCAGGTAAACATTTATGGACTAATTCCTATGTAGGGACTAAAGGATCCTGGCAAATACTTATCAAGTCTCCCCATGTCTAGTACAGTGTGGTCCCTCCCTCAAGGAGCTGGGGTAGGCAAGAAAATCTGATTTTCCATAGTGTTCACCATCTAGTGGAGAGCCCCAAGGCTGCAGGGGTGGAAGCCATGACTCTGACCCTGAGCAGTACTCCTGCTGACCTACTCTGCTCCATAGACAACACAAAACTGTTTGCAAATGGCCCAGACCTTTCTGAGGCCACTTAAAATTTCCTTCTCAATGT
This sequence comes from Proteles cristata cristata, assembly GCA_017311185.1. NCBI lineage: Eukaryota > Metazoa > Chordata > Mammalia > Carnivora > Hyaenidae > Proteles > Proteles cristata. The sequence continues at coordinate 286,336 of JAESUZ010005476.1, forward strand.
CAAGGCTTAAGAAACAATAAAAACAATATTTTTAGAATTAACAATGAGAAGAAACCAATGAAATGAGCTATGAAATTGAATAGAACAGTGAAAATTTCATTTACTTAAGGGTTTTAAACTTTCTTTATTAATTTCGATGAAAGTTTTCTTTAAAGTCATTTCAGTCTTTTTAAAGTTCTGACTCAGTCTTTCCTCTGCTTTGGAGCAAATTTTGCCTACTAATTTCCAATGAGACCAGCCCCTAAAAATGAACTGGTTTCAGCATATGGATCTTAACACTCTAAATTTTTACAGGCAGCACTGTAATATTGTTTTAATATTTAATTTTGAGATTTACATAATATCTTTCCTCCAAAGAGCTCGATATATTGCAATATCGTAAAATTCCTTTTCATATTCAAAGATTATTCTTTATGCATGCAAATACTATATTTAACCAAGGAATAATGCAAATTAGGTTATGTGTTCAGAGGAATGGGTGGGCTAGGTAATTCTTTTGTAGAAAAAGTAGCATCTCTGAGTGACTTTAATTGTCTAGGAGCTTCAAAAATGCCTTAAAAATGGACAAACTATTGGGGTTTATGACCATTAATAGAAGGAATGCACTATCTTTTAAACAAAATTAAGCAATGGGTTGTGTCTGTGGGCATAGCGAATATCTTAATATTCCACATGCAATAGCACAGTGGGGCATACAGGGACTGTGCATAATATAAATGTAAGATATAGATACTGCTGATGGCATCATGAAAGTAAGGGGCAAGGTGCTGCTTCTCCAAATACAAGAGAAGGAAGGACAGACAGGCTCCGTGGAGCGGCAGGATCAGTCTGTGCCAGTTACACAGGTTCTGGCTCCGCTGCCCTCATCAACTCACGAGGACTCCACTACTCGCCTTTCTAAGGCCTACTCCTGCCTCAAAGAATGGACAGACCCATACCTGCCATTTATCTGGTGGGGATGATATCAGTCCCAAAACAAACGAATGGGGGGCCTTGGAAGGAAACAGCCTAGGAAGAGTCCAGCAAATTGCCGTCTAGCTCAGAAATGATGCTCATCTCCCTGTCCATAGCATGGTTCACAAACTCACTTTCTGTCCCATTTCATTTGCTTGTCACAACAGCACTCGGAAGCAGGTGTCATTAGTTGCATTTTACAGTTGAGAAAGGAGGGATCATCACTCATACGAGTGATATGAACTTGAATGGGGGTCCAGATGCAGGGACCCCTGCTGCACCTCTGCCACACCCAGCTCAAGAGGTGAGAAAGGTGACTGCTCCATGGTGGAAAAGGGCTAGACCCAAACAGCACACATGCCACTCAGGCTTGGCTAAATCAGAATAGCCCTCTAAATTAGAGGCCAAATCTAGAATTGGATTTGTTAGGCTCTCAGGTGCTTTAAAATTTTCTAATTAGTTGTCAACATTTTAAATCTATGCTCTCAGCTTTTAAGTTCTGGACCTGCTGGGTGTGGCATCACTTGCTGGAGCTGAGTGCAGGTTCACCCTGTTCTCTACAGTCGTCTGTGGCTCTCACAACTCCCTGCTCCCTGACACTCGGCCGTGCTTTGCTCCTCTCCACCACCAGCCAAACCTCGTGGGCCTTTGGGTTTGTTCTCTCTGGCTTAGATGGTCCTAAATTCACTGACTTTATTTTGCGGCAAGTTGATTTCTAAGATGTGCCGGTCTGATTTGTCTTATTTATTTTTTCCAAGATTTCCTCTGAGGTCCCCTTCCCCAACTCTGACACTCTGAATCTAGTTGGCAGAAAAGAGAAGTAAAGTTTGTCATTCACTTTAATTCTCTCTGACAGCCAGATGATCCAGCCATCAGTCTGAATCTGGGGCCAGGTGCCAGAGAGTGACTGCAGGAGTTAGTGGTGATAACAACCTCTCTCCGATCGCTTGGCCACTGGAACAGAGAGAGTTCCACCTGAGCTGGTCTATTTTAAACTCCAGGCAGTTGTATTCAGTGCAAGGCTGCATCCCTGAAGACCTCAAGTAAATCTGAGCTTGCATAATTCATTACCAATCCTGACCAAAGATGATGGACATTTTTTTTGACAGCTGAAGTGGCCCAGCTATGTGGCAATGGCTTAAAGGGAGCTTACAACTTACCCAGCTTGCCATAATGCGATTTTTGATCAGTTGGAGGATAAAATGGCCACAAATCTGAGTTTGAAACCTAGAAACATCATTGTTGCCTGTGAGGTGCTGAGCAAATTCTGAAAGCACTCTGACCCTGGTTTCTTCGTCCGATCCACTTCAACTTTGTAAAGAACTTGGCAGATGCCTGGCATATTGAAGATGCTAAAAATAGTAGTTCTCTGCCACTGCCTGTGGGCTGGGTGAGGATCTGATCCTGATACTCTCCATGCAATATGAGATCCTTGAGTAGTCATGACTATAGACATGGCTGAAGCTGCTATGGAAGGAGATGGAAGCCCTCTGCATCTCAGGACCCAAAAGATCCTTCAGTGTTCCCTATGTGATGCTTGTCTTGGTGTGCACTACAGACCAAAAAATGATTATAACATCTCCTATGGTCCTAGATCACAGCCCGGAGGGTCAAGAAAAGCCTCATGGTGACTTCTTCTGATGGACTGATGCCAACCAGTCCTTATGATTGGATACCTCAATCAGCTAAGACTGAGCTTCCACTGGGCAGGGCTCATGATGGCAGCAGAAGGCAGCATCAGTGCGTTGTGCCTGAGCGGCCCTGAGAAAGGAAGGCATGACAATTCTGTGTCTGAACAGTAAGAGCTGCATGCCCAGCCATGAATGTGGTCTGCAGCTCCCAAGCAAAGGAAGCACCAGCCCAAAGCAGCAATCAGCTTCCCAGGATAGAGTCTGATACTCATGAGCATCAGGCTTCAGATGAAGTCCAAGATCACCTAGCAGCCAACTTATCCAAACCCTTCTCTTGTGTGACCTTTACTGACACACACTGTCAAGATTCAGTTCACCCTGGGGGACACCTTGGATCCCTCAACAAACACACACTCATCTCTGTTCTTTTTTTTTTTTTTTTAATGTTTTTAATGTTTTATTTCTTTCTAGGAGAGAGAGAGAGAGAGAGAGAGAGACAGCATAAGCAGGGGAGGGTCAGAGAGAGAGGGAGTCACAGAGTGAAACAGGCTCCAGGCTCTGAGCTGGCAGTCAGCACAGAGCCCGAAGCGGGGCTTGAACCCACGAACTGCGAGATCATTACCTAAGCGAAAGTCGGACACTCAACCGACTAAGCCACCCAGGCGCCCCCACTCATCTCTGTTGCCTCTGATCCAGAGGCAAGGGAAATCTTTTATGGTTCCCTGTCACAAATAAAATTGTGGAAGAGTAACAGAGGGTGCACAGTGAGGTGCCCTTCTGAGCCGGAGGGCACAGGCTGTCTCTGAAAACCCTCTCCATGCTCAGAGGGACTGCCCACTGTTAAGGGCAGGATACAGGAAGGCAGAATCAGAGGTGATGCCCTGCTGTGCCCCTTCTAATCCTAGATTCTCAAACCCCTTTAAGCTTCTTCTTCCTTGTCCAACACATACAAACAATGCCCAAGGCATAGGTAACTATGAGGATCAAATGAGTCCATGTATTCCAAAATTCTCTGTCAACTCAAAAACAAAACAAAACAAACTGACAGACATGAAGTGTTAAGCTATGATAATAATTATTCACTTCTCCTCAGTCAGAATCCATTCAATGGTCCCCAGTTATTTCAGTTTGGGCAGTTCTGGACCCAGAACAGGTCCTTGATAGCCCTTATCATTTGATTTAGTAATTGATTCCAGGACAGCTCTGGATCAAATTCTTTACCTTCCATCTACCTACTCATGACCCAGACAGTAGGACAGTGGTGGCAGGGACCATGCCATACCATGAGGTCAGCGGTGGGGGCTGAGCTGGACCTCACCCTTAGTGGAAGAGCTCAGGAGTCCCTGGAAAGACATTAGACATGTCATGACTTGTGGACTTGCATGGGTCCATCTATCCCATCCGTTAATGGATCTGAGTGATATGGCTTTTATGATGCCTGCTATTTAGTTTCTCTTTCATCTCTTAGAAATGGTGTCACTCATTCAGGTTTCTAAACTGTTTTAACAGAGAAAGAGGCCCAAGTGTTCATTTTGAAAGATCTCATCTTTTAAAAGAGTTATTTATTGGTTAAGAATAATTTGCACTCACACGTGGATCTGCCAAAGTGCTGTGATAGCACCAAATTCCTCAGAGCCCCAAAGCCCACAGATTAGGACCTATGGGCCCCCTTGTCATTTGTTTTGTAACAACCATATGCTACCGAGGAGCACCCTTCTCTTATTGACTATAAACGTTCTGACACCCAAATTCCAGAATTCCCAAAAAGAAATCATAGACTGGAACATGTGGATGGAGCTGGGACCCCCAAATCACGGAAGGTTAGGAACAGAGGGCCCACTGGACGGGGAACAAAGGCCATGAGAAATGTGCTGGTGGAAGCGCAAATGAGCGAAGATCAAAACAAATGTTTGGAATGCCGGCAACGCCGGGCCCCTTGCAGAAGCCCTGGTCCCTCAGCGCCTCTGCAGTCCGGGAAGTTGCAGATGGCAAGACAAGCAGATGGGCAGGTTCGGGAATAGCAGGGTAAGGAAAGGGAGGGGCAGGAATCAAAGCAAACCGCCATAAGTGGCAGGTTTGTTCGCACATTCTTAGAGAGAGAGAGCAGACAGCCAAGCCCAGCATGACATGACAGCCTGGCAGGATTATTAGTCCCAGAAGCTGGGACACTAAAATATTTCAGCCAGTTTTCTGCCTTAAACTCTCCAAGGGAAACACTGCTGACAAAGGCTGCCCATGTTCCGTGCTCAACGTGATGCAGAAATTACCATTCCTTTTCTTTGGGTGAGACAGACTGTCACAACCTTTGTCTCCACGGCACTGGGGCTGTGGTCACCGGCTGGAGACTTCCACACTTCCACGCCTATTTTCTCATGGCACACGCATGCATGCAAACACGTGACCATACACATACATACAAACATGCACACAGGAACACACACATGCTCACAGCAACAACGCAGCCATCTGGACAGCTATGCTCTCCTACAACACCTTTTTTTCTCCTGAGTTCTGACAGCTTAAACCCAAGAATCATCTGCCATCAAAGATGCCTGGGATTGAAAGAGGCAGAAGGAGCCTGAGGATGGGGAGGTGAGGAGCAGACAAGAACGGAGTGGAGAAGAGGAGGTTAGGAAGTGGGAGCTGCACAGAGGGAGAGACAGAAAAGAGACGTGCTTGGCTCCAGCTACTCCACTAACAAGCTGTCCTTCTAGAATTTGTTGATTGAAAAAAATCCATAATTCCAAATAAGATCACAGTCCATTGCCCACGACCCCTATTGCCTATAGACTCCCTCTGCAGTCTTGCACCGTCACCCCAGGGGGGAGACTGCTCATTTCTCTCTAACTCCCTTGGTATTTACTGCATGTGTACGGCACACACGCTTAGACTACACCAGGCTGCAGATTCATATTTTGTGTCTATGCCCCGTAAATTCTTCACTTAATAAGTTTTGTGGGAAGAACGGTGGTGTGCAAGTATCACTGTATTTCTCACAGTGTCTAATCCGCAGCTGGGCCCATGTCAGGCACTAACTAACCATCTCTTAAAAATGAGTGAGTAAATAAATAAATAAGTGAGTGAGTGCATGAATGGGCTGGCTAAATAGACATTAAAGGAAATGGACTGTCACACGAGGTGTAAAAAGTAATAAAGAGAAAAGGTCAGAAGAGTGAGAGATAGAGAAATAAAGAGAAGAGAAGAAAATGTGTGGTGAGCTGTGCACGCCACAGGGATGCACTGGCCATCAGGAGTGATCTACTGCCAACTATCTAAAGTCTCTATAACAGTGGAGCATTCATTTAAGCAAACTATACAGGAGAATGCACTCTTGAATTACATGGTTTAATTGAAAAATAATCTATGAAGGCAATCCTCACTTTATCACACGATTTCTGGGAAGCTTCCTTCATTGGGTTTTCTGATAAAGTGGCACTGGTTCTCAAGATCATGCAGGGTTTCCACCCATCCATCTGTCTGTCCATACCATCCATCTACCTGTCTGTCCATCTGTCTTTCCAAAGGCATTTGTTGAACCCCAGCTGGATGCAGGGTACTGGGTTCTATGCTGCTGTGGATATACTTCTTTGCTTTTATGCTGAGCATGAAAATACCCCTCAGAACCCAGCTCACTCTCAGAGGTGAAACACTATTTTCTGCCATGTTTCCTCCATGTCCACAAATGCCCATCGCCTGACACCTTCACTGCTGGGAGGAGGCCTGAGAGCAGAATGGGTGTGGCTGCAGCTTCGTTCCTTCATAGGGACGGACAGGAAGCCAGCCACAGAGACAGACAGAAGGAGCACAGGTGCCTCCAGACTCACCGGCTTGGTTCGTAGTGATGTTGACGGAGACATGCTGTGGGGGGAAGGGGCTCTTGCTGGAGACTCCATTGACGGCCTGGATGTCGAAGGTGTAGGGGGTGTGGGCCCACAGGCTGCTGATGGAGACACGGCACTCGGTCAGGCCCAGCTGCCTGGGCACAAACTCCACGTTGTCGTCACAGCGGGAGCAGCTCCGACGGTCTGCCCGGCACTTTCTACAGATGATGTTGTAGGTCACATCATCCCGCCCGCCTGTCTCCCTTGGTGGATGCCACTCCAGGATGATAGATGTCTCATTGACGATGGAGATGACATTGCGGGGACCTGATGGGACACCTGTAGGGAGACAAAAAAGGGCCCAGTGAGGCTAGGCAGAAGCTTCCTCCTCCAGCCTCTCTCTATCTGCCTTTGGTGTATCTCCTTCCCTGTCACATGCATGTATCACCTCCAGCCTGTCAATCCCAAATCTCCATGCTATAATCCATTCCAAGAAAATTATGGTGGACAGAGATGACAACCTGGCCTAAGCTCTCCCTCTCAGGGGGGACAGTGGCAATCATGTGTGCCAAAGGAGAGGAGGGTGCAGAGATTTGGGTTCAAGCCCTTTGGTTTTTAGGCCCAAGCCACTTCCTCTAGTCAGTGTTAGGGTATAAGATGTATATGTAGTAGACACTTACTGGATTCCTGTCTTTTCTTAGTTGGTGTAGAACTCAAGGGTTGAGGGATGGGAGTGGCTCATCAAAAGCCCTAACATATCCTGGCATCCTACACAAAACCTCACACAATTTGGAGTCTGCATGATGTTTAGCTGCTGGGGGTATTTCTCTGTTGCTGCGAGATCACCTGGATAGATGAATATTCACAGTGCCCAAGCTTTAATGAAGATAAGAAGCAAAGTTGGCTGGGAGGTTCATACAGCCACCAGGTTTTACCTCATGACATGAGAAGAGCATAGAGGCTTGTTCCAGACATTCTGCTAGCTGCTTTATACCTATCTACCTGGGAAGATATAGTAATTAATTCTATTTTACAGAAGGGGAAACTAAAACTGAGAATGGAGACTGGCTGTGGATCATATGGTCTGTAAGAACTGAAGTCAGTATGGAGACCCATGTATGCCTGACCCCAAAGCTCATGCACTTAACAGTAGCCCTACGCTGCCTGTTAGGAAAAACAGCTACCTTTTCCTACGAAGGAAAAGCTGTTTCCCACTCTGGTCTTACACTGGTATGGTACTCCAAAGATTGATGATCGGATCTGTTCATGGATAACAGGAGATCTGAACAGACTCTCACTCCTACAAACCAGTAAGACTCATTGGGAGTCTTCCCAAATGCCTTGTTAAATACTAAATTCTAGAAAACCTAGTCCTTTGTAGGAAGGCAACATATCTCTGAATTAACAGCCATAATGCTGGGCATTATGAGAATCTCCGGCCCAGAAACAGAACAGATCACAGCCCTAGGTTCCCAAGCTAAGCACTGTATATCCTCAGTGTCTAATGATTAAAAGGAATCCTACCCAGAAGCCCCCCTTCTGAACAGTGGGTCTGCTGGAGCAGCCACTCTGGATAGTAATGCATTCAGAATTCACACACGTGACTGTCACCAGTTGAACGAAGACATGTGTAAAGTGGTTCATGCTGAAGACAGGAATCAAATGCCAACAAACAAAATGAAGGAATAACAACAAGGTCGGGGGGCACCACGGAAGGATTCTGTGTTGAATCAGTCAACGGCAAGCAGCTAGAGCAGAAAGCAAATATTAAATCGATTCTATTAAAACGTGAAAGAAAATCAGTACTGTACTATATAAAGCCCATTAGGCCTGAGCTAAAGCACAACTTTCATATAGGCTTGTGACAGGGCAGGATTCATGAAGCATTTTTACTGAAGTCTTGCAAATAGCGTTCAAGAATTCCCACCCCATCTGCCCAGGGATAAACATCCATCTCATCTCAAATCAGCACACGGCTAGGCTGAGAGGGTAGGTGGCATGGTCACTGGTGGGTTCTTACTCGGCCGGGCCAGCGTCACCTCACGCTGTACTATTCATTAATGTGCATATTGGCCAGTGCCTGTCTTGGACATGTTTGTTTGCTCAGACTGATGAGATGCGGACCACAAGCTCCCAGTGGTCAGTGCCACTGCTCCCTGTCTCAGCAGACAGCCTAGCCTCTGTCACAGGCCACCATCTCTCACACTCATCACAAATACATCCGTCCAGCGCCTGCTCTCTGCTGGGTGTGGAAGGCTTCTTTAACAATGTTATCTTACTGCATCCTTGGGATGCCATCGCTGGAAAGCAGCCTTGGGTGGCAGAGCAGAGATAGGTACTGCCCGGGAGAGTAACCACCCATCCTTCTCACCCTGTGGAGGCCTCCCCATGTGAAGTATCTTCCTTCTCCCATGACCTTAAACTTCACCCTCTCCCTTGGCTCCATCCTTTCCACTTAAACTCCATAAATGTTTGCTATTTTGTTTTTTAAAAATATTTTTATTTATTTCTAGGAGAGAGAAAGAGACAGCATGAGCAGAGGAGGGTCAGAGAGAGAGGGAGATACAGATTCTTAAACAGGCTCCAGGCTCTGAGCTGGCAGTCAGCACAGAGCCCGACGCGGGGCTCGAACCCACGAACTGCGAGATCATGACCTAAGCGAAAGTCAGACGCTTAACCGACTAAGCCACCCAGGTGCCCCAAATGTTTGCCATTTTAAAAGCCAAAGCACCTTCACTGGCATCTCTCTACCTTGCATGCCTTCTCTTCTTCACCCCCTGGCCAAGCTTTCTAAACTGGAGGCTCTCCTCTCTCCTCGCTTGGCCAAGCGCAGCCCCGATACTCCCCACCCCTTTGTCACTGTTTTTCCTTTGGCATCCCACCTGACAAAAGCAGGGAACACCATTCAATCCTTCCCTTCCCTGACACCCTGCATGATCACAGCCAGACCCTGACAGTCACATTGTCTGTGTCCCCCACAAACAGGCTGTCACCACAGCAATGTCCCATCTCTTTGTCCTCAGAATGTTCCCTTCCTCAATATTTTCACCCCCTCAGAATTCCAGGCCCTGTGGACTTTCTTGCCCTAGAGCAACAGCCTTCTTGTCAATCCTCCACACTGCCTTGTATCCCTCCCATCCATTCTCTTCGGTCAGAGTGTGGGTTCTGAAATGTCCATGAGGTCACCATGTTCCCCTGCTCAAACTGAAGTTGCCCAAAAGTTTACTTCCTTTCCACGTCCTTCACGTCCCCATGTAGTCGTGTCATTCATGATCTCATCCCTGGCCACTTGACCCTTGCCCTTATACTGTGGCCTGTAGGAAGATTCCTGTGCTTTCCCGTGTACACTAAATTCTCTTTGTGCCCCTGGGCCTCTGCACAGTGTTCTCTTCTGTCTGTAGTTCCTTTCCTCCTATCCATTTGATGAACTCCTGCTCACCCTCCAAGATCTAGCACTCGATTCCACCAGGAGGCTTCTCTGATGCCTGCAGTTACTTACACCATCCCCCACCTGTGGGCTTCCGTAAGCCCATTTCTAGAAGCTAACACAGATTCCATTGTTGCACTGTGATGTTCTCTTCCTCTGTGCGGTCCTCACCACGGTGTGGCCTCTTGGTGGGCGGGGGCTTGTGGCTGGCTTGTCTCCATGGGTGCCCCAGCTCCTTTGTTCAGAGGAGGCCTCTCACACTTGGTTTTGACCTCTGCTCAGGGTGTATGACTTAAGATCATCCTATCCCAGCATGAGATGCCCTGCTGGGGGGAAAAGGAGGATACAGCTGTGGTAACAGTGAAGACCCACTGTTTATGGCCCTGAGTGGTAGAGGCTTTAGTGAGATAAAAGTGGCAAGTGAGAAGCTGGTTTGGAGAGAACTTCCTCTTCCTTGATACAGTGGTGTCCCTAGCAGCTGGGAAGATCCCATTTGATGTTGACCCACATCTACTCCCCACTCAGGAATAAAAGTGGCAGGTTTCCAAGAAGATTTTTCATGTTTATTTAGACACAGCCTTCATATAAAGCAATTACTGCACCCCTCTCTTTCATGGCTGCTTTCCAGAGCAAATCCATCTGTGGGGCATGAATGCATGCCCTCTAGGGGTCATAGTTATTGATTCTAGAACCGCTTGCATCTGAATCTTTTCCTTTTAAGGAAAGCTAGAAGAACCAAAATATGTCTTGATGTGTGTCCTTTCCTGCCATGCCCTCAAGAGTAGGAGTGTGTCCGCCCAAAAAACAAACAACCCAGTGAAGAAATGGGCAGAAGATATGAACAGACACTTCTCCAAAGAGGACATCCAGATGGCCAATAGACACATGAAACGATGCTCAGCATCCCTCCTCATCAGGGAAATACAAAATCAAAACCACACTGAGATACCACCTCACTCCAGTCAGAGTGGCTAAAATGAGCAAAACAGAGAACTCTAGATGCTGGCGAGGATGTAGAGAAACGGGCACCCTCCTACACTGTTGGTGGGAATGTAAGCTACATTCCCTCTGGAATGTACAGTCCCTCTGGAAAACAGTGTGGAGGTCCCTCAGGAAACTAACAATAGAACTCCCCTATGACCCAGCAATAGCACTGCTAGGAATCTACCCGAGGGATACAGAAATGTTGATGCATAGGAGCACATGTACCCCAATGTTCATAGCAGCACTCTCCTCAATAGCTAAAACATGGAAAGAGCCTAAGTGTCCATCAACAGATGAATGGATCAAGAAGATGTGGTTTATCTATACCATGGAATACTACATGGCAATGAGAAACAATGAAATCTGGCCATGTGTAGCAACATGGATGGACCTTGAGGGTGTTATGCTGAGCGAAATAAGTCAGGCAGAGAAGGACAAATATCATATGTGTGCACGTATAGGAGGATTAGGAGGAACTTGACGGAGGAACAAGGGGGAGAAGAAGGGCGGAAATGGTGGGGGAAAGGGAGAGAGGCAAACCATGAGAGACTCTTGAATGCTGACAAAAACTGAAGACTGATGGATGTGGGGGAGGGGAGAGGAGCATAGAGGAGGACACTTGTGGGGATGAGCACTGAGTGTTATGTGGAGACTAATTTGACAATAAACTATTTGTAAAAAAAAAAAAAAAAAAAAGAGTAGGAGTGTGTCTTGCTATTTCTGAGCCCAGCACAGTGCCCAGGCTCATAGTACATATCTCTAGAGACAGCCCAAGTCTGGCCACAATGATTGGGATCCTGTTCACTACTCACTCACTCCTTTAACAAATATTCCCATGCTATTCTAGGCACTCAGAGGTTAGGAAAAAGCCAGACAGACAAGCTTTTGCTCCCATGGAGCTTACATTCTGGTGAGAGAAAACAGATAGGAAAGAAGGAAACATAGAGATAAATAAGATAATTTCTGATAAAAATAAGTGCTATGAAACAAAATAGCCCCCAGGTTAAGACTGCCTCCCAACAGGGCACCTGGGTGGCTCAGTTAGTTAAGCATCCAACTCTTGATTTTGGCTCAGGTAGTGGTCTCATGGTTTATGAATTCGAGCCCCACATCTGGCTCTGCACTGACAACTTGGAGACTGCTTGGGATTCCCTCTTTCCTTCTTTCTCTGCCCCTTCCCTGTTCAAGTTCTTTCTCTCTCTCTCTCAAAATAAATGAATAAACATTAAAAAAATTAAAAAAAAAAAAAAAAAGAAAAGCTTGTCTCCCAACAATGCAACAATGCTTAGCTCCTGCCCTTTTTCCTAGGAGGCCTGCTCTGGGCAGGGCAAGCTAGGGTCCAGTCTCTGGTGGCTAAAATGGCAATGCTCCATCAGTCTAAGGATAAGGGCACATTCCTGCCAGTAGGCTGCTCAGCCTCACCTGTGTTTGGAGAGTCTAGCCAGAGCACATTTGGTCTCTGAATAAACCTCCCTAGAGAAAGGTGCTAGGCCACCTCTACCACTTCAAGCACCACTCCCTGGGCTTGAGGCCCTACCCCTGTGAGGAGTAACTATCCAGAACCAGAGCTCCATGCAACATCCCCAGGAAGGAGGCCAACTGAGGCAACCAAACAAAAATGTTAAAAGGTGGAGTTGAGGGGGAGGTCAGAGAGAGAAGAAAATCCATCTCCATCAGCAAAAGCCCTCAGTGCATGCAGTGGTAGAGGCTAAGAGCCACAGTCTCCTTGTCTAAGCCCCCTGCTCTTGCGTCAGTGTCCTCGTTTTTCTTAATTACATACAGACAGGCTTTTTGAAGCTTTTCTGATCTGTTGCCACGGTTACTACTGATGAAAGCTTCCTGTGAAAAGGGCTAAGGAGACTCAGTCCTTTTAAAAGATGGGAAAACCACTGAGCTGGCTTAAGTGGGAGGGGCATGGTAAGCCCTGGGTGGTGGGAATAGGGTTCTGTGTTTTCCAGAATGTGTCTGAGAGGTTGGCTCAGCCTGTGTGAGTACAGTTGGCACTGGGGCCTCAAAGAGTTAAGAAGAAAAGATCCTTCTAGAGACACAGGATTAGCCCAAGTGTTGCCATACTGAGACAGAATCTCCTGCTTCTTAATGTGATTTGGGCAAGATGAATTTTTTTTTTTAAAGAATAGAGAGGCAGGGTGGGTGGAAGAGAGTGGGTGAGTTTATTTGTAGGCATTAAGCTGGAAATAAGAGCACTCCTGAGTAATCAAATGGAAAATCTGCTGAAGATAGGTAAGCCCTGAAAGCCAATTCCTTTATCAGGAATCTTAATAAGGCCAACTTCCTGGTCTCAGAATTTAGTTGCGAACTTCAGCCTGGTCCAAGGTGCCAACCAGGCAGGGTCCAGCCTTGCTGCACCAGGATCTATATCTATGCATCCCTCCCCATGAGGAGCTGGTGCGGGTGACAACGATGATGAGCTGAAGCTTTCCAGGGAGACCCCGTGTGCAGGCTGAGATCCTCCAGGTTGTGTGAACAACAGCTTGAAGGATTTGATGCAAGAAAGAAGGAAGGGAAAGGAAATGAAAGAAAAGAATTTCATCAGGAAAAAATAGACAAATGCTAAAACACAAACATGGGTTTTCAGAGACTCTGAGAGGTTCATAGTTCTTGAAACTAACCAATGAACCCCCTAGATGTTCACAGCAACCGAGTTCAGAAATATTCTCTTGTTGGTGAACCTTGAGATGGTGAACTTCTAAGCCTTCTGAGCCTACTCTCATCTGAAGTGACAGTTTTGAGGATTTAATGAGGCAATATACCAAAGGAGTTCAGCTCTATGGCTTGTACACAGAGGAACTCCATAAATATCAGTTGCTATTATTATTAGTATTGCCATTATTAGATGATTTGGAACCCTATACCATTCATCCAATTAAAACTGATCTTGTGCAGCCCCTCATTCCTTGAGCAGAGACCCTATTCCCAGATCTGTGCTGAGCACTATGAAAGCCATAAAGCTATGTAGGCCATAGCCCATGATGCTGGGGAACCTAGATGCTTTCTAGTGAGGCAAGACCCCACCCCTGGAGTCCTGGAATCTGTGGACACATACAGTTAAGGATCAAAGTAATTAATACAGACACAGAGTTACAGATGTCTGGGAAAAGACAAGATCAATGCAGAACAAAATATTCAGAGATGGTGTCTGGGAGTCTTGTCTATAGGCTGGAGCTACATGTATAGACTTGGAGGCTATGTGCTCTAGTCTATACACTTTAGGGCAACTAATCCCTGCTAGCACAGCCAGGAAGGAGGAGAGTCCTAGTGTTGGGCATGGGGCTGTGTCTCCAGAATGGATCTAGCTCTTTTTTACTTCCTATGCTCCCGTATATCTACTCTCTAGCCTCTCAAGAGGTGGTCTGCCTTTGACATGGTATCTGGGTTGCTTGTCCTCTCTCACCTGTGGGGAGGGAAATACCTCCTTTACTCCTACAGCAAACTGTATCCTCAACTCAATCTTCTTTTAGGAGGAAGGACTGAGATACAGTCTGGGAATGGGCCAAGAAGGACAAATGATACTCAAGATTCTTAAATACTTTAAGAGTGCAGAAATAATATTTTTGTGGCTGAGCAGAGTCAAGATGGTAGTTTGGAAAGCTGACTTTATTAAAATACTTTAATAAAGGCTAAGGTTTAAGAGGAGATGGAAAGAGAGATCACAAAATGACATCAGGAGTAGGGATGGTGCAAAAACCATGGTGTGGTTTTTGGCCCAGGAAGACATAGGTGGGGTGGCCCAGGATTGGGTACCAAAAATGACAGTACTATTGGGACATCCCTTTACTTATTGTTCACCGTGACAGAGATAATTAAGACTATGTCTGAATAATTGGGAAGCTTTCTGGAACAAAGAGAAAGTTCTTTGAGATATTATGGAGAGATATATAGGAGTCTAGGAACAGAGGCAGACATGGATATGGAGCTGGAGAGTTATGGCAAGCTCTTTTATGGAGGTAAAATATGTAGCAAACCAGGTCAGGCTGGTTGTTATGCCTTTGACCTCAATACTGCATACAGAGCTGAAAGCAGGATAGGTTGGAAGATAACATAAGCCAAAAGAGGGAAATTTTGCAATCAGAAACCATGAAGTTAACTCAGATTCAACTGTAGTTCCTTCTATGGTAACTGGTTATTTGAAAACAATACCAAACAAAGAAACTTCTCTTTATTCTTTTAGGTGTCATGTGTAGCTATGACACTCCCCAGCCTAAGTTCAGCTTTCTATCTCCCTCTCTTTCTATCCTGAGACACCAATTCCTCTCCCATCATTCCTGCACTAGGTGTAGAATTCCTGGGAGAGACTGGACAGGAATGCCCACTGTCCTAAAGGAAAGGGTTGTGATGTCATGTACCATGCTGGTTCAGAACCTTGGAGAGGGGTATGTGCCTGTGTGCTCCCATTCCCTTCACAGAGGTGCCCAGGACAGCAGGGGGGCAGTTGCTAAGGTTCTATGTCAGGCACTAATAACACCACAATAACAGGAGTCAGTGGCAGCCGGAGTTTTCAGGTCTTATTGAGGGATGTGGGGTGGCTGTTTGAAGACGAACCAGAAAACCACAAGTACTTTATCAGAGACCTGATGCTGAGTAGTGGCATCAAAATGGGCTACTGAGGCATCTTCCACTCAATAGTATAGTAGAAGCTTATAAGGGCTTGACTGATATCCTTACAAAAAACAGACCAAGGACTGTCTACAATTTGTGAGTGATGAGCACCAGACATCTGGAACACTGTTTTGCTTAGTGTGAAAATGGTAGTGTGTCAAGTTCTGAGGTGTCCCTTCCAAAGAGGCAGTTGTGCTGGAGGCCTGAGGCAGCAGGGCTGGAAAGTTGAGTGGTGCCTGTTCCACTGCAAGCAAGACACCCTGAATGGTCCCTTCAAAATATAAACTCCCCTTGGGGCAAAGAGGAGAGGTAGTTGAAACCTGGGGAATTCAGGTTGCTTTATTTTTCCTAATGCTCCTAGATCCCAGTATTTCCAGAGACAGTTTTATGCCACCTTTAGAACCAGTTTAAAATGAACCCAGGGACATAAGCTTCCAGTGGACAGGCACCTGTGCCATCTGCATGGACATCAGAAGGATAAGACATTGATTTGGTGGAACTTGTTTGCTTTATGCCACTGAGTGATTAATATCAGCTGTTTTTCTAGAGTATAGTCCTACAACGATCATTTCCAAGAGCAGAGGTTTGGTTTCCATTTCCTGGAGTTCTATATGGAATCCCGAGTTTTGTTTTAATAACAAGCCCTATATGCAAAGCACTACCTTAGGTATTTTGGTATGTTACTTAATAAAACCCCATCTCCCAACATTCGACGAGGTAGGAACTATTGTACCCATTTTACATATGAGGAAACTAGCTCAGAGACATGAAGGAGCGTGCCCAAGTCATGCGGCTGGTGAGTGGCAGAATCAAGACTTGAGTCCAGGCCTGGCCAGTCTCAAAGCTCATCCTCAGCAACTCCTCCAACCCAAGGTGGAGGCACCTAAGACTGTAAGGTGCAGGAGTAATTCAAATGCAGCTGGGTGCTGGGGTGGGGGATGGGTCCCTCAGGATGGCAGGAAGCTCTTGTTCCAGAGCTGTTTCAGTGGCTTCCCTACTGAGACAGAGCAGCCACAGTTCCAGCACGAATGAGCAAGTCTGCACGTGTTGCTCATTAGGGTCTTGGAAACACTGGGCCTGTACTCAGGCAATTCTCCTAATCATAACAGTTAGTAATAGGAAGAAATGATTAGTCAAAACAAGGAGGGACCCCGCTGAGAGGGATTTTGGGAACATCAGGGAACCTAATGTTACACACTTTGCCCAACAACAATGTTTGTAGAAAGTAGTTCTTGTTTCTCCTGCTTCAGGAGAGCTAACTGTCTGGGAGAGAGGGGTGAGTTTTACTTTCTGGGGAAAAAAGAGAGCCCCTCTATCTGGTCTGAGCTGAAGCCCAAGCGTCCAATATCTACAAGTCTGCAGGACCCCTGGAGGATGTCTGAGATGCCTATACCTGTAAAGTCGCTTATTTCAGTAGGAATGTCTCCCACCACTGCCTGCATGGGGGAGGTATACAAGGTGAATCTTCTATTTGTGGCCCAAGGCACGGCCAGAGAGAGGGAAACTTTGACATGACTCTCTCTTGCAGGTTTCTTGGAGACATTTCAAGTCAAGGAGAGCTATAGGTCATGTCATCTTAAAGACACGGCCTTTAAGACCTCTTTCCCAACCGTGCAATGAGGCTCAGTGGCCTTGTGGAGTGGTGAGAGACACACCAGACTCACAAGGGAAAGATCAGGGCTGAGGGCCAGCTTTGCACAGGGCCTACACCATAAGCAGGTCACTTATACTCTCTGAGTCTTGTCTTTGATTGATTTGTGACTGATAGATCTAGACGTGTTTATTGAGACCCTAGTATGTGCTATATGCCCTGTGTATAAGATTATGATATAAAAATTCACTGACATCTGCCCTGAGTCATCCAAAGTCTTCAGGGGATGTGGGCACCTGTGTTACAGCTACACACACCACTGACTGACGAAGCTGGTAGAGATGCACTCCCAGATTCATGGATTGTTCATTCAATTTTCCTTGGGAATGCACTGATGGATCCTCCAGGCATTATTGCATTCAGTTCTAAAAGAAACTTGTGTGCCTCTCTCCAGGTAGATAGAAAATATCCAGGCTCCTGGGGCACCTGGGTGGCTCAGTCGGTTAAGCGTCTGACTTCGGCTCAGGTCATGATCTCAAGGTTCATGGGTTTGAGCCCCGCATCAGGCTCTGTGCTGACAGCCAGCTCAGAGCTTGGAGCCGGTTTCAGATTCTGTATCTCCCTCTCTCTCTGACCCTCCCCTGCTCATGCTGTCTCTCTCTCTTAGAAATAAATAAAACATTAAAAAATATTTTAAAAAAAAGAAAAAAAGAAAATATCCAGGCTCCAAAGAGAACAATTCAAGGCCAAGGGAACAGAAAGAGAAACTGAAAAAGTAGGTATTCCTCCCAGAAAGGTACAGGTCATCCAGAATCAAGCCCTCCATTCTGATACTTTATAGACACACTTATTCTAAGAACAGGAAGAAATCTTGGAGATCATGGTGTGTCCCTGGTGGAGAATGCCCTCTACAGTCCCTACCTGGTTGGCTAGCCTATTTGGCTTTAACAATATTTATTTTTGAGAGAGAGAGAAAGACACACACACAAACACACACACACAGAGCGAGTGAGCGAGCGCAAGAGCGTGTCCAAGTGGGGGAGGGGCAGGGACAAAAGGAGACAGAGGATTTGAAGTAGGTTCTATGCTGACAGCAGAGAGCTTGATGAAGGGCTCAAACTTGTAAACTGAGAGATCATGACCTGAGTCAAAGTCAGATGCTTAACTTACTGAGCCATCCAGGTGCCCCAGCCTCTGTTTGATTCCTCCACAGATGGGAAGCTCATTACTAAGGAGCCATCTCTCAACAATAACCAGAACCTATTTAAAAATATAATGAAAAAAGGTACCTACTCACAATACCCACAAACCCCGTAAAATACCTAGCATTAAATCTCACAAGTCCTGTGTAATAATACCCATATTAAGACAACTATAAAACTTCACATAAGGGTACCAACGTAGACTTGAAAACCATGTTCCTGGATGGAGAGATATAAAAATGACAGACCTTCCTAAAGCAATCCATATATTCAATACAACCCCACAACTTAATAGGGTTGCTTAATGAAATGAGCCAAGCTGATTTCACAGCTCATCTTGAAAAAAAAAAGTGTTTGAGAATGGGCAAGGGATTTTTGACAAATGGCAAATACGTAGGGGTTTGATTAACAAGTTATTGAAACATTTATAAAGCTACCATCTTTAGAAAAGTTTAGAAGTGATGCCAGAACAGAACATTCTCTCAACAGGAAAACATAAAGGTAAGTATGTACCAGGCATCTAGTAAATAATAAAAGGGGCATCTCACTAACATGTGGACAATACAAGTGGAGTTGATGGGATGTTATATTTAATAAGATGTAATAGAACATCAGTATCACATCCTACACAAAAAAATAAATTCCAGATGGAGGAAGGAGCTAAACATAAACACTATATAAAGAATTAAAAGAAAATATAAGAGACTGTTTTTACACCTTAGAACAGGAGGACAGACAGCAAACCCAGGCAAAAAGCTAATATGCAAATCCCCAAAACCAAAAAGATAGTCGGGTTGACCCAAACTCCCCACCATACAAAAAACTATACCCATTAACAGAGTTAAAAATAAGTGGAGGGCTGGGGCAGGGGAGGGGGGCAAAGAATGTCATATATAATTAATGAGCATCTAGAAATCAATTTTTTAAAATAGAAAAAGGGCAAGGGTTATGAACAGTCAATTCCCAGAAGACAAAATAAACTGGTCAAGAAACATGAAAACTACACCCTAATTTATAATTAGGGAAATACTGGGAGATCCGTCAAATCGGCACAAAGTAAAAGCTGGCCCACGTGTGGAGAATTCTGCAAGGCACACACTAGGGGTGTAAAGAGGTTGAGTCCTTCGGGAGAGCACTTGGGTAATATTGATGGACTTTCTGAGCGTATGTGCCCACCAACCCAGCAATTCTATTTCTAGGTGAATTTCCTGCACAAATACAAGCATATGTGCCTCCCAAGGTATGTCTGAGCATTTTTGTGGCAGTCTTGCTTATATTGAAGAGAGGATGGAGTTAGCCTAAATGCCCACCCAGAGGGGCGATGTAACACAGTAGAGGTCACTGGTGCCTCCCCTGCCCAACTATTTCTTCCCCAGTCTCAAGGAAGATACGCTTCCCAGATGCTAGAGATCAGATGAGTCCTAGCCAATGAAATGTGATCCTTCACTGTCCCAAATAGGCTGTCAATAGATTGGTGCCATGCCACCTCAGAGGCAGAGGGTCTTCCCTCCTGAGTGAAGCAGCCTAGCATTGAGGGTAAAGAGCCCTGAATCCTGACAGTCAGGCCTGGGTGAAACCAGGCCCAGCCACTCATTAATGTATAAGCCCTTCTGGGCCTCAGTTGTCTTAACTATAAATTGGGAATACAAGGAATGCCTATATTATCTTCTGTGAGACAGACAAGATCCATGTCAGGGGCTTAGCACCGTGCCGGCCTCACATGAGTTAAGACCTCAGTCAGAGCCAGCTATTACATGCGGGCATTCTCACTCTAATCAGCTGTCGCTGGCATGGTAGAGCACCATGGCACACAGCGTATCAGGTCTACTCAGAAGAGGCCTTGGCCTCATGTCCTGAGCAGGGGCTATAGGTCTAGGCACACGTCTCTTCACTGAGTATGGGTACAAAGACTGTCCTTCGCTCTCAAGGAGAACAAATCCTTACCTCACACACTGTTCCCCTTTACTGGTTGGCAGATGGTGTGCTCTTTGTGGGAATTGAGTGGCCCTCCATCTGTGAGTACCATCAGAGCTTGGCAGTGCCATTGCTTCCCACCACCCCCGGACCACTCACCCCCACCAAATCACCCACCTTGTGTATACGTCTGGTCCAGCAGAGCCAGCCTATACCAAGCTTCATCTCACTACACAGATGCCATGAAGGCCTCACTCCAGATGGCAACACTGAACATCCTTGGTCCCCATTTCCAAGGTTAACAGAGCTCAGAGGTGACCTAGAGGAGATGCTAAAAAGGCCACCTTGGGGATCTCCTGCAAGTCTGAGACCATAGCCATGCAGAATACAGCACACCACTATCACCACTGCCCTGACCTTCTCTCTACAGAATGGAGAGGGACCTTTGTGTCCAGGCAACCTCTGGCCCTCTCCCCTTTTGCCTCTGAGACAAGTCACTCTTTTTGATGTGACTTCTGAGCACGCCTGATGGAGTGGGCTGGAGGGTGGTCTCTGGCACAGGCTGGAGGGAATCCTGGTCCTTCCACAGGCTGACCTCCGACTGAAGCCTACTTTTCCTCTGCAAAGTCATTCATGATCATTTATCCACTGAAGAGTCCAGTCTTTAAGCCCACAGCCAACCCCACATCATAGGAGTTCTCAGGTGCCTGGATCTGAGTGGGCACTTTCCAGCCAATTGTGTGCAAAATTTCTCAGAAGTCCTGACACACAGTTTCAAAATAAACCACAAAATGCTGGCATCCCAGTTGTACACCATGCATAGTTCAGAGAGCATGAGTATATCCAAATTGACTATGAGATCCATTTTTGTTCACTTTGCCCACCTTCCCACACAATTCAGAAACCTCTTGGCAGGCCCACAAGCATCTCTCTTATACACTTCCCATTAGGGAAGATCAATAATTACTCAGGAGGCTTTTGTTCTCTGGACAATGTTTGTAATCTACCTTCACACTAAGTTGAAAGTGGCTTCCTTCTTTTAAATCTTTGATGAGAGTCAAAAACACCTGGTGTCCCGGGCTTTGTCAAACACAAGTGATCCATCGTGATATATGTGAATCTCTGGTTCTGGCATCCTTGCCACATTCACATGTGTCACCAAACTAGGAAATCTGGAAGGTCACAGTTCTGGATTGAGAAAGGACTGGCTGATACCAGGTTTCCAGTATGGCAACTGGAGGGTCAGGGAATGAAAGAGGGGGTGGAGCCAGGGACACATCCCCACCCCTGTCATTATGGAGCTGAGGGTAGATTCCAAAGCTGGCTCTCAGGGTCAATGGTCAGTAGCAAGGTGGTAGAGTGCATCGATATGGGTTCCAGGGCTGACTGACAGTGGTGACCTTGAACGGTCACCAAAGAGACAACACTAGACAGAGGTCTAGGAGTGAGATACATCCCAGACCCCACCATGACATGTGGGCTTGGCCTTCTGGTGTCAGAACGGGATCAGGGTCTGATACCGAATAATATGGATAGAAGAGGGAAGAGTGGAGGAATCAGAAGGTCACCTGGGGACCACCTGTGAGAATCTGGGGACCACAATAGTCTGCACAAATGATACAAAGATTTGAGATCACATTATGATGGGGTGGAAACAGGGGTGATGGTGTCACAATTCAGCCAACCTAGAATGGATCTCCAGGGATACTTGCTTTAAAATGTCCATTTTCCCCACACTTTTCTTCTGTTCTTATTCTGGATTATGCAATTTATGTATGTATGTATGTATGTATGTATGTATGTATGTATGTATGTATGTCTTATTTATTTCTAGGAGAGAGAAAGAGAGACAGCGTGAGCAGGGGAGGGTCAGAGAGAGAGGGAGTGACAGACTCTGAAACAGGCTCCAGGCTCTGAGCTGGCAGTCAGCATAGAGCCCGACGCGGGCTCAAACCCATGAACCGCGAGATCATGACCTAAGCGAAAGTCAGACGCTTAACCAACTAAGCCACCCAGGCGCCCCTGGATTATGCAATTTAGATATCACCTGACTCACCTCTTATCCTTATTCATAACGAGGGCAATCATTTATGGAGCACTTACCACATGTCCTTGAGCACTGAGGTATTTTACATATACCATCATAGTGGGCACAATAACAAACTATATCTTCCTTTTATGAAAAAGAAACAGAGGTTCAGAGAACTTAGATAATCTACCCAAGGCCACACTGCAAGGGAAGGGCAGAGCCGAGAGTAAACCCCAGGCTACCTGATTCCAACAGCAGGACTCTTTTTTTTTTTTTTTTAATATTTTTATTTATTTCTAGGAGAGTGAGACAGCGTGAGCAGGGGAGGGTCAGAGAGAGAGGGAGTCACAGACTGAAACAGGCTCCAGGCTCTGAGCTGGCAGTCAGCACAGAGCCCGACGCGGGGCTCGAACCCACGAACCGCGAGATCATGACCTAAGCGAAAGTCGGACGCTTAACCGACTAAGCCACCCAGGCGCCCCTCAACAGCAGGACTCTTAACGCTCAACTGTGTTGGGCACTTACTACATAAGATCACAGAGATGTTAAAAAATAAATCAGATTAGCATGTCAAAGAGCTCTTGGTCCAGTGGACAGAGAGAGTCCTATACCCGAACAGCTCCAACTAGTGAAGAATATTCAGAGTGTGCAAAGTAAGGCAAGGCATCTTCCTTCCTTCCTGGGGATGAGGCAAGGTGGTGGCAGAGGACAAAGGATGCAGAGTCACCTATTCCTGACTGTCTTCCCTTCTGAGGCAGAGAACTGGAGCAGGGAAGATTTAAGAACCAGGAGCTACACATACCATTAAGTTCCAGCATGCATCCCAGACCAGCCCCACCTGGGACCGGAGCTTGCAAATTTGGCATCAGGGTTCTAGAACCATGGAGTGGACGGTTTCTTTCCACATTTTCAAAAGAGAGAAGAGAACAGATTACAATTTATCCCAATCCCCTCCTCCTTCTGAAACTTCACAGTTAAGTCAGTGCTCTGTGGGCCTCAAGCAAAGAGGGACAAGAACCAGCATGTGTCTCTAAGCATAAGTCAGGCCAAATGACATTGTTTCTTTTTCCAAATGTTTATGAGTCTATGGAGAAAAAGCGTACAGAGAGTATGCCTAGATTTCAACCATGGTAACTGAAAGAAAGCACACTAATACTTGTGGACCAAAGGAGGAAATGTTAGCTAAGTGATAATGTCAGTGCTTAGGTTTTAGCTGCTTTGAAAATAGCATCAAAGTAGGATGAGCGACTCTATTAATCATCATAAGATGATATTGCTTACTTTCACTGGGTGCTTCCTATATGCCGAAGTGTTCTCAATACTATTATGATATGTAATACTCCTGATGACATAGTGAGGCAGACACCAATACTCTGTCCATTTTGTGGATGAGCAAATAAAGACACAGGGGAGCCATGTCACTTGTCTCACATCACACAGCCAGCGAGCAGCAAAGAAGGACTTGAACCCAGACACAGACTCCACAGCCTAAGGTCCTAACAATTATGCTAACACTTCTCATTTGAAAGACAACAAAAATCAGTATTCAAAATAATCTCGACTTGACAGTGCACTATGCCTAACTAAATCCACAAGACAAAATTTCTGAAGTCACATTCGTCAGTGCAGAAAAGACCCAAAGGGGCAGCATTTCCTGAAAGGACAAACAAAACCACTGGACGTTTAGTGGCCAAAAGTCTGGTAGGAATTAGGGCATGAGGACTGCAACCACAGTAAGTAATCCACAGTATCCCAGGCACAGGAGGAGGAGGAGATCCATCACCTTTCCACTAAACCATGCTCTGGGTTGAGGGTCACACGTTTCATTCTGGCTACCACATCTTGAGAGTTTTACTGATAAATGTGAGAGATTCAGAAAAGGCCAGCTAGGATGGTGGAGTTCAGAAATCACATGTCTTGAGGAACAGATAATACAACAGGTGGTTAGCCTAAGGTAGGGGATTCACAAAGGATGAGGAATTCATCCTTAAACACTGCAACTGGTGGCCTGCACAACACTGGTCCTCCATGGTGGACCAAGGGTGAGGAGAGGGGGAAGGCAGTACCCAACTCAGGGGCCGGAAGACTCCTCGGTGATGGATGCTGGCTGCCTGGCAATGGGACAGAGCTGTCTCGCAAAACATATCAGCTGTCTGTCATCACAACATTCAGGGTTGTTGGAGAGAGACTGACAATGAGGAAGAATTTGGGTGGGGAGACCTAGAAGGCTGCTCTGAATGTTAACCATCTGTGACTCGAAACACCCTCGTGCTGAAATGCCACAGCAGAAATGTAGCGTGTCCCTGGCTGTCAGCTTAAAACTGAGAGCTCTCCAAAGCCTCCTAAGGGTTATACCCACTTGGGTCAACAACTGTGAAAGGAAATTGTAGATGATAGAAGTGTGGAAGTGTGTTTACACAGGCAGCACTGACCCTTTCTGAAACAGCAGTATCCCTCAAATCTGCATTCAGGTGGATGAACCAGCCAAACCCTGCAATACAGCTTGACCTAGGATTCTTGTTCATCTATGACCCCTGCCCAAATTCCACCTCAAGGGAAACACAGACTACCTCCCTCTAAAAAACACGAATGCTAGTTTTTCATGTGCAACATGGATCATGTATCAGAGTAAAATCAAGCAGTCTTTTACCTATAGAATGCGATAGACGGTATATCTCTTACTAAAGCTCTGATAAGCCATGGGTAAAGGAACCCTCGTCCAGTATGTTGCCACTCCTACATTCAAAGAGGTAAGTGCTTTTAAAGATTATCCCCAAAGCGCGCATGTAGACAAGC
Source organism: Proteles cristata cristata (assembly GCA_017311185.1). Taxonomy (NCBI): domain Eukaryota; kingdom Metazoa; phylum Chordata; class Mammalia; order Carnivora; family Hyaenidae; genus Proteles; species Proteles cristata. Next base: position 311,302 of record JAESUZ010005476.1, read on the forward strand.
AAGCAGTCCTCAATTCATGAAACTGGATCCCTGACTCAGGTGGCATGTTTGTGATCCTGTGGGAAAGGGGTCCCTGCCCTATTTGTCTGCTGTGGCAGCCCCTAAGACTTCCTCTTGGCCTATTTCCTGCTGGATGGTGTGGAAGACCAGCTGAGTAATGAGCCCATCGCCCATTTATATTCTCTCCCTGCCCAATCCTCCATCTGAGTTCAGGGGAATGTTCCCCAACATTCACTTTCCTTCTGCCTCAGTTTCTCTCTCAGCCCTCCCTGAACCTGCTCTATTCAGACCATGTTCCTTGACCTCCACCCACTTCTGTTTCCCATCATGCCCACAGCCGCAGCCGATGCCGTGCCAGAGGCCTCCATACTGCTCCAACCACCCCAGAGGGAGAAAGACTGGACACAGAGCCAGGACAGGTGGGAGTGTTCTGAGAACCAGTGAGATTGTCCCATGAAACACACAACCATCGATGCACACTCCCACATTCACTCTCATGTCACACCCTACCCCTGCTCTTCCACATACAGGGGTCTGCAGTCTCTGTCTCTCTTTCTCTAGCCTGGTACACAGAACACTAATGCGGAGGGGCAGGCCCTGTGGTTCCAGTCTGCAGAAATTCATTCAGTGGCCTTTCTCCTCCAGGAGCCATAAAGCAGAGGACAGAGAAACTCAACCTTATTTTAAAAGCAATGTGCTCAAAATTTAGAATGCTTCAGAATCACCTAGAGGGCTTGTTAAAACTAAGATCACTGCCTCCCCAACCCTCAACCTCTCAAGTTTCTCATCCAGTAGGTCTAGAGAGGGACTGAGAATCTGTATCTCCAGCCAGCTCCTAGGTAACATTGAGGCTCCTTGCCCAGGGACTGCATTTAAATACCACTGCTGTGGGGCACCTGGGTGGCTCAGTCAGTTAAGTGTCTGACTTTGGTTCAGGTCATGATCCCAGTTTGTGGGTTTGAGCCCTGCACCAGGCTCTGTGCTGACAGCTCAGAGCCTGGAGCCTGCCTCAGATTCTCTCTCTCTCAAAAATAAATATTTAAAGACCACTGCTGTAAAGAATAAACAGGTGATCTGGTGGAGCATGGCCCAGCAGGACTCAACACTGGTAGAACAAGGTTTATGAGGCTATGTCCTTACAGACTTTTCACAATGCCCTGAAGGCCATCAATCCTGGCTGCAGAGCACTTCCTTATTTTCCTGCCATCCAGAGGCACTTCCCACCCTCTGGGCCCTGGCACCTCCTCCAATCCACTCAGCTTGTCTGGAAAGAGTAGGGCCTGGGAAATGCCACACTTTAGGGAAGTCCATTCAAGTAGCACAAACTCTGTGCCTCAGGGACCACCCTGCTGTCCTACGTTTGTTGGGATGAAAGAAGGGGAGCCCCTTAAAGGATGAAAGTAGGAGCTTAAGGAAGAGAAACTGGAGTGTTCAGAAATGGGAGAGGGAAGAGTGGATTCCTATTCTTCCATGTAGGAAGTCAATTCAAGAATAAATTACTCCCATGGACATTTGCAGCAACCTCCTAAGGGCTACCAAATTTTAGCTCTAAGCGTATGTGAGTTCATGGCATTGGAGGAAGACAGACCTGAGCTTTCATCCCAGGGCCTCACTGACATCTGTCATGTTATTCTCCCAAGCTCCTGCTGAGAGTCCCATAATGCCCAGCTCTGCCGATGAGAAGTCCCTGCTCACAAAGCTATACTGGACATCAGGGCACACCGCTGGGAGCCACACCCAGAGATCCTCCTTCCTCACTCACTTCCCAGCCTCTGCATGTGAGTCAGGAGGGAGGTCAGGGTGCTCTCCAGGGGACCCCAGAGGGTTCACAGCAGAAGGGTCCAGAGGACAAGACAATGATCTCTGAAGTCCCCACATTACATTTCTATGGTCAAAACAGCAGAGGGAAACCCACTGCATTTGAAGAAGAAATAAAGAAGCAAGACAAGCACTAGCTTGTCTCTGTGATTCATCGAAGTTTCTTCCATGTGAGTGACAGAAAAAGGGTTTGGTGGTCAGAAATGTAGCAAGGTAATTATTTTTACACCAGTCTTTCTGCAGTTTTTCACAGACAGCAATTTTATAAGGCATAATTATCTATTTTTACCTGCTTCATAAATTCCTCCTTTCCATTTTGTCCCCCAGTAAATTAGAAATTATTTAAAACCAAAGATGTGCATTTTGGTGCTTGGTTTCACACTGCTGTGCACTTTCCCATGCATTCCTGGCTTCTCCCCCTCTCTGCTGACGATGTCACATCTGCTGTGCCACCAGACCGTCCTATGAAAAGAAGCATGTCTGACCCTGAGGACTCAGTGGGCCCTGCACCCTGAAGACTGAAGGCAGTCTTGTTGGCCACCTCTCCTGCCCAGCTCTTCAGCCCTCTGGGGAGCACCTGGAGTCTGGGACGCTCAGTCTGTACCTCCCTCCTTCTCCCACAGTGCATTTGTTCCAAGTGGCCATAACCTCACTTGCCTTCATCAGCACCTTCAGGCCAAGTGGTCTGGGGCCACAGAGTGGGTTCTGCTGTGATACCTAGAGGCTGCGTCAACCTGGACTCTCCCTGGGAACATCACTTTTATTTTTAGAACTCTACCAAGCTGGTAGCTTCCATATCTGCTGTAATCTTCACACTTTCCAGGGATGTAAGTAAAGCATGTTCTAACATTGATTGAGAGTTTACTATGAACCAGGCATTGTGCCAAAGACTATAAAACTATTTTGCTTAATCCTGGCAGAGGTGTGAGGATGATGAAGGAAGAAGGGAGGTGGGTGTCCACAGAGCAGCAACAGTAACATCATCACACTCAGGCCCAGGGGGCCTCTTCCTTGGACTTCATGCAAAGCTCACGCCAGCCCCTGTGGCACTGGCTTGGGGTGCACCCAAATCCCTGCTAAGTCTAACCTTGTCAAAAACAATGCTGAACACACAGGACCGCCAGGGACTCTCAGATGTCAAGAAGGGTCTAGGCTTTCCCAGGAGAATAAAAAGAAAATGAAGAAATGCCCACACAAGGCTAAAAAGTTATCACGCACTCTAAATGTTTAATTTAGAATAAATTAACACTTTTAACACTAGAAAACTACTATGAATACATATCTGCTGGTCCCAGGAGACCAACAGGATTCATTAAAAATACACATTTTAATGCACTATAGGTATTTTAGCTTTGTAAAAGAACACATTTTAAATCATAAGATTTTTAAAAATATTTCAATGTTATCAGTAAATGAGTGTGACTGATGAAGGACTCTCCTTTAAAGATGATGGCAAAGGCCAACCCTGAGGCTTTTCCAGACTTTGAGCCCTGGGCTCTTGGACACACTCAACCTTATCCCTATATCCCAACACCACTTACGCCCTGCAGATACCCACTGAGGGACAGAGCTCCCCCTTACCTGGGTCCTCACCGGGTCCTGGTGGGTCATAACTCTTTCCTGACTGGATGGATGGAGAACTACATGTGTAAAAGTAAACCAGCACCTGCATCTCCCCACCCCACCTCTCCCAGGCTGGGCCCATGCCTGGCTGTCTTGCTCTACTTGCAGAACCAGTCAGGGTCCCCCAAGGCTATAGGGCAAGGCCATGCCTGGCCTCAATGGTTCCAGATATGCTCCTTGTATTTGAAAAATTATTTACTGTGGTGATGCGTGATGCCTTTTTAAGAGAACAGATGGCACCTCCAATTAGAATGCTTTAAAAGGAAACCCTAATGAGATTATAAAAGCCAACAAATTGACTTTTTCATACAGTACTTCCCTGGCACACAGTAAATCAAATATATAATGAGGCTCAATAAAATAAAAGGTTTATTTACGTTTGTTTTGCCTAGTATTGTGTTTCAGCCTGGCCTGGCCTCTGGGTCTCTCACCAAGTGTTTGCCTCCACAGGCCAGGACCAGGGACTGGATAATGCATCCATGAGCTGCTCAGGGGCCTGACTACTACAGACAAATGTGGCCCTGATTTGGCAATTTCTGGTCTGACCCTAGTGCTCTACATCTGGAGGCACGAGAGCACAGAACCATGTAAAAGAATGTGGTGACACACACGGGCAAGTCTAGCATTCACCCCCACTCTGGATAAGGTAGGGAGACTGTGGTGGGGCCACACGGGGTGAGGAAGGTGGGCCTATCCCCAGAGCTAGCTGGACCAGAGATGGGAGAGAAAAGCCAGTGAGGTGTGATTTTTTAACGAGGTGAACTCAGGACATGGGTAAGCAGAGTGGAGGGTCCACAGTGGGCAGACTGAAAGCTTTGGGACATTGCTATTTATTCCAGGAATTGGTCCTACTGGTCGCACATCAGGTTAGGTGGTTGGAAGAAAAGCTTTGAGAGGTGGACAAGGGAGGGGCTGTACAGCAAGGAGGACAGCCCCACGCCGGCATCCTGAGCATCTGGTTACTGACCTACCATCTGTGTAGGTGACCTCATCCAGGGGCTGGATGGATTTACAGGGTATGTCTGCTGAAGCGGGAAGCTGGAGGCCCAGATTTCTGTTTGCATGAGTTGATCTGCAGAGGGAGCCTGGCCAGAGAGAGTTCATGGCAGAAGTAAACGGGAATGTTTTCAGGAGGGGAGCGGTGAGACCCTAGCTTATGCATCGGCACTTACGGAGACTAGTCCTTGGGATGAACATCCAGGTAGCAGTGGTTCAGCTTCTAAAGCAGTACATTAAACATTGCTTCACATGCTCACAGAGACCCACAGGGGAACCTCAGAAATCAGTAGGGACGATACCACCAGAGGAAGACAAGGACTCCAGTCAGCAGAAATGGAATAATTCCTGTTCATGTCAAGCACTAGCGAGGGAGGTCTGGGGAAATTCAGTTTGCAAGAGGATGAGCTTTTCCTCAGTTCAAATCTATAAGCATTGATCGACCTAAGAACCTTGATCTAGAAGACACTTTCATTTCTTTCCCCAGCGAAGATTACACACACTGCAAGGCTAGAATTAAGACAGTCTTCTATACAGACCTGAGTCATTTTTCCCATCCATCAAACTGCAGTTATATATGAAACATTCCCTCTGTGCCCTTCTACCTGGGGATCAGAGGAAGGGATTTGGTTCAAAGAGGTGAAGGGAAGTCGAGGGAGTCAGACAACATCATCTAATACAGAAGAAAGTAGTGGCATAACTAGGGGCAAGCCTGGAACACTGACTTCCAAGTATGAGGAGAATACTGAAAACAAAAAAATCATGTCTGTTTCAGGGCTACAACACATAGGAGAGTGGGAGCAAGTGCTTTAAAGCGCTGTGTGCTTCTTGTCTCCCCAGGATTATGGAGGAGAATATTGAGACACCCTGGGAGTGGAGTTGCCACTCATCCACTTTTGGCAAGATGACTGTCCTTCCCTCTACAACAGAGAATGGGAGAGCGGTGAAGCCCAAGCATTAGCCCCAGCTCACAGAGTTTCTGCCTCAGAGACCCATGCTGCAGCCCAGCCTCTGGTCTTATCATTTGGCAGGGATACACAGATGCTGTACCATACTTGGCACTGGAAGGGACACAGGGAGATGAATATCTGGTCCTGGCACACATAGACCTTTCTTTGGTAACTGAGAAGGCATATTACAAAAGAAATGGGAAACTAATAAAATTATTAGACTTTGAGAGGAACCTAGTCACAGAGATACAGGAAGTACAGTGAAGACAGAGAATATTCTCAGCTGTCAGGACCAACGGGCCTTCTTGGAGAAGGTGACTAGGGATTATTGCAGTCGAGTAATGGATCCTGATTTTGCACTCAAGAACTCTTGAGGCTGGGATTTTTAACATCTGGTGGAAAGAAGCTGCCTTGCTTTGGTGGGAGGAAGACCCTCCCATTTGGGAGAAAGGTAAGAAAGAACACAATAATCTCAACCTTGTGCTATTAAGCAGAGGGTGTCTGCATGTCCAGCACAGGAGCTGTACACTTCAGCACCTCAAGGAGCATTTCTGCTTCGTTCTTAGTTTCCCCTGCCCCAGACCAGGCACTTGCACTGCCAGGGAGCCAAACTCAACAACAGCCCAGAGTTCCTACTAGACACTTACTAGTACACGCCACTTCTGGGGGATCAAAATCTGCTCGGTAATAGCCAGTCCGACAGGTACAGATGGGAGACGCCTCTGAAGGGGATCGGCTGTTGGAGGGGCAGTGGGAGCACCCCTCAGCTTCCTGGCTGGCCTTGAACATCCCGGCAGGGCAGGCTGGAAAACAAAGAGATCATCTGAGAATTAATCGAAGAGTGTCAATCAGAGGCCCTTCCCTGGAGGTGGAAAATCAAAGATTCTTCCCCCCAGAAAAGGACACTGAGATACCTCTTTGCACAAAGTGAGCTTTTCAGATTGAGGAACTCCTTATTTAACACTTCCAATTCTTCAAACATCCTTAGTGAAATATACCTTCCTGGTACCAATGACTTCTTTCACTTGAACAATATGAATAATGATTCTTCCCTTTCAGGTGTGTCAAGAGATTTAATTGAGAAAATGAATCTAATGTGTAGCTCACTGTCTGAGACATAAGTGCTTTATAAATGGTTATTCCCTCCCTCTTCCACCTGGTTAACAGCCAGGGCCTTACCCTGAACCACTCATTGAAAAAAATCTCACCTGATATCCTCAGATGGAAAGGGTTCCTGGTTTACAATGGACTGGACCCATAGTTCTTAAATGTTATGTTGCAATACACATGAGGGATACTGGGAGCTGTGTTAACAAGCATTTGTTATGAATGACAGTAAAGAACTGAAATTCATGAGTGATTCTTTACAAAGAAATTAAAGTGATTTCAAGGTTACTGGCTTAACAACATCACTCTCCCTTAATTGCATTTTGAAATGCTTGGGGGTGCGACAAAAAGAAAAAAAAGGGGGTTTTCAGTCAGTGCACCAGAGAATATGTCACACAGGTAGTGTCATCTATCATGTACATTGCAGTGCAAAAGGTCTGGAATGCCTGGTACAGCACAATGTCCACCAGAGGTACCCTCATATATGAAGCATTTTTTTTTCCTCAGTTCTTTGTGTGGTCTGGCTGTGAGAAGCCATGCCCCAAAAAGTCTGTCTCCAGGCCATCCCTAAGGCCTTCAACATGCCTCATCTACAGAGACTCTCTACTCCAGACATCTGGTCTCCTCCCTTGCAGATTCCTCAAAAGACTGCCTCTGCTTGTCCTACTTCCCTTAGGCTCTTCCTCACCATCACAGCTCCAGACTCTTCTTGTCCCTGGGAAACTTGCTTTGACTCACCCTCCTTTGTGACAGACTAAAACTTACTGCATGGTCAACTTATTTGATTTCCTCACTTACTCATTCAACGAACATTTATTGCAACTCTTCTGAGAATCTGATTCAGGGAATTTAGAGAATAGAGCCTGCCCTCAAGCAGCTCTTGATCTAGTGTAGTCATACAATTATCATACAACGTGATTGTCACTGTAACAGAAGTACCATTATAATGGCTTCTACTTACACAAAGCTCATCTTATCTAATATATTGCTCCCTTCAGAAAGTACAGAGTATTCTTTAATAACAGCAGTAGTCACCATCTGTTAAACATTCTTGTTAAGTGCCTTGCACGCATTACTCTATAGGGTAGCTATTATTATCTCTAGTTTGCTAATGAGAAAATTGGGACACAGAGAGGTTAAAAAAGTTGCCCAGAACTACACAGTGGGAGAAATGATAGTGATGATATACGTATAAACTATTTGAAAAATATTCACAGCTTTTCTACTAAGAGAAGAAGAAAGAACTACTTCCTATGCTGGGAAAGTTTTTGCACTCCTTTGCTCTCCTGAAGTGAAGTACAGAGTTTCAGTTATTCTGGAAATGCTCTGGGGCAGGAGCTTATCTCTGATGAGAGATAATCTCTGAAATGGAATCCTCTGGGAAGGCAGTGCCCAAGAGTATTCCACAGAGTCCATGTTCTTTGGGTTGTTAACACCTGTTACTTACAAAAATGTTCTGTGGCTAGATATTTTTAAAATGTGCATTGAAAAAGCTAATCTCATTTTTTATTACAGAATTTCTCAGAACTTCCAAAAAGTGAATACAGGATGCTCTTTTCTCACCAAGAAGCCCTATCTTGTGGAGCATATCTTGAGATTTAAGTTTCATGAAACACACTAGCATAAATGTTGTCTAGATCCAATAAGATTTCTGGTTGTAACCCACGTGAAAATGGGCCGCTTGCCTACCCACCTCAGCATATTAGAAAGAAAACTTCTCAGTAGAAAGAAAAAATTACATTTTTACTGAAGTTTCAACAAATAAAATATCGGTATGTCCCTAAGTGGCAAACCTAAAGTATCCTATAATGTGGTTTACTGATCTATCTTTCCAAGTTCACTCAGTAAAGCCTCTCCCCCTTTCTTTTCTCTTCTTCCCTTTCTTCTTTCTACATTTCTTCCTTGTCTCCTCTGAGAAGCATTTGATCCTTTCCATTGTAAATCATCCAGTATTGTTGGGCCATTCAGTTCTGGAGATGAAGAACAGAAAGAAATCCCAGGCCTGTGCTATCCAAACAGGCAGAAGCCCTTTCCCTGGAAACTGGGGGAGGGGAGACTGTGAATTGAATGTATTCATGGGTCCCCTGCTACACTGTAATTTTCTTAATGTTCCAAGAGGAACAAGGTGTTTTCACTTTCTTTCCAGCCTCTAAAAGCCTACTCATTTTGCATTTAATAAGTTAACAGAATAAACAATCATTCTGATATCCACAAGTAGCAGAGGGTTTAGAAAGCGCCTTCCTCTAAGATTTCTGATGGAAGAAACTAAGACAGAACTGGGTGCCTGAAGTCTCTAGATACCAGGAAGGCCACAGAGGGAGGAAATGGAGGAAAGCAGGTTTAAGCTAAACTTTAGGGAGAGAAGCTCAGAGAAAGGTTGGGGAGAGAGGTCTTGGGAGTGGTGGTGACTCCATCCTTTCCAGGATAGTGAACACTCTGTGATCAGACAGTCCTTGGTCCTATTCCTGGCTCTCGGTTCCTAGCTGGGTGACCACTGGAGAGTTATGGAATGCCTCAGAGCCTCAACCTGCTCGTCTGTATTAAGGATCTATAAAAAAGAAACATACACTTCTCACACCTCCCACAGATCATTAGAATAAACTCAAATATGAAAATGTGCTTAGCATTAATAAATGCTAAATAATGCTGATTTCTTTCTACTACTGTTTACCCACTCCCTGTTAAAAAAGAAGTTTTCTTTGCAGGAACTTTTAGAATTCAGGATCAAAATATAAGTTTGGAGTCCCAAAGCAGGCAAATCGATCTTGAAACCCAAGTGATGAATGTGTTTCTGCACATTTTTTTTTCTGATTTGTGTAAGAGTGAATCATTACATCTGAAAATATGTTTACATGTAATTATAAAATGAATGAATCTCCTTAATATTCAGATCCATAAGTTAACATTTTAATAAAACCTGTGTCTAAGCATCCCCTAATTTATAAAGAAGCAACATTTCTAGATTCACTTATTAAGGTTTTAGATCGTAACTTGTAAGCATACTTGAGCTATATTTTCTCATAGAATTAATGCCTTAAATAATGGTTAAAGTGCTGGGCTAGTCTACAAAGCCTTTTTAACTCATCTTGTATCAGACACCACTAGTAAGAAACAGAAGTTAACAACATTGTTATTTTACTAGAAATTTAATGCAGAAAAATAAATAAGAAAATAATGCTGCCCCTTGAGAAAATGCAGCTTTAATTAGAGGTGATACATGGAGCTTCTGGGTAGATTCTAACAAAGAGTATTTAGGCCAAGGGAAGCAAAAGCAAGCAGTCTCAGCCCAAATTAAGTCACCTGAATATGTAAAGCAGGTGGGAGTAACATAGTGAAGAATGGTGGGGACTTGGGCAGCCTGCTGACAGCATACCTGCCTATACGCTCTCCGGTTTTACACAACTAATAATTAAATACTGTGATAAACTAACCAAGCACATATCCACACTTTCAAGTAATTTGTATGTAGATAGCACAGTTCTTTGCTTTAATACCATTAAAGCAAAACTCAGGGTTGCCTTTCTCTTGATATAAAAGTATGGTCAGCACAATGACTACAGTTATGAGTCCCTCATTCAATAAATGTTTACAGAAGAGCTGCCTGGTGCTAGAGATCTTTTGCCAGAAGGACAGAGCAGAGTGCAGGAGGTGGGAGGAGGGGGGCAGGCGTTGGGAAGCACCCTTCCAGGTGAGGGAGGGAGACAATGGAAATGAAACCTGATTCCCAAAGGGGATGACTTGTGCGATATTTGTGTGCACAGGCTGAGGGGACTGGTCAAGTGGGATGTGCCTCAGGATGAAGGTCTGTCGTTATGAGATGAGGACCAGAGGGAACATATTCTCGTGACAAGGAGGAGGCAAATTTCGGGAGAAGCAAAGACAAAGCAAGAAGGGAAGAGCTGGAAGAACGGGAGAGGTAGGAAGGGAAATTAGGTCAGAGAGTACCCAGCCCTTATCTCAGCCAGAAGGGGCTCATTACTATTCCAGGAGATGGGTGGGAAGAGAAGAACCGCATGTGCCTGGCTGTATATTGGCACAAGACCTTTGTTACTAAGACACCTGTAAGTAGAAGAGCTGTATGGTTCTGATGCCAGCACAGCCTGGATTGCTTTGTTTCCTTAAGAAAACGGGTTTTGTTTCCTTCTATTGCAAGTGATCACAGTTCAGACAGGTGATAAGTAGAGCTTCCCGGTGGCACCTCCCCACCCCCAACTCTGGCAGAGATGAAGAGACAAGACCTAAGTACCAGGTCCCTAAGCATGAGTGTATTTGCCATTCCCTAGGCAAAACACACAGTGTTTCACTCCTTTTTCAAGTGACAAGGGACTGGTACACACAACCTGTAGCTGATATCTGAAGGTCACCTTGAAATGCCCACCCAACTTCTCAGAGCCTCAACCATGTAACAAATTACCTGGTGCTTACAATGCTCTCGAGAACCCTCCTCCCCTCCCGTCCCTGCACACAGACTTCCAGTGACACTAAATCCATCACCTACAGTACTATTACTTTATAAAGAAACAGATTAAGTGTCTCATAAACAGTGCAGTGATTGAGATAATGGAAAGCGCCTCTCGTCCCCATCTGCAGCATCAGGTTATGAAGCATTTCCAAGCAGCCAGGAAAAGGAAATTAATAGAAGCAAGAGGGAATAACCACTTTTATGCAATTTCCTCAGGAGATAGTGGACCATCTAATCTTTATTGGAGCCCTTTAACCTGTCACTCAGCACTCACCATAGCCTCTTTAGCTCTCATGATTTTTTCTGATAGCCAAGGAAGATAAAATGAAAACCTCAAAACATTATTTTATAATTTTTGTACAGGGAGGGTACACATTGCCTCTGCCCCTCCCCCATCCACTGAAGCTGCAAAAAACAACATTTTTATGCAGTAGAAATGTGGGAGAGCTTAACTATTCCTGGTGCATGGTCCAGGGGGTCACAGCTACTCTGCAGGAAGGAAATCTCTCCTTGCATTTTAAATGCAATTCTTCCCTCCACTGCCGCCTTCTGTCCTTGCTTTCTTTTTAATAATCTGATTACTTCTCCTGATCTAATTTTTTTCCCCAAATGAGTTTGCAAAGGTTCATGCCCATGAATATTCATCCCCTGCTTAAGAACCGGGTGCCTTTTACTCCAGGCAGGTGCAGCCCAGCAGCTGGCTCATAAGGTCTGCCTGCCTCGAGGGGCGACAGTGAGCTGGGCAAGGCACTCGCTCCTGGCCATCCCCTTCAGCTCAGCTCTCTGCTCCTGAAATCTCCCTTTTCTCTCAGCGCTTTGCTCCTCCTCTGTAGGAAAGGGAGAAGAGCCTCTGTGGGCAGCTGCGGAGAAATAAGGGATGAGAAGTACAGGATGAGTGTGGTGGCGGCAGAAGGGGAGGGACACAGGAGCTTTTTGCAGGGCATGAGCATGGTTCTGCACAGCTCTTCCCAGCGCTCTCGTGGCCCCACGTGGAGCCTGATATGTAGTCATTCCTGTGACCGAATGTCTCCAACACCTTCACATTACTGGTGGCAGACACCATGGGTTATTGACTTTGGAACCCCAAGCATGAAGCTCCATGGAAGGGAGGAGGTGCTGGACCCCTGTGCTGAGATTCCCCCATCCACTCTTACTAGCAGTCTTTGCTTTTTCCAGAAACGGACCTCCCTGAGCAACCCCAGAACATGCCAGTGGGAGCAAAACTGAGCACAGCAGGTCAGAGTGGGTCATTTACTGAGAAAAACTCTATGGCAGTGGCAGTGGGGGAGATGCCCCATGCTGGAGGTCTTGGGGAGAGTAAGGCGAGCTGGGAGGGCTTCCCGGAGAAGGTAGACATGGACAGGCCTTGAAGGATGGGTAAGAGCTGATGCAGAAATGGAAAGGTAGGGCAAAGGGAAGATAATGTGCCAAGACAGAGAGAGCAGGGGTCTGGCTTGTCTGGAGAAACTCTGGATAGTCCTAAATGTTGCTAGGAACGCAAAGCACTTAAAGGGGCCATGCAGGAGCTGCACTTCTATGTCAATCTGCACAAACGAAGCCAAACGGGTCTCCGGTTTCTGCCTCCCTGGGCCAGGTGCCAGCTGTAATGGCCTGTGCAGAGGGGATACTTAGCTGTGTCACACACTCATATCACTCTTGGTGACACTTGCTGAAATTGATGAATGCTGCAGGCACCATGACACAGACAAGACTGTAACTTCCAGTGCTATTAAGCTGTTCAGACAGCAGCAGCAGCAGTGAGCCTCGAATGCATCAATCAGCATGGAAGTTGTTAAAGAGGCGGGGTGGAGACAGAGGCCTCTGCTTGGGTGGAGTGGGAATGGGGAGATTACCAGTCAGGACTGAAGGATGACAAACAGAAGTACAGGGTCCCAAGGGGGGAGGGGCAGACACTTAGGTCCTTGTCAGTGATGGCAGTCTGTCCCCAGGGAGCAGCCAGGCACAGCACATCGAAGGCCAGGTCTGGATGTGGCAGGCATCAGAGCTTCGTAGAGGGAGCTCAGAGCTGCATCCTTCAGTCTCCATCCAAGGTCAGTGTGGTCAGATGGTGTGGGTAGCCACAAGCAAACCCAGGTGTTTCCTAATAATCTAGACCAGTGATTCTTAAAATGTGGTCTCCAGACCAGCAACAGTGGCATCCTCTGGGAACTTGCAGAGATTCAGAGTCTCCAACCCCATTCTAAACCTACTGAGCCAGAAACTCAGGGGTGGGGCACAGTGATGTGAGTGGTATAGCAAGTCCTCCAAGAGAGGCTGATGCAGGTTCCACTTTGAGAACCAATGTTCTTGACCACCTGGTACAGTGGAAACATTATAGCCTTCCGGTCTGGGAAAACTGCTACTTAACTGGTTGTGTGATCTTAAGCAAGTTACTTAACCCTCCGAATCTCAGCCTCCACTTCTGTAAATCTCTGTAAACAGAGATTTCTCACAGCTTTGTGAAGATCAATGTAATGTATATAAACTTTCTGGAATGTAGCATCTCAATAAATAGCAACTGGATGTTTTCTGAGAGGACCTAGGATGAATTTAAATTATTTAAATTGACCCCTTACTCTCTACTTGGAGCTGTGCTTGGCAGTGGGATACAAAACACACAAAGTCCCTCTCTGATGGAGCTGACATGCTAGTGGGGGAAGGCAGGCTCTAAAGTGGAAATTCCAGTAGTGGGAATCCTTGTGGGGAGGCCAGAGCAGGGACCTAACTCCATCTGGGAGGGTCTCAGACAAGTAGCATCCAAGCTAAGACACAAAAACTAAATAAGAGCTGTACAGATTGGCAGGGGTAAGATGAGTTAGTGAGGGGAGGCAGAGAGGCCTCCACAAGGAGAGAGCAGCATGTACAAAGGCCCAGGGGAAAGAATGTGACTCAGTGAAGAAACGGAGAGCAGTATTTCCATGGCCAGGCAGAAACTACGCACGGGGTAGGCACGGGTCATGTGGCAAGGAGGAGGTGTCTAGAAATATAACCTGAGTTCATGTCGTCAAGAAGCCTTATTATCTTATTATCATCATCATCATTAGGTTCAAGTAAGACACTGACTGGAAGAATGATGAGACTTTTGTTTCTGAAAGATCACATTGCTTGCTGGGAAGAGAAAGGACTGGAGGGGTGGGGATAGTTAGGGAGAGACACAGTGGTCCAGAAAGAGTGATCATTATCAGGGTAGTAGAAACAGGGAGAAGCAGAGGGATTCAAGAGTCATTTAGAAAAGGACCTGGTGACTCATAGGGATCACTCATTCATTCAGCAGATAAGCACTGAATCCGCCCTCTACATTGCATCCACTTGAGCTGTACACTTTCTTCTTTCTGGAGTTCTTATTTATTTATTTATTTATTTATTTATTATATTTATTTTTGAGAGAGAGAGAGGAGAAGAAAAAGAAGAAGAAGAAGAGGAGGAGGAGGAGGAGAAGGAAGAGGAGAAGGAAGAGGAGGAGGAGCAGCAGCAGCAGCAGCAGCAGCAGAGAGGAGACATAGAATCCAAAGCAGGCTCCAGGCCCTAAGCTGTCAGCACAGAGCCCAACAGTGGGGCTCGAACTAACAAACTCTGAGATGTGAGATCGTGATCTGAGCTGATCTTGGAGACCTAACCAACTGAGCCACCCAGGGGCCCCTCTGGAATTCTCTTTTAAATATCCACTGTCCTGGCAGTATGTCCACTGTGTCTATGACTTTGAGGGGATCGGGAGAGACACTAGGAAAGGGCGCAGAGCAGGGAAGGTGGGGGTGGGGACTCAGAAACTGGGACTGGTTTGCTCCCCTTGGAGCTGGCTGTGACTGCTCCCCAATTTTGCCTGTCCTCTAACTGCTAGCCTGCAAACAGGGCTTGGGCAGCCCCTGCACCGAGGAGGAGATGCATCAGTCTTCAGACCCAGGAATCCTCAGCAGGGCCAGAACAGCCTCCAGGACTTGGTAATGGGACAGGGAAGGACGGCTAGCTGGAGAGCCAGCTCTGCATCTCCTTTATTTCGCTGGATTCTGAAGATGTGGCACTACCCGAGCCCCTCCCCCCCATCCCACCTGGATAGCCAGTAGCTGCTGAAAGCCCCTGGCTGCTTCCTAAAACTTTGGCCCCACAGAGCCTTTTCCTGTGATATGCCAGTCTCATTCATTACATGTAACATGCTTTTGGGGGAACTTTCTATGTGCCCCAAGTTAGAGATGAGAGTCATTTTTCTTACATCAGGAAAGAAGAGGGCTATTGTTGAGGAATGGTGGCAGATGTGCAGGGAATCAGAAGTGGGAGGGGGCCTGGAGGAGCCCCCAAACTAGAGGTAGCAAATGGCCAGATGGGGATGGAATTCTCAAAGTGTTGGGATCCAAGGTCAGGGCAAGGCCTCCCGGAAGAGAGTCAGGGTTGTAGCCAGGTGGTGAAAGAGGTAGGTTAGTCCCTGCTTGGGGCTGGGAGAGGGGTGATGGGGTGGGTGGTCTGTTCTTTAGAGGAGAGCAGAAGCACCCTGCCAGTAGCCAGGACAGACACTTTTAAGGGAGTATGGCCTCCCCATTTCCCTCTTCATCACCAAGGAGGTGCTTCACAGGGCCCCTGGGACCCAACAAACAGGAAGATGAGGGTCAGATCACTTCAGTCACTTCAGATCACTCCAGATCTAAGGGGCCCCAAGGTCATCTCTCCTCATTGGGCCCATTGGGCCATCAGGGCTGTCAGGCCTAAGCTTCCACTTCTATGTCAGGGGGGTGGGTAGGGAATTCCCAGATGTCCCCTCCTCAGGCCTTGTCTCTGTAAACGTCAGAACTTGGCTGCCAAAGTTCTATAAACACTATCAATCTGGTAGTTCTGGGCAGCAGGCGAGGGGGACATATGCTGGAAGTCAGGCGGCTTCCCACATTTTCAAACTGAAGTGTTTACCCTTTGAGAAAAACCTATTTTAAGTACTTCCCCTGACACAGACCTTGATGAATTCCCTTAAAACAATAATTTATAACCAAGTTCTTAAGATAGACGAAGGTGACTTCTCACTGTGTGTCTCAAGGCTGGACAATGGTGAGAAGCCACCCAGGGCTCCTCATTCTTTCCTGTGGGCCAGGGGGCATGGGCTGCCCACCTGCACACACACAGATGGCTGGGTCTGGTGAGTCATCATACCTAGAAAAATAGCCCTGCTCTCTCTGATTGTCACAGAGCAAGTATGAAAAAAAAAAAAAAAAGAAAAAGAAAAAAGAAACAAAAAAACCCAACCATGTTTGGATGCATCACACAAATATCATTTCCCCTCCAAAACCTGACAAAGCAAATAGTACTCTTCTGTTAGGAAAGCTTGTTATTGTTTTCCTCTTCCAAGCTTCCTTGCTTCAGGGCTTTGGCAAGGCCACAAATCGCAGGTAGCCAGAGTGGGAAAAGACCTTAGTAATATCCTAGAACAAGGTTAGCCAGCACTGCTACTATCACTACCTCACATACCACCCACAGCAGACATCACTAATCAATCACAACTCTCATTCCCACTTGACCCAGATCAGGACTCAGATTCTTTAACACAATGCCTCAGGCAGCCACTCCCCATGGATTAAAGATGGCACATCCCATACCCATGATGGGGAAACTAAGGTCCAGAGAAGGCAAGGAATGACTTTACCAAAGGTGCACAGTTGATAGAGTAGGCAGAGCAAGCCACAGTGTCTGCTCTACCTGCCCACATGGCCCACTCATCAGAATGAGCCTGCTGCAGCTCTGGGGGCTCACCCCATCCCTGCCCCCCACTGCCCTCAACTCTTTATCCTTCTCATCTTGGAGGTCAGCCCCACAGTGCAGCCTCCTCTCTGGCTGGGATGCCAGGGCACCTAATTATTCTCTCTATGTGCATCCGGGAAAGAGCCGCATTATGTTTAAATAAGTGTAGCTAAGAGGTGCTGCATCTCAAGAGAAGGTCAAGTGCTGCATATGTATAATATAAGATTAAGATTTTCCCCTTCTGTGGTGTACTTGATAAAATAATTTTGCTGTGACCTTTACAGAAACCCAGGAGTAGAAATGGGCACAGTGGAATCTCTAGTTTCTCCCCAGGTCACCAAGTCATAAACACATAAATCTGTAACACAGATTTATTCAAGTGAGACAAGTGAGCAAAAGGAATAATTTTTAGTTTACAGTAATGATAGAGCAAAATCTTTGAGGCTGAAATTCTCAAGCTGTATTACCAGAGCTGATCAGCACATAAAGGACAGGAATCCTTCCTCCACATGGCCTTGGCCTTGTCTGTCAGCCAAAGAGTGTGGCACGGGCCTCTTGGCAGAATGTCAGAGAAAGGTGGCCTGTCCAAGGTCAGAGAGGAATCAAAGTTAGATCTAACCAGCTCTGCCACACCCTCACCAGGGAGGATTTGTTCCACCCCATCTCAGCTCCTGAACTGCAGTCACAGTGGATGTAGCCCTTTGCAAGTCCCAGAGTCTATTCTGGAAGAGTGAAACTACCATAAGTAACATAATCAATACTAAAATCATAAGGTTATACTCATCCCCAAAGATTCTCCAAGCAGGAGTGAACGTGATAAGGCACACCAGTTGGATGACATTTATCCAAAGGGCCGAAAGGCAGACACATTTGGCAGAATCCACTTTGTCTGTCCCATGACTTTTGCTCAGGAACCTCCCCAAATCTGCAGTAGCCTCTGACTAGAGAAATGGGGTTCACAGGTTCTAGAATACGGAGCACGCCCTCCTCCTGAACAGTTCGAGGAGGCCATGAGCAGACCCACAGCTGCTACAATCAGAGCAGCTGGGGAGGGCTCCTGCTGCAGGGGGGGAGGGGGGGGGCAAGAGAGTATCGGATAGTTGTGTTCTCCAGAGTGAACATTTATTCCCAAGTGCCGAGAGGTAATTTCCAGAATGCTCTGTGTCCTCCCTATTGCAGTTCCTGGATGAGCATTAGCATTACGAACTGACTTCAGGTTTGTCAGTTAAACATGATTAAGGGAGAAGCTTGCAGCAAAGATCAGAGGTGTTAAGGGTGCACTTTAGCACTTAGATCTCAATGTGCACTTATGGGAAGAGCCATTCAACTGAAGGCCCCACATGAGGGAGGGCCTAGGGAAGGAGATACATACCCAAGGGAGTGGGGGGTAGGGGAGAGAAAGGTGGGGGCAGGTCCTGCTGAGCAACTTGGGAAAGGCCTTCCCCCAAAGGGAAGGAGTCCAGGGCTGAAGGGATGACAGGAGGCTGGCTGGACAGGAGACCACTCTGCTGGTTCTCTCCGCACTGCAACATGAGGGGCCTGCTCCTCCTTGTCCATCCTATGCCCCCAGGCTTCTGGGTCAGGCCAAGAAAGCTCTTTTATTAAATGAGAGACCAGCATGTCCTGCAGAGCACAGGATAGGGTGGGATGTTGGATCAGCCTGCTCCCACCCTCCACACCTTCCTAGAGTAAGGTCCCTGGGTTGCCAAGCTGATTACCATCTGCTGAAACTGGTTATAAAGTTGTGTTGATATGAATAACAATGTTAATAATAATAGTAGCCGGCATTTAAATAAGCATTTTTCATGGGCCAGGTGCTCAGCCTGACCTCATTTTATACTCAACAGCCCTAAGAGTGCTACAATCATTCCCATTTTGCACATGAGTAAACTGAGGCTTAAATAAGGTCAGCAGGTTGTCCAAGGTCCCCCAGTCAGTGGTGAAGTCAGGCACTGAACACGGGCTGCCTGCCTGATTCTATAGACTTGATAGCTAATTGGCTGGAGTATTTTAAAATCAAGTAAATTTCCTTGGAAGCAACAAAAGTTAGCGTCTATTACATTAAATATAAACTATGACCAACATAACCTCATGGGGACAAGAGTAAAGGCCTCTGAGTGATAGGCTGGACAACTTACAGCCATAGGAATTGAGTTCTGTTATCTGTCTGAATTTCCATTTCCTCACCTCTAAAAACAGAATAACAATAGTCCTTATCTCCGGTTTCACTGACTATGATGATAGGGCTCAGAGAGGTAAAACAACTGGCCTGATTTTCACAGTTAGTCTGCGGCAGAGGCAGAATTCAAAACCAGGTCTGCCAGGCTTGAATGCTGATGCTCTTTCCAGTTCTTTACTAAGGTAAGTTATCTGTGGGGGTGGGGGCCATCTGTGTTTATGGGCACGCGCGCTAAGGCTCAGGAACACGCATTCGGATGCACGTGAGTTCAGATGAGAAGCTTGGAAAGGGACAAGTGTATTTCATTTCTGCTTACTGAAGACATCTTGCCCTACTTTCCCTGCCTCCAGAGGGAGGGGAAAAAACACACAAAAAGTGTGGTCTATGTCGTATGCTGGCTCTGAGACCTCTGAGTCCGTGCCTGCCTGAATTCCTGACCAGATGTAAAAAGGTGATGTACGGATGTGGTCACTGGGTACTCTGCAGAGGCCTACTCTGAAAGGCAAATTCATCTTCCCAGTAGCTTCCGGTGAGCCGAGGGAAATGAAGAGGGTGTAAATGGTGGGTTGGTTGCCTTTTCTAGAGGGTGCTTGGACAGCTCAGCGGCAGCCTGTGGGTAAGTGGTCAGTGGCACTAACTGCTCTTACCTCTAGTGGGTGCCAGTTTTTAAGTATGTAAGATATTTGCTATTGACGTGACATACGGGTGCCTGTAATTATTATTGTTTACTGACTTCCCAGTCCAAATATGCTAAAGGAGCCTATCTTCCCAGATAACTTTAGGGTAGGGTATAAGGACAAAAGTAGCCAGCCAGCTGTCCATCAGCATTAGGGGCCACAGAACAGTGAGTACCAAGGAAACCACATGCAATATAATCTGGATTTCATCATCATCAGGCTAATAATCATTATAATCCTATGAAACTTCATTACTGAATTCCCCCTTTCCCATTTCTACACGTAACGCTCATTTGTTAATAACCAAGATAAAGGACCATAAAACAATATTGCTCCCATGTAACATGTCTTTCTCCTCGCTTTCAATAAGAATCCAGAATTTCATCAGAAGAATGTAAGTGCTTCACCAAGATGTGTCAATTATTTCAAGATGACAGGTATTCGATTCCCAAATTCATCAGTGGGGGCTGAAAATGTATTGGTTCATCAAGCAAAGCACATTTCTGGAAGCGCTCTCACCATTTGGGAATCAAATAATAATTGCAATACCAACACCTTGACTTTCTAATGGAATTTTTCAAGGAGTTAAAGCATTTTGACACGTTCCCCCCACCAACTCACTCTCAGCTTCATCTTCTTTGTAGGCTTCTGAAATAGTCAAAGTACTGATTTTATTTCTTCCATCTTGCAGAGCAAGAAACTCAGAATCTCAACTCAGAAAGTGAGTGGCTTACATAAACAAAGCACGTTGCAGGCAAAGAAAAGATAGGCAGCAGCTCTTTCACCTTGGGGCTCCAACCACTTCATTAGATGGCTTTAGTAACATCACTCTTTACATCCAGGCCTTGGCTTGGCCACTAGAGATATAGAGCAGAGTAAGCTAGAGTCTCAAGGAGCACGAAGCCTGATGGAAGAATCAAATGCTAACAGTAATTATAAAATAGCATTAGTACTGTGAACAGAGAAGCATGTATAGGACTAGTGAGAAAAGAAGTAGTCCCCTCTCTATGTTAGTTGGGAGTGAGGGAAGGCCCCTTGGAGGAGATGACAGCTGATCTGGGTTTTGAAGCATGAATAGGGATTTACTAGGTAGATTAAATGAAGGAAGACATTCTAGATAAAGGAAATGGCATGTGCAAAGACATAGTGGTAGGAAAGAGTCAAGGATGTTTAAAAGTTTGGTAGTGTCCTTACTCTGTACATTACCAAGCTAGTGAAGCAGAGGCCTTGTTTTCATGGGACAGATGATCAGATGTTCCAAATAGGCTGGAATTAGTCTTAAAGGGGGACATAATGATTACTTGGGCCTCAAAATAAACAGAATCATAGACATGTTCAGGAACACCATACTCAGCCCCATCAGTGCATCTCTATTGATGACTGCCTCCCAGTTCCTCACTCTCCCAGGTAATCCTGCTTGCCCCCTTCCTTCTGACCTCTCACAGGTAATCTGAGAACCTCATGAGCCTGGCTTATTCTGGATAGTGGGCTACAGACAGCTCAGCTTTTGATGGATCTGCCCAGATCCCCTAACCCTGAGATGTATGGGTACCTCTTAATGCCCAGAGCAGAACTGTCTGCATTCTCCAGGACCTCTTCTATCTAGAGCAAGACAACAGAAATAATGCAAAGGAAACCTTCTGTGAAAGGGGAGTTGTCAGTAGGTCTGAGGGACTGAATGTTTGCATTCCCCTTCCCCAATTCATATGCTGAAGCCCTAATCCCCAACATGATGGTATCTGGAGGTGGTACCTTTGCAGGTCATAAGAGTTGAGTCCTAGCGATGGGATTAATGCCCTTATAAAAACAGAGAGACAGTAGCTTGCATTACCCTCCACCCCCCGCCCCCGCCACCTCTCTGACTGCAAGTACCAAAGAAAGAGCATGTGAAGACTTAAGGAGACACCTGTCTGCAACCCAGGACTGGGGCTCTTACCAGACACAGAATCTGCCAGCACCTTGATCTTGGATCTCCCAGCCTTGAGAACTGTGAGAAATCAATTTCTGTTGTTTAAGCCACCAGTCTATAGTACTGTTATAGCAGCCAAGTTCTGACAGGAGGGACACATTTTCCTTCTCTCCAAGGCCCCGGCCTTTCCTCTAGGTGTATGCTGATTTCCTTCTCCCGTGGAGGCCTCCCCTCTTCTCTGAATCACGCCGCATGCACTTCAGTCCTTCCTGGGCAGGGCCCAGTGTGGATTTATGATTTAATTTGTGTCTATGGCACTAAGAAATGATTTCTGGGTTGGTCACTTAAGAAATGATTAAAGACCATCATTTCAAACCCATAGCACTCCCTGGGGGAAGGGAAGCGGTTCAAGACAGAAGGAGGTGTCGGTAATATGCTGAGATGGACGTGTGGTGGAGGATGCTAGTCATAGGGTTGGGCAGGGGGGAACAGAAGCAGGGAGGGCATGGCCTGGATGCCTCACTGCTGCAGCTGTGAGGCATGAATGTGTGCTCAGAGTGCTGGATGATACCCTCAGGACAAGGTGAGCCACCCCCATCAGAAATGTGTGATGTTATCTTTGTCCAGACAAGCAGATGCCATCCATGGCAGGCAGGCACAGGAAAAGCCAAGCCCAGTCTCCCTTCCTCAGCATCTTTACGATCTCAAAGCAGTCAACCTGGGTCTGAAGGTGGCTGGGTATGCATAAAGGCCTCCATGCACTGACACATACTGGAAACCCACATGTAGGAGCTCTAAATCATCCCTGACGTCTCTTCCAAGCAAACAGCCAAATGTCACATGGTACCAATTTATGAAGTATGGCTATAAAGTTCTGAGACCAGGTAATGAGCTCGGGAAGACACACTCAGTTCCCCTCGAGGAATTCCTCAAAGTCAGAGATGTTCTCAGTACCTCCAGTGTTAATCCATTGACTTGGGCATGGGAAAATAGCTCTGAGCCCTGGACCCTCCTGCTCACGGGCTGCACATTCAATATGTGGCCCCAGAATGTCAAAGGAGGTGGCAACCAGGCAGCTCAGAACTCACCCTGAGTGCTGACTCCATACACCTGGGTTCCAGGACCAGCTCCTAAAACCCTGCTACCTGTGAAGTCCTGAACAAGTATCCCTGCAGTCACTCTGGGCTGCAGTGGGCTCGTCTGGGAGAAGGGGACATGGAGAGCTCCTTGCCTTTGCTATTGATTGGCGCACACATATGAGGCTTGATTTTACTGTGAATTACAGCTTCCAATGCTGCTAACCTGAACCTCTCAAACATCCATCATGATAAATGATACTTTGATTTTTATAAGCTCCTTTTATTCTGAATAGCAAAAGCAACTACAAGAGCACATTCTCATTTATGTTTTACAACATATCTCAGCAGAAGGGACAGGGACAGAGGGGCCCCTGGGAAGGAAGAGCTGAACCTCAGGCTGACTCCACAGCTGATGGGTGTGAGCCTCCTCTCTGGACCACAATGCTCCTTCAGAGAAATGAATGGTTCAACTGGATCCATTGATTCGCCTATCCCTTTAACACACGCTCCCCCTCATGCCATTCATCAATCACTCAGCCCCATGGCAAGGACCTGTGTGATCCAAAGGCAAGCAAGAAGCAGTCCTTGCCATGAGAAGATCACATCCTGATCTGGAAGACCTCTGCCAGCTCTGTGAGGCTGATCCAGCCATGAAGACTTTCCTTCTCAGGCTGCATGGATGGGTCAGCTGGGGCACCTAGAAATTAAAAGCCATGCTCACCCAGCATGTCGAAAGCAAGGTGGAGAGAGCTCATCTGGATTCAGGCCTCCTAGAGAGATTTTCCCATTAGTCTGCAGGGCCTCTCCATCAATAATGATACCAGCCGTAATGAAGATAAATATTTTGCAATGAACTGTCGCTTTTTCACATGGGGAAAAGCTATTCAAATTAAAGACACTTTGTGCACTCTCTCTCACTGGCTCACTCATATTCTGGGTCTCTCTCTTTCCCCTTTACTTTTATTTCATTTTCTTGGCATATTTCTGAGCTGAGAAAAAAAATCTATTCCTGCAAAGGGAGAGGGAGGAACCATATCCAGCAAAGATTTCATTCTCTGCCTAGATGAACTATTGCACACTTTTGCCATCACAAACACAAACCTGTGTGAGTGCCATTGTCATCTGCTCCTGGGAAGTGAGGGAGCCCCAGGATGCCTCAAAGACTGCCCCAGGCTTCCTGAAAAGCAAGGGGGTGGAGCAGGAGGCCCCGTTAATGTGAGGGACTCACTTGGCCTTGATTATGATTATATATAACATATAGGCTTTAATTAACTTGACCCACGTAGCACTCACTCCCGCCTACTACACACAATTAAAACCTCTAGTTAGAGAAACAGAAGGCTCACCACCTCCCATCTGCCACACACCCCCCAAACCTGCCATGAACTCAGAAGCTTCTCTTTGTCACAGAGAGGAACCCCCTACACCCCACTCCTTCTCATTTCCAGCTTCATTTCAGGGCTAGGATCTGAGCCCTGCCCTCATTCATTTCCCCTTCTTTTGTGTTCCCAATCTCTGTGCATAGGACATGTGGATGGCTCACAGCAAATGTCCCATAACTTGTTGCTTCCCTAACCATCCCCTCACCCCCCCAACATAGCCAAAAGTCACCACATCCTGTTGTCTCTACATTCTGAACTATTGTCAGATCTCCTAATGTCTGTCCCCACCCTCATTCAGACCCTCGTCTTCTTACCACCTGCCTGATTTCCTCGACTTCTGCTTGCCTCCTCTGCACACCTGCTAGAGAAATCTTCCAGTAACAGGGATCTCATGGTGTCGCTTTCCTATCTAATGCCTCCGAGGGCTTCCGTGCCTTGGCAAAGAAGCCCTGTGCCTGAACGTGGCTTTTCCACGACCCCTCAGGACTGATGACCCTGCTCACTTCCAGCCTCTCGCTGCCCCTGTCCACCCATCCCCAGCAGCTGCCTGAGGGCCTCCCACCCATGTGTCTGAACTGCCCTCCTCTGCACCAGTCCTAGACTCCCAGGTGCCTTCACCACAGAACTTCCCACACTGGGACAGCTGTCTGTCTACCTGCCTGCCTCCCCCGCCAAGCTGCTCCTGGTTCCCTGGGTATCTTTGCCTGCCAGGACATAAACAGCACTCACGTCCTCGTGGTGAATGAGCAAACAGGTGGGTAGAGGCAAGACAAACTTCTAAGAGTTCAGACTTTTCTTTTTACTTTTCCCTACTATATGACTGTTAAAGGCCTTTCAAAATGTTGCTAACATGGATCCAGCCCTCTGGATGTCTTTCTTGCCCATCTCTGCACCTGAAAGGGCCTATCCCCTAGAGCTGACCTCACATTCCACCCTAGCCATGACTGAGTCCCGCATTTTTTAGTGGGCGTGAATGTCTCCTCCCAGGATGCCCTGAGCACTGTCCATGCATTTACATACTGTCATCCCCACCAATGCTCTCTGCCTTGTATTATAGCACAGGATATGGAGTCAGGGGGTCCACAGATAGATTCTGGTTCTACCTCATATCAGCTGTGACCACAGGTGAGTTCCCAAACGCTCTAAGCCTCAGGCTTCCCATCTGTAAATTAGACATAATAATAGCTCCTGTAAAAATAATCGTAGCATATAATAGTAATAGTATATAACTCTAGTACATACTAATAAGAGTATCTACCTGTACTGCTGGAGATTAAGCATAATAATCCATGTAAAAATATCTAATTTGCAGTCAAAAGATTCAGCTCATCACTATCCTCCTCCTCCTGATTACCACCACTACCATCATCATCATCGCTCACAGAGCGTGGGCTGTACCCAGGTCTTGCTTTTGCCTTTCTGTGTCCAAGGTCCTGCCTAACCCAGGTAGTGGCTTTGGGTACTTGTTTAATTTACTTATTTATTTATATATTTTTAATATTTTTTATTTATTTCTAGGAGAGAGAGACAGCGTGAGCAGGGGAGGGTCAGAGAGAGAGGGAGTCACAGACTGAAACAGGCTCCAGGCTCTAAGCTGGCAGTCAGCACAGAGCCCGATGCGGGGCTCGAACCCACGAACCGCGGGATCATGACCTAAGCGAAAGTCGGACGCTTAACCGACTAAGCCACCCAGGCACCCTGGTACTTGTTTAATTTACTGTAGACTATCCTTATATCCCTGTTGGCCTAGGGTTCTCATGTCTGTCGTGGTGATCCTGCAGTCCTCCCACTGAACCCGGGGCTTCCCCAGGCTCTTCTCTTGGCCCTGATCCAGATCTAGGAGTCCTCTGAGGCAGTACCACGTTTCCTATTAACTCTGAGTCCCACCTACACTGCTGATCATTCATGCTGGGGAGGGTCTGCATTTAATGTCTCCAGCCTGCATCTCCTGCTGAGATCTTCCAGTTCCTGCGGCTGTCCCATCTGCCTCACAGAGAGGTACCCAGGCCTCCATCTCTCCTTCCCCTTCTCCACCAGGAGCTGTGCAGCTCTGAGCTCTCTGCCCACGAGCACATGGGGGTGCCTTCTGTGTCCTTTTGTGGTCCTGAGGTGGACCCTACCTCTGCACTCGTGACCTCTGACTTTTAGATCTTAAAAGCATCCAATCTCCAACTCAATGGATTACCTATTGGAAAATCACCCCCCACCACCTTTTATGCTTCCTCCAGGCTCACAGAGTCTGGAAGCAGGGGAATGGCATTGCTCCAAATGCTAGCCTGTGGGTTTGGATTAGAGCTCACCAATGAGAGGCCCACTCACCACGTATGCAAAGGAAAAGACACAGTAGCTTTGATGTGGCTCTTTGGGAGTGGTGGTGAGTAGCCTGTGGGCTTTAGCACATGTGACATTTTGCAGTGACCCCCCCCCAGCCATTTCCTCTGCACCTGCCTCAGTGTTAGTGCTGTGACCAGGGTCAACAGGATCTTCTGGTTAAAGACTCCCTGGAAGTTGGTGGCCAATCTGAGAGTACTCAGTGGCCTAGTCTGACCTCTGTGTCCCCATCTCTTTCAAGAGTTTTGAATTCCTATCAAAACTGCTTCTAATTGAAACAACCTGCGATATTTCCATGTCAATTCCCTTCCTCCTCACAGACACAGCTTTTTACTAAAATAGGTTAAAATTAATTCTTCTTGAAGACCTCTTTTTATGTCACACATTCTAAGAACTTGTGAGAAGCATACTCAAAAGTATCAGGACTTTGAAATTCCACAAAGACTTCGCGAGCTTAGCTGATGGCCCAGAGAGGGTAAGGTGGAATCCTAGGCTCTTGTCCTCCTTCTCCTCCCAGCCCCTCACCTCTTTCTCCTCACTTCTATAGTGGAAGATAGGATGGAGATTTGGAATGTAAGATGTCCATCTGACCCAGAAGAGGATGGGTGTGAAAGCAGCAACTGATGCCGAATACACAGTGTTTACCCTCCAGGGTCTGTACTAGAGCTAAACAGGAATTATACAACTATATCATTGATTTCTTAAAACAACCCAATAACCATTGGCAATAATAACAGCAAATAGCCACGATGGACAAGGACATGTTCTGGGTGAATAGTGTGCTAAGGGTTTAGCTACATTGTCACATTCGATTCTCCCAGCAACCTATGAAGTCAGTGCTGTCACTACACCTTTAAATAAATGTGGAAACCCAAGTACAGCAGGGTTAAGTAGCTCATCCCAGGCCCCACAGTTAGCTGTAAGTGAACAAATCAACATTCAGCCTAGGTCTACACTGCTCAGGCTCCTGATTGAAGCTTAGAGAAGGTGGGGGTTGAAGCTTCTGGTCATGACCTCCAGCCATCTTACTGGCACTCAAATCCTAAAGATGCCAAGTTGTCCCGCTGATAGCACATGCTTCTGAGTTCCTCTCACGCATCCTGCCCTGGTCCTCTCCGCAGGACCACACTCTCCTCATGCTGTCCAAACGTGGCCCTCTGAAACTTCTGCCTTTGCCCCGCCCCGAGTGTCCCTAGGGGTAATTACATTAAAGTAATTTACCCCTTCTTGAAAAGAAAGATTGACTGTCCCCCACAAAACAATTTCCTTTAGAAAGAATCTGAGCAATCCAGGTTTGGGGCAGGTTGTCCCTGCTCCTGTCTCTTCCTGCCCTCTCTTCCTTTTGCCTTGGCCGCAGCTTCCCCTTCTGAAAGGCATCCGGTTCAGAGCCACTCCATCCACCCACTCTGCAAACCTTCCTCTGGAGCCAAGATTTCACCCAACTCAGAGCGTCACTCAGTAATACCACCTCACCCCCTACAAGCCTCTCCTCCCCTGCAGCTTCCGTTTTTCAGCTGTACAAACAACTCCCTAACCCAGGGGGATGGTGCAAACCAGGGAGGTAGAGTTGCCACAGTGTTCCAGTGCCAAGGGGGACTGTGCCTCCTTATCTCCACCAGTGCCCCCAAACCACCCCAAACAGGCTTTCTGTTAAAACAGTGTGTGCTTTGCACAAAGAGAGATCCACATCTCCTCTTCTAGCCAAGGAACATCTCTGAGTCTTCGGTGCCTCTGGATGTACGTAGGTGGCCTTGGGGAGGTCATTTCTGGTCAGATACTCATGCATCCCTATGCTTTGGGAAAGGGAGATGGCTGTGGTGACAGAGGACAGGAGGGGAGGGAGGCTAGGCTGCAGCAGAGAGTGAGCTGCATGTGGATCCTTCTGCAGCCCCTCTGAGAGAGGGTACATGGATGACAATTAGCGTGCACACAGCCACACATGCACAAATTGCAGAACCATTATTTTGTAATTTCCATAACAAGGCCTTTGGAATAATAATCAAGCTGAAGGAAAAGGGAAGGAGAATAGACCTGAGGGAGCTCAGGACTGCTTTTCAAGGGCCTCCCTCCCCTGCTCTCCACAAGCACTATCTTATATAAAAGGATGGTCTCTCAGAGGTGGGAAGCAGATTGAGGGTTCCCCTCACATGGAGTTTAGGGGCACAGCTTTTCAGAGCATTTGGTTTAATGGGGTCAGGGAATGTGTGGTGGCAGTGGCAGGCAGAGGTGTCCTCACAAGGCACCAACTGGATGGAGGCATGGGTGCCCCTCTGAATAGAGGCATGGGACTTTGGATGGAAGTATGGGTTCCCACTGGACTGAAGTAGGGGATCCATCTGGATGAAGGCATGGCCCATAAGCAGGTTAGCATCATTCTGCAAACTCAGAGCTCTATGGTCAACTCATTTTCACCTTCTAGGTCATCACTGCCCAAACCCAAGAGAGACACAATTCTCCAAGTATATGTTACAATGGGTAACCCTTTAGTGGTTGTTGGGTTTTTAAACTTATATCCACAACTCCCCAGGCACTGTTAGGGGCTCAGCATTGTGCTATTAGACACTAGATGTTGGAGGTACCTGTTCACAAGTACTCTTATCCCAAGGTCCTTCTCTGGAAGGAGCTGTAAGTGAAAGAATCAACATTCAACCCAGGTCTGCATTGCTTGGGCACCTGATCAAAGCTTAGAGAAGGTGGAGGTTGCAGAAAACAAAGGAAAAGAGACCAGAGAAGAGAATCTGCCTGTCAAGATCCATGAGAAGGCCTCTGTCCAGAAAGCCAAGCATATAGAAGGTGCTAAGAAGTGCAGGTTGAATCTGAAGCCACACTAGGAGAAAGCAAAAAATTCTTTTGAATTTCAAGAGTCTTCTGTCACTGGAGTCTTTTAGGCCCAGCCCCTGCTACCATGAGCCTGAATTCTCCCTAAGAAAGATGCATGCCCAGATTTTTCTGGGCAGAGTACAACCCAGCTCCCAACTTCTCTCTGCATTAGACTGCCTCACACTTAAATAGGTGGTGCTTTTTTTGTCCTTGGCCATTGGCACACTGGCCTTACAGATGCTATTTCAGAAGACACCTCCATTCTGCAAGCTAGCTGTGGCCAAGGAAGGTACTGGCTTTGCACAAGCCAGAGTGTGCAAATGAATGGACAGAACGGCTGGCCCAGGCTTCCATCTATGTGCACCCTATAGATGTAGGAGCTGGAGCCGGGGAGCTAGGCTTAGGTGCATTGCCCATCCAGCTTCCCTCCCTCCAGGAAATAGGATTCCAGGACATCTTCCCAGAAGAACCCATGCCTCTCCTCTGTTCAGAGCATGTCAGTTTCTTCTCCTACTCCTTTCCTTCCTCTTCCCCACACTGAGTCCCAAGGATGAACTTGTCTTGAGGACCGCCAGCCTTCTAATATGGGGCCTTTAAGAGTCTGGCTTCTTACCCCATCAAACCCACACTAGGCAGAGACCTGGGGAGGCGGGGCAGATGCAGGAACCAAACTGATTGCTCCGACTCTAATCCATGATCTGCTGTTGACTGCTTTTCAAAGATGCTTGGGATTCAGTTCAGTGGGCTGGACAAGATAAGCTCTGCACCCTCCCTGGAACTGAGACATGTTCCAAAGGGTCCTGAGCCCACTTTCCCCTTTTCTCCCTTTCCTTCTGTGGTACCTTTAGCAAAGCACATGCTGGAATCTACTTCTCTCCTGTTTTTCATTTTTCTTAAATACCTTTATGGAGGGATAATTAACATACTATAAAACTAATTGTAAGTGTACAGTGTGAAGATGTTTAGTAAATTTATAGAGTTGTGCAGCCATCATCACAATCCAGTTTTAGAACACTTCCATCACTCCCAAAAGTTCCTTCATGCCCATTTGGTGCCAATAACTGCTCCCACCCCCGACCCCAGGCAACCACCCATTTGCTTCCTGTTTTTACCAATTTGTTTTTTCTGGATATTTCATGCACTCAATCTATATTTTCTTTGCATCTGGATTCTTTCATTTAACTCAATGTTTTTGAGTTTCATCTATATTGTAGTGTGTATCAGTACTTCATTCCTTTTTATTGAGGAATAGTGTTCCATCGTATGGACATACCACATTTTATTTATCCACTCACCAGTTAACAGACATATGTATTATTTTCACTTTTTGGCCAGTATGGAGAATGGTCCTGTGAACATCTGCATGCAAGCTGTTGTATGGACACATGTTTTCATTTTCTGGTGTAGAAAACCAGGAGTGGAATTGCAGGGTCATATTGTTAATTTAGGTGTAACTTAAGACACTGCCAAATTGTTTTCCAAAGTGGCTGTGCAACTGTAAGTTCCCACTAGTGTATCAGTGTTCCAGTCTTTAAATTTAAAATTATAACCATCCTGGTGGGTGTGCAGTAGTATCTTACTGTGTTTTTTATTTGCATTTCCTTGTTGATGATGCCAAGCCTTTCTTCATGTATCAGCCATTTATATGTCTTCTTTATCAAAATACGTATTCAAAACTTCTGCTTATTTTTTAAATTGAATTGTTTGACTTATTATTGAATTTTAAGGATTCTCTATATTCTGAATATGAGTCTCTTATCAGATTTGTGAGGTACAAATATTTTCTCTCATATCTGTGCTAAGTCTCCTGACTTTCTTAATGGTACCTTCTGAAGAGCAAGGCTTTTAATTTCCAATAAGTCCAATCTATCAATCTTCTCTCTTATTTATTGTCCTTTTGGAGTCATATCTAAGAAATATTTGTTACAAGGTCACAATTTTTTTTTTCTGAGAAGTTTCATAGTTTTGGTTTTTGCATTCAGGTCTATGACCATTTTTGCATTAGTATTGGCAGGTGGTATGCGGGAAGGGTCTGCTTGTCTTCCATATGGAGCTCCAGTTGTCTCACTGCTCTCTCTTCCTTCTAAATGGATGCCAGGAACCATCTAAGGATGCCAGGAACCATTTTATGGGACAGTTTCCCACCACCAATAGAACTCTGACCATCCCTTCATTCCCAGGGACTTCAAATGGGAGAAGGGTCGCCAGTACTTACAAGGTGCTGAGAAGAAAGGTGTGGGTGCCTCACCATGGCAGCCCCTGGCAGGGTACAGAGCATATCTCCCCACTCTTAGAGGCTGCTGCCCACCATTTCACAGCCAGACAAAGAATAGTGAAGGAGAACGGTGAGGGTGGGGTGGGGAGGCTGGAGAAGAGCCTCACCTTCATCCCACAGAGGGAATGAGAGGAGCTGTGGATGATGCCATGTAAGCCACTACACCCCCTTATTAGCCAAGGCCCCATTCTTGGCTAACAGAAAGCCCATCATGCCCTAGCTATTGGCAGCTAGTGTCAGGAAGCAGGAAAAAGAAACATGCCATCACTTCTGGATACCTCATGGATCCATGTGAGCATCAGATAAACTGATTTCCTCTTGGGGACTTGGGCTGCACGCTGACAGAGATGGGAAAATGGGGGTGGGGGGGCTGTGATTTGAGAGCTGGATGCAGACAACTCAGCAGCAGGCCTGCTCATCAGAAAGCTCCTGGAATGCAGGCTATCGATTCTCCGGCAATCTAGCCCTGCACGGACAAAAGGAAAATGCCAGCGGTCTCTCTGGCATTCTGAATGTCTGAATTCCCAGATGGGCAAGGCTTCCAGGAGCTGCCAAGGTTTCCTCTGCTATCAGGAAGGCCCCGGCGACAGGTGGGGGATGAACTGAAGGTGTGGGGGCTGCCCTGCCAGGAAGTGTGGGGTCAGGGGGTGGGATACCTCAAGCGTCAGAGCACCAGGCTCCTGCACCCAGCACCTAGTGTTTCTTCCTTCAGAGACCACCACTTGCTCCCAGGAATGCTTCCTAACCTAGTGAGCACCCACTGCTCCCACCAGACTCTAGACAGCTTTTAAAAGAAAAGAGCACAATGCATTTTGGCAAATGTATTTCAGCCACGGCTCCTTTTGAGCGGATGCATTAGGTGTAGTAGGCTCTCCTTCCTGGCCTCTCCTTCCTAACTCTGCAGGGCTCCACCACTGTCTTGCTTGACCCTTCGACACTCATATGGCCTGTACCTAGAAGTCACATATAGTAGGGAGAAGGGAGAGTTTCCCATCATAGAAGAATTAGAAAGAGCCCTGGTAATGACCTGCCATCATCCCTACATGTTCAGGTGGGAAAACTGAGGCACAGAGCAGAAGTAACTGGCCCAAGCCCAGGGCAGAGGAGCCTGAACCAGGCCTAGATGAGTGCCACTGCTCCTGGGCTAGTGACCAGCACCTTCTCAGGTGGGAAACGCATCACTGGGTTTCAATAATGAAGTGATTCAAGATCTAATTAAAACTGTTTTGTTCAGTGGCAGATGGATAAGAATATTCCTAAAAGCAGGGCCTGTTTTTCACTTATTCAATTAAACCCCAGAGTACTAAGTAAAAATTCAAGGAATAGAATTAACTCTAGAAAAAAATCATGCAATGGTTTTGCATATGAAATCTGGGCCTATAAAGTCTGGAAAGAAAAAACCGAAAGCCTACAGAAATTCCTAAATTTGCATTTGTTCAATTATTCACTCATTAATTCAGCATATTTCTATTGATTGAAATGCATCAAGTATACTTAAATCTATGAGCTCATGATGATACTTAAAATAAAATCCTCATTGGTCAACTTTGGAGGATGTAGGAACCAAATTGTTACCTTGAAATCTAACACAAGAAAGAATCAAGTGTTTCTCTGCCTTTCCTATGTTAACTATATCTCAGGGTAATCAAATAATTAATGACGGTAAGCTTCTTATAAAAGTATTCCAGCTAATATATGCAGAAGTAATGACAGAATTAGAATGTTAACATTTTGTAACCTGAAATTAAATACAGAAACCAGACAATAAGAATCAATACCTCTAACGTCACAGAGGGATGGCCAGACACAATGTGCCTCCTGATGGAGGAATATGAGCCTGCAGTATTATTTCCAAAGGAATAAACTTGGATGTAATCAAGCCTCTTACTTCCAATTTGCAGGAAATGCAGGGGACAGAGGAACATGTTAAGCAACACCACTGGAATGCAATTAGCAAACCTAGGCTATGGGATACTCTGCCGGACCTACTTTCTTCAACAAATAGATTTCAAGAAAAAAAAAACAAGAAAGTTGCAGAGAGAGAGCTATAGATTAACAGAGACTGAAAAGGCACAATAAATCGATTGTAATTTAAAGGTCTTTTTTAGAGCCTACTTCAAACAAACTTTTAAAAAAAAACACAACATTCAGGGAATTCTGAAAACTCACTGGATATTTAATGACATTAAGGGAATACTATAAATTATGTGATAATGGCATTGTAGTTACTTTTTCCAAAGAGCCCTTATCTTTGAGATATACACTGAAATATTTACAGATGAAGTGATATGATAACCAGGATTTGTTTCAACATAGTGGGACAGATGGAAATAGATTGGCCTTTGGTTGATAAATTGTTGAAGCTGAGTGATAGGTAGAAGTGGGTTCATTATACTATTCTCTCTGCTTCTGTACGTGCTTGAAATTTTCCATTTTAAATATGTTAAAAATATATTTTTGAGTTCCTGTGAGGTGGCAGGTGCAGAGGATTCAATGATTAAGTAGACAAAGAATAAAACTACTCTCATAGGGCCCATGGGTCTTCCATTCTAGCAGGGAGGGAAGGAGAGGTGGAGACAGACAATAAATTAATGCACAAGAAATTTTCATATATTGATAAATGCCTTGACAACAATAGAACAGGGACAACGAGGGGAAGGGAATGAGGGGCGGAGGGTGCTTTAGACTTTAAGGTCAGAGCCAACCACACAAAAGATCTAGACAGAGGGAGTAGCAAAAGCAAAGGCTTCAGGCAGGAATGACCTTAGGGGGATATGGAACAGCATACAGGGTAGTGTGGCTACAACTGGGTGAGCCTGGACAGAGTAGAAAATGACATATCAGAGGGCAGAGTGAGGGCTCGTCAAGTATGGCTGTTACGAAATGGATTTTATAAGAGGAAAAACTATGGCAGACTGGGCTTGGCCCTACAGTGGAGACAGAACAAAGCAGAGGCAGGAACATATTTTCAGGAAGGCCCAATGGAGCTTAGTGGACTGGAAGCAGGGCTGGGAAAGATACTGAGGAAAGGAATCAGGAATAACCTAACTTTTCTTGATTCAACACCTGGACCTGTGACAGTGCCATTTACTGAGATGCTAAAGAGTGGGAAGCAATCAATGTGAAGGAGAAAATCAAGAGTTTGGGGTGGGATGCATTGAGTTTGAAAAGCTTATTAGCCATCCTGGGGGAGATGTCAAGCCAGCAGGTGAATATATGACTCTTGAGCTCAGGTCTTGGCTGGAGATGTAAATTCTGCAGTCATTAGCATATAGATGGTATTTAGAGCTATGAGCTTTTTCACGCATTACCAAAATAAAGCACTAAGAGGAGCACCACTCTCCTTTCTGAAGGCTCCCTGAACCTCAAGCGAAATGGTGTTGGAAACAGAAAGAGGTGTCAAACTGCTTTAAACTGTCAACCCCCAGGGTCTAGAATGTAAGACTGCACATCGTGGTCCAGCACATTATCTTGTCGTATAACTGCAGCTGTCCTTCATGTATTCTTGGAAGAAGCCACATGAGTCCTTCCCCCATCTCAGCTTATTCTAGCACTACCATCTTTAAAGACTCTTTTAAAAAGTCCTTCTAATCTCATCAAGGCTTCCTGCCCTTCAGACTAGCCGGAAACAATCTTTCACTCCTCTCCATATCTGCCTTCCTTCGAGATCTTACTGCTCTTAGCCTAGTGGTGTGGTTATGTGGGCACAGTCCCTCGCGGTGAGACTGTGGTGATGTCCCCAGGAGGAGACATCACCTCAGTCTCACCTTTGTATCCCGGAACAAACAGGATGGATGTTTGGAACCTGCTTCTCCTCACCACTATCACACTATCAAGGAAATACACTTAATTGCTAAAGAAGGTTTACAAGACTTGTGGCAAGGCAGAGCCAGGGCAGGTCAGCAAAGGAGGGTTGGGGGGGGGGGAGTGTCAGGACTCCTTAGCCTTTAAGAAAGATCCTATGCAAGGATCTATGAGGTCCTCGCTGATCCCAAAAAGCCTCCAGGTGTGAGAGGAGAGAGAAAACACAGACCAGATATACCAGTTGGCCCAACTGTTGACACTTACACAGCAGTATAATGAACGCTTATCCATGTGTACTATTTTTTACTATGTGCAGAATAGAGCCTACAGTCTGACGTTCCTTTTCATCTACGCATCTCAGGTACAGGACTCCCTCTTCCACACCCCATGTCTCCCTCCAATCTTGTTATCTGTCAAGCAGCTCTTAACCTGTACTTTAGGACTGTAAAATCATGCAAACATGTGTCTAAACTGTAGCGTTGGGGAGTTAAGTAGAATATAAAAAGAATATATTATAAAATTATTTTTGAATAAATTATTCAATTGTTTGTATATAATTTCTTCCTTTGTTACTATCTCTACCCATCCCATCCCAATACTCCTCACAATAAATAAGCTAATGACCTGGGCTGATGCAAAGAGAAAGGTCACCTTGCAGTGGCCTTATCAGTCCCTTCCTTACCTCCCTGTGCCTGGGACTCCTTCTAAAACCTTAGGGCTCAGTTTCCCAGTGGCCTGGCCAGTTCTACTGCCAATAATGCTGGGGAGTAAGTAAGCCCAGAAACATCTGGCTTTCTACCTCTGACATGATCAAAGATCAAAGCCGCACTGATCTGTGGGATAGGTTGGGTAGATCCTGGGGTTCTTGGCATAGTCTCCCTTAAATGCTGCCCAAGAAAGGAATGTGGGCAGCCCTCCATGTCAGATCAGTCAGGAGTGAAAATCAGAAAACCCCACAGACTGAGTCTCCTTCCATAAGCTAGGTCAGCTTGATGGACTGTTGTAGGCACACCAGTGTGCAAGATTTACTCTGGGAGGCATACTTCTATACACCCAGTTAGATCATGTGGCTCCTGACCCACACAGCATCACAACTCACGGACAGAAGTCCAGCTCCAGGACTGTGCTTTCATTCACATTGTTTGAAATTGGCAACATTCACATTTTACAATATTTCTTTCATAGTTGAACTAATTTAGGAAATGCTGCATAACACATCCCCCTCCAACAGATTCAGATGATATGTTCTAAGAAAGGCTCTAAGAAATCCCCTAATAAAGAAATCTATTTGTGTTTGATTTAGTATTCCTCAGTCATTCAGCCACACAACCCCTGTGTCTCTCATTTGTATGCTAACACACTTGTTCAACTAGTTCAACTAGTGTTGAAACACTATTCAACACTTCCATGATGAAACCATTTTTACTTTTGGAAGCATCTCATGTCAGAGTGACCCAAGCAACTGTCAAAATCTTTAATAAGGTCACCAAAGTTCTGTTTCAGAGCAAGAACTAGAGGCTCAGAGTGGTTCATAGTGAGTGACATAGGATTACATAGCTGGTTACAGTGGATCTAAGCAAAGGGCCCAGATCTCCAGAAACCAGGCCAGGGAGTGGGCTCCGGGAGGACATGTGTGAGCAAATACACGAGGCCGAAGCCCACAGAACCCACCCTCGGTTTCAATCTCACCTGGCAAGTCCTTACTCCGTTCTGAGGCCTGCTCAGAAGCATGGCCATGGCCATATGGCTTTCCTCTTCAGAAGACCCAGCACAGGACAGCCACCATTGGCTTGTACTGCTGCTGGAGGTCCTGCTGTAAACTGTCTTCCCTTGGGTTCTATCTAGATGATTCTTCACTAACTCACAAAAGGCAGGCAGTCTGACAGAGAAGCAGCAGAGAGCTCTTAGAGACCCTCTGGCTCAGAACCTGCAAAACTGGTGACCCAGAAGAGGGTTTGGCTTGGCCCAACTTAGAGGCTTTGTTTTATTTTTGATTGAGGTGAATGTCTTAAGAGAGTGCACTATTGGGGCGCCTGGGTGGCTTAGTCGGTTAAGCATCCGACTTTCGCTCAGGTCATGATCTCAGTTCGTGGGTTCGAGCCCCGCGTCAGGCTCTGTGCTGACTGCCAGCTCAGAGCCTGGAGCCTGTTTCAGCCTGTGACTCCCTCTCTCTCTGACCCTCCCCTGCTCACGCTGTCTCTCTCTCTCTCCTAAAAATAAATTAAAAAAACATTAAAAAAATTAAAAAAAAAAAAGAGAGTGCACTATCAAAATTAACTCAAATGAATGAAACATCTAAACCTAATAGCCACCTAAGAGTTGCAGATAGTATATTTGAAAAGAGAATAGTATCTAGAATATATAAAGAGCTCTTAAAAACTCAACAATAAAAAGACAAATTTAAAAATCAGCAAAAAAAGTCAAAGAGACATCTCTCTGAAAATGTATTAGTAGTCCCAATAAACACACGAAAAGATTCTCTATCACATTAGCCATTAAAGAAAAGCAATTTATTTATTTATTTAAAAAGTTTACTTATTTATTTTGAGAGAGAGAGAGAGTGCAAGAGCGTGAGCAAGTAGGAGAGGGGAAGAGAGAGGATCCCAAGCAGGCTGTCAGCATGGAGCCCAACACAGGGCTTGAACCCATAAACTGTGAGATCAGGACCTGAGCCAAACTCAAGAGTTGGACTCTTAACTGACAGAGCCACCCAGGCACCATTAAAGAAATGCAATTTAAAATAGGGGTGCCTGGGTGGCTCAGTTAGTTAAGCATCTAACTTTGGCTCAGGTCATGATCTCACGCTTTGTGAGCTCAAACCCCACGTTGGGCTCTGTGCTGACAACTCAGAGCCTAGAGTCTGCCTTGGATTCTGTCTCCCTCTCTCTTTGCCCCTCCCCTGCTCATGCTCTGTCTCTGTGTCTCCTTCTCAAAAATAAACAAACATAAAAAAATTTAAACTCATGAGTACCACTTCATACCCACTAGGACAGCTATAATCAAAAAGATGAACAATAACAAGTATTGGAGAGGATGTTGAGACACTGGAATCCTCATACATTGCTGGTAGGAATAAAAAATGGTCCCCCCACTTTGGAAAACAGTTTTGCAGTTCTTCAAAAAGTTAAGCATAGAGCTAGCATATGATCTAGAAATTCCAATTCTAAACCCAAGAGAATTGAAAATATATATCCATGTGAAAACACATACACAAATGCTTATTGTTATTCAAAAGGACTAAAAAGTAGTCATTTCCATGTCTATGAAAATAAACAAAATGTGGCATATGTACTCAATGGAATATTAATCAGCTATAAAAAGTAATAAAGTACAGATACATGCTATCATGCAGATGGGCCTTGACATTACACAAAGTGAGAGAAGCTAGTTACAAAAGACCACACATTATATCATTCCATTTATATGAAATGTCCAGAATGGGTAAATACATAGAGACAGAAAGTAGATTAGCAATTGCCAGGGGCTGAGGGGGAGGAGGAAATGGTGAGAGTCTACTAATGGGTATGAATTTCTTCTTGAGGTGCTGAAAATGTTCTGGAATAAGATAGTGGTGATGACTGCACATATTTGTGAATATACTAAAAAGCACTTTTAAAAGGTTTTGGTATGTGAAATATAGAGAAGGGAGGGGAGGGGAGAGGTGGGAAGGGGAGGAATGTGCATGCACACTAACACTTCCATCCTTCCCCATTGCCTTGCTCCTTGCTTGGTTCCCATAAGCACTGCATCTGAGAGCTGTGGCCAGGAGTGATTCTCACCTTATGTACGAGCACACCGGGGCCCAAACACACCACAAAGACGTGACCAAGGTCACACATTAGCAGTGGCACAGCTGGAACCAGGGCCCGGATCCCCATTCCTCAGGGCCCTGAAGAGCCTATGCAGCTTCTTTAAGAATTTAAGACTTTGGACTATCTACATTATCACCACCATCACCTACTCCCATTAGGAAGCAAAGCTCCATCATTCCTAAAACCAGTTAAAGCCCCGTGCTCATGCAACAGACACTGACAGAGAAGCCAGGAGGCTCAGCAACTTTTGCTCCCAAATTTCTCACGGGGTGCAAGACACTGCCTGTGCCACACTTTCCCCTCCCTGATTACCCTCCTCCTTTCCTCCCTGCTCTGTCCTCTTCCTCTCTCTTCTACTCTCCCCCCTTTTGAGTTGTTTCAAGCAGGTGGGAGTTTACTCTCCAGTAAAAGCAATTCAGGAGCCCTTCCTATAATGGGGTGAGCTGCCAGGGACCAGGCCTACAGGAGAAAAGTGACCCATGTCATAATATTCCAGATAACGCGGTACTTCAAGCACTGTCGGTGACACCTGAATTCTAAATGTCAGTTTAGTCGCTGTGAAGCAGTAAATGATTGTGTTCACTCAAAGCAGACTCTTTCTGTAATAAAATTGCTCCTACCTCACAAGTAAACCTTGTCGAGAAGCTGAACATACAATCCCTGGTTTTATCACGGAACAGAATTTGGACAGAAGGATCTGCTACATCACAGGGACCAAGCTGAAACACTGTGCATAGGTGGTTCATGAGAAATATTTGCTAACATGATTATTTGATAATAGCCACAAGGATCATTTTCATGAATATGAGTGAGGAGTCAAGTTTAAAAACAAATTGCTTCTCCCACACCACCTCCCCCAAACTGGATTCTGAGGAGAAAAGCTTCCTGTGGCCAAAGAGTTGAGGAAAAGATAAATACTAAATACCCCTACTGGAGTCTTAAGGAGCACACTGGGATACAGAGAGGTCTGTGAAGTACTGCAAAAGAACTACCCTTCTGACACACCACACACACACACACACACACACACACACACACACCATATAGTTCTGGCCACAGACCTCTGTCCACAGAACCCCTGTGTCAGCTGAAGGAGCTAGGGCTCTATGGTGTGTAGGCAGGAAATGCTATGGCTGAGCCAAGGTACACGGTGGTGGGGGCAGGGGCGGGCAGCCCTCGGTGAAGGAGCAGGTTGAGCTTCTGATGCTGGGGATGGTTGAACAGCAGTAGCAAGTAAGGTGTTTGATAGACTCTGGACTGATACACAAAGGTGGGATGAGGAGGGTGGTGGGAGGACCCTCCGGACTGTGAATCACCATGTGCCCACCCCCTCCCCCCAAGGAGGATTATATGGGAAGAGGGCCAGAGATGCTGCCCAAACTGTTTATATAGCAGCAAGAGAGCCACACTTAGGAGATCCACATTGGTGGGGAAAGCAGGCTAACAAGGAAGTCGCTGGTGTGGCCTCCCCAGGGCCTGCAGTGGCTCACTGGCAGCAGAACAGGGAGAAGGGAAGGGAGGAGGGCAGAGCTCACTGGCCAGTCGGGCAGGCTACCGTTCCCATTCACAGCACTCAGCACAGCCTGGCAGGGGACGGGCTGGACACCAGTGCCGAGACAATGACACTCCATTCACCTATGTAACCACGCTCATCAAGACAAATGGAGAGCAGAGGAATGAGGGAGACAACGAGGCACACAGAACCCCACAGCCCAAACCCAGATGCACAGGGCTCCAGCGCTCAGTTCAATACAGCCTTCTCCAGCCTCTGATGTGGCTGCTTCTTTCCCCTCTTGCCCCATCTGTGCCCATCCATCATCCGCCTGACCCACTGCTCCCGGGGCTGGGGTGCACCCTTCCATGAGCCTCACCTCACCCCAGAGAATCGGTACCAGCTTTGGAGGTGCTGCCTCTGGGGCGAAATCCCAATGTTGCGGTGTCTGATTGCTCTCTACGGCTGATCAAATGTGATTTTCCAGTTGAGAGAGAAAAATAAACTCACTAAAAGAAGGGAGCTCAAATGAAGCTAATGTAAAAGACAAAGCCAGAACACAGAACCTGAATGGGTGGGGGCTCAGTCCTGCAGCCTAGGTTGTCTGGTGATTTCAATAAAGGCAACCAAGGACAGGATTTTGTTTATATCCTACAGATATATGCATGCATATATATACAGCATATGTGTATATACAGACATATGCATACATACAACATAAGTGCACATTTATTAGGGAATCTGATTTTGAGATTGGAAAATGCGCCAGAAAACCTGCAAGGGACAAATAGTGCCCAAATCCATGTCAGCTGGGGGACAGAACCCCTCTGAAAAGCTGGACAGGGAGTCTGGAGAGAAGGCAGGACAGGGGAGGGTACCTGCAAGTATCACAGAAGGAACACAACACAGATGGGTCCTTCATGGGCCCAGAAGGGTGGTTTGAAAATGTGTGGGGCTAGGGGGTTGGGGGATGTGATAACCCCACTGTTAGGGCACATAAGAAACTCCTCAGAGGACAAAGGAATAATAGAGAGGGAAGAAAGAGAGAAAAGAAGAATAGGGTGTGGTCCCTAAAACAGGATGCAAATGAACCCATTGGTCTCAGCGCTGGATGATGACGGCTTGTGAGGCTCCCATAGAGCCTGCTTTCCATCCCTTTCACCTGCCCCCAGGTCCTCTGGCCTGTAATCTCTTGCTTTTTGACCTCCTCTCCTATAAGCCTTCCTTGCTTAGGGATTTCTCACAGAAAAGACACTCTCCAAAGATACTCTGGGCTACATGTGGCATGTGGAGCCCATCTGTGTAAACAGGATGCCTCCGAGCCTGCACTGGCTCCTTTTCCAGTCCCTGCCTCACCTGCTCCTATGATCTGAGGCATCAAGAAGGATGTGGCCCTGCTGTGTTGCAGGGGGAGAGGGGAGTCCTAATGATTTCTCCAAAGTACCAAGTAACAATTTTAATCAGAGGTTACTGAGCAGGTCCTAAGGGATTTCTTGGTCTGCCCACTCTGCTTAAGTGAATGTCCTTCTCCCAGACCACATGGATGGATGGTACTGAGCAGAGCTGAGGAAAAGCTGGCCACCCTGAATCTGCACTTGCGAAGGAATCTCCTCTCAGCGGGCAGCCCTTGGGGCTCCTGCCTTCTATCCCCTCCCATATTCCTCAGGCTTCCTGCTTGCAAGTCGGCCCCGCCCTCAGAGCTGAGCCCCCCACCACACAGCCACCACCCCTCTCCACCATCTGTCTTTGCGGGCTCCAAGAAACCCCAAGCATCTCTGTGTGGCAAATGCATTTGGAAGCATGAAATCTGTTGGAAATCTAATGAGACCAGAGTAGAATAGAAAGACAGAATTTAACTTCTTTCTCCCAGTTCTGGATTTGATGCTGCCATCTCATGTCTGCCTTGTTGCGGCCCTGCCTTTGCTCAGGAGAGCCCCAGGGCACAGTCAGCACACCTCAGTTAGTCTCCACACCAGCTCTGACCCTTATGGGGAAATCTGCTGCCTCCTGGGTAAAAACACAGAGCATCATATCAGCTCCGCCCATGACAGGCCCTTCCAGAGGCTGGAGAGAGTTCAAGTGCCCACTGAGGAGAATGCATTCTGGGAAGAGCCTAGCAGGGCTGCTCCGTCTAAAAGGAGGACAAGTGTGGTTAAGAGTCCACAGAGTGTCTAGAGCCTGGGAGGCAGAGTGGCCTGAGGAGTCAGCGGGCCCACAAGGAGCACCGGCGAGCAGGAAGGAGCCTCACCCCTCCTGTGAGGGTGGTGGGCACCCACCCTATAGAAGCTTTGGAGGCGAAGGACCCAGCCCTGCAGGGAGCAGCCCGACGCTCAACAGTGATGTACAGGTTCTCCGGTTCCATGGCCACTGGAACTACTGGACTGGGCTCAGAAGTAGACACAGCTCCTGCTCTGGGGAATTAGTCTGACAGGCAGGCTACTAAGGCTAGGACAGGGGAGAGAGAAAAGCTGTGGGCCAGGCCATAGGGGGGGATAAGGGAGAACCCAAGTGGAAGAACTCCTTGGAAGTACTGTATTTATCCTATCTCCCTATCCTCTGGGCCACAGGACAGGAAGGTGCATGAATGAAGACAGAGAGAAACTCCCTACAAGCAGAGAAGAATGAGCCCCATTCTCAGACCTGGGCTGGGGAAGCCTCAGCAGAGAAATGACAGCAGCCAACCCTGATGGCACCTGCCAAGTGTCAGGCTGGGGCCGGTCCTGACTGCATGGGCCTGTCCATCCTCAGAGTTGGGCTCTGGCACTTGCTAACTGAGTGGTCGTCACAGGCAAGTCCCAGTCACTC
Source organism: Proteles cristata cristata (assembly GCA_017311185.1). NCBI lineage: Eukaryota > Metazoa > Chordata > Mammalia > Carnivora > Hyaenidae > Proteles > Proteles cristata. Next base: position 354,538 of record JAESUZ010005476.1, read on the forward strand.
AATCTCCTTGTAAAGATGTGTGCTCATCTTTAAAAAATGGGAATCATGGTTATCAGTTCCATATGGCTGCTTCAGAAACAACCAGGCAGCACTTAGCATAGGGCCTGGCTCACGGGACGGCTCACTAGATGTGAGCCAGCATTATGATCGAGTCTTTCCTAAATATGTACCCCAAAAGGCAGACGAGATGTAGGTACAATATGTTCTTTGAAGAGTTATGCATAGTCATTTTATGAAAAGCAGATTCAAACCAAATGTCCAATATTACAGAAATTGTTTTGTATGTGATATTATACCCAAAGGTAGACAGCCAAATGGACAGCCATTAAAAATAAGGTTCATGATTTTTTATACCAAAATGCTTAGACTAGATTGTTAGGCACAAAATGCTAATGAACTAGAAAAAGAGGCTACAAGTCAAAGTAAACATACCAAAATATTAACAGAATTTTGGGTAATATTTTGCCTACTTCTTTATTATGTTTAGCTTCTTAAATTTCTGACAGTAGGCATCTGTTAATTCCATATTTAAAAATCTTAATTTACTGGAATGAAAATAAGAAAAACTGAGAGCCAGAGAAATATTATGTAGGATGTAAGGAGCTATAAGGCCATGGGAAGCATAAGGACAAATGGACGCTTTTGGAAGGAAGCATCTCTAAAATCAGGCAACACATGCAGAAAGGAAAAGATAAGCCCATGCAGAGAAGAAGAAAATTGAATCTATAATAAATTTGAGTTTATAAGGAATAAATATGCAGTGTTTGTGGAAATTGGTTGCATCTGGAAAAAAGAATGATAAATATGTATACGATGTAAATCTTTTATGATAAATCTGTGAAGATCTGACGAGCTAACATCACACTAGCTGGTGCTGTGCAAAGTCCAAGGCTCCCTGCAGATGATCAGGGTGCTTGCTGAGACAATGGAGAGTTCAGCTGACCATGCTCTGAGATACTCACCTTCCTTCACCTGCGCATGATGTTCTGATGCCGTCCAGGGCAGAGGAGAGCAAATGCTCAGCTTATAGTACTCCCATCTGGAGACTTCCTAGCATCTGCCCAGAAAGGTCTCCCAGAAGCACCATCCTGCTCCAGTTCCAAGTCAAGCCCCCCTCCTCTGGAACAGACCCAGGATTTAAGGGCTGAAATGGAAAGGAAATGATAATTTACTAGGAATGAATTTTGTGCTAGGTGCTGTGCAGAGAACTAGATGCCCAGCAGGGAGTAGGACAGGTGTGATCTCCTGGAGGTTAAAGTAATGTCAACATACCCTGTGCGGGGTCAGACCCAGAGCAGGTGCCTCATGCCTTGAATGAAAGAGTGGGATAACATAAAAAATATCTTATTCACCGTTTAGTGAGAAACAGAGTGTTTCTTCAGAGAAACAGAATCAACAGGCTGAGTATGGTTGCATGTATGTGAGAGTCTGTGTGTGAGAAAAAGAAAGAGACAGAGGGGGGAGAAGAGAGAGGGAGAGAGATTTTAAGAATTTGGCGCATGCAATTACAGAGTCTGACAAATCCAGAATCTGGAAGATAGATCAGTAGGCTAAAGACCCAGGAAAGTGTTGTAGCTCAAGTACAGAAGAGGTCTGCGGGCATAACCCCCTCTTCCTTGAGGAATGTCAGTATTAAAAAGTATATATACATATATTAAGCTCTACAACTGATTGGATGCAGCCCACCCATGTTAAAGAGGGTAACTCCTTTATACAAAGTCTACTGCTTCAAATATTAATCTCATCTAAAAAACTACCTTCACAGAAACATTTAGAATAATGTTTGACAAAACACACAGATACTGTGGCCTAACCAAGTTGATGTAATAAATTAGCCATCACACCAACCTTATATTTTTACAAATGAGAAAAAAGAAAGAAAAGAAACATGCTATTCCTTGGAGACAATAGAATTTGTCTACAGAGTTGGCAGATTCTAAACTCAAATTCAACTAAGATTTGTCTCTTACAGTTTTTACTTCTTAAATAAAAAGCATTTTTCTCTCTTTTTCTTTCTCTAACCAGCCCTTCCCTCCACCCAAGAAGTCCAATTTCTAGACTTTATTCAAATTCAGAGACGAGCTATCATCCTGATAAATTTTCTAGATTCTCCAAATATTCCATCAACGCACAACAGAGATGCATGTGTTTTGTCATTGGGCCCATTCCATGAGTCTAGTTCAGCCTCATAATACCCACAATCTTTTTACATAACCCCAATCTGATGTCTGCTGTGACCAAGGCTGAATACTGACTGGCTCTCTCTGTGAGGATCTGGAGGGTTTTTTTTTTTTTCCTAAGGGCTCAAATAGGACCAATTCCTGCCCGCCTAGGATAGATTCACCCATTTTGGCAGAGGCTTGTGCTAAACTATTAGGTTGATCTGTATGAAGCTGCTGATATTTGACCTACAGAAATAGCATTTTCATATAGTCCAAGAAAAAAATGAGCTCATCTTTTCCTGGTCAGACCCCACCTTCCTCAGTGTCCTGTTTTCTGTGAAAAGAGAATTCTCCACTCCCTCAGTGGACAGGAATGAAAGATGTTGTTATTAAAAACAATCTAAAGTGATTTGAGAAGTGACAGCATCTCTTAGAGCAATGAGGTAATGCATCCAGCCTGCCTTCTCTGCCGTTTAACTTCCTGACAGGAGGCACAGAACGTGAACAAATTGATTGTCCTGTACAAAGTCAAGTAAATAAATAGCAATGCTTAATGCAATCATTTTCCATATTGCCTCATCAAAACCCATATAGTCAGAGCCATTTATGAATTACGTAGGTCCCTACCGTTGTCATCTTTTCAGCATGTTGCTCTCAGAGATGCCTGCGGGTGGGGAAAATAGGAGAGCAAGTGCTAATCAATCTTGAGGCTATGATCAGAAATGATTTCAAAAGATGACAGTTTACTTGAGCCATTCCTAAATTTCCAAGGGGGAACCTCCAAGGGACTAAGTCATTAACACAGGATAGGAAGGAGGGTGGGGGACAGTTTATTACCTTGGTGCCTTTGTCCTGTTAGGTTTTATTACCACTACCTTGGTGCCTTTATGCTGTTAGGTTTTCAAAGAAAAAATAAGCAAACCTGGCAAAGAAGAAAAAGTGATTAAGGATCCAGGCCAAGAGTAAAGGTGGATGAGAATGAAATGATTCTTCCAATCTAGCTTGTTGCCTTTCTTACTGCCTTTCCTTTGGCCATTCTCAAAGATCAGATAACAGAGCCCAGAAAGTCTGGCATAGAAGGACTCTTAAATATGGTGACAGACGTTTGAGTTATTCCATCAGTAACTAGGATAGATCAGAGGTGCTCAGGAGACCCTCCTGAATGAGATGAGACCCACGGCTGTGAGAAGCAGACACCACGCCCTAGCAGTCAAAGGCCACTCACCCTCCATGTGGAAAGGAAGGGCCCCAGGAGGACAGTGCCTACCATGTTGATTATTAGGCTGTGACATGATGCCAAAAATGTGAAAATGCAGTATGTTTTAATAAAGATAAGTTCACTTTCATCAAAAGGACTGTCCTTTATTATTATGTCCTTGCCACTTTGGAGGATGGGGATTAAAGTGTTTTCTCTTTTATGGAATTACAACGGCTATAGATGGTCATTATATTTTCAGTGGCTTCAAAGGGGTCATATCTAACTCAAAGTGTAGGCTATGAAACCAAGACATAAGGCAAAAGCCATATAGTCTAATCCTAGAAAGCCCCCTCCAACAGCCATCATGACCACCATGCATACGTGCATTCCTCTATCATTCCCTCTATTCTGTTCTTATATCAGTTTGAATACACATAATGGAAAACCCACTGTACTTGAGCTTAAACTCACATTGGGTTTGAATATTGAAAGGTAATGGGGAGGCAGGCTTCACTTCCAGGATGAGGCCCTTTGGGTTGCTTGTCCTGGGGTACCATCAGAAGCTGAAAGCAAAACAACATTGTGGACTCAGAGCCCAGTTGCTTTCTGCCCCATCTCAGGTTTCTAACCAGGAAGAACTCTCAGAACAGAGGTCAAAGGTCTAGAAGTTAGCAGTCCATGACACCTGAATTCCTCAAAGGAAGAAGGCGTGGCTTAATCACCTCTGTCTCCACACAGAGCCTTGCACAAAGTTGGTGTTCAGGACTATTTGATCAATGAACAAATGAATGAACAGCCAAATGCTTACTCCTCCCTGATCACATTGTGTGTGCTTAACAATCAAGCCCACAGGGGAAGGAAACAGGAATGAACTGACTTTGTGCCTCCTCACAAAGCTGGAAGAACGAGAAGCCACATAAGTCCCATAATCAAGGGTCCCTCAGCCCTGCTGTGGAGGCATGGGTGCCAGAACATAGCTCTCGCTACTCACCCAATGGGACTAGATCCCAGCATGAGTCTGCCCATGGCAGAGTGGTAGGTGCAAAGACTTGGCTACTGTGCCCCCTGATGCCCCATGACATCTGCTTCAAACCTAAGGTCATGGGTCCTTAGTGAGAGGAGGGACTTTCTAAGACTTGACAAAGGACAGGCTGAAGATGGCTTCTTTCACCCTTTCCCGAGACCTTGATCTGCAGTTACACATGGCCTCCCTAGCACCGCTGTCCTCCACCAACTGTTAGAACAATCTTAAGTTTCCCCATGCTCTCTCTTAAAGCCATCACCCCACTGTGTAGCTCTTTACTTTGCTGATAGAGTTTGGTATCCATCATCTTCATGTTGAGTCACTCCCTCAGTAACCCTCGAATACCCAGTTTCCATCTAGAGCAGCATTCTCGACTGTGGCACTACTGACATTTGGGGCCAAATAATTTTCTGTTGTCAGGGGCTGCCCTGTGCATTGCAGGATGCTCAGCAGCAGCATCTCTACCACCATTTGCTTGTACGCCCTCCAGTTCTGACACCCAAAAGCCAAAGTTCCTCCTGGGAGAAAAGGGGGGGAAATGTCCCTATTTGAGAACCACTGGTCTAGAGTAAAAAGAGGCTGCCACAGTGGGTGAATAAATGTTTGTTAAGAGAAAGAACAAATGAACAGAGAAATGAATGAATGAATGAATGAATGAATCAATCAATCAATCAATCATTCAATGCTCTGGAGAAGAAGCGTACTGCCTCCAGGAAACTCTGGGTACATAAACTGAGAGCTATAGGCAGAGAAGCAGTTAATAGGTCAGTCAGTCCTACTGAGACCCTGAATTCTCAATGGGCTTTTGCTGACTGCGCAGTTTGATGCATTTCCAATTAACAAGAAGACTTGCAGATGCCAATGGACCTTCAACAGGGTCATAGGAATGGGGCCTCTGATAAGCCAGACTGCAGAATGTGACACAGGGAAGCTCAGGCACCTGTCTCCCAAGGTGCTGATTCATTTTCTTTGTCAAGCTGCAAATTGGAATGACAGTTTCTCACCTTCTGTTTCCCCAGCTGCCATTTGCAAAGGTTACTTGCTCTCATTTGCTTCACGTTTCTCCTCTTTTGACCTCTCCTGAAGCTCTCACTTCTCTTCCTCCCTCTATCAGGGCCTTTTTTTGGAGTTGACTAAACTGTTGGGTGCTGTCCCTCACTGAGGAAGGACCAGTGAACCTGCGCAGCTAAACATCAGCAGACTTTCATGCAGAAGGAAAAGGAAACAAGGTTCAGGGATGTGGCCACATACTATCTTTCCTCAGCTTTCTGGGCATCTCTGTTCCCTCTCCAACCAAACCACACTCCTCACCCTGGGCTTGGGGCCACTGAATGTGACCAAGGGCTGGGGCTATGGACAAGAAAATGGTTCGGTAAGATGTAAAATAGTCTAGGCTTTCTTGTCTTTCAAAATAAGAACAGGCTGTGGCACCTGGGTGGCTCAGTTGGCTTTGGCTTAGGTCATGGTCTCACAGCTGATGACTTTGAGTTCCATATCTGGCTCTGCCATGACAGCACAGAGCCTGCTTGGGATTCTCTCTCTCCCTCTCTCTCTGCACCTCCCCCATTCTCTCTCCCTCTCAAAATACATACATACATACATACACACATACATACATACATACCCAACCTTTAAAAAATAAATAGAATAAAATAAGTCCTGCTTGGTGAGGTCCTACTTAGGCATCGCCAACCACTTTATGAGTATTATGTAATCTCTCAGCAACTTTAAGGAGTAAGAGTTCTATTCTTCATTATATGGGAGAACAAAAGGGATTTAAAGGTTCAAAAATTCAAGGGTGCATCAGAATCATCTGGAGGGCTTGTTAAACCACAGATTGCTGGATTCCATCTCTACAGTTTGAACTTACCATGTCATCCTACAAAATGGTAAAAGGACATGTATTCAAGGATCAAGACTTTAAAAAAATTACTGCTTCATCAAGGACATTCTTTTTTTTTTTTTTTTTGAGAGAGAGAGAGAGAGAGGGAGCAGGGGAGAGGGACAGAGAGAGGGAAAGAATCTTAAGCAGGTTCCACACTCTGTTGATTGAGATGACACAGGTCTCAATCCACCGACCCAGAGATCATTCCTGAGCCAAAATCAAAACTCGGACACTCAACTGAGTGAGCCACCCAGGTGCTCCCATCAAGGATATTCTTAAGTGAAACTGACATTGTTTTTTTCCTAGAAGGGGGGTTGTTTGGTTTGTTTTAATGAGTGATTGTTGGTAAAGAACAGAATGACTACTAGAACACTTTGGTACCCCTGCTCTAATTCTTACTTATGCAAGAATTAAAAATACCAGCTTCAGTCAGGTAGATCCAGTTTTTACCCACCATCCATACAACCATCAAACCAATAAGAGGCACCTGGGTGGCTCAGTCAGTTAAGTGTCTTATTCTTGATTTCAGCTCAGGTCATGATCTCACAGTTCATGGGATCAAGCCCCACATTGGCTCTGAGCTGACAGTGCAAAGCCTGCTTGGGATTCTCTCTCCCCCTCTCTTTGCCCCTTCCCCACTCTCTCTCTCTTTTCCTCTCTCTCTCAAGATAAATGAACATTTAAAAAAAATAAAGTATCAACACAGAAAAATAGGCAAGTGGCATATAAGTTTTATTATCAAGATAGCTCTGGCCTTGAAGACCTCCTAAAAGGAACCCTTAGGGAGGTCCATGGAGCACATCTTGAGAACCTCTGGAGCATTAAATTCCTCAGCACCTCTCAAATATCTCCTGAATATCTATCTTGTTCACACTCGGCCCTGTGTCTGAGACACTTTGGGAGATTAAACGCATTAAGAAAAGAAAACACAAAGGTGAACATGTAGGGGAAACACATTTCAGGGAAGGTACAGTCTTTAGGCAATGCATGCACTAAGTATACAGTTGAATTAAGGAAGCAGCTTAATTTAGCTTAAAAAGCATCAGTTTAAAAATAACCAAATGTGTTATGACATTGCAGACCCAATTAATATGTTTTCTAATAATAATCAGTACCATTTGTTAAACATTTACTATGGGAAGACACTGTGTAGAGACCCCAGCCTATGTTATCTTGTCTGATCTTTCCAACAACCTTATGAAACAAATATAATTACCTCAATCTACAGACCAGGAAAGTAAGACTCAGAGAGGCAAAGCAATGCACCCTGTATTAAACAGCAGTAATAAGAGAGCAGAAGCACAATTATGAACTGGTTCCGTCTGACCAGGAAGCTGTGAGCTCAGTCCTTCGCTCTGAAGTCCCTCCGACACAGCTGACCACACAGCTGAGCTGAAGTTACCTGGCTAATTGCCGGGGGTGAGATGTTGGCCTCCATCCGTGGGGACCGTCCCTCAGGGAAGATGCAGGCACAGGTGCTCTCCCCCAGGACAGCCCGGCTCTGCCACAAAATGAGTCCCGTTGCCTCTGCCTGCTACAGCGGCAATGGCGGCAGCAAGTCACCACACACCATAGGGGCCCCAACCATACTGTGACATACACAGAAATGTCTGCCCCTTGTCATCCTGGGGAACTGCAGCAAATATAGGGAAGAGATATAAGCAGACTTCTTTTTTAAGTGTGGTTTGAGTGTGAGATAAATTCAGTCTTAATTAGGGGCGCCTGGGTGGCTTAGTCGGTTAAGCGTCCGACTTTCACTTAGGTCATGATCTCGCGGTTCGTGGGTTCGAGCCCTGCGTCGGGCTCTGTGCTGACTGCCAGCTAAGAGCCTGGAGCCTGTTTCAGTCTGTGACTCCCTCTCTCTCTGACCCTCCCCTGCTCGCGCCGTCTCTCTCTCTCTCTCCTAGAAATAAATAAAAAACATTAAAAATTTAAAAAAAAAAATTCAGTCTTAATTAGAACCCATTTCTTGATAAATTCTCTACTCAGGGTATACATTACACAAAATCCACCAGTCAGTGATGGTCCTTCTCACTCCGAGGGGAGTCTCCACCCTCCACTCCCAGCCAAATGTCAGCCTGAGAAGAGTGGGGTCCTGAGGAGACTCCAGGGGCAGGGCTGGTGGGGGTTCCCTGGGAAGCCAACATGCCCTGTTCTCAGTGCTTCCACTTTACTGTCCTCCTCCTGGGCTTTGGACAATGTGCAGATCTGCCTCTGTCCTGCTTTTTCCTCCACAAGCATTAACTCAAGACCTATGGAGCACAGTCTGAGGTACAGGGTCCAACCAGTCACACGGTGTCATCCACACTAGAAGCAACTATATTTCTATGGATGCAAAAGACTTCCACCAAAGGAATGCATCTTGGGAATTTCTGGTATGGAGACGGAGCAGGACCTTCCATGGTAGAGGACAGGGAGTCCTCAGGGCATCCCAAACCAGCTAGTGATAGATGCCTCCCTAGAAAGGGAGGGGAGGGGAGAAGATGGAGGGGCAGAGGGAGGAAGAGAGGAGAGCTCATGCCAGGAAGGTCCCCATCCGAGACCTTGGCCCCAGGGAGGCCCAGGGGCATAAATGTACCTCATGGAGAGCTTCACATTCTGAGACAGATATTTGTACGCAAGAGAGAGCCCTGTTCTAATCCTGATTAAGCTTGAGTCTGGTTTACTAATAGTTAAAACATTAGAGAGAAAAGTACCCAACTATATTTAGGGGCTCAGGTATTCCATATTCTTTTTGTTTTTGTTTTTAAAAATGTTTTATTTATTTATTTTTGGAGAGAGAGACAGACAGCATGAGCAGGGGAGGGTGAGAGAGAGAGGGAGACACAGAATCCGAAGCAGGTTCCAGGCTCTGAGCTGTCAGCACAGAGCCCGATGTGGGGCTCGAACCCACGAACCGTGAGATCATGACCTGAGCTGAAGTCGGACGCTCAACCGACTGAGCCACCCAGGCGCCCCCCATATTCTTTTTGAATTGAGAGTAGCATATAAACAAGAAAGTAAAATCTGAGGTGTTAACTTCTTTATCTCCAACTCAGTAGTCTAGCATTTGCTGTTTGGCATAGAGAGCTATCAATATGCTTAAAGACAGGGCATTAGGGGATGAATCATGAGGTTTCTCCAGATAAGCTGAACAATGCACCTGCTGTTTGGACAGACCAGATAATAAGCCATAATAAGGCCCACCTTGCCTACCTGGGGCCACTGACCTTAGTGCAAGCAAATTCGCTGGGAGGAGACCATCATCTCAGTGAAGGCTGCTGTGCAGGCTCAGCCAAACTCCGGTCAGTGTGCAAGGCCCGACCACCACTGTAGGAGGGGCAGTCCTCCTCAGGAAGGGTTATGGATTTAGCAAATAGGATACAGGATGCCTACCCAGGTGAATCTGAATTTCAATAACATTTTTAGTGTAAGTACATCCCAAAGATGGCACAGGACCTGTACCAAAAAATCATTCTTTGTGAGAAGTCCATTTGGGACATACTTACACTAAAAGGTTATTCACTGCTTATCTGAAATTTGAATTTAATTGGGAAGTCTGTATTTGTCTGGCCACCCTATTGTCATGGTCTCAAATCCTGGGCTTCCAATTTTCCTTTCCTGCCCACGGCAGTTGGGAGCTTCCTTGCCATCTTCAGAGGGGTGGGCTTGTTCAGGGTGGTGAGGGGAGGCTAAGACCACGGGGTTCCTCACGCAAGACTAGTTGGAACACCTGCATTCATAACAAACTCCATGTCACACAGGCACAGAACCCAGCAGCACGGCTCACATTTCCGCTCACATTTCCATGGACCGCAGAAGGCCCCCCAGGGATTTCACGCTTCTCAACATCCCAGCAGTTCTGAGCCACACAAGTCCAAGGGTCCCCAGGGGAGGCATGGGGAACGACAGGGCTAGGAGCTGTTCTTTCCAGGGCAGAGACGACAAGGGAGGAAACTGTAATTGCAGCTCCAGAATTTCAGGTTAGTCAACCAACACACCCACGATGACATGCTGCAGAGTGGATATGTCCTTCCCCTCCTGGTTTACAGAAACCCAGGGAAGGGGCCCCAGGCAGTGGAAGACATCCCCTACCAGCAGGGAATATTCTGACACAAAAGAAAATCCCCTCTGAGGGGATTCATTAAATAAAGTCCAGGCTGAGCCTCTCCTAAGGGCCTCCAGGCCTTCCGCACTGGATGCTCACTAATCCCCATAAAATTCCCATGCCGTAAGAAGGGGAAAGAATTATAGATGTAAAATTGTTATCAGAAGGATTCAGGCGGATTTCTCCTCGTCCACTTCCTCTATCTCCTTCTCCTCCTTGTCAAGCTATGAAGAATAATGCATTGCGTTCATAAAGTGCTTTACAGTTTAGAAAAAGCTTTCCAGTTACTTTGAGGCTGGGCGGTGCAGTGACCTGCCTGGGCTCGGACGTGGTTCCCTGAGACTTCACGGCTCCTCCTCCAGCGCTCCATACAGCCATGCTCACTGGACCCTCACCCTCTGAGTCCTTCCTTCCCTCCTCTCTCTCTCTCTCTCTCTCTCTCTCTCACACACACACACACACACACGTGTGTACATGGGCACATGGGCATGCCCGTGGAGGCAGAGGTGTCTCATCTACAAACCGTGTGTGGTCCCTGTGCTCTTTGCAGTTTGGACCATGGGCCTCCAGCTCACCAAATATCCCCACACTCAAGACTCAGTGTCTTTGGGTGGTCCTTTCCTTCTAACACTGCAGGTCCCCAAAATGGCAAGTCAGGTGGCTCTCAGGATATTAGAGTACATGTGGGGGAGACATTCCCAAAGTACCCCCACTTGAGGGACTTCTGGCTCAATGAAAAAAGTTGAAAGGACAGCTTGGATTTATTGTACATCTACTATCTGCCAACCCCTTTATACCTTACCATGGTGAATGTTTCACAATTCTGAAAAGTACTGCTACCCCAGTTTTATAGGTGTTGGAACTAAGGTTCAGAGAGGATCAGCACTTGCCTGAGGTCACACAATCAGAAAGTGGCAGCATTGAGATTCAAACCCAGGAAGATGGACTCTAAGCTCATGCTTTTAATATGTAAAAAGTTTTTGTGGGGTGATTCTTGAGCTCCAAGTGGCACTGAGCTGGAGGCTCCGTGACGGCCTCACTCACCTGCTGGCAGCTTGATGGGGCCGGCTGGCACGCTGCACTCGGCTGGGCCCATCTCCCTTGGACTGCAGTATCAGGGCTTCTCCATGTACTCTCTTAAGCAGGGTAACTAGATTGTTATATGGTGGCTCAGGACACCAAGAAAGCAAGAAGGAAGCAACACATGCTCTTAAAGGCAAGGCCTGGAAGTGGCAAAGTGTTGCTTTTGCTACATTCTATTGGTCAAATTAGCCACAGGCCAGCCCAGATTCAAGGGGAGGATAAATGGGTCCCACTTCTGCATGGGACAAATGTCTAAGGATTTGCTGTCCTATGCCACCACAGGTAACAAGTAAACCCACAGATGTTACATAAGCCAGGGCCTGGCAAATCTACCCCACTGGAGCTACAAATGGCCAACAGGCCCCTCACGTCTATTCTGGTGAGGGTGACAAAAGGAGCAGGCTTGCACAAAGGGGATACACCAGAGCTCTGTGAATAGGACCAGATGTTCCTGGGGCTCTTAGGATGGGGGATCTAATGAGTGAAAATAATGATGATGACAATGAAGGGGCTCTGATATGGGGCGGGGCTCTGATATGGGGCACACCAGGAAAGTATTCTAACACTAACTGCAGAATTCTTGCAACTTTTCTGCATTAAGCCATCCAACCAGTCAAAGGCTAAGGAAGCAGAGCAAATATGGCCTGATGAAATCCACCATTCACACAACACTCCATGCAGACGTCATGGAACTTCCAAAATACATAAAATCCACATTTCAACCTTGCACCTCTTGGCTTGCTCAGGAATGAGACTGGTGTGAAAATAAGATACCATGCAAAACTGTAGCTGTTCATTCAACTTTACAAGTAAAGAGTGCAAAATGCTCTAAAGAAGTCAGTGCTGATGAGGGCTGAGGAATGGATGAGACACAAATGCTCTCCCTGGCCATAAGCAAGTCACCTAAATGCACTGAACCTCAGTCTCCCCTTACGTAAAATGGACTTAGTCTACATGCTTTCTAAGTCTCTTCCAACATTTTGACGTTGAGAACTAGTGCCAATGATCTTTGAAAGCCAAATTCATGCAAAACCAGTCATTTTCTCCCTTACATACTAACAAGCGCTTCTCCGCATATTTATCCTCAAAGGACATCACCTGGAGGGTCTGAACCCTCTCCAGTTTTTGAGGCCAAGACTATGAAGGATTCGATCAAATCTTCCCAGAGGCCAGAGTCTCATCTCACTATTCATCGCATCTCATAGAGATTTGAAACAGAGTGAACTTTTCATTTTCAGTGTGCATCTGGGCTAAGGAGATTGAGTTTCAGAATGATTCACCGCACTGAAAATCCTCTATTTTGCTTCCAGGCCTGAGCAGTTACTCCAGCTCCTTGGTAATGTGCTAATTCTCTCGTTAAAGAGCCGGGTGTGAGGTTGGTGGTATCCCAGGTCAGGATGCTGCCCCATGCCTTCAGACTGTCTGATTGCAGAATAACAACACATTCATCTTCTGGAAGTCCAGTTACCATCCCAGAGCTCCAGGCCTGCCCATCTCGCCTGGTATTTCACTGCCTGAATCAGGGGAGCAGAAGGCTATGTTTACAGCTACACTGTGATGGCTCGTCAAGCCCTGGTGCCCACTTTTGTAAGTCCCTGCAGCTCCGGATCCCAGCCACCTCAGTCCACTGCTCTACCCACCTCCAGATCCCAACTGTAGAGTCCACATTTGGGTTTCCTGAACTGGCTGCCTGTCAGCACAACCTGTTATTCTAGAAGTTTCCTAAATAGGCACAATGTCCCCCCTTACCAGAGAGGCTAAGGCACCTATCCCAAGTTCAGACATACCTTCAGGGGAAGGCAAGGACCAGGACACCTACCAGTTACACTGTCATGGTGGATGAGTTAGGAGGACCCTCCACAGGTCTAAGAAGGAGGGGCTAATATTAGATAAAGATAGTTGCACCCAAGATGTTCAAGCCTGTAGGGGACACATCTCTCCCAATCTCAGGACATAATAATCTGTACAGTGCAGGGTACTCACATGGTAGACATGGCCCAGAATAGTAAAGCCGCAAGGAGCTCCTGACCTCACAGGCCATCAAGCCTGTCCCCCAACTCCATCCTGGCCAGTGTGGACAGGTGTGTGCCCATTCCACCACTTCCTTAATTAATCCCCAGCCCATTTATTTCAAGCAAGCCCTAGCAGCTTGGTCGAACTGTTCCCAGCCTTCCTTGGCACTACCCATCCTCTGCCCCCATTAAGTATAATATGGGCCTGAGGCTCTGGTCCTCCAGAGACAGTGCTCCATCAGCTTCACCACATGATTCGTGCAAATAGCTTGGTCTGTCTTCCTCCACCCAACCGTAGGCTCCTGGGGGTCAGGAGTACCTTCTCAGCATTTAGCCCAGAGCCTGGTAGTCCCTGGAGGATACTCAGTGGATGGATGTGGAATCAGTGAAAGGATGGAGATGGGAGGATGGATGGAGAGATAAATAAATCCGAATGGAAATCCAAATGGGATTTCCATGCACCCATGCCCCTCCTTTTCTCAAACCCATGGATCTGGCCAGACAAGATACTTTGACAAGTCCCATGTGCCAATCTTCCTAGGGACCAATTCTCCCTTCTTTGTGTTACACCACAGTGCTGGCATGTTACCAATAGGCCTCCACGTGGGCCAGTCATCTGACCCTTGCCACAAGCAAATATGCTTTAGGATAGTTTATGTCTCATGCACCATGCAAGGATGTTTGTGGATGCAGGAGATGCTGAGACAGAACCTCAAGGCCGACAGATACCAAGTCTCCAGCTGGCTTCACTTTTCCCAGCAAGGGGAGCCAGGCCCATGTGAAGGGGATGAGAGCAGCTGTGGGGCTAGCAGGACAGTCCTGAGTGGGAGACCATGCCCAAACTCAGAACCTACTGGATTTCAACCATCTTGAAATACCCAAGGATGTGTCCCCTAGAATCTACTTTAAACTGAAAATAATTTGCTTTCTCAGTTCCATTTACTACTGCATGTAATTATTGTAAATACTGGCTTGGAATAAAAGACTTCTTTTTTCCCATGCAGTTATAGCACTCCCTTCCATGGAACTAAGCAGCACTACCCAACTCCATGGGTAATAAGCCAGACCCTCTCTGTGGAAAGGGGCAGAAGACAAAGCTATAAGCCTAAGAGAAACCTGGAAATGCCTGTGAGCTCTCAGCAGGGAGCGGGTGTGCCCATGGGAAGACCCCGCCAGCCTGGAGAGCCTGTGAGCCCTGGGCCTCCATTTCAGCTTCTGATATTCAGCTCCTGTCCTTCTTCACCTGTACTGGCAGCCTCTCTGTCAGCTGTCCTTCTTTCTGGTCGTTAAGTCCTACTCAGACCCTACAAGCAGGGTCAATCCCATAGGACCCTCTGCAGGAGAAGTTTCAAAGGACTCCCCTGTGAGAAAACATTACGTTTATAAGCCAGCTCTAGGGCCCAGGTCCCCCGTCTACTTATGTATTCACAAGCCCCACTCTGGCAACCTTAGAAAGCACTGCTACTAAAAGCCACAACAGCTGTCCTGACAGGGTCACCTGAGATTGCATGCAGGGCCTCCCTGGGAAAAGCTACATCGCAGGACCTGGCCAGGGTCCCTTGGCTGCAGCCGGGAGCTGAGCCTTGTCCAGGTACTAAAGCTATCATTCCACCTCAGTCTGCCTCCCCAGTTTCTTGTACAGGGTTTCAGCCTCCAGAGCTCCCCTAGGCAGACAGCAGCTGCCTGTCACAGCCTTCTGAACCCCGCAACAGATTCACAGTCAGGAGCCCGCAGCCTCGCACAGGTTCCCAGGCTCGGCCTTCTGTGCTGCACAGGAGCCTCCCTGCAAGATCCTTCCCTGCAGACCCAGCCTGCCTGCCCCCTGCCCTCCCCTAAAGGGTGATGCATATTTTATCTCCAGTGGACCATGAAGGTCTGAAGGAGGCAGGCTGATTTATCAGAGACATAACCATACAGTTGAAATTGTGTCAATATATCTTTGCATAGTGAATTCTAAAGGATGCCCCCTATTTCTCTGGTAAATCATATACATTTAAAGTCCCCAAAAGCTTAAATATATATTTATCCAGTAAATCAGCTCAGCTTTGAAGTGGCTCATTTCTTTCCTGCCGAAATACAGGATACAGTTGCTAACCTTGTTTTTCTTTCCTTTTCCAAGTGAGGGGGAAAAAAAAAGAAGAGGAGCAGAGAAATGAAATTCTGAATAATGAATGTTTAAATATTGACGAAGGTTTGACACTAATGGTGTAAGGGAGAGCATGCCACACAATGGCTTGTCTGCGGCAAGATCTACAAAGGAAGGTGTTTTGCTAGAACCTTTCAGTCCCTTTCCAGCAACTAAATTCTCTGAATCTGTGACACGTTATTGAGTGCTCCAGGGCCAAGGCTGGAGCACACAGGAATCAGATGGAACCTTCTTGATGCAACAGGAAAGGTCTAGTGATTTATTAGTCTTCATTTCCTGATTCTCTCTTTCCACCTATTTGCAAACAATTTATTCAGAGGCAGCAGTTTTTCCTTTTTAAAGGATATTACCCTGGCTTGAGCTATTTCTCATCATCCTAGGGAGATATTAAAATCCACTGTGGATGAGGATTTACGTGTGTGAATCCTCAGTGCCAGGCCTGGCTCAAAGTTAGTTCTCGGTCATGACCAAAGGCTTTCATGGAGCCTCCAAATACTCAGGTATATTGTGTTTTTCACAGGCACATTCCCCAGAAGGCTGAAGACAATCTCCCCACTCTATAGCCAGGAAGATTGAGGTCTACTGAATCAACACAGCAGAGAGAACAGCTGTCCTGCATGTTTCCTGCAGGACTGGGTGACAAATGATTCTGGGGACACTAGTGGCTGTCACAACAGAAGGTTCTAGGAGGAACTAATCTTCCCCATGAGACACTGCTGCCCTGTCTTCAAGGTGAGCTTCTGTCTTGGGCTCTCTGAGTCTATTCCTCTGCCATTAAGCCAAACCTTCAGTAAACAATTCCAGGTTCTGTCCTAATTGTCACATTGCAGGACAGGACTCTCCTGTAACACCCTATCCCAACACAAAATGAATCCTCCTCAGAGCCTGGAATCTCTTAGTCCTTCTTGGCCATGGCCTCAGGTTCCTCTCCCCCATGGTGTTACAGTCTTCAGACACGTGGATTTTTGCCACCAAAGCCATCTGTGTTCAAATCTCTGACGCAAACACACATTTTTCTTGGCAACTTCCTGGAACCCCACTAAATGACAATAAGCAACAGAAAGGTGTGAGATCGTCACAGATGAGGAGCACTAGGAAGGGGACTCCGTGCACAAAGGTGCATATGCATTTTGGGGGAAGGAGTGAACACTGACTTTGAGAAAAGGACCACGATGCCCATGTCCTTAACAGAGCCACATGAGCAGCTCAGTCACCAGGACACCCAGAGGCATGGTCCTCGGAAGGCAAAGGCGAAGCATGCAGGCAGATACCACCGCCCCAACAAATAAGCAGATAAATAACAGAGCAGGGGTACACATCACATAAGCACTGCACCTAAGTAGCAAAGAAAAGTCCTAACACACTAACTGTGCAGTAGGACCAGAGAGTGATCAGGACAGAAGCAGAACCCACTTGCGGGAAGGAGGTGGGAGATTGAACCTTCTGAGCATTTGGGATATAATCCTGCTTATAACTGGACAGATTTGGCCGGATCTGTGGGGTGGGGGGCGGCGGGACAACCTAAGAGTATGCAGAAAAGTCGATAAAGGAAAAAATGGAGAAACCATTAATCTCAAATTTTATCATAGGTACATGAGAAAGTAACAATACACTATTCTACTGAGCTCAGCAATGGAAGATAGTTGCACAAATATAATAATATGAGTATGATACGGATTGCATCAAAAAGTTACAGAGAGTAACAAATAGAGATAAATTTTATATTGTGCACCTATTACATCCCAAAGTCAGATATGTAAAACCAAAACATTATAGACAGGTAGCACAGCAATAGAGAGGTATTAGTAAAGCAAAAGAAGAGGGAAAATATGGAGAAGAGCAAAACAGAGAGCTAAATTCTCAGCAACCACCAGAGGAAGTCAAAAGATAAGGTCTAGATCAGGATCAACAAGTAGCATTTAAGCACATAATTCAAAACACTGAAGTAAATATAAGAAACAGATCCAAGTGTCAGGGAACAGGATGGGGTGGGGGATGTGGGCGGGAGGCTGATGTTCTTTCATTTTGGAACACGTTGGATTTTTAAATCCACTACTTTGATAAAAACTAAAATTAATTATAAAAATGAAAAGCTGCCCCTCCCCCAAGCGGCCCCACCACAGCCTGGAAAAGACTGCGGGTGCATCCCATGGGGTGAGTCAGAGGGAGGCCAAATGCAAAAGGACCCCCAAACACATGGTCCACTCTGGCTGGGGATTGGACGACCCTCCTAAATTCCGGTGACACCAATCACTCTTTCTTTCTTTTCTTTCTTTTCTTTCTTTTCTTCCTTCCTTCCTTCCTTCCTTCCTTCCTTCCTTCCTTCCTTCCTCCCTCCCTCCCTTTCTTTCTTTCTTTCTTTTTTAAATTTCTGAGAGAGAGAGAAAGAGACAGCGCGAGCAGGGGAGGGTCAGAGACGGAGAGAGACACAGAATCTGAAACAGGATCCAGGCTCGGAGCTAGCTGTCAGCACAGAGCCCAACACGAGGCTCAAACCCACGAACTGACAGATCATGATCTGAACCCAAATCAGACGCTTAACTGATTAAGCCACCCAGGTGCCCCACCACCAATCGCTGTTCCTAAACCATGCCATTGAAAGGTTTCAGAGAAGGTGGCTTTTGCAGATAATTTGGAACTTTCCCATTCTGGGATTAAAAATAGAAGAAGTAAAATCACATTTCACAACCAGAGCCACACTAGGGCCCTGTTTTCATCCCACCACACAGTTTATGACGTGAAAATAAACAATACTGGAAAGGAGGTGTTTCTGTGTTTTTTTCCCCGAGTCTCTTGAGATGAAGTTGGGCAAAGGGTATGCAGCCAAACTGTTTTCACACTATGCGTCGACTGCGTCTCACACTTCTTTGCATTTAGAGGGGATTTTCATCACTGCCTGGTTTCAGAATTGACGGTGTAGACTGCATGCTGATAGCTCAGCTCAGTTGTCATTAGCGCATGTGGCCTGAGAAAAGTGTCGTCGGGTCTTGAGGAGTTGACCACATATTTAAGGTCACAGAGGGACCATTTTTCAATGTGGCCCAGAAGAAACTGCTTCACTGGGCATCCCAAATTACCATCCAAACCAGTGATATATTCACCCGAAACACCAGTATAGATATTAAGAGCAATTCCCCTAAGAAACAAAAATAAAATTTTTTAAGAGTTTAAGTATAAAAGTGCACAGAATGAGAAAATCCACAGCAAATGATCTTAAACAGTGGCTGGCCAGCAATGCCTGACAGTTTCTCCTAGGTTCCCACTAAAGACCAGTCAAAACCAGGCAAGTAAAAACTCAAATGCCACTACATTAACTACAATCTGATACAGTGCTAAACCCTGAGGGAGTTCCACCAATTGAAAAGCCATGGAAGCAGAAGTGAAAAACACAAACTGAGACACATACGTACTTTTTTTTTTTTTTTTTTGCTTGAACTAGAGCCCAACTGAAATAATATATGCAGGATGTTCAGTTCCTGAATTGGAATTCAGAACACAAGTTCACGCCACCCTCTGCGACAGAGATTCTCCACAGGGGCCCATCTTGCCCCGTAGGAAACATTTCATAATTTCTGGGGATGTCTGGGGCTATCATGACTTCAAGGGAAAGGATGCTCCTGGCATGTACTTACTGAGTGGAGAAATAAGGATGCCGCTCAATCTCCTGCAATGCACAGGATGGCTCTCCAAACAAAGTGTCTGGACCAAGATGCCAGCAGTGCCAAGGGAGGAGAAAAACCGCTCTACCATATGGGAGATAGACTTGAAGGCAATGAGAATGCCTGTTTCCCCATCATACTGAATCTCTCTCTCTCCGTCTCTCTGTCTCACACAAATATATACACACAGACAGACACACTTCATACACTTTAATATATTAGGTTTCAAGGACCTAATAATGTTATCTAAAAGAACTTTTAAAAATCTACAAGTATTCATGCAGGGAAAAAAAGCAAAACAAAGCAAAACAAAAAAAGAGATAACCACCGGAGGACTCGCCTCAGACCACCTCTGCAACACCACAAAGAACAGAAGATGTTAGACAACAATATCCATTGAGTTTTGCAGAAAACGGTTGTGGCTTGAAATTTCATATTCAACCAATACAATAATCCATGGTCTAAATGTGGAGCCACGAAGGCATTTCAGGATACGTATGAACTCTAAAATTATAACATGAATCATTTAGAAGAGAAAATACTACTTGAAAACACACTCCGACTGAGTGATGAATCAAAATGAAGAACTCAAGAATGGTGAGGCTGGAGGTGAGTGATAAAACCTATTTATATGTAAACTTCTCTATAGTATTATTGTAAATAATGAGAAGGAGAGAAAATAAGTATCATAAGTAACAGGAAAAGGGATACAGCCACAAGAAGTGTTTCCTTCTAGTCTAAAAAAATCTCTCTGTACAGCACTTGCTTATAAATTGAAAAATCTCAACAAATTGGATGGCTTTTCTGGAAATTGTAAATTATCAGAGTGTGACACAGGATAAAACAAAAACCTCAAAGAATCAGTTGTGAAGGTAGAATAAGAAAATTACCAAAGTTTATATCCGGAAAAGATTCCAACTAAATACTTTTATAGGAGGTTCTTTTAAACATTTAAAAAACATGGTAGCTCCATGCTTTAACATTATGTATTATTATATGTTATTATAAGTTATAATTAATATTATGTATCAGTTAATATTAGATATTTAAAATGCATATATATAACTATAGTCTGTTTTATGAAGTTACTAAAACCTTATACCAAAATGTGCCAATATAACTAAAAAAATAAAATAAAAATGTACATACAGATACAGATGTGAGCATCTAAATAAAAGTACCGTATACTAAATACATCATTCACCATGGCCAACTAAGATTTATACTCAAAAGTGAAAATACAGTTTTTATCATTTTTATAACATTGACCAAAACCTCATGTCAATTGAGCAATAAGGAAAATCATATGCTTATCTCAAATATACTGAATGTATTCTTATTCTTTCAAGTAAATATACATTATTTTTCTTCCTAGTTTTCTACTTTAAACATACACTATTCTTAATAATGAAACAACTAAAGTCAGTTCTGTTAAAATTAGAGAGAAAATGAGCTTGTTTCCTTTCACTAATGATTTATGCTTTTCTGGAAGATCAGACCAAGACAATAAGAAATGAAACAGGAATTAGAGATATAACTATTAGAAATGAAGAAATAATCATTGTTTCAGACAGTATGATCAGACACAGAAATTGCAAAGGAAACCACTGGAAAATATCTTATAATTAGAAAGAGTGTTCAGGAATGTAGACAATTACAAAGGTAAAAAAAAAAGAAAAGAAAAACAAACAAAAAACCTTTTTAAATACAAGAAATAGCTACTTCTAAAACTCTGCTCACAGCAGCAATAAAAAAATATCAAAAGCAACCAAAGACATAAGAATAGTCCTAAATTGTGGCACCAAAATGAAGAAAATTAAAAACATTACTAAAATATATAAAATAAAATTTGACAAAATGGGAATATGTTCCTAGATGGAAGACTAATTAATTCCCAAAATAATATATAACTTTACAACATAACCAATGAAATTATGAGCGGTGTTTGGTTTGGGGAGGGGAAGAAGCACTGTTAAAAAGAAGAGGAGTGCCTGGGTGGCTCAGTCAGTTAAGTGTCTGACTCTTGGTTTCGGCTCAGGTCATAATCTCACGGTTTTGTGAGTTCGAGCCCAAAGTCAGGCTCTGCATTGACAGGGGGAGCCTGCTTGAGATTCTCTCTCTCTCTCTCTGCCCCTACCCTGCTCATTCTGTCCCTGTCTCTCAAAACTAAATTTGAAAAAAAGAAGGGACAGGATTTTGAAGAAAAAAAATCTAAGATCTTCTGATAAGATGAGTAGGGTAAAGGAATTAAGAAAGTGTAGAAATAAGACTAAACGGAGGTAACCTGTCTAATAACTAGTCTGTCCCTTGCATTTTACAACTGTTAGAATGTGTAGCACCAGAGCAATCATCAACAAATAGAGCACCGCAACAGAAGAATCTTGAAATAGACCCAAGTGGGGCGCCTTGGTGGCTTAGTTGGTTAAGCGTCCGACTTTTGCTCAGGTCATGATCTCGCGGTTGGTGGGTTCGAGCCCCGTGTCGGGCTCTGTGCTGACTGCCAGCTCAGAGCCTGGAGCCTGTTTCAGAGTCTGTATCTCCCTCTCTCTTTGACCCTCCCCTGCTCATGCTGTCTCTCTCTCTCTCCTAGAAATAAATAAAAATATATTAAAAAAAAAAAAGAAACAGACCCAAGTACATTAAGGAACTTAATAAATTACAAAGGAAGCAGTCCAAGTAAATGGGATAGAAACGCACCAGGACAATTGCTATTGGAAAAAAAATTAAATCAGACTCTCAACCTATTACTATTTACTAAACTACATGCCAGGTGGATTGAAGAGTTGATATAAAAATGAAAGCCATTTAAAACAGGACTATATTCATATATTACTCTGAGATTTAATTATTCTAATGTTTTAATGAATCATTAAAAAAAACTACCAGAAAATATAGTTGTAAATTTAACTAAAGGACATTCTAAGCATAAAAGCCCTGAGGAGAGAGGGGACAGATCGTGAAAAGCAAGCTCAAAACATTTAGTACATAAAAATTTAAAACTTCTACTATTAAAAATCATAAGCAAAACTGAACAGCAATAGAGATGCTAAGATCTGCTAGAACCTTGAAGGCATTCTGCTAAATGAAAGAAGCCAGCTACAAAAGACCATATATTGTATGATTCCATTTATTCAAAATGGCCAGAATAAGCAAATCCATAGAGACAGAAAGTACATTAGTGGTTGCCAGGGGCCGGGGGAGGGGAAGTTGAGGTGAAATGGGGAGTGACTGCTGATGGGTATGCGGTTTCTTTTTAGGATGATGGAAATGTTCTAAAATTGATAGTGGTGATGGCTGCACACCTCTATGAATATTCTAAAAACCACTGAATTGTATACTTTAATAGGGTGAATTGTATGGTATATGAGTTACATCCCGATAAAGCTGTTATAAAAAATTTAATGGCAAATAACCTACCAGGAAAAATATTTATAACACATTTGGGGAAATAATAATAATCTTTTTGTATAAGGAACACTTAAAAATAGTAAGCAAAATGATGACACCCTATTAGAAAATTGGGCAGACAATGAAGGGACAATAAATGGCTAAGAGGCTAGCAAACAGTGATTTTTCTATCACCTTAGCAGTGATTCAAGAAACAGTAATGCTTGGGATCCCTGGGGGCTCAGTCAGTGGAGCTGCCAAGTCTTGATTTCGGCTCAGGTCCTGAGACAGAGCCCCGAGTTGGGGTGTATGCTGAGTGTGGAGCCTGCTTGAGATTCTCTCTCTCTCCCTCTCCCCCCTTTCTCTCCCCCCACCTCATGTGCACATGTGTTCTCTCTCAGGAAAAAAAAATGAAAGAAAGAGAGAAAGAGAGAAAGGAGGGAGGGAGGGAGGAAAAGAAAGAAAGAAAGAAAGAAAGAAAGAAAGAAAGAAAGAAAGAAAGAAAGAAAGAAAGAAAGACTCAATGCAGAAGAAGTAACTAGAACATAGACATTCCTTTCTCCTATGGCAAAGTCTTCACCAGGAGACGGTGCTGGAAAGCAGCTTGGGAGTAAGCATCCAGATCTACTACTAGATACATAACCCCTTTCTTCCACATCCAGGAATCTGTCCTCAAGAAATAAGCACAAAGTACCCAAGGATTTATGTATGAGGATGTTCACAGCATCATTATTTGTGGATATTTATAATATCCACAAATTAGAATGAACATCAGTGCTCAAAAAGGGAGAAATGGTTAAATAAATTATGGATCAGCCACAAGGCTGAATATTATGCAGCCATTAAAAATGATGTCTTCAAATAAATTTAATGACAGGGAAAATGATCACAATGTAATGTTCAATGGATGGAGGATATAAAATTGCTTACAATATGATCCCATACACACACAATGCTAAAATGAAATACACCAAAGGACTGGCAGAAAAGATCACTAGGCGGTGGTATTCTGGGCGATTGTCAGTTTTTCTTTATATTTCCTGTATAGTCTTTGTTTTCTACAATGGTCATTTTTCTGGAATATTCATCTGCAGATAAGTCTTTGGCCAGAAGAGGAATAACTGCAATGCAATCCCTTTAAAAAGCTGGTATCTGCAAGGGATACAGAAATGCTGATGCATAGGAGCACATGGACCCTAATGTTCACAGCAGCACTCTCCACAATAGCTAAAACCTGGAAAGAGCCTAAGTGTCCATCAACAGATGAATGGATCAAGAAGATGTGGTTTATCTATACCATGGAATACTACATGGCAATGAGAAACAATGAAATCTGGCCATGTGTAGCAACATGGATGGACCTTGAGGGTGTTATGCTGAGCGAAATAAGTCAGGCAGAGAAGGACAAATATCATATGTGTGCACGTATAGGAGGATTAGGAGGAACTTAACAGAGGACCAAGCGGGAGAAGAAGGGCGGAAATGGTGGGGGAAAGGGAGAGAGGCAAACCATGAGAGACTCTTGAATGCTGACAAAAACTGAGGACTGATGGATGTGGGGGAGGAGGGGTGGGCATGGAGGAGGACACTTGTGGGGATGAGCACTGGGTGTTATGTGGAAACTAATTTGACAATAAACTATTTGTAAAAAAAAAAAAAAGCTGGTATCTGCTTTGCATACACCCCTCCCCGCCTTCTCTTGCCCCAGAGGACTGCAGGGGGGCCAGCTGTAAAGGCCCAGCCACCCTCCTGAAGGCAGCCCCACCTTTTCTGACCAAGCTGACTGTGTTATTCCCCATGACCTGCTATAACACAACACCACAGACCGGATGGTTTATAGCAATAGAAATTCGCCTCTCACAGTTCTGGAGGCTGGCAGTCTGAGGTCACGGTCAGGGGATGGTCAGGTGAGGGCCTCTCTGGGCCTGCAGATTTTTCACTGCATCCTCACATGGTTGAAGGGAGGAGAGAGCGCTCGGGAGCTCTTCTATAAGGACACTAATCCCATTCGTGAGGGTTCTACACTCATGACTAATCACCTTCCAAAGGCCTTACCTCCTAACACCTTCACCTTAAAGGTTAGAATTTCAATGTATGAATTTTGGGGAGACATGAATATTCAGATCATACCACTGACTAAGGGCCCCCCATTCATTTGCTCTAATTCATCTAGGCGTTTTGCCTCTGTGGGGCTGAGTTTCACAAAGAATAATAAAGCTGATATCATGGATAAGCCTGAAGGTCTTTTAGTCCAAAGTGGTATTTGTTCTTTTTAAAAAAAAAATTTTTAATGATTTTTTTTTTTTTTTTGGAGAGAGAGAGAATGAATATGAATGAATGAGTCGGGGAGTGGCAAAGAGGAAGACACAGAATCCGAAGCAGTCTCCAGACTCTGAGGTGTCAGCACAGAGTCCAATGCAGGGCTTAAACTCACAAACCCCAAGATCATGATGTGAGCCAAAGTCAGATGCTCAACTGACTGACCCATGCAGGTACCCCAAAGTGATATTTGTTCTGACATGGATCATATTAAAGACTAAAGAACTTTTAGAATCCAGTGAAAAGAATGTTTCATGATTAAATAAAATGTGAGATATATATATATATATTTACTATAATGGAATACATACATTCCATTATACATACTGTGATATAACATAATATAATGGAATACCATACAGTCTTTAAAAAGGCTGGAAATCCCGCTGCTGGTTTTAACATGGATGAATGAACCTGAAGAACATTATGCTCAGTGAAATAAACCAGACATAGAAAGACAATATTTCACTTACACGTAGAATGAATTTATATGTGTGTGTGTATATAAACACACACATCCATATACACGCATACCCAGCAAAGTCACAGTGACAGAGAGTAGAATGGTAGTTCAGAAGCTAGAGGGTGGGGGAAATGGGGAGACAAAATAGAATGATGGTTGCCAAGGGCCAGGGCCAGGGCCAGCGGGTCATGAGGAGTTAGTGTCTCATACGGACAGAGTTTCACTTTTGCAAGATGAAAAGAGTTCTGGAGATGGAAGGCTGTGATGGAGGTGCAGCAGCAAGGATGCACTTAGTACCATTGAACTGTACACTTAAGAGTGGTTAAGCAATGGGGCGCCTGGGTGGCTTAGTCGGTTGAGCGTCCGACTTTCGCTTAGGTCATGATCTCGCGGTTCGTGGGTTCGAGCCCCGCGTCGGGCTCTGTGCTGACTGCCAGCTCAGAGCCTGGAGCCCATTTCAGTCTGTGACTCCCTCTCTCTCTGACCCTCCCCTGCTCACGCTGTCTCTCTCTCTCTCTCCTAGAAATAAATAAAAATATATTAAAAAAAAAAAAAAAAAAAAAAGAGTGGTTAAGCAAGTGGGGCACCTGGTTGGCTCAGTTGGTTAAGCATCCAACTCTTGATTTTGGCTCAGGTCATGATCTCGTGGTCTTGAGATGGAGCCTTGCATCGGGATTCAGGCCGAGTATGGAGCCTGCTTGGGATTCTCTCTCTTTCCCTCCACTCCTGCCTCTCCCTTACTCTCTCAAAATAAATAATTTTTTTTAATTTCAAAAAAATGGTTAGGCAAATGAAGTTTTAGGTTATGTGTATTTTATCACAATAAAATAATAACAATATCTCATGGTAGAATTTCAGACCTCTAGAAAGAGGTGGGGAGGAATCCTCAAGTACCCAAGCCTGCTGCTGGCAGATGCCTCTGCAGGGGCCATAGTATGGAGCCTTCCAGACAGAGATCATCTGGGCAGCCTGTGATGGCTAAGCCTTGGCAAAAAGGCAAGATCACTCTGAATGCACAGGTTCTCGGGCTGACTTACCCCAGGCTGCCACTTACCCTCTGGCCCCCTCTGCCTCAACCTTTCCAGGGCACAGCCTCAGCCCCGAATTTCTATCCTTCAGTCCCCATTAGCTGGCAAGATCCGCTCCTATCAGCACTGAGGAAGAAATTGAGATGATCATGCAAAGGCCATGTAAAATCCCTGTCACACAGCATCACTTAAAAAGCATTAGGACGTTGGTCTGTAAAGGCAATAAGCCCTGCATTCATTCAGCAGCTACCAGGCAGCTGAGTGAGATGCTGGCCATGTCACTCATGTGCCGCTCATGGATGGCTGTGCCACTCATGGATGGCTGGGTCATAGGCAAAGGTAGATCAGGAGCAAGTCATGAGACGGGGTGGACAGTGGCCATGGCATAAACAGAGGTTTCAAGAATCTGCAAAGGGGGAGAAGGTGACATCTGAGCTGGTCACTGAAGAAGGGGAGGACGGCTATTACAGAAGGAACTAACAGTATCAGCAAAAGTTCAGAGGCTGGAAGACAGGAATGGCTCTAGAAAGCTTCCCGAGGAGGTCAGCCCTTGCTCAACATGACCATCATAGCCTTTGAAAGCCTTTCCGGCCACTCATGAGTACAGTCTCTCCGAGGGCCAATGCCTTCACCGGTCTAAGCTGGGCAGAGTGGGGGGAAGAAGGGGGTGACTGCTGCTTGCTTAAGGGACCGTCACAAAAACGGAACATCTGTCAAGGCCCAGTTTAAGCACCACCTTCTACCTCCCTCCTCCTCCTTCACACCTTGAACTTCTGGGAGCTCCAGTCACACCCCACCTCACAGCCTAGGCATAGGCGATGTATCTGTCAAATACGGCAGTGAGATGACCTTAATGTGTCTGAATGAACGAGGGCCCCTTCTAGACCCATTCATTTATTCATTCATTCACTTACTCCTTCAACAAACACATACTGAGGGACCACAGTAGGCCAGACCCTGCCATAGATACTTAGGAATGCACAATAAAGGATATGGTCCTTGACCCCAATGTATTTAGCCCCTAGTGGATGAGAAAGGCAAAAGAAAAGTCCAAGGCCCTTAAGGGCCAGTCAGTTCTGCAGGAGGTGGGAGGGAGAGGAAGGCTACATATAAAGGGGGTGGATGGTGGTTCTCTCCCAGCTTTGGCAGGGAATGGGTCCCTCGGTGACTCCTCCCCCCTCCCCTCCCAGACCCAAAGCACAGCGGGGAAGACACGGGGAGCTGACAAACGGTGTGTGCAGCTGCCCGGGACACCTGAGCAGTCAGCTGCAGCCACACAAAGCCCACATTTGCTCCCTGCTCCCGCTGCCAATTCTACCTCAAAGGCACCTGAATTTAAGATTCATCAGAGGGCTCTGGCTGCCTGGGAAATAATGATTTATTTTCTCTCTCACTCACACACACGCAGACACACACGCTATTTGCAATCCTTTGTTCTCAGTTTCCTACACATTTAATTACCTCAGGATAAATCTGATTTCCCCTCTTGGAAAATCTCTCTTTTGTTTTCTTTTAATTTCCCTTTCTTTCACGTTACATTTGACAAAGTTGGGAGAGACAACCAAGACAGATGAGCACAGAGGGTGGGAGAAGCCAGTGTGGCCCGTGGAGGAGGGTGCCCGGATGACGCAGACTGCCTCAGCAACCAGACTGGAGCTATAAATTAGGAGAAGTGCCCTGTACTTATATTTAATTCAATAACTAACACTTACTCACATAAAAATAACTTATTTTCATTCTGGGAGGGTAAGGCCTAAATTTAAACAATCTTTCCGAGCCTGCCTGAAGAAAAAGTCTGCCAATTCTGCCTCCTCCTCCCCCTCAAGCTGGAGGCCTTCATCCGCTGCTTAGAGAGAAGGGAAGAGAGTCATTCGCTGGTGAAAGCCCAGGCCTGAGGGGAGAACTGCCTGGGAATCTCTGAAGGAAGAAAATACTCCTGGCCAGGGTCCTAAGAAATAAGCCTAAGAGATATTTTTAAAGGCAAGGCATCAAACGGATGGGATGGGAGCCACAAATGTCGAGTGAAATTCCTATTCTGATCTTGAAAGAAGGCGGGGTGGGGGTGGGGGTATAAGTATTGATTTCCTGGCAAGTAGGAGGAGCCTGAGCCCTTCGAGGGAGGACTCTGCACTTCAGGATGCTGGATTTGGGCTCCTGTCAGGAATGGCATGCCCCCTCCTAGCTTGCCAGGCTCTGGTGGGGCTCAGTTTTGTCTGTCACTCGTGTGCTGGGTGGCCACAAGAGGGACACTGCCCCTCTCAGCCTCAGCCCCCTTGCCTTCCCTTCTTATTTTTTCATGTTTGTTTATTTTTGAGAATGGGGCACAGAAGGGCAGGAAGGGCAGAGAAAAAGAGAGAGAGAGACAGAGGATCTGAGGCAGGCCCTGGGCTGTCAGTGCAAAGCCCACCTCAGGGCTCGAATCCATGAATCATGAGACCATGACCTGAGATGGAAGTTGGATGCTCAGCTGACTGAGCCACCCAGGCACCCCTACCTTGCCCTCTGACTTCCACTGTCACCTGCTCTCTACACACACTGGCCAGGGTGTATGTATTATTAGTGTATTAGTATTTCACTTAAGTCGGATCATCATTTACCTCTTCAAAACTTTCTAGTGGCTTCCTTCACACTCAGAGGGGGAAAACACTTTCAGCCTAAGCTGTGTCTCTGCAAAGGCTATTTTATGGGCAAACGAGAGAAAAAAATGTGAAACTACCAAATCCACTGACCCAGCTCCTTGGGTGAAAGCCACAGGCAACCATCATTTCATGTGCAATTATTTGCACACCTGTGCTTTAGTGGAGAACAGGGAATGTTGGCTGAAAGTACTTCAGGGTGGGCCAAACCTCCCTTCTTCAGTATAGTTTCAAGCCATGACATCATAATAAATAGGTCACCTGACTACTTCAGAGCGAAGGCTCTTTAATTTCCAGATCTCCACCTTCACCTATGTAGGATGAGGCAAGATGATGCTGAAGAGGAGCAGGGTCATCTCTACTTGTCAGAAAAGTAAGCTGAGGACAACTTACAAGCCCCACAGGACCTGACCTACTCCTCAGACCTAACCTCAACCTTGCCAAGATCTTCTCACCTCAAGGACTTTGTCCTTGCTGGGTCCTTTGCCTGGAATGCTATTCTCAAGCATCAATTCATGATACTTGGGAAGCCTGGAATAGTGTCTAATTTTCCTGCCCTCATCTCAGAGAGGACTTCCTGGACTAACCACCTAAAGTAGCCCCGGTTCCAGACACTTTTTCTCCATCTTCCTTCCCAGGCCTTGTCTTAAGCTCAAATTCTTGTGACTGTTGCTTTAGACCCTTTCCCCCCACCCCACCAGAGAAAGGATAAGCTATATAGAGTGATGGGATTGAGACTAAAAGGGTCTGCTCCTCTCCTTTCTTCTCCAGAGTCATGGCTAAAGGGCAGATCCATTAAAAACAAAAAATAAGAAACAATTGGGTGCCTCTTGCTATAGATGTATCAAGATTGTGGCTATATTTGGGCAAAGCCTGACAGTCCAGTCCATACTCCTAGGTTCTCTCCTTGGCCCCACCAGCCATGCCCACCACTTTTTCCTCAAGCTCTATCTCTGACCTGACCCTTCCTTTTCCTAACCTTTTCTTGGTGCCTCCTTGAAGGGTCATCTCAGAAAAAGAGACCTCAAACAATGTTTAACCCTGAAATCTCATGGTTATCACCTGGAAAGATTAAAAAAAATACTCTGCCCATACTCTACAAGGGCCAATTCAGTCAGAATGACAGGAGAGGGATGGGAGCTGACATTGTCATTTGTTGAAAAGCTTCCCAGGCTGTTCTCAAGTTTGGCCAGGTTAAGAAACCTCTGGATCAGCACTTTAGGGACATTTGCTATGTTTGCTACTTTTTCATGGAAAGATGACCCCTGCCTGCTCTCTGGGGCATGCTAAAGGCCACGGGGCCAATGCTGACCAGCCAGAGAGTCTGAGGCTCTGGATGATGGAGACTGACGGAGGTACTTATAGGGATGGAGAAATAAGCCCGGTGTCACTAGGGATGGAGAAATAAGCAACAAAAGCACAGAAACTGGAAGATGGGAAGTATGGCCCAGCCCACAGAAGGGTACAATCAGGCTCCAAGCCCAAATGGGACTGCCTTGCAAAGGAGGACTCAGGATTGGAGACTGTCTACTGTGTGGGAGCCTAGGTTGCTGATGTGGGGGTTCCCAACACTCCAAACACATACACACCTGGCAGCCCAGTGTCCCTTCATTCCTAAAGGGAGAGGATAAAATCTAGGATTGGCCATGACCAGCAATTCTCTCCCTCTTGAGGTCTATTAATTAAGAAGAAAGGAAAATAAAATGAGAAAGTAAAAACTAGATGAAATAGCTATAATAACCCATAAAGGAGTGGGTGATTTGTGCCCTCATGAAAGCCAGTCTCCAGAAGAGCTGCCACTACTGAGTGCAAGAACCTTACCTGGCTCTCCACAAAGGTCTGCTGGGCACCTGCTTCATGGATACACGGCCTATGGCACATACTCTTACCAGGCACACAGCCTTCCAGATGGGACCCGGGTGGAACGGTGATCTGGAAGCTAGACGGGCATGTCTCTTCTACCAGTGCCTAAGCTCCATGAGGGCACACAATTGCTAGGGTTTAGCACAGTGTCCACCACCAGCCTATACTTGATTATTTACTCAGTTAGGAATGGGCATTTCTTGATCCAATCAATAGGTATGGTCTTTCTACTAGAAGCAGCCTTCCCCTAGGAAGTCTGACTCAAAACTCAGCATCACTCTTCTATCAGTGAGGATTCCTGGTTATAGTAACAGAAATTGACTGTGTTTCAAAAAAGAGACAGAAAAGGAAGGCAGCCTTTTGGAAGAACATGGAACAGTGCTCAGAATCGTCAGACAGTCTGGGCAGGAGTCTAGGCAGGCAGGCCCCAGAGCCCCAGCCGCACTTCAGGGAGGGTCTAGGCCATGCTACGCATTCCCAATAGCCTCTGTGCCCTGCTCATCCTCCTAACGATGCAGATGCACTTGCTAGGACTTAATGCTGTGGCAAATGTCCCAGTTCTCCCGAATATTCCAGCCACTCTCTCAAAAGTCACAGCCTCAGTCAGGAGCATCCAGGTAGCTGGGCTACCTGGCGGGGTACCCATGCTCCAGCTCCCTGGAGGGGGGAAGGAGGAACACCTGGGCCCTTTGGATTTCCTCATACTCTCCAGGAAGACAACCCTCCCCACCTCCAAGGGGAGTGTTCACACCCAGGTAGCACCCCTAACCACCTGCACACACCAGACGCATATCCACTACAACATGGAATCCCATCGTCAGCTTCCACAGCAACTTTATTCCATCAGACTTTGTATAAGTAGCTGAATTTAAGCAGAAATAAGCTCTCTTGCGAGGTGTGTAATTGAGTCAGTTTTACAATCTAGTGTTTACAATGTGCTAAAGCCACAGCCAAGAGGAAATGGCTGCAGTTGTAACATTAGCCTCTGGTTACCAAGGGAGGCTGGGGACACTGTCTGGGGGAGGCGTTTTGGTAGAAAGCAAGCACCTATAGAAAAGCAGATCATTTCCAACCTGTGGCCTGGGAGTAAGGGGAGCAGCAGTTGCAATCTTGGCTGGAGACAGGGATCTGGACAAGATTACTTTTCTTTCCTTGTGGAGTTTAGTCCCAGGATTGTCAGCCCAGTGGCTGACACGTCTTCCCATTCCCCCTCCTGCTGCCACACTAAGGGTGTCTGTCTACATCAGCAGCCAGTTGTCCCAGAGGTATCCTCTGCCATCTGGGCTCTGAGGCACACTGAGGTGATACATGAGTCAGGCTGCTGCGTCCCAGTGCTTGTAACCTGCTCAGCTCCCATCCTCCCCAACAGGCAGGCACCCATCTCACCACTATCCGTGAGAGGGCGAGCACCGCTGGGTAGGCATCACAGGGAGAGACCACACTCCACACCTTCCTCAGTCCCCTGGTATCTGTTACTAAAGTCCTGAGATGATGAGGTTACCGTCACTGTTTCATGGCTTTTGGTACAAGCAAGGTGGGTCAGTGACGCCCACTTCTGTGCTCTCAACTTTCCCTTCTCCTAAGTACAAAAGACACCCCTCCAGTTGGGCACAATCCTACCAGTGGGTTAAAGGTGGGAGTGATTCTGGAAACTGAAAGGCGGCCTTCACTCTGAAGAGGTCAGGTGCCACATCTATTATGATGTCATGGCTTGAAATTAACTGAAGAAGTGAGGTTTGGCCCACCTTAAAGTATTTCCAGCCAACATTCCCTGTTTTCCAATAAAGCACAGATATGCAAATTACAGCACATGAAATGATGGGTGCCTGTGGCTTTCACCCAAGGAGCTGGGTCAATGAGTTGGGTAGTTTCAGACTCTCTTCTCATTCATCATTTGCCAGTAAAATAGCTTCCCAGAGACACATGCTGAGAACCTGGGCTGAAAGAGATTCCCCTCTCATGGAGTTGGCCCATGGGAGCCTCAGAACTGAGTTGCTACAGCTACAGGAACTGGGGCAATGGGGACAGAGTGCCAGGCACTTATTGGTTACGTGCCCCCACCCATTAGACAAGTTGATCTGGGAAGAGAGGGGAAAATAGGCCAATTAATTGTGGATCAAATTAAACCACATCCTGGACTTGGCCAAGAAAGAAAGGTAGAGGAAAGCAAAGTTGTTTCTGAGGCCTTCTACCTCCTCCCACAGATCTCCAGCTAAATGCAAACAAAGAAAAGGGATTTTTCTTGTAGGAAGAGAATATCAACCTTTATTGAAATAAAGAAACAGCCAGCACTATAATCCACATAATAGAAAAATGCAGGGGAATTTGGAAGAGTACTGAAAGCTGACAAACGTCAGACATTGGGTAAGTTCCAGATTTCTCTAAAAGTCAATATAGCGTCCAGAAAGTCCTCCCAGCATATGAGAGTTGCCAGGTGCAGAGGAGATTGTGGGAGTCTGTGGCACAGTCCAGAGGGTGTTCTTCTACCTCTGCCCCCATTTTCAGGGCTCCTGGGCAGATAGACCCCAACCCAGGGGAACTTCCAGAAGAGACTGTGGAGGAGGGAGGGAAACAGCCTCAGTGGGTCACAGCCCCCAGCACCTGTGACAAAAAGATGCATCCCTACGCATCATTGTTGCTCTGCAGAAGAGACACTAAAGGGAGAGCGACAACCACTCACAGGCCTATGGGAGAAAGGTTTCCTGAACTAAAAGCTTGAAAGTACCATCTGAAAAAGCCAGAATATGTCCCAAGATCAAATCAAGACATATCCTGGCGAATCACTAAACTTCAAGAGTAAAGAAGGACTCCTCTGGACATCCAGGTGGAACAAGGCAAATCACCTAAAAAACATAATATATTTAAAAAAATAACACTCTGGCTTTGCCCCAGACTGACCACGGCAATGCTCAATGCCACAAGACACTGAAGTAATGTCCACAGTCCTAAGGAAAAAAACATTTAGGTCACGATGTGTTTTAAAGTCAGGCAGATTGCTCGCCACCCCATGCACACAAACTGGCAAGAAGATCCAGGCGTTGACAAGAACACCACCATTCGGGGAACCCAGCACCAATGAGCTGCGAGGGCCAGGTGGGTGGAGGTGGTGAGGGAGGAAGGAATCTGGTTAACACTGAAGTAAAAAAAAATTAGAAACTGTCTACCAAACCGCGGTTCCTAAGGGCAGCAACACTGACATCATAAGGGAGCTTGCTGGAAGTAAAGACCCTCAGGCCCCACCTCAGACCTACTGCAGTAGCATCTGCAATCTACCCAAACCCTCAAGCGATTCATGTGCACTTTAAAGCCTGGGACTCATTAGGCTGAAATTTAAAAAACCCAGTGAAAGACAGGGAATGGCACTGGAGGGAGTGGAGGGCAAGGCAAAGCCTCCCAGGCAAGGAACAGAACATAGGTGCTTCTCCCCTGCTCCATGTAAAAATAGTACCATAAACACCCAGAGTGGGGACCAGGAGAGTGGCAGCACACAGACAGACAGTGAAATTTTAGAGCTGGGAATAAAAAAATAGCATCTCCCCCTGCCTCCCAATAAATAAATAACTTTACAGAAATTCTTTCAGAAACTGAAAATTTGTAATGAAGAGAAATATTTCTGAACTTCAGCACTTTTTAAAGTTCCATTCGAATTTTTTTGTCTATTAAATTCAAATCAAATTAAACATATTGCTTTTCATTTAAAAATGTGTACAGTACCATTCTATTTTCGTAAAAGTGTTTCAATTTACCTAATTAGCTATCATTCTATCAGAGAAAGAATGTGGTGATGATGTTCACCAAATGTTAATTTCTTCTCCGTGGTGGAATTAGGAAGTAATTTTTTCTTGTTTTCTTTTTCGTTTTCCTTTTTTTGGGTACTTTTGCATATTACTTAATTGAAAAAACAAATAATGGGATTGAATTCACTTCACAAAAAATGTTCTTGAAAAGCATAATCAGAAAGGTCTTTGTTTAAAGTAACAGATTTCAATGATGTTCTAGTTAGTACTTTGTATAAATCTTAAGGAAAAAAATAATTAAAATGAGGTTAAAAGAAGTCAGATTGGGAGATGAGCTAGCTAACAACTGAACTAGTCTAGGTCCAACAGACCTAGATTTTCCAGTATCAGGATGTTAGGAAAATCTTGCAATGGTTTGCACTGAGAAGTTTCTCTGGCAGTCTGCAGACCCTCTGGCCCTCGCCAGGGTTCTGGTGCCCTGGGCAGGTGCCTGCAGCCTGGGCGGTGGCCCATCCTTAAACTTGCCCCTCCCAAGTGAGCCTACCAAGGCTGGCCTTAGCTTCTCTCTCCTCTGCTACCTCTGCACCACTAACACCTACATACAGGACAGCCTGCCCATTGTATTACCTTAGCTGCCCAGTAAACTACTTAAAGCTCTAAGAAATGACTCAGAGCCACACTCCAGACTACTGTTTCTCAAACTCTGATGATTCTCAGAATCACACCTGGAAATATTGTCCAAGTGGTCCTGATCTCTGCCAGACCCCCCAAAGTGTGAGGAGTGAACCAGACTCTGTAGATGGGCCATGGCTTTGGTGGACTTCTGGTCTTCCCAGAAGGCTCTCGTTGTGGCCGGGCTGAGAACCCCTGCTCTCACATCTGCTGCTCTTGGATCTAATGAAGGATGTGGGTTTATGCTGCCCCCGTCTCCCCAGGCAACCCAGGGCCCTGTGACTCTGCAGCAGAGTGTGATGGATAGGCAAGTCCATCAGGCCAGTGACAAACCCAGCCAGTAAAAGGTCTGCCAGCACTGAACACACTTATCTCACAGCCACTCAGATACATGGTTTACGTTCCCCCTCTCAAGGCACACTAAACTGTTGCTTAAGACAATAACTACACTAAAGTTATCTTCTAGATCAGCCTCATCTTTCCACAGCTGGAATGACCAAAGACCAAGGTGTCAGGTAATGGCAAAGCAGACCTTCTTCTCCTGGCTCTGTGCCATTCCCATGAGTTAGGAAATGCAGCCACGCATTCACAACAGAGCGGGGACACCTCTGGAGGGAGATTATCTAACAACCCCTAGTGGTCACCTTCAGTCTTCCACTCTGCTGAGAGATTCTACAGGCACTGCGGGCCCTGCAGAGACTACTCTGAGATCTGGAATTTTCCAAGTCGTCTTTCTGGAAGCTGAACATGCCAGTGCACTCACTGAAATCCACTCAATAAGATGATGTGATGAAGGCTGCACTTAACCAAGGCCACAGAAGTGTAGTACTTAGGAGCACACACTCTGGGGCCAGCCTGCTTGGGTTTAAACCCCAGAGGTATGACTCTGGTACAAGTTCCTTAACCATTCTCTGTGCCTCAGTGTCCTTATCTGTAAAATGGGGATAATATACCCTTGCCTCACAGAATGCTTGAGGATTAAATGAGTTCATATACATATGTGTGCATAGGACCATGTCTGGCACACGATAAGCACTATGTGTATGTTCATTATCTGTGTTCTCAAATTGTACCTACAGGTCTGAAGGTAACTATCCTTCTCTCCTATTTCAGTTCCACACACTGAGCCAGTGCTTTGTCCTGAGACCTCCCTTCCTCCCATCACTTTCACTGCACAATCTACTTCTTCCATGGCAGTCAGAACTCAGGCACTATGTTTTGTCCTTCCCCATTTGCCCCATGGCTCTCCCCATAGACCTGGGCATTTCAATTTTGGCAGAGTCTGAGCCCCTCGTGATCTCACCATGGACATGATAGTTGGCTGAGACCTTAGCCATCCCATTAGTAATAATTCTGTTAAGCAACTGTATCCTGTCAGCCTTGAGGAATGGGATGTCACCACCTGACATTGCCCTTGGTCCTGACCTAATCAACATTTTAATCCATAACGTGGAGGAAAAATATTTAACAGAATGTATATCATATCAGGAAGTGACAGAAAGCCGGAAGAAATGACCCAAGTGCTGGCGAGTGAGCTAAGATTCACTCTGATTGATCAGGGGGGTTCGGAATTCTGGACCGAAGCCAAGAGAAGGTGCTGTTCAGACAGGATAAATTGTACATAAATCAAGGAGCCTTGGCTCCACAGTGCACTCTGTGAAGAAGACAAAGGGATGCCAACTGACTACCTGCTTCCTGCCCTGATCCAGGACAGAGCTGCATCCCAGAAAGGGCCAGCCACTGTCCTCTCAACTGAAGAGGTTCCTTCCAAAGAATTCTGTGCTGCTGTGGAAGCCACAGGATAATAAGAACATGAATGACTTGAGTTTGAAGAGAATTCATTTTTTCATGGATCCCCTCACCACCCTCATGTTTCTTGCTTTATCTTTGCAAGTCGCTGGCCTAAGAGCTGCTAAAGCAAGGACTATCCTTGTTCTGGTTCTTTGGAAGGTCAAAGAGTATGGGTTGGAATCCAGGAGATGCACTTGATGGGAGCACATCCTCCACAAGGATCAGGAAAGAGTAAGCCTACTGTCCTTAGCTGTGGACAGAGGCTTTCAAGGCTGGGAAGGGAGCAGATCAAGGACTCCTGCTGGGTTAGGTAGCTGGATCCCTCAGGCTCTCTTCCAAATGCCATTCCATGGCCCCATGAATCACATGATAAAGTTGAGGCAGCAAGCAGAGGGAGGAGGGAGGTTAAGGAAGGAGTAAATTGAGTCAGCCCAGCCAGTCAGCCCTCCCTGGTGCCTCCAGGCTGCTCCTGACCTGTTCCTGTCTTGACCTGGGACCAAGAAGACTCCTGATCTCTGGAGTCTCCCACACATAAAGCATAAACCCCAAAGAGTGATGCAGATTAAGTCTACCAGGGGCATCATGTTTTAGCTGTCAGGGTAGCAAAGATCCAAACACTTGATATCAGACTGTGTTTGGCATCAAACCAACTTTGTATCCCACTCATCAGAGCATTACCTAGCAAAATCTTTTAAAAGAAAGTTTGGTATCACATATCAAAACTTTAAATGCACACACTCTGTCATTGTATAACCCCATTCCTGGAAATGTATCAGGCGAATACACGTGCTTTCCTACAGAGCTCTCCATTGTACAAAGATGTTCAGTGCAGCAGCATCCTGGGTTTTTTGTGTGTTTTTTTTGTTTGTCTGTTTTATTCATTGTAGGCTTTAGCAGCATTATTTCCCTCTTTCTATCCTCATTTCTTAATATTGTGGTGAAACATGTTATATGCTAACTATCAATTTAACTACTTACAAGCAAATAATTTAGCAGCATTAAATAGTTTCACAATAACACCCATAACTATCTATACCCAAAGCATTTTCATCATCCCTAACATAAAACTCTGTGCACATTAAGCAAGAACCCCCATTCCTTTTTCCTCCTTCCCACATAACCTCTCTTCTTTTTTGTCCCTATACATCTGCTGATTCTAGGCACCTTACATAAGTGAAATCATAAATATTCATCCTTCTGTGTCTGTCTTCTTTCACTTAGCATACGATTTTCAAGGTCCATCTATGTTGCATCTATCAATATTTCATTCTTTTTTATGGGTGAGTGGTATTCCATTATATAGACATACCACATTTTCTCCATTCATCTCCTGATGGGCATCTGGGTTGTTTCTACCTTTTGGCTATTGTGAATAATGCTGCTGTAAACATTTTTGTGCAAATATCTGTTTGAGTCCCTGCTTTCAATTCTTCTGAGGAGTATTTTTACTGGCAAAAAGATTGGAAACAAACCAAATAGCTATTAATAAGGGATTAGTAAAATAAGTTATCGCATATCCACACAGTAGAATACCATCCAAACCTTTAGAATGAGGCAGGCTTATGAGTTCTGGTATGGGACCATCTATAAGACATTACATTAAAAAAGAAGAGGAGGAAGAGGAAGAGGAGGAGGAGGAAGGGGAGGGAGGGAAGAAAGGGAGAGGAGGAGAGGAGAAGGAGCGGCATGGACAATGGTGGTAGCAGGAGGAACTGACTGCATGCCTGATTTATAGACTGTCTCTGAAAGGCTCTACGGGAGTGGGTAAGAGCAGTACTCAGGAGGCCAGTGGGCCCAGGGTCAGCAGCAAGGAAAGATTTATTCTTCACTGTATGCCCTTTGTACTGTTGGAAATATTTTAATGAACTGGATGTTTTGCCTTCTGAAAATTAATCAATATGCTTCTTGATTGGCATGTGATCTCTTAAGATCTTGAAAATGGTCACAGGTCCAGCAGAAGGTGGGGTGTGTGACAGCCAGGAGGCTGCAGAACTGTCCTGGAAAATGGAAGCAAATAACCATCTGACATTTATCCCTTCAAGTCCTACGAACATCACTGCTTCCTCATCTTCAAACAGAGTTCACTGTCAAAAGCCTCCCCGGTGCCTTGTAGTCTCTCAATTCTAATCCCCATGTTTCTTCTTTTCTTCCACCTCTCCCTAGAAAAGCCATTTTGATAGCGGCAAGGTGAAGGGTGTGGGCTCATGCCTCTGGAAAGTGAGCCCATAGTGGGGCTTCAAAGTTGCAGGGACACCCTGCCCTGGGGAGGGTCACGCTCCATCAAGAGAGACCACTGGCAACCTCCTCCAGGCTGGGTATGTCAAAAAGGTTTCTGCTCAGAGCCAGTGGAACAGACCTCACAGGATGATAATCAAATCATATTTGAAAATGAGATGAGGAGAAGGGAGTCAGAACAAAAGCCAGTGAAAAGAAAAAGAAGTTGGAAGTCGCAGAAATTGGCATTCTGTATTCTAAGGACTTTTTGGCTCCTAGCAGGGTTTGAGATTAGTGTTGATAATAGCTTCACCATAGGATCACAAAGAAATCAATGGAATTGGGACCAAGGCAGGATCCATTTATCTTCTTGGGGTGAAATAGAAGGTGTGATTTTAAAAAGACAAATTATACCGAATGCGTGTAATTGATGTGCATACACAGAACCATGCAAGGAAGGCCAATTGCACACAATTGCACAATATCAGGCATTATTCTCATCAAGAATTTCTTGTAACAATGCCAACCCCAGGGCACGGTTCAAGTACTCTGGAGAGTAGTACTAGGAATTGAGTTCTAGAATATGCTGGATGATTTCTGCATGGTTAATTATTTGTTTGAAAGGGCAATGAAGAATACTGAAAGGAAAAGCCAATTTGCAGGTCCTGCTTTATAATGAAACTACTTGGTTGGGACAGGACTCCAGGGATTACTTAATCCATCCCTCTGCCTCTCATTTAAATGGACTGTCTACACCTCACATGAATTCTCCCCCTTATTTTAAAAGCCTTGGGGCGCCTGGGTGGCTTAGTCGGTTAAGCGTCCGACTTTCGCTTAGGTCATGATCTCACGGTTCGTGGGTTCGGGCCCCGCTTCGGGCTCTGTGCTGACTGCCAGCTCGGAGCCTGGAGCCTGTTTCAGTCTGTGACTCCCTCTCTCTCTGACCCTCCCCTGCTCACACTGTCTCTCTCTCTCCTAGAAATAAATAAAGCATTAAAAAAAAAAAAAGCCTTTATTTAAGTGAGTGTCCCCTCATTGAACCAGATATATACCCTCACGGGCACGGATGATGGCCTCATCACTTTTATGGTATCAGTACTTGACACACAGAAGGTTCTCAAAGATGTTTTATTTATTAATTGATTATTAGTTAATGAAGTAAGATTAAGATCCTGTTTTTCAACCCCAGAAGTCTATCATAAGCCAAGTTCAGTGCTGGCTATTTTACAAGCTTTCTTGTCCAGCTGACAGTGCTGAGCCAGGCTGGCTGAGTTTAAGTCAGCCCTCAGAGAGGTAAATGCCTGGAGAGGGGGTGGGCAGGGACACAGAGGGGAGTGAGGACAAGCGCTGCCTGGTGTCTGGGGACCAGAAAAGGACATCGCCACAACACAGTACTGTGTGTCCGCAGACAATGAACTTCACGTCTCCGGAGACTATGGGGAGCAATACCTCACAATACCCGAAAGAAGAGGAAAAGAGGACTTGGGTCCAGAAGAAGCCCCTCTCCTGGCTAAACCAGAGCCACTGCCTCAAAGCCTTCCTCAAGCCTTCCAGAAAGGCAATCAATGTCAGCATGTGGCAAAAGGCCACCTGAAGTGAGTGCCTTTCAAAGCTCTCTCACGGTGCCACCCAGCATCCAGTTGAGAGGCCTATTTCTGCCCCTAGTCTGCCCCTGGGCCCTAGGGCTGCCAGGAACCTTTTTTCATTCTTCTCCTTTTCTCTACACCGGGCCTGGCAGTGCCCTGCCCCCTCCTTTGCAAGGAGGCAGAAGAAGGGGGCACGCCCTCCCCCCATCTCTGCTGTCCCCTTCAGGTGAATCCACCACAGCCCGCCAACCTCCCATCCCCACTGACAGGAGCCCTGCCTGCCTTACTGGGCACTGGCCGGACCCAGGGGGAGGTAGCCCTTATCCTCGGGAGCTCACAGACCACGTCTTCTGTCCACATGGCTGACTTCACCCTGTGCAGATCAGAGCAGACCGGCTTTTTCAAATACTCCTTCTCAGCCTGCAAATTGTTCTTTCTAGTCACAACCTCCTTCCCTTAGGATATAAAGCTGATCAAATCTTCCCCATTCCAACAACAGCAACATCAGTAACCAAAACAAAAACCTTCTGGCATGCTGATTTTCCCTCAAGCTCTCTTTTTTTCTCTTCCTCCTTTTCTTTTTTTTCCTTCAGTCTGCATGGAACTGCTTCCTCTTCCTCAACCTGCTCAACCTTCCAACTCAGGAAAGGACTGTCACTATCTTCCGGCACTAAAGGTCATCAGTGATGGCCCAGGCAATCTCCTCCCTCATCACCCTTCTCAGCCAGCTGGGCTAAGACTGTGTCGCTGACTGGTCTTCCCTCTGGTGTCCCCCAGGCACCGGTGCTTCCTCAGACCTTCTCCCCTCCCCCAACCTCTGCGCCTGCGAATTCTGTGCCTCCCTCACTGGCCTATGCCCCTCTGCCTGCTGCTACCATGTCCCTCAAAGTTCCCCTGTCCACTCTCCTTTCCTTCTCCTCTGTATGTTCCCTTTCTTGGCAATCATATCCTAGTTTAGTTCAAAAACTACTTATTAGACACCAGGCACAAGGCACTGCGTTAGACACTGTTGGTGTTGTGGTTATAATTCTTTCCAAAAGCTGACAGACAAATGTCAGGCAGAGGGGTGGGGTCGGACTGATAGATAGATGATTTAACACACTACATGAAGAAGACTTTCAGGCTCAAAGTGGGGAGAGCAGTCCCCAAGACACTCCCAGTCTTTCAGTACAATTATTATGATGTCAGACAAACAGCAAAAGCTCATGACAACCTTTCTTCAAATTAATACTGAAAGATAAGCCAGTGTCCAAGTAGGGGAGAGGAGGATGCACCAGAATGGATGAGAAAACCCACTCAAGTTAGGACACTATTTCCCTCACACAATGACCCAAAACAGAATCTGCCAGAGGAAAAAGGCAGTAAGCGCCACCCACCGTCTCTGTCTCAGAGGCCCGGGCTGCTACCAGGGAGGAGTTGAGCTATGCTGAAGATCAAGGAAGTTTCCATTTCACCCCTTATGTTCTCTTCCCTTCCCAGAACATGGCTGCATA
Source organism: Proteles cristata cristata (assembly GCA_017311185.1). NCBI lineage: Eukaryota > Metazoa > Chordata > Mammalia > Carnivora > Hyaenidae > Proteles > Proteles cristata. The sequence goes on from JAESUZ010005476.1 coordinate 396,983, forward strand.
GAACATGGTTGCCCAAGGCCTGCAAGTGGCGTCAAGCATCTGACAGCTGCTGGCCAAAGCGGAGAGCACTCGCGGAAAGGGGTGAGGAGAGAACTGCACAGAAGTGGTACTGGCAGGGGCCACTATGTTATCTTCTCATACAGCATCAGACCAGAAGAAACAAAGAACCAGATGCTGTAGGTCAAAGGAATATGCCCCCTGTGCTGAGCAGAGACACATCAAGGGAGACATTTCAGACATGAGCAGGGGATGAGGACTCTGCAGCTAATGCACCTGAAAGTGAGCAGAAAGAGAGCTTCAGGATAAACCACTCACCCTGTTTGTGGAATCTCACCAAGTCCCACAAAGCACATCATGCTCGAAGGAAAAGGGAAAACACTGCATATACCAGAATGGGAACATCATTCTTTAGACTCCAAGGAAGAGTACACCTCTAAAAACGAGATGCCCAGGAATGCAAAAGAAAAATTCAGGAAGACGTATGCTTTTTCAGTGTGTACAAGAAAGCATGGCTTCTCAGCCACAGGAGCAGAAAGTCCCAAGAAGGCACCATCTGCAGGATGAGATGGAAAAGAAGATGCTTTCCAAGAGGGGAAAGATAGCAAGAGAACTAAAAATGCAATCACAGAAACAAAGCCACTTTGCAGGCAGGGAAGACTAGCAGTGAAGCTTCAGCATATCAAGTCAGTAACATAGAAAACAAATGGCAAATAAATTAAAACAATATGGCAGAAGGTGAAAGAGCTGGAAAATAGAGAATGAAGAGCCACATGCAGATAATGAGGATTCCTAAAATAGAATCCACAAATGAAGCAGAAGAGAAATGAAAGATATAATGTAATGAAATGTTACCGAGCTGAAGATAAAGGCCTGTGTGTATAGCCAGATGGGCTCACCAGGCAAAGTCAGCAAAAAGAGACCCTAGACACATCATGGAAAATAATCAAGATAATGTTGGAGAGACAAAGCAGTGCTCACAGGTTGAATAAGGTGGCTTCAGACATCTCTGACACAGAACAGACCTGAGGAGAGAGGAGAACATGGGCAGTAACGCAGAGGACCTTTCCAGTCTGGGGGAAAGAGTGAATGACTCAGTGACACAAGGTAGCTGCTGGAAAACAAATTAAAGCCCTATTTGATACCAAATCCCCAAAATGAATCCCTATTGGATTAAATACTTAGAAGAAAATTTGAGCCATAAAAATAAATATGGCAAAACACAGATGAATATTTACGTAAGTTTCAGGGGAAACAGAACTTTCAAAGAGGGAACCAGAGGGAAAAGCACAGAAGGAGAAAGACTGATAGAATAACTACAGAAAAACTTTAAGGTTTGCTGCAAAAATATAGTTCTAAATCAAATTACAAAACTAGGAAAAAATGAAATATATATGATGAAGGTACATATCATTCAAATCAGTAGAAAAACGGGTAAAGTCTATAAACAGGTGATTAACAATAGATGAAAGACAAGCAAGTATTTAGTCCAATTGGTAATCAAATTTAAAAATCTAAATTCAAATAGCTAAAATTCAGCATTTTTCAGCTATCAGACTAACCTAAAACCAAGTGAATTATAAGGACCATGGTGGGAACAGTCAGAGGTTACTCACAGTCATCTAGGATCTGAAGGACCCATCAAGACAGCATCTCTGACTGGCAACTGGAAGTTTTTATCAAAAGATGTGGTTCATCTATACAATGGAATACTACATGGCAATGAGAAAGAATGAAATATGGCCATGTGTAGCAACATGCATGGACCTTGAGGGTGTTATGCTGAGTGAAATAAGTCAGGCAGAGAAGGACAGATACCATATGTTTGCACATATAGGTGGATTAGGAGGAAGCTAACAGAGGACCATGAGGGAGAAGAAGGGGAAAAATAGCTGGGGAGAGGGAGGGGGCCAAACCATGAGAGACTCTTGAATGCTGAGAACAAACTGAGGGCTGATGGGGGTGGGGGAGAGGGGAAGGGGGGTGATGGGCATGGAGGAGGACACTTGTGGGGATGAGCACTGGGTATTATATGGAAACCAACCTGATAATCAACTATTTAAAAAAATTAATTAAAAAATAAAAAGTAAAAATTTGAAGCTAAAAAAATGGGGAAAACTTTAATCCAAGAATTCTGCTTAGACTTTATCTTTAGAATATCATCCATTAAGTTATCAAACATATGTGAACAAGGAATTTCATCAGGTATTATTATAATAGCAGGAGAAAAAAAGTGAAATGACCTACAGGTCTCAGTTAAGTGAAATAAGTTACTGAATTTAATAAAAGTCAAGTGTTAACATGATAACATGGGCACCCACTGACATGGAGGTAGAAACAATACATTATTTTTTAAAAAGTCATAAAAGTATATGCCACCATTTTTTATAAAATACACACACACACACACACACACACACACACACACACACACACCATACACCAAAACATTACTAATAGTTATGTCTAGATAGTAAGATGACAGCTTTTTCTCCTTTAGTTTACTTGTATCTCTCTTTTTTTTACCATGAATATGAATTATGCATGAATTATTTCCAACTTATTTTAAAATACAATTAAAATGCCCTAGAGTGCAATTTCTGGGTCATGAGATAATCACGTCTTAAGTTTTGTAAGAAATCATAACACTCTTTTCCAGAATGGTACTGGTAATGTGTGAGAGCTAGTTTCTAATATTCTTGCCAGCATTTGGTATTATCACTAACTTTAATTTTAGCTCTTCTGATTGATATGCAGTGATTTCTCACTGTGGTTTTAACTGATATGTTCCTAATGACTAATGATGTTCAACACCATTTTATGAGCTTATGGTCCATCTGTATAAAAATGAAAATTTAACTTCACACAAAAATTTATATATGAATGTTCACAGCAGCATTTATTCATAATGGTCAGAAACTAGAAATAACCCAAATTGTCTCTCATTAAGTTAAACAGTCTAAAGTACATCTATACTGGGGCACCTGGGTGGCTCAGTCAGTTAAGCCTCCGACTTTGGCTCAGGTATGATCTCATGGCTCATGAGTTCGAGTCCGCATCAGGCTCTGTGCTGACTGCCAGCTCAGAGCCTGGAGCCTGTTTCAGATTCTGTGTCTCCCTCTCTCTCTCTGACCCTCCCCTGCTCACGGTGTCTCTCTCTCTCTCAGAAATAAAGAAAACATTAAAAAAATTTTTTAAGTACATCTATACCATAGAATACCACTCAGCAATCAAAAGGAACACACTTATGATACATACAACTTGGATGATCTCAGTTGAATTATGCAAAGTAAAAAAAAAATCCCTAAGGGTTATAAACTGTGTAATTCCATTTATATGGCATTCTTTAAAATACAGAATTATAAAGATAGAAAATAGACTGGTTGCCAGGGGTGAGGGAGGAGGAGGAAGGGAGTTGGCTATGGCTATAAAAGGGGATCACTAAGGATGCTTAAAATAAATTGCTCTGTATCTTGACTGTGGTGATGGCCCTCTGATTCTACACATGTGATAAAACGGAATAGATCTACATACACACACACGCGTGCGCATAGACACACACAGAGTGAGTGCATGCAAAACTGGTGAAATCTGCATAAGATCAATGAATGGTATTGATCAATGTTAATTTCCTCCTTGTGACATTGAACTACAGTCATGCAAGATGTTCTCATTGGGGAGAACTGGATGAAGGGCACATAGGTTTCTCCGTATTATTTCTTTTTTTTTTTTCTTGTCCTAGACTTTTATTTGTTAAACAGTAATCTTTAACAATAAATGCTGAAGGAAAGCAACAAACAAAAGCAGGGGATATGCACTATGGATGGGAAGTGACTAGGCCTCAGCAGATCAGCAGTTCCTGTTTTGCTCTGCGAGGCCAGAAGTCTACAGCATGGTGTGCTCATCTTTTCTTCTTCCCCACAAAGGTCTCAAACAGCTTAGATGGGAGGCTGAACGTGATGACTGGTCTTAATTTTTGCTATTCAGCCATTTTTCTTGATCTTGCTGTCTGACGCCATACATTCCAGATTGTTCAATGGATTTGTAATAAACTTCCAAGATGAAGGGGAATTTTTTGCTCATTGTTTGCCTGAAATCTTGACTTGTGTTCATTTTATTAAACAAAAAATATGCTCCAAAAACGCCCACAAGTTCAACTACTAAAACTCCTTTAAAGATCTTCTTTGCCAGTGGTTCCATAGTGCGGGCCATCCTGAAGTGCTTACGTGCGGGACTGCCTCTCCGTATTATTTCTTATATCTGCCTAAGAATCTATAATTTTCTCAAAATAAAAAGTTAAAAACAATGGGACAAAATATACAATAAAAAATACAACAAAATATGTGTCAAGCCATAGTTATGCAAGAAGCCCCATGATCACTGGCAGTCAAAGAGGCACAGTGGGACTACTGTCCCACGAGGGACTCCGGGACGCATTCTGAGGAAAGGACTGAGGAATCTGGAGTGACTGCAACCAGCAAGAGCATCCCCAGGCACAGAGCAAGAGGCTGGGGACGCAGCCTGCAGTCCTGGGAAGACTGTATCTCTGGGAGGGCAGACAGGAAGAGAGGATGCCCTGGGAGGGCCAACTTTTTTCCCCATGGTGTCATGCTGTTTTACTTATTTATCATATCACTCATGTATTAATTCATTCACTCATTTGTTCAACAAATATTCTCCATAGGACAGACAGTACCCCATAGCCTGGGAATAGATGACAAGTAAAAGACCAGCCTTGCCCACCCCACTCCAGCCAAGATCTTGACAGGGAGATAAACAAACAGAAATAGCAAATACATCATTGTATGATAAATGTTGTGACAAGGTATGTACAGATATGCACAGGGTATGTGTATGGAAAAGGCATCCAACTCTGGAAGAAGTGGCACCTGGGCTAAAACCAGAAGCCTGAGTGACAGCAAGCCAAAGGAGGAAAAAGTGGGGGAGAATGGCCTTTGAGAGAAAAGCAATCAACGGTTTGTACAAAGGCCCATAGGTAAAAACTGTGTGTCACACTTGGGGAAACCCAAGAAATTAAATGCAGCTGGGAAGCTCATCCAACCCAGGAGCCCACAGCATCCTAAACGCCATACTGAGGAGCCTGGCCTGCTCTTAGGTGGCTGGAGAGAATCCACTGAAATCTTTTCCACAGGAGATCATTCTGAGAGAATGAGGGAAATAAACCGGGGTGGTGCAGGGAATCCCAGCTCCAGGCCAACACCACATAGCCCTCTGAAGCTCTCACACAGCTTCCCGGGCTCCCCGTGTCGTGCTCAGCACACGACTCCTTAGGGAGCACGGAGTTCTGATGGTTTATGGAGTTCCAAGCTCCTGGGCCAAGCTCCCTCCCATCCCCGATCAATTGCTCCCTGTCACAAGCTGATCTTGCTCCAGTTCTTTACTTTCTGGATCATAAAGTTGTCCTCTGTGTGACTTAGGAGGCTCTCTGGTGCCAGGCATTTATAACCCAGAGATACCTGTGCAGTCAGCAGCCCCCATTAGTGTGCTGCTTGACAATTTAGCTGTCCCCTCCGAGGCCAGGATTAGATCTATCTGTTTCCCCAGGTCTTGCTCGCTTGGCATGGGGATGAGACTGGATGGCTTCCCGGGCTGTGCTTTGGCAGCAAGGGCAGCCGGCAGCCTGTGCGGCCGTGCTTCAAAAGAGACCAGGCAAGCACCGCAGAGAGGCAACCTGGTGGTGCGGGCGGCAGGGGCAGGGGCACAGCCCCCTCTCGGGCCAGCCAGGCATCGTTCCAGACCTTGAGATGCCTGCTGGGAACAAATATAATCTGGACAAAGGCTTTCAGAAGAGCACAGGGGCTGGTGGAATAGGGGAAGACCACCAGTCAGCCCCAAACCCAGTGAAAACCAAGAGGCAGAAAACAGAGACGCTCCTCTCACCAGCGGTGTCCAGGGCCCACAAGAGTAGGACCAGTGTGCTATGAGAAAGAAGGGGGCTTGCATGGTTCTGTTCCATCCACTGTCTTACTGCAGGTGGACGGATGAATGAGAGAGGCCTTGCCCTCCGGGAGCTCCCAGCATAGAGGAAGGTATAACAAGCCACCAAGGCTCCACCTTGCCACCATCTGACCCCATACACTCTGTTTTCTGTTGGAAGCAAACTGCTGAGGGTGTGGGCTCACGAGATTTTGAGGGCATCACCTCGGCAGCCCAACCACTAGCAAAGATCCCTTGCACTATGTCAGGATCATTTTTTGCTCATGTTCAAATGCCTACAGTAGTGCCTGGCACACAGTAGATCAAAACTAATGGGATGTTTGTCTCGCTGTAACCCCTTTGTCTCAAGAAACAGGAGCACAAGCAGCTTGCTTTCACTACACTGACCTGGTCCTGGGGCCAGAGGGAAGTTTGGAGCATGCATCGTTTGCCACATGGCAGGGGACGCCTATCCCAGAGGCATCACCAAGTTCTCATAAGCTTGCAGCCTGAAGTGAGAGGTTCCTATAGAGCCAGGAGAGCAGATCTCAGGCCTTCATTTTCACTCCAAAGCAGCCCATTCGCTCCCTGGACCACCCCCTCAGGTTCGGGGCTGGTGTCTTGGCACCATAAATCACAGGTCTCTATAGCCACGGTGCATCACTTAAGGTGTCAACATCAAGCCCATTTAAAATATGACCTTTAAAAAAAATTAAAAGGAAAAAAAGTCAGGTTTTCCTTACAGTACACCTGGGATTAAAGTTTCTACAATGTAGCTGGGAAAAATAGAGGCAGAAAGAGTCACAGGGAGAAATGGATGACTAGAAAAAACAGCCCTGGAAACAGGCCTGCTTCTAGACTCAGCCACAGAGGGAAAGTCCCAAGAAAATAACTGCACACTGTAACTTGGAGAAGAAGACAAATTTCACCACAGAGAACAGAGCCAGGCAAACAACAGACGCGTGGCCTTGTGTGAAGTGTCCATGAGGGCTCCTCGAGGTTGTGACACCTGAGCTGCAATGTGACTTAGAGGATGAGGGGGAAGAAAGGGAGGCATGAGCCAGGCAGAAGGATCAATGCTGGAAAGGCCTTAAGTTGGAAGGCCACAGATAGGGGCAGGCAAGGAATGGGATGCTGGCTCACAAGAAGGGCAGCCAGCAAGGGGGACAGCGGTGTGCACCGGAGTTAGGGGTGAGGCAAGCAATCCATGCAGGTCTGTGGGGCCCCTCTGAGGCACAACTGGTGGGTTAGGGTTCTGAGAATTCCCTCTGGACCCCCTCATTTGGATGGCTAGAAAGGAGCAAGCTGAAAGGGTCTTTCTAAACATCTTTTTTTTTTTTTTTTAGAGAAGCCTGGGTGGCTCAGTTAAGCATCTGACTTTGGCTCAGGTCATGATCTCACGGTTCATTGGTTCGAGCCCTGTGTCAGGTTCTGTGCTGACGGCTCAGAGCCTGGAGCCTGCTTTGGATTCTGTGTCTCCTTCTCTCTCTGCCCCTCCCCCACTTGTGCTCTGTCTCTTAAAAAGTAAACAAACGTAAAAACAATTTTTAAACATCTATTTTTATTTTCCAGGGTTAATACCCTTTCAGAAAGATAAACTGTAGGGCTCCACTCTGAAGCAGAGAAAGAATTCAAATGCCAAGGCTTTACCTCTACTCCCATCCCAAATTCAAGGAAGACCAGTCCTGGCTGGAAGCATTTAACAAAGTTCCGGGCAGAAAGTAGACATATTTATCTCCCTCAAAGACTGTGTATAGACCCAGATGAGCTTTCCTCTTCCCCCAGGTACAGAAAAGAGGGCCGGGGTGGGGGTCGGGGGTGGTGACCCAGAACTCCAACTGTGGCTCAGTCAACGTGGGCAGAGGGTCCAGCAGGAGACACCTACTGTCCTTCAGAGAAACAGGGAGATCTGCACTTAGCTACCCTTGTTAAAAGTCACCACAACGAAAAGAAAGGAACAATAGAACAAATATGCAAACTCGCTAACAGCTGTCTGAAAAATAAGGAAGAAAGACAGAAACATAACATGAAAAGCAACTGAAAAAGAGTTTAGTAGGGAAAAAAAATATAGTTCAGGAAATAGAAGAAAAGTATCCATAAGGATTCATTCTCAGATGAATTCAATAATACCAAAGCTCAAAACCAGATGATAAAACAATTGAATAAAATTAGAAAGGGAGATGGCAGAGTTAAAGAAACAAGCTACAGATCAAGATAACAACATCATAAAACTAATAAAGCACAAGTAGCTACAGAATTGATCAAGTTTAAGATCATGTACATACATTTAAAAAACAGGTAATTAGCAAAGAAAAGGCTCAAAATAATCTATGGAGGAAAACTGGTATTCCTAAACTAGAGGGCCTAGTTAGGGGGGAAAAAAAAAGAGGGGATGCCTACTCAGAGAGCTAATAGGAAAAAATGTTTTTGAAAATGAAGGCATAATCAGCAGAGTCCAAGGCACAACTTGGTGGAGTTCCTGAATTTAAAGGTAAAGAAGTATTCAGCCATCAGACAGAGTAAGCAGTTACTCTAAAGGGAATAAGTGAAAGCGTAGGCGAGCCCCAGACTTGTCTATAGTGACATTCACAGGCAGGTGTCCTCATGGATGTAGAACTGCAGGTAATGAAGAGTCCTTCCACAGGGAACAATTACTTGATAATGAAATTCAATCAACCAAGAGATAAATCCAAATAATGAGTTCAGCATGGACAACTTGTGATGGGGCGACTGGGAGTCATGACAGCCTCTTAAATATAGAAAGAAAATGAAAACATTCTGAAGGTGTTATAAACCTTGTCATGAAAAAATAATTTTAAAAATTTAAAAAACCTGGGGGGGTGGTGGAGAAGAAAGAGAAGAAGTAGAGGTACAACAATTTCTTTACCTTTCATAGAAAGGGGTTAACTGTCAGCTGCTTAAAAATGAAATAGAAGTTTAGAACAATGATTCTAATTTCATCATTTTTATAATATTCTTTCTTAATCTTAAGAGAATCTTTCAAGAAATAATATACTTTGTGATGAAGAAGCACCAAATGGAGAGACTTCCTCCATTTTGTATTCATTTCTTTCTCTTCAGTTACATTTAAAGAAAATTAAATTAATGTTTTCAAGATTTAGCATTACCATAGTTTTCTAAAATTGGCTCTGATTCTCCATCTCTCTTTCCAATCATAGTGAAGATAGATTATACAGACATGTATAAAGTGGTATTGACCTAAATTTAACAATGGTAGCTTCTGGATTTTTTAAGTCATGTTTTACTTTCCTTTCAATACTTTTTTTTTCATCTTCTCTGGAATGTTAATAAAAATGCATCATTTTAATAAAAACAAAGTCAGTTTTCTAAAAATATAAATGTCACACAAAAAGGATATCAATAACAAGTCACATAAGTTAAAGTAATAATTAGGATTTCCATGTTAGTAATTCTCACTTACTAGCCTCTATTTGCTAAAATGTTTTCAGAATCTCCCTCTCCACAGTTTTTTAAAATTTATTTTATTTTAGAGAGAGAGCGAGAGGACAAGCAGGGGAGAGAGGCAGGGAGAGAGAGAGAGAGAGAGAGAGAGAGAATCTCAAGTAGGCTCCATGCTCATCAAGAAGCTTGATGCAGGGCTTGATCTCACAACCCTGGGATCATGACCTGAGCCAAAATCAAGAGTTGGATGCTCAACTGACTGAACTACCCAGGCACCCCTTGCACAGTTTTGAAAAAGCACCTGTAATTCTCCTGCTCTGGTGTAGTAAATGTACACACTCATTCTTTTTTTTTTTTTTTTTTTTTGCCTTATCTTGTCCTCCAATCAAATAGTCAAAGCCTTTCTTATTTATATCACCTGCTACTTGGGCCCTAACCCTAGCACTTAAGATGCTGAAGACACACACTAATTGGGAAGTTTAAATCATTTTCAGGGATCTTTACGTAATCTGCTCTGAAGAGCTCCGCGGATATCTAATTCCTCAGCCTGCTCACTAGCATGAGGGAGAGACAGCCAGAGCTCCTTAGCTTCCGGCCTTGAACCCTGACCCCAAGTCCTGCACATCTCAGTCCCCTTCCCCCGAGCAGACCCAGACCAGGAAGGCATCACACACCCTCCGCCAAGACTGTGTTGTGAAGCGTCTGGTACCACTCTGCTTTCCACTTACTCTCTTTTCTCCTACCACCCACCAGTTCCTCTCTTTCTAAATTATCTCCAGCAGCAGTGACTCAAAACCTGAGTATCCTGGAACAGAAATTGTCAAAGTATACAGAAATAAATCCAAGGATACCAGAATTTCATAAAAAGAGAATCTGTGTTTGGGGAGGGATTACTGTACACACAAATCCCTGTAAGTAATAACAAGTAAAAACCACATGGATATGGCTACCTGAGTGCTTGTACTGCGTGTCGGTCGGTCATAGCCTGTCCAGCTAGTATCCATTAGCAATAAGCAGGAGGGTGAGAGGGCAGGCATGTTCTGGTATTGATAGTCCTATATTCAGGGTAATGGTGCATTCATTTACTGTGGTTGCTCTTATTAGGGCAGTTAGCACTCCAAGACACAATTTATAGAATCTGACAGTGATTCGTTCTGCTCATGTTTACTCAATTCATTAGGCTAACTGATCCTCTTTGAAAAAAAATATATCATTAAGCTGTTCTCTGACTATGGTCATAGAACACATTAAGCTGAAGATATAGGAATGCCAGCATACTATACATTTATTTGCTCATCACATCCCATTAGCATCTCCTGAGGTCTCACCCATTTGGTGCCCAGCTCTGAGCCCACCACTTTGGATGCATTCTCTTTGTACCACCGCAGCCCCACTGGATGGAGAGACAGGGCTACGGGCTTAGACTGAAGAGCGAAGACTATCTCCCCAACTCCCAGCCACTCCAATCTCAGTGGAAGGCAGCTCCTATGTGGCTACCAGCTCAGGAACAAGACCAAGCTCCATAACTCCTGTCCAGTCTCAGACATGCTAGTCACAAAGTCCTCCTCAGCAAAACGGAGCTGTCGGAAGCACCAACTCCAAATCTGCTTGGGCTGCCCTAACAAAACACAATGCACTGGGAGTCGAAACAACAGATACTTATTTTCTCATGATTCTCAAGGCTGGAAGTCTAAGACCAAGGTGCAAGCAGGTGCAAGCTCTCTCCTGAGCCTGCAGATGGTACCTTCTCACTGTGTACTCACACAGCCTTTTCTCTGCACATGCATGGAGAGCGAGCTGGTTTCCCCTCCTCTTCGTATAAGGACATGGATCTTATCGGATTAGGTCTCCATTCTTATGACTTCCTTCAACCCTCATCACCTTATTAAAAGCCCCAATCCAAACACAGTCACATGGAAGGTTAAAGCTTTCACATATGAATTTTCTGGGGATACAATTCAGTATGTGATGAATCAATGAGCTAATGCACAGAATGTACTTAGGAAGGATGGTGCCTATACATCCTACATGCTTAGTAAATGTTAGTAATTATTACTACTGATATTGTTGTTTTCAAAATATTGAGTCATGATAGACTAATGTTTGAAGAACAGCGAGTGCCCAACATTTCATGGTTAAAGTTCCCTCCAGGTGAGTGTTTGGATGAGGTGTGTAAGGTAAGAAAGAAAATGTCGTTCATCTTAAGATCGGGCTAGAACAGCTATTCCTACACTTAGATCTGCTGGAAGGGACAAAGCTATATGCACACAGGGGTAAATGTAACGTGGTGAAATTTTCACAAAGATTAAATTTGCAAAGATTTTCATAAAGATGAAATTCTTAAACATGTAAGTTCTGAAATTGTATTTTTTTCTCTTTTTATTTTGGAAACATGTAATGAGGCTGTTCTAGAATTCTGATGACACACATTAAGTTGAAGACAAAGGGATCCCCTGCTTTCTCCTTGTTTTGGTGTTAAACCAATTTCCCTTTAGGAAATGATGTACCGACAGGGGAGCCTGGGTGGCTCAGTCAATTAAGAGTCTGACTTAAGCTTATGTGGTTTAAGCTTATGATCTCTCGGTTTGTGGGCTCGAGCCCCGCATTGGGCTCTGCACTCACCACTCAGAGCCTGGAGCCTGCTTCAGATTCTGTGTCTCCCTCTCTCTCTACCCCTCCCCTGCTTGTGCACTCTCACTCTCTCTCTCAAAAATAAGTAAATAAACATACAAAAAAAAAAATGATGCACCAACAATGGAGGACAGCTCTCATGTTCTTATTTGGGTTCTGTGTGTGTGTGTGAGAGAGAGAGAGCACGCATGCGCACGTGCATGTTTATGCTTTACTATCCTTAATGGAAAGCTTATATTAGTAACCGGCTATTTTTCATATCATTTTTCATGCAGAAGTCTGGAGCTCATGGGCTGGACTCTGGTCTAACATGAACTGGAATAGCAGAGCTCTCTGTCCCAGGCTTCCATTTTTCAGATAAGTAAGTTGGACCATGACCTCACTTGGGTGTTTTCAAGTGGTCTGGCTGATGAGGAACCTCAGCCTGTCCCTCAGGCAAATGTTCAGAATAAGCTGCATGTTGGCTGGGATGCATAATACCATACACACAGACACGTATCGATGCATATGCTTATTTGTGAGGATTGGCAATTAAGAAAGCCTCTTTCAAGCTGCACTGCATTTGACGGGAATGACTTTAAAGGAACCAGCTGAGAGACAAAGCACCCTGAGTAGACTGGACTCTGGCTAAATTCTCTGAACACTGTCACCACTTTTCCCAATGAAAAAGATGGTTTCATGGAGTAATCATGAGGGATTCTCCCAGCACTCACATTCTTTAATTATCTGGAAAACAGTCACTCCCCATGACTGTGGGATGAAGCTGAGGAGTTGGCATTTGCATTACCACATCCTGACCTGTTACGTTAAGCCTGAATTTATAACCTAAAGCAATGGTCAAAAGGCAGACTCCCTTATTTGCGTCTGATCCCTGCGTTGTTGCTAGTGAAATCTGTGTCTGATGGCCATTATCTGGGGCAAACACATTTTATGCTTGGCTGGAACTGTGTGTGACTCCTGACCAGAGGCTTCCCAGCAGTCCCCAAACCCATCTGCTGTTATGAATAAGCCAATAACTCAGGTTCAATCCACACTGGTCTCAGAATTATGGGGTGCTGGAATCTAAAACCAACAAGCAACACTGACCCTAAGCTGTCCTGGGGAGGGGCAGGCATTCTGGGAAGAAAGGAGCCTCAGTAAAATAAAACTAAGAACAACAACAATAACATAAACAACTTGAGTACTAATATTTAGTGAGGGTTTGAGCCATTGTAGCTGCATGTTACTCATCTCATTTAATCCTCTCTACAACCTTATCAAATAAGTTTTATTATCATCCCACTTTATAGATGAGAAATCAGAGGCACAAGGAGCAGGTGGTGAAGCAGATATAGAAAAGTCCAACAAGGAGGACTCTGTGCGGCATTAAAAGAAGAATGCTGTTTCTACACAGACCATTTGGGTGTAATGAAAGAATCTTTAGCTAAAGTTCGAGAGGGACTAGCCAAATGAAAGCGGGAACGAGAACAAAACCAAGGATGGTTTGAATCATGGTTTAACAACTCACCTTGGCTAACTACCCTAATTTCTACTGTATTAGGCCCTCTACTGATCTTACTACTAATCCTAACGTTTGGTCCCTGCATTCTTAATAATCCAATATATAAAACAAAGATTAGGTACCCTTCAACTAATGGTCTTACGGGCCCAATATCAACCTTTAGACCAAAGTGATGGAGATACCACTGACCCAGGATTGGGTCGGTTACAAGACAGAGGGGGAAATGTAAGGACACAAGTCTAAACGTCTAAACCAAACTGACTCTGTGACAGGCTTTAAGTTTCCCCTCTCAAAGGGGGAGCTCAGAAGGGGAAACTAGAAGGCCTAAGTTTCATCTTCCCCGAACTATCAGGCAGTTACACATTGCCCAAGGCAGGAGAAACCACCCTTGCAACACCCAATCAGGAAAGGCCAGCGACCACCCTCCACATTACTAAGGGAGAGGCCTGGAGATAGAAACTATAGATAGGACACTGTTACCTAATGTTAAAGTTAACCCGTTAGTTAGTCACCGAACAAGACCCTAGGCTCGCTCTGTGATTGGTTGAATTTAAAGGTACTCTAGGGGCGCCTGGGTGGCTTAGTCAGTTAAGCGTCTGACTTTCGCTTAGGTCATGATCTCGTGGTTCGTGGGTTCGAGCCCCGCGTTGGGCTCTGTGCTGACTACCAGCTCAGAGCCTGGAGCCTATTTCAGAGTCTGTGACACCCTCTCTCTCTGACCCTCCCCTGCTCACGCTGTCTCTCTCTCTCTCTCCTAGAAATAAATAAAACATTAAAAAAGAAAAATAAATAAATAAAGGTACTCTAAATGTTGTAATTGGATCCCGCCAAAAGTAACGAATACTCTAGACAATGTGTGTGGTTAAACCTGCTGTCAATAATGTTGAATAATTATGACTGGATCACTGTTCCCCTGCCACAACTTCTGTAACTCTCCCCTCACAAACCCCATAAAAACCCTACTATGCCTTTGCTCGGGGCTCTCAGCACGGATCCACTGCATTGGTGAGGTCTGGGAGCCCGAGCTCGAGCCCGTAATAAAGCCCTTTGCAAAAAAAAAAAAAAACAAAGAAAGAAAAAAAGAAAGAAAAAGAAAAGTCCTTGTTCCTGTTTTCAAGGAGTTCTTGAATCTCTGGAGAAATAAGGCATAAAGGGCCAGCTCAATTCATTCCCAACAGAAAGCCAATTAAAGGGGCTAACTGCACTCCAATGAACCCCACCAAGAGGCAGGCCAGGGATCCCAGGGTCATGGTAAGTTTTGTGGGGTACTCTATGGAAAGCTGACCAGAATAGGAACCCAAGTGTTAGGACTGGAAAGCCAAGTTCAGCCATGCAATAAAAGGGACTCAGCTTAACACGTGATGCCAGAGTGGTGGTTCCCAGTGGTCCAGCACCTCCTTGAGTAAACTCTGGCAGTCACAAACTCTATGAAGACCTTATTGGGCTCCACACTCTTCCATGAAGCTCCACTGAGGCTACCCGAGCTCCCTAACCCTGACCACAAGGGGACATATGACATGACTGTTCTTCCTGGGAGCCTCACCTCTCCCTTGGCCTCGGGTCCCACCCTCACACTCTTATCACGAAGCCTCTTGTAACACCCCCCACCTGGCATTATACCAAGCTGTTGCCTCCAGAGGCTTTCTATCCATGACTCCCTGTCCCCTCACCCCAGGAAATGCATGTCTAGAGCTGCAGTGAGACATAGGCCAATGTGGCAAGAGTAGCTCCATGCAGACCCTTGGCTAGAAGGTCCTAACCCTTTGAAGTTCAGGGACAGGGCCATTCCCCCTCTGGGGCCTCAAAGTAGCCTCTCCCCCAGACCTTCCAGAGAAGCTTCTCAGCTTGATATTCCATTCGGTTGCCTGCTTGACATCTAACATTGTCCAGCTTCCTCTTGGCCTTCCCTCTTCCTTTGGACCCTGTTTTCTCCCATTCTCCCTTCCCAGAAGCTCTGCCCATCCAGCCCTCAAGCTGTGGAGAGGGGCTATCTGCAGGCTGCTGTCAAGGTCACTGTCCACAGGGTGGGTATGCCTCAGTGGGAAGGGAAGACTGCTCGGCTGCAGGGAGCTCATAGCTGGGGGCCACTGGGAAGATGGTGCTTGCCCTCAAAAGGGCTTGTTCTCAGGCTTTCATTTGCAACTTGTAGTGAGAGAGAGGCACCGTGAGTGAAGCTCAGGGCCAGGAGTTCTGTTCTGGGTCCTACTTCTTCATCCCCTTGACACCCTTTTGGAGATTTTTATCATGGAGATTTAATCATGAATGCATAACAGGTAAGAAACGCCCTACGGCCACCACCCAAGAGTCATCTACTCCCTTGGAGACACAGAATACACTCTTTACCAGGCAAGTCCAGGACCGAGGTCATGCCCACCAAACTCTCAGGACACCCTGGGGCCCATCAGGAACATAGGGGACAATGACACCCCCACTTTGCAGACAAACTGCTGAGACCCAAGGGTGGAGCTGTCAGACAGTGTAGTGGCAATGCTGGTGGGGATCTGAGCCTCCTGAATACTCGTCAGGAGTATTTCCATATCCTGAAATTTCCATCAACCAGCTCTACAAAGATTTGTGCTGCTGCTTGGGCAGAGGCTCCCAGAGAGAGAAGACCTTCAGGAAAGCAAAGCCCTTCACAGAGGGCTTCACTTGAGGAGATGCCAGGCCCCTGGTGTGGGGGTTCTGCAGCCCAAGGGCCCACCTGACCCCTTGCTTTGCATGGGCAGCAGGTGGGGAGGAAACTCACCAGCTAAGTTTCAGAGTCTCTACAAAGTCTCCCAAGAACTCTGCCCTGCTCCCCTTCACCTCCCTGTCCCTGCCCTGAAACCTTTCCCACCTCCCCCTTGGGTCCCTCTTCTGAAGAGATGCTATGGCCAGAGGATGAGGCTGAACCCAGATGGTGAGGGAGAATTAGCATCGAGCCCCACTGAGCCATGAAGGGAACTGAAGAGGTGAATATTTTACACCTGCAATTAGTCACACATGCAGAACTGTGCTTACAACTAGTTGCACCTGCAAGTGGTTAATTGCTAAATAGCAAATGCAATTAGGCACTTACACATTATCTCCAGGATGAAAGTTGCCAGCACAGTAGTCACTAGTCTATGTATGGTCACGCACACACACACACCACAGGGACACACACATATGCAGGGATACACATACACATGCAGTACACACATGTCCATGAGCATACATGTATATCCAAGGACACACACTCACGTACACACATATACAGGAGCATGTACACACACTCCCTGATGAAGGAGTGAACACACAACAAAGCAATCTGAAGCTCAAGGTTGGAGACTAAAGGACACTATGGGGGGTGGGGAGGTGGCTTTTATTAAACCATCAAGAAGCTGCATTAGAAAAATCCAGGTTAACCCAAGCCTTGTATTGATGTATAAGACACAGTCTAAGGCTCAAGCACCAGATAAGAACAGCACGGGATTACAGATTGTTCTTTTGATAAAGACTGAGCAATCGTAGAAAACAAATTGGGCCTGGCACACAAGGCCTCGCTGCAGAAAAGGCGGATGCTTACTGGCCTCGCCATTGTTGATCCCCAGCGGGAACCATTATCTAACGGCATTGGGTGGAGTCTAGCCATAATTGTTACATTCACATTTATTTTCTTTAATCTCAAAATACCGCTTTGAAAAGTAATACATAAAATCAGACAGTGACCTTTAAAAATTCTGTTTAATGCTTCCTTTGTAGCCCTTTCTTCCTTTCCTCCAGTTTCTCTGAGCTGTGATACTGAGTTGTCATAGTTTTCAAAAATATTTCCTTTTCAGCAGCCGAGTGAGGAGGAATACATCTGTGTATTTAATTGTAGTCAGTTCAGACGTGGTAGACTGAAGAACCTCTTTGGCGGTAATGAGACACGCTGAGGCACAGAGCTACTCAGAGACTTCGCCGTTGGTCAGGTTGAAGAGCAGCACCGCCCATTGACACACCTTCCCGCAGGATCAGAGCACCTGTCTGCCTTCCTGGCAGTGCAGCCCGGCAGCCTCATTGCCCTTCCACCTCGCTGGCAAGGTTTCCACTCTGTGTTTGGAAAGTCAGCTCCTCTCTCCCCCTCCTCCTTTGCAACTTTCTTCCCTCTTGCCTTCTGCCCTTCCTTTCTTCTTTCCCTCCCTTTCTTCTTTCCCTCCCTCCCCCTCTCCTTGCCCCATTTGTTTTATCAGGAAGGAATCGAATAATCTGAAATCACTGGAAATGATCTCTGCCTTCTAAGTGCTCATAGTACAACTGCAGGGAGTCGTCTTGGTTTGTTGTTTTCGGGTCGCTGATACAGAGAAACAACTGCGTGAGCACTAAAGGTGAGTGTCATGCAGTCATTGAAGAGTAAAGACATGGACTCAGGCCAAATTTAAACCTCAGGGATACCACTTAGCAGCTGTGTGATCTTGGACAAGTGACTTAACCTCTGTGAGGGTAAATTTACTCATTTGTGAATGGGCATAATATAGCCAATCACTCAAAATTGTAGTGAGGGTTAAATTGAACTCTTAGCAAAGTGTGTGGCTTAATGTAAGGACTCAATAACAACTAAATAATGGTTTTTATGCCTAACCATCCATGATATATCAGGGAGGAAGGATCCATTAATACTGGCTGTGTTCAAGGGAAGTCTAAGCCATGGCATGAAAAAGTTGGATAGATTTGAACAACTCCAGAATGATTAGGAACTTTCTCCATGGAACCTCTTCATCTCCATATGCTTGGCACCTGGAGCCATATCTGACACACAGGACAGGTACTCACTAAATATTAGGTGGATGCAGGGGTGGATGGTTGCATGCATGAATGAAAATGTGGAGGAGAGGAAAATGACATTCTAAAAAGAGGGCAAAGATACTGATTTAAGGAGAGCATTATGGTAATCACATAGTGTCAATGTAATTTGTCATTTTTCCAGTTGTGTTCCAGGGACATGTGGGATTATGCTTCCTAGACCATTTGAAGTGAGTGTGAGGCCATGAGTCAAGTTCTGGCCAGTGAGTTATAAAGAGAAGTGAGGTATGTCACTTTTAAGGGAGGACAGTTAATCATCAATGCAAGACCCACCAGATTTCCCTATACCTCTGACAGAAGACTTTCAATGGCATGGAATGGAACCCCTGTCAACTCATGCTAAACACTGTGAGAGGGAAATAAGCATGTATAGTTGGACTGTTATTGCAACATGACTTAGTTTATGCTGACCGCTACAAGCACAATGGCTTGTGAAAATATAACGACAGAATCTGGTGTGTCTGGAGTGAAGATGAGAACACTACCATGTGGGGAATGAGGGGGGAAAGGTCAGTTGGGGCGCCCTTTGACTACCAAGAATGAAGAAATGGGTCAATATGTGTCCCAGGAGACCTTAATGTGTCAACACAGTGACACATTATGACCCTGCACGGTCTGACCCTGGCTTGTCGTTGCTCTTCTCCCTAATCCAGCCTTGAAAAAAGGTAGCCTTTGAAGCACTTTGCATTTCCAGGAAGCTGTCTGTGTGGTGTCTCTCTTTCAGAGAAGTTCTCAATCCCCTCACTCCCAAGGATTATGCCAGATGAAGTACCCTCCCTCCAAGGTGATGCAGTGTTATGGCTTAGGAGCAATAGGCAGAGAACCCCCCCCCCGCCCCCAAACATCGAATTCTTAAGCTCCAGCCTAGTATGGCACCCAGTAATCCACCTGACATGCACTGTATATTTATTCCCAGCAGAGGGTGGCAAGGGCCACTTTTTCTCTGACCTGGGACTGCCAGGAAAACTACATGGGACAATCCGGCAGGCCTGTTTTCTCACGTAGATGGAGAAATCTGCGGTATCATCAGTGTCCACTGCTAGTAAGTCTCTCTAGAGGTTATCCTGTCCATTCTCCTTCTTCCAGGCAGCACTGAAGCCAGATCAATCTAGTCAGATGAGAAACAGTCTGCTGTAGTTTTAAAAACATGGCAGCAAATCCTTGATACCCCTCTCATTGTGGGGTGGCAGTCTATGGACCCTTTTCTTGAATTTGAGTGGGTCTGTGACTTCTTTGACCAGAAGGGTATGGCAGAAGTGATGATGTGTGTCTCCCGAGACTGTCATAAAAGCCACGTAGCTTCCTCCTTCTTCCCTCAAACATCTCTCTCAGAGTCTTAAACCACATGACAAAAATGTAATTGCTCTGAGACCACTATGCTATGAGGAAGCTCAAGCCACACAGAGAGGATACCCACAAGGGTTCCAGTCCAGTTCGAGAACTCTTTTTTTTAAACATTTATTCATTTTTGAGAGACAGAGAGAAACCCAGTATGAGCAGGGGAGGGGCAGCGAGAGACGACGACACAGAACTCAAAGCAGGCTCCAGGCTCTGCACTGTCACCACAGAGCCTGATGTGAGGCTAGAACTCACAAACCATGAGATCATGACCTGAGCTGAAGTCAGATGCTTTAACTGACTGAGCCACCCAGGCACCCCCAGTTCTAGAACTCTTAGCTGAGTTCTGCCTTCTAGTCATCCCAGCCCAGGGGCCACACATGTGAGTGAAGAAGTTTCTAGAAGATTCCATCTCCTAGCTGAGGCCTCAGCCATAAAGGAGCAGAGGCAATCCACCCGTTAGGCCCTGTCCAAATTCCCAATTCAAAGAATCCATGAGCATAATAAAAATGGTTGCTATTGAAAGAATGAGTTCACTCAGAGAAGTAAAATGGTGACTTGTCGTGCAGCAATAGAAAACCAAAATAACCCTACTTGTTAAGGTCCCAGTAATGCCATGTGTCAAATGCCCACATAACTTTTGTATCAGAGTAGTGGTGAAAACATATACGATCTAGGGCAAGAGCCTCTGGACTCAAACACCACCTATAACCATGCCCTGACTAGATATGGTCTTGGGCTGGTCATTCAGCCACTCTTGTTTCCATTTCTTTTCCTTTCACAAAATGGGAATAATGACAATCACAGTAAATAACTTCCTCACAAGACGAAAGAAAGAAGAAAGAAAGAAAGAAAGAAAGAAAGAAAGAAAGAAAGAAAGAAAGAAAGAAAGAAAGAAGAAAGAAAAGAAAGAAAGAAAGAAAGAAAGAAAGAAAGAAAGAAGAGAGAAAGAAAGAAAGAAGAGAGGGAGAGAGAGAGAGAAAGAAAGAGAAAGAAAGAGAGAAAGAGAGGAGGAGAGAGAAGAGGGAGAGAAAGAGGGAGAGAAAGAGGGAGAGGAGAGAGAGAAGGAGGGAGGGAGGGAGGGAGGGAGGGAGGAAGGAGGAGGGAAGGGAGGAAGGAAGGGAAGGAAGGAAGGAGGTGCAGCCTGCCAAGCCCTGTATGGATGCTCATTGCTGCTGTCAGTAGAATGAAGGAGGCCCTTTCTAAAATGCTTTTTTAGGCAAAGAACATAGTCTTAAGCTACTTATGGAGAAGGAGTGAGTTATACATGCATGTACACACATGTACGTGTATGCACACGCGCGCGCACACACACACACACACACACACACACACACACACCCTTGGAAGCCCTTTCTGAAGACAATGGATTCCTCCAGTCTAGAGTTATAGAGGAAACTGAAACACATCAAACTGGGTTTTTGTCTTTCTTTCAACATGCTTCTTAACAGAAGTTTTAAAATCACACAATAGCTTCCAAATATCTAATCACTAGATTTCTTCCTCCTAAGATTCCAGGTTAAAAATAGCTTAAATACACTTCTTCTGTCAGTCAAATCATAAGGTAGAAGATACTGTACCACTCCAGATATATAAGTTGAGAATATTTCTTTTCCCTGAAGAAAAATCCTCTAACATCTCTTGACTTTGCTGCTCTGGGGGCTTTGACAAGCTGTATCATGGGACCAGAAATCTTGGGTGTGTGTCTCTCTTCCAGATGCCAGGACCGAGGCCCCTGCCTTGCTCCACCCCTCACGGAGACAGCATGCAGGGGGAGGAAGCTCAAGAAGGCCAGTTCTATTTTACTCCTCGGAAGCCAGATGGCAGCAGTGTCTACCACCTCTCGTGTTACTGTCTAGCTCTCATACCATTCTCGCGTTCATTCATTCACTCACTCATTCTACACATGTGGAATGAGTCCTTGCAATACCTGCACCGGGCCAGGTGAGGAGCTGCAGAACTAACCTGGAGGCCGCCTGCCCTCAGGGAGCACAGAGTCCTCTGAGGGACCAGGAGAGAGGACACTCCACTGTACAGTATGACGACTGCCACTTTAGTTCATGCTCACAAGGCACTGGGGGCACAGAACAAGAGCTACTCACATGCCTTTGCAGAATAGAAGGAGGGCTTAGTAGGGAAGGAGCCACATGAGCAGACCTGGAGCTGTAGCAGTCAAGGAGAAAGAGAAGGGAGATCCAGGTAAAGGAACAGTTTGTCAGCAGCATTGATGACCAGACTCAGTTCTGGGAACCCCTGAGCAAGGTCTGCCCAGAAGCATGAAGAGGGGCCTCAGGAGATGGGTCTGGAGATGAAGTCAGGGGCCAGATTACTAAATGCCCTGGTGCTACAGGGTGGGGAGGGGGAGTGTGTCAGACTTTATGCTGGAAGTAGCAGGGAGACCTGAAGAGTTTGGCACAGCCATCCAGGGCTGGCATTACTTTTTGGGGAATCCCTCAGGGCAGTCATGGGGCAGATGGGTCAGGACAGGAGCCAGGGAGAGCAGAGAGGTCCCACCTGCAGTAGGGTGGGGGCATAGAGAGAAAGGGAAGGCTCCAGAGATCTTCAGCAGGAGAATGGACAGAACCTGGTAGTTCAGTGGCTAGGCAAAGGGCAGGGTAGTTCCCTGTGGGTAGAAGGGAAAAGCTTGAACCTCCAACTTCTAAAGCTCCACCAGCAGCCCTGGCACCCTAGAAGGGGCTAAATCAGCCACAGGCCGATGTGTGGGTGCAGTGGAGATGCCAGGCTCCTCCAATATGGATCACACTGTCCGAGGACCCTCCAAAGGATGTTTTCCATCCTGCAATGCCCAGGCCCCAGGGTTCTCAAAGCTACACAGCCTCCATTTGCTGTGAGGTGGGTGCAAGCTCTAGATCAGATTCATCGGGGCTACTATTTTTCTTAGGATTGTTATTTCTCTTAGGGCCTGGGTCACAAAGTTCTGCAGGTGTTAAATGACAAGCCCTAACCTTTCTTTCCCCATAAGCACTGCTACTGCAGACTATAATTACAGAAAAGGTTGTTTAGGGAAGTATAAGTGGCTTTTCAGAAGAAACACCCTGGCCAGTAAGAGGCTCATAGGCACACAGAGGAGGAGAGGGGATGACCTGTGGAGAAAGTGACCCCTAGGCTGAAATCTGAAAATGAGGAGCAGTCAGCCAGGTGAAAAAGGAAGCAAAATCCTTCTGCAACAAAATCCAGACAATATTAGACTTGGTAGGCAGGTTCCACGTCATCTAAGGATGGTTTGACCATCTTTCAACTTCCCTGTGAATTGGCCCTGCCCAATGCTGCCTTTACTGAGCCAGGGGAGAAGGCAGTTCTGCATTTGCCAGGGGGGCTGCCAGGATTCAGTGCCTGGAGGGGCTGCTGCACCAACCCAGGAATGCCTTGGGCCCCTCCACCCCTGCCCCTCCCTGGGAGACCGGGTCAGATGAGCTGTGGTGAGGCTAAAATTCTCCTGGCTGCTTATGTGGAGCTCTGAACTCATGTGGGAAGGGGTGGTCACAGTTCATGGATGCACAACCCAAGGAGAGGAAGGTTAGACCTGGTGACAACCAACCAGTCCATCCAGAAGATATACCCCCGACCCTGGGAATCAGGATTTTCAGCTATAGATTATCTTACTTCCCTGCCTTTATTTTCTCTTGATCCAACATCCTCATTTTTCCATTTCTTATGTTGGTTTTTTTATATATATCCAGCCTCCTTCCCCAAAAAGATTCAATGCAGCTAGCATGTGTGAACACATATGCACATACAACCATCCCAGTAGGCAAGATGTTGCCTTTCTTCCCCCTCATTCTGCTCTCTTAGAGCTTTCTATTACTTCGTCTTTACATATAGTTTTTTAGCCCACCGCCTTTTGCTAACTAATTTATTGCTATAATGTTATCTTACCCCTAAAGCAAGCTATAAATAATATGGCCTGCATCCTGAGGTTATCGGGAGGATTAGATGAGATGATCTAGGCAAAGCCCTCAGCACAGGGCCAGGCACACAGCACAGGTGCTGGGTCAGTTCGTGCTGCATGTTGGAATGGAGGAGACAGTCCCTGGTACCCATCTCTGATGGGTTCATAGCAGAAGCTGTGGCCTCACCAGCAAATTCCCACTGCTGTTCTCCCCTAGTTTGCCCCTTACTCGTCATGGCCTTGAATGTCTGCCTTGTGTGTGCTCACTCTCTGCACACGCTCTTCAGCCTCATCCTCTAACCCAGGCCAGTGTGCGAGGCCTCCCCCTGCCAGGGCTTTCTGCCCCCACACTTGGGCCTGTGAAGAGGAGGGCAGCCCTGACCCACGGCTCATTAGGTGTGGCATCAGAGGTCCCCAGGCTCTCTGAGTTTCCGGAAAGGAGTTTTGAACATCGACTCCTACCTCAATAGAACAAAGTCAACAGCCCTGGAAACAGCTTTCTTCCTACATTTAAAAATAAGATCATGAAAAGCCCCCCAGAAAAATCAATTCTGGCTTTTTAAAACTCCAAATCAATGTGATGTGTGAAAGTTCTCATTAAGAGAGAGGTGGGGGAGGTCAGAGAAACCAGGAGAATCAAAAAGGAAGAGACAGAGAGAGGGGAAGACAAGAGAAAGAGGGAGGCTGGCTGGCAGCTGGGAGAAGAGTGAAAAAGGGAAGAAGGAGGTACAGAGACGTGCAGGTGCCATGCAGGAGCAGCTCCACCAGCAGGTAAGAGGCCACGAAGAGGAATGGGGCTGACCCACAGGGCAGACTATCTGCCTCGGCCACGTGGGGGGCAGGGGACAGAGAGGATGGGGAAAAAATAGGCAAAGTGCCAGGAAACAGGTGGGACAAAAAAGTCTGTCCAGTTGATAGTTGCAGAGGGAATCCAAAGCTCTTCATAGAAGAGGCAGAAGGTCCAATGGGCCTTGAAAGGTTGATGGCACTTAAAAGTGCAACTGCTGAGTTGAAGGGAGAAGGTTCCACATGCCGCATGGGAGAGCTGGCAAATAAAAGCCACAGTGAATTGTGTCCTTTGCTCCCTGAGAGCCAGCAGGGTCCCCAAGCACATCTCAAACATTAGTTCACTCCATTCTCACGATCACCCTAGG
The DNA here is from genome assembly GCA_017311185.1 of Proteles cristata cristata. Lineage (NCBI taxonomy): Eukaryota > Metazoa > Chordata > Mammalia > Carnivora > Hyaenidae > Proteles > Proteles cristata. The sequence continues at coordinate 421,677 of JAESUZ010005476.1, forward strand.
AAGTAGTTACTATGACACCCATTTTACAGATGAGGCACAAAGAGGTAAGGTAACCTATCCAACATCATTCGGTGGTAGCAAGAGAGCTCAAACCCAGGTAGTCCAGCCCCAGAGTGTACACTTCACCAAGCTGAGTTTGGGGCTTGTGTGCAAATACGTGTGCATGTGTGCATTCTTAGTTTATTGCCTGAGAACGTGTTACATGGCAGTGGGGAGCTGTAAGAGTCTGAACACAGGGACGACCGGCCCGGTCTGGGACTTAGGAAGGTGTGGCTGGAGAAAGGAAGTGAATGCAGAGGACTGGGGTGGGGTTTGTGGGGACACCACTGCTACCGGTAAGGTCTCCAATGAGAAAGATAAAGGCAGAGACAGGACAGGCCCTGCAGCCCAGATGCAGCCTAAATCATTCTATGGCACTCTCCCAAGACCATCCCCTCAGCCCCTTCCCCCGCGTTGGGATCCTCCCTTCTGCGGACCTGCTTCTCTGTTGTTTTTCCAGGGCAGACAATGCTTCCTTCCTAGCATCTCCCGGAAGGGATAAGGCACACTCTTCCACTCAGGCCTGAAGCTGGAGGAGTTTCCACTAGGGGTCAGTATTCTAGAAATGTTTTCTCTCCACATTCTTGGTGGACCCATCCTACCCCAGCACTCCTGGACATTCTAATTCTGCTCAGAGGATTCCTTCTGAAGACTAGATTACAGGCTAGGAGAGCTTTGCTCAGCTCCCCTTCTACTGTGGCAGTTGACTCTCTCACAATAAAGAAGCAGAGAGGGACGCCTGGGTGGGCCAGTCGGTTAACTGTCCAACTTCAGCTCAGGTCATGATCTCACGGCTTATGGGTTCAAGCCCCGTGTCAGGCTCTGTGTTGACAGCTCAGAGCCTCGAGCCTGCTTCAGCGTCTGTGTCTCCCTCTCTCTCTGCCCCTCCCCTGCTTACACTCTGTCTCTCTATGTCTCTCAAAAATAAGTAAATGTTAAAAAAAATTAATTAAAGAAAGAAGCAGAGAGCTAAGCTGGGCCTTGTCTGGTGCCTTGAACGTTGGTCAACCCTGCCCCTCACCATCATGATCCCCCCCGCCCTGAACCTTGGGGAAGGTAAGGGAGCCAGCCAACACAGCCGGGGATAGCGATCTCTTTGCTGTGTGCCTGGCCTTAGAACAGGCTGCGGGCCTGCATGTCAGGAGAGGATGCCGCGGGGCGAGGCCTCTACAGCAGGACACATCCCCCACACCCAGGGAAGGAGAGTGACTGCTCCAGCAGCCCCCAACCAGCTCAATCAGGCATCAGATTTATTTGTCCTCTGAATCTGACTCTGTATGTCTCTGTTGGTGACACACCCACCCTGGCTCTAGGGGGAGCAAGAAGAGGAGTCAGACAATGTTCCGTGAGACAGAGGATGCGTCTGATCTGGGATGAATAAGTGCATGAGGGATCAACCCTCCCAGACTCAGAGGCCCTAAAGGGTTGTCACAGACAAGGAAGGAGGCCATCCAGCCTCACCCCTATTCAAAAAAGGGCTCAAGTTCACACTCGGTGAGATATACTCACAGACTGAAATGAGAAGTCCAAACAACTTAAAACTGTACTGCGTTATCCCAGCCTGCCTCTGGGCTCTGGACATGAATACATTTTATGAATCATGCAAGTATCTTCTTGTAGCATAACAGAGTATTGCAATTTTTGAGTTAAAAGCATTTATTCATGGAAAGCAAACATTCAAGCCATACCACAATTTTTGTAACCCTGTTTTGACTTTACCTCTTTAAATACACACACACAAACACACACACACACACACACACACACACACACACACACACACACACAAAGAAAGACTCAAAGACGTTGGCACTCTTCAGCTACAAAAGCCCTGCACACAGCATTGGCTCATAGCAAGGATGCTCTGAAGGGGAAGGGAGGGAAGGTGAGGGGGAGAGGCCACCTCTCCTGGGGCAGGTCATCTGGGAGGAGCCACGGGAGGGAGGTGTGGCCAAGGACTGGTACACACTGGCAAGAGGAAATTCCCAGACACTGCTAGCTTCTGTTTCTGTTCTGTAATTAAGACCTTTGTTTAAGCTGGTAACACTTTAAAAATAAGAAAAAAAGACAAAGGGAGACACTTCAGCCAGCTCTGCTTGGGCTTCCTTTCTGTGAATTATTACAAGTGTTAATGGGTGTCTTCATTAAAGTATAATTTATGAAATGTTACAAGTTGGGTTCCCCCACCCTCATAGGTCTGATGACTCAAAATCAGCAGCTCCTCCCACTTAACTGAAACAAATTTATGAAAAGGGGAAAATTAGCTGACTTGGTCCATCCAGTGGTGGAAATGAGACAGAAATTGGAGGTAACGTGGGTTTGCTTTTCTGGGAACAAACATGGTATGTGACCAGATTCCAAACAGGCCAGGAGCCTTAGCTGTTTAGAGATCATCAAAGAGCAGGACTAGCTGAACAGAGGGCTGTCTGCCAAGACCCGCTGGACCTGCAGGGGACCAGTTGAAGGCACAGGGCTGGTGGTATCTAGAGGGACAGTTCCTCTGCAGCGAGAAAGGGAAAGGACCAGAGCCTTCTGTAGATGCTTCCCACCAGCCCTCAGCAGCCTGGCCCTAACAGCCACAGTGGTAGCCCTCCCACTCAGGTCCTCTAGAACCCTCCCCCCCACCCACTTAAAATTAACATTCACTTCAAGGACAGTCTGTTTGTGGTGGTAATGCTGATTTCAAGTGCCCAGCTGGCTCCTTACCCACTTAGCTAACCACACTGTTGCCCCCAAGCTACCTGATAAAGAAATTCTAGAACAAAGCAAGGGCATGCATCCACTCCACCTGCTACTGGAGAAACCCGGGGCACAGTTGTGTTGGAACTCAGAGAATGGACAGAATAAAGAGGAGGGTTCCATTGCAGGAAGACGAGAATCCACTCAACTCTGCACCTCAGTTCATTTAATCTGCACTTTCTTTTGGTCTCTCCATATCATTGCACTGTTTGTTTCTCAGATTCCTTGGGCCTCTCTCTTGATAAGTTAAGCCTCTTCGCTGGAAATGAAGCACCACTAGCCAGTTGAAAGCCTCAATTCTAGCTGATTTTGCCACCTAAACAGCTTTCACTGTGTGCCCCCTGCCCTGCCAACCACCTCATCTCTGAGTTGCTTCCCACACCAGGATTGAGGGCTGATTAGAATTTAAGATAATTTTCCCAGGGCATTAGAGCACTTTCTTTCTTTCAAGGAGCATAAGGGATAAAGCTTAAGTTTCAAGGAATAAATACTCTAAGACTGAGAGGGAAAATGGTTTAATTGCTTAAATTCTTATTTGTCACAAACAATATGGTGGGCGGGTGGGTAAGAGAAGACCTCAGAGAGGAGCGTTAACTTTGACAAACCTGTTTTGCCTGATGTACGTGTGAGACAGGGAGGCCTGCACTTTCTCCCTCTACAGTCCCTCTACAGTCATATACCCTAGGCAGCCTCAGCCTCTTTGTGCATCCCACTTCCCAACTGCTCAGGACACATCCATTCACAAGCAACCTCCTTCCCACATGTACTCAAATATCCCTGCCCTCATGCATGCTGCAATCCAGTGAGGTGAGGCAGATGGTGCACATAATAAGTAAGCTGTATACTATGTCAGAAAAGATAAGTGCTATGGAGAAAAATAATGCAAGGTAGAGGAGATGGGAAGGCTGTTAAGGGCAGCCCACACTATGAGGAGGGAGGGGCCCACACGTAGAGGGGCCAGGCCCACACTGTGAAGAGGGTGGGGCCCACACTATGAGTAGGGTGGTCATTGTAGGGATCACTGAGAAGGTAATATTCAAGTAAAGGCTTGGAGGAGATGAAAGAGCCATCCCCACAACTCTCTGGTTTTGATACATCTGGACATCAGAGACAAAAATAATAATAAATGAACTTAAATCTGAATCTCATACCTTACACAAAGGCCAACTCAAAATGGATCACAGAGATGCATGTGAAACACAAAACTATAAAATTTAAAGAAGATTAACATTAAGAGAAAACCTTTGTGACCTCGGGTTAGGCATGGAATTACCTTCCTGGACATGACACCAAAAGTATGATCCATAACCTGGATCAACTGAAAAAGTAATTAGTTGGATACACTGAGAACAAAAACGAATAAATTCTCCAGACAATGGAGTATTATTCAGCTTTAAAAAGAAATGAGCTGTCAAGCCATGAAAAGACATAAGGAAACCTTAAATACATATTATTAAGTGAAAGAAGCCAACCTGAAAAACCTACATCCTGTATATACCTGTAAAACTTTCTGGAAAAGCCAAAACTATGGAGATAGTAAAAAGATGAGTGGTTGCCAGGATTAAGGAAGAACGAAGGATGCATCCGTGAAGCACAGAGTACTTTTAGGGCAGTGAAACTATTCTGTGTGACACCATAATGGTGGATACATGTCATGGCACATTTGTTCAAACTCATAGTAGGTTTAACACTGAAAGAGAACACTAATGTAAACCATGGACTCTGCATGATTAGGAAGCAGCAGTGTAGCTCACTGATCATAACCGTGTACCACAATGGTTGGGGGTGTTGAATGGGGAAGGCCATGCATGTGCGGGGGTAGGGGTTATATGGAAAATCCTGGTACCTTCCTCTCAATCTAGCTATGATGAATCTAAAGCTTCTCTATGAAAACAAAGTCTTCAATAAAAAAAATAATGGATAAACTGGATTTCATCAAAATTGAAAATGTTTTGTGAAAGATACCATTAAGAGAAAGAAGAGAAGTTAAAGAATGGAAGAAACTATTTGCAAACAATATATTCACATATTCAACAAAAATACTTGTATCCAAAATATATAAAGAAATCTTGAAACCCAATACTAAGAAAACAAACAGCCTAATTAAAACTAGGGCAAACATCTTGAAGAGATACTTCACCAAGGAGGATAAACAAATGGCAAATAAGCACATGAAAGAGACTCAACATCATTATTCACTAGAGAAACACAAATAGAAACCACCATGAGATACCAAGACACACCTAATAGAATGGCTAAAATAACAAATACTCATCATACCAAGTGCTGCAAAAGATGCAGAAAACTTGGTGTGGTATTGCAAAATGGACCAGCCACTCTGAAGACCACTCTGGCAGCTGGACACATAATTTCTGTGTGGCCCAGCAATCCCTCTCTTGGGGATTTGACCTCGAGCAATGAAAATATATGTCCTCACAAACACCTGTCCATGAATGCCTACAGCACAACTCTATTTATGATCACCCCAAACTGGCAACAATCCAAATGTTTTTCAACAGGTGAATGAATAAACTATGGTGCATCCACAGGATGGCATACGACTCAGCAGCAAAAAGCAACAAACCAGTGACAAGCAACAGCTTTCATGAATCTCACAGGTGTTATGCTAAGTGAAAGAAGCCAGGCTCAAAGGTTTACCATATCAGTCCGTGTAGAACGATGATACAACAGGATGGAGAACCACTGATAGCAGGTTGGGAGGGGGTGGAAGGAGGCAGTGACTATAAAGCAACATCATAAGATAGCTCTCTGTATTCTGATTTCTAGGGTGGTTACACAACTTTGTACATGGATTAAAATTCATAAAACTTGCCACCAAAAGAAGTCAAATTTTCTCTATGATAATTTCTTTAAATGTTTTATTTATTTCTAGGAGAGAGAGAGAGACAGCGTGAGCAGGGGAGGGTCAGAGAGAGAGGGAGACACAGAATTGGGAACAGGCTCCAGGCTCTGAGCTGGCCGTCAGCACAGAGCCCGATGAGGGGCTCGAACCCATGAACCGTGAGATCATGACCTAAGCGAAAGTCGGACGCTTAACTAAGCCATTCAGGCACCCCTCTATGATAATTTTTAAATGAAATTTTAAGTCACAGAAAATAAAAAAAATTATTTTAAAAAAGGATTTAATCTTGCAAGCAGCAAACTGGACAAACTACATCCATTTATGACTACATGGGTGGCTTCCACTGTCTTCAACGACTCTACTTTAAATTGTTTTATGTACCCAGGACCCAGATCCTGTTATCTAAGCCTTCCTAGTATTTACTGCATCTCTGTACACTTCTGACATTCTTCCCACAGTTCTCATGTCTCAAGGGAACCAGCACCAAATACAGGCAGAAAATTATCCTCTGGCTTATTTAATAGCAAAAATGTTGGTAACATCAACATCTGTTTCTGACCCCTTGCAATGTGCCAAGGTCTTTCTTTGCTGGGCTCCACACAGGCAGATTATCATAGTCTTCACAGCAACACTGAGCCTGGTGTTACACAATCACTTAATGTGGAGCAATACTGAGACCCAGAGAAGCCACTCTGCTAACAAACACAAAGCTAGGACGAACCACCCAAGCTTTTGCGTGGTGTGTGGACTCCTGCCCTCCTTTCCCCAGAGGGGTCCTCGGCAGAGCAAAGACCAGCTGCACTGTGCTTCCGGGGAAGCACCCCTGTGTGCCAGAGACAGGTGCACTGAGTATGTACCCCTAAAAAGTTCATTTGGGGACGTCATTCCAAGAGTGTGAGGATTTTCCCAGAAGTTCCAGAGACGTCATTCTGTCTTTGTGTGTGTAGCCATCACCTTAAACAGACCAGTGGAGGAAGAATGAACTAATTATAATCCATCTTTCCAAGTTCTATTGCCTTTTCCTCCACTCCTTCCTGACTAGTTAGTAACCAGTGTGTATCCTGATGAGACTTCCATGTTCTTGTTCTCACTTGCTCACATTCACAAGAAGTCAGAAAATCACCTCATTCTTTCAATACACAGGGCACTTACATCCAAATCTTTCCTTATCTGTATCATCAGTGTTTTGAATTTACTCCTAGAAGAACTGCATCTGTATAGAGGCCCAGTCACACAGTAACCCTCCCAGGGACTGAAGGCTCTCCAGAGGTGGGCCTCCTGGGACCTTGAGACCTTCAGAGTGAGCCCATTGAAGTGAGCAAAGATGGGAAGAGTCCCTTCTAAGCCATGGCAAAACTTCCAGGCAGATGGCCCTGGGCCTGGCTGAGGTGATGTTTCCAGAACCTTCCATGAGCATTGGGTAGATTCCCAGAGCTCAGGGTCAGAGCAGCATCCTGTTCTAACACCCACTGTGGTCCTGTAGCCACGCTCAGGCAGCCAACACATCAGCACCACACATCAGGCCTGCCCCCTCCAGTTTAACTACGTGGGGCTGAGAAAAGACGTCACTTGATGAACCAAGACTAGGAAAGAGTGAAGTGGGAAAAAAAGCCTTGACAGAAAGTCTTGATTTGTCGGCGGATATTTTCCCAGCCCCGGCTTCCTGATGACTCAGCTGCTCCTGCGTGGGGAGGCTCTCCCTCAGCCAGCACTGCCTGGGAAATGAAGCCAGAGATTTCCCACTAGCTATCAGCCAGAACAAAAATTACCAATAAAAGGATACACTTAAATGTCCCCCCAGTGGAGACTATTGTTTACTGAGCTATTGAAGGAGTGAAAATATCAGAGCAAAGGTCAGTGGACACCAGCAGTGGGAGTTTACAAGAAACTCTGTCATTTCTTATTTCTTCCCCTTCTTTGGTGAGAAGTTAAGACAAAGCTCCTCTGCCACTCTAAAGAAGCAGCTTTGATGCTTATTTTGTCAAAATACCCCTCCAAACCCCCTCAGCGCCCTGTCATCCCTTCTGACTGGCTCTTACCAGCGGGCTGATTTGCACGGGGACTGCCTCTCCGCTGTACTCCCTTCCAGGCTCACACTCATTCTCTTGCTCTAATTAGCAACTGCTTTTTTTTATTTTTGTATGCACGTTCAAAGACAGAGTGAGGAGGAGAGTGAAAGGGAGAAAGCAAAGGTCTCTGTGAAAGGAGAGAGCAGATGGCTTCTCCCTCGCCCCCTCTGTGTACCCGGGCCCCCGTGTTGGCAAACAGCACACAATGTCTGTCTACAGAGCTCTTTGTGGGCTATGAAGGAGGGGCCAGCACACAGCTACCGGCAGGAAAGGAGTCTGTGGAGAAAAGGCCTGAAAAGACCTGGCCCCTGGGGGGAAGCCAGGGTAGGAAGGGGATAGAGGCCGTCAGCCCATGGGATGGATGTCCAGGACCAATCACCTCTGCCTCCTCCTCCTGGCCCAGAAGGAAGTGGCTGTATCAATATTCAGTTGGCTTGTGCAGTGAGGTGCTGTCAGTTCTCTAGACAGCAAAGCCTTTGCCCCCAGGGCTGCAGAAGGTCCTGGGGGGAAAGGGGGATCTACTGCTCACTCTTGTGTTGTCAGTCCCAAATAACTGACTTTCCATTAGAGGAAATTCTTAGGTGAGTGGGCAGAGGTACCCACAAAGGGGGAGCAACATCGTCAACCTCAACGGCTAAAATCAATCATTCTGATTCGGAAAGTTAAATTCAATAAGGCACAGCTTTGGTCACTGGTTTTTAACTGGTAGTTGGATTAAAGGATTTTTAAAATGTTAGGGCAAAAAAAGGAAGCTTGAAAGAATTCTCGAAAAGGGAGAAGAGTAAAAATGGGGTAGAAGAAACTTTAAAAAATCAGAATATGCCCCAGAAAAATACAGAAACGAACACAGAGAAGCAGGGCATTCTACAAAGACCCTTAAAAAGAAAGTTATTGTTCTTTTTAATGAATGGTCTCATTATCAGCATGTGTGATTATATGTCATTAATTTTGATGACAAAAGTCACCCTTGTAATATCTGCAATCAATTTCAATGATAAACATTGATTTTCCGTATTTTACTATAAGAAAGAACCTGTTTTTATTGCAATTTGCATCTATACAGTTTCCAAAGGAAAAAAATAAAAACAGTGAATGGAAATAACCAACCATTCATTAAACTTCTACCAATGAAATGCGTTTTTCTTTTCTTCCTTTTTGAATCAAGTCCAGAGAGAAGACAGACAAGAGAATAGAGTAAATGGAGAAAAAGAAAAGAAAACAGGGAGACCAAGTTGGCCAAAGATGCAGAGAGGAAGACAAACAGAACGAGCAGGAAAAGAAATGCCCCACGTCACAAGGACCTCCACATTCAGATCAACGCGGGCATGTGTGTGACAGACCCAAAAACCAAACAGAAACCCTCAAATCGCCTAATTCCCAGAACAGGCAAATTTTTGCCAAGTTCATGATTTGGCAGAGCTCTTGCATATTCCATACAATTTCAATGAGAAGCTGTACCCATCTTGTTCTAAGAGCAGATTGCCATTTTCCACTTGAAATACACACGTTGCACTGACCTTATGTCCTCTGTCAAACTGAGACGTTATCACCAACTTTTAGTGAAAGGGTTTCATAACGTATGGGCTTTCGGCCATTCTGTTGATTTTGTTCTGTGTGTGTGTGTGCACAGTGTGTCACTATATTGGACAACAGTCAGACAAGGCCTCTGCCATCCCTGGTTACTTCCTCCATCTGGTTCTGCCATCATCACCTCTATAAGCACATGCCTCGTCAGCGACTCCACGTGGTTCCTGCCTGGTTTGTATGGAGCTGATGCTACTCAGTGCAGCTGGGGTATGTTCTCATACATCCCAATGCAAAGCCTTTCTTCCTCCTCGGCTCTCACCCTGCTTCCACAAATTTTATTTTTAATGCATTTTGTTTTGTTCTCATTTAACAGATGACACAGAATGGGCATTTGGGATGCAGAGACACAGCACACAAGGTCCTACCCATGAGAAGCCTGCGGAGTAGAAGACAGAGACTGAAGGCTAGGCAGAGGACAGAGGTGGATGGGTTCAGCTTCAAGCATGGTCACTCCATGGACCTCCTGGGTCATCCCTAGTCAATGGGAAATGCAAATCAAATTGATGGCTTTTTCCTTGGGTCCCTTAATGAAGGATTATCTCAGTCCAAATGGGATGCTGAAGCCCCAACCCCCACCACAAATCACAGGTCTATCCCTAAGGGAATCTCTCTCTTCTGCTGGGGGCAGGGGGTGGGGAGAGAAGGAGTAGAGAATAGCAGTTATCAGCCGGGCCCCAGAGTCCTACATTGTATGACCTTGGTAAAGTTACTCAGCTTCTTTGTGCCTCAGTATCTTCAAGTGAAAAATGAGGTTGATAATCATATGTACCTCATAGGGCTATTGTAAGGATTTAAGAGATAATGCATGAAAAGAATTAGGCAGAGCATCTGGTACATAGCGAGTGCTTTGCAAATAATAGCTCTGCTGTATTAGGGCTTCAGGCAAGCTGGAAGCCAATCCAGAAAGGTTTGCTCCCTACTCAAATTATAGCCATCACCATGATGTGACATTGAATGGTGGGACTGCCCAGAAGAGTATACAGGCTGCTTCCTTAGCCCAGGTACACAGGGCAAATCAGCCTTCTTTCCACACATTACTCATTCTACATGGCATCCTCATTGCTTTTTGCCTTATCTATGCATCAAGTTGTTAGTGTATTAGTAAATTTGTTATTTTTCTTTAAGTTGACTCATTTTTTAACCTGAATATATTTATTTTAACAGAAAATAATTGAAAAGTGAGGAAGGAAGCAGGGTAGGGGAAAGAGAGGGGCAAGGAGGGGAGAGGAGAGCAGAGGTGGGGAGGGGAGCACGCAAGAGGGGAGGAGGACTGCAATAAGGAAGGGAGAGAGGAAGTCCCTGGCCTCAGAGGGAAAGAAAACCCTCAGAGTTGGAAGACAAAAGTCACAAAGAGAAGGAGGCAGTGAGCAGCCACCCAGGGCTAAGACCAGGCTCGCTGGCAGAAGCAGGGCCTGGCCTTCAGCAGGGCTGCAGGAGGACTGAGCTCGGCCTGGGGTATAGATGTCTGCAGGGCTACCCAGGGTGAGCCAGGAGCTCAGAACCAGCTCCAGGCAGGAGAGGAAGGATGGGAAAAGCGAGATGTATTTCCCCCAAAACCAGGCTGGGCGGCTTTTCTGGGACTGGACCAGGAGAATGGCCTGGCCCTGGAGCACCAGCATCTGCTTCTGTCCTGTCCCGTCCGCAGACCAGTCACCTGCCACCAAGTGAGAAACACTAAAATGGGTGAGTGGCACGGGCCGATGTGTCCAGATGCTATAGATGAACACAGACTAGATCAAGGGCAGATACACGGCAGGAGGCAATGGGACAGAGGAAAGCGAAAAATAGACCACACCATGGAGGCAGCAAACTCCAAAAGGTCTGCAACAAGCAACCTCACCTGATTTAATGACATGTTATACAGGAATGCTTGTCAAGTCCTGAACAACTGAACAGGGCTACTTGTGGAACTTTGCCATGTTCAATGCCCCACATAGCAAGACAAATGTAAACTGAAACCACAGTGGGCTGCCAGTTTTCATCTATCAGATTGGCAAAGGTAAAAATGATTGACATTTTATTCTCCTGGCAAAGCTGTGGGGAATAGGAATTCTTTTACACTGTCAGAGGTAGCAAAATTGGTAGAAAACACCTTTTTTTCCAGAGGACTATCTGGGAACATCTATCAAAATTAAAAATGTATATACTCTGATTCAGCAGGCTTTTTTCTAAGAATTTCCTGCACCCTTAGTTCTTAAAAAAGTGCTTGGCACATACAAAGTCCTGAATAAATATTCATTGAATAAATTAATTAAGGAATTTGACTCGCAGATATGCTGGTACACAAGTACAAAGATAAATGCAAGGATCTTTGTTGAAACATTGTTATGAATAACAACAAAAAAAAACAAACAAAACAGGAAGCAACCTACCTGTATATAAATGAACAATGAAGGCACACCCATTCAATACAATACTATAGAATCATTTGAAAAAATAAGGCAGATTTCTGGGTAATACAGCCAAAGTACTTCATTGTTTAAATCTTCATTGTTAAATAAGTAGGGGGAAGGGGGGCCACTAGGTGAAAAGACCTGCGTAATATGTCCCTATGTAGGTGGGAAAAAGATACAGCTATATTCTGGGTGTGCAAATGCACAAACTTTCTTTGCATACTAGAAACTTTAACAGCAATGGCCCTTGGTGAGGACCAGAATGGGAGGGAAACCTTTTCTTGTATGTACTACATGTTCAAAACATTTTTATTTTTTATTTTTTTTTTAACATTTATTCATTTTTGAGAGATAGAGACAGAGCATGAGTCAGGTAGGGGAAGACAGGGAGGGAGAAGAGAATCTGAAGCAGGCTCCAGGCTCTGAGCTGTCAGCACAGAGACTGACGCGAGGCTCGAAACCATGGACTGCGAGATCATGACCTGAGCTGAAGTCAGATGCGTAACCAACTGAGCCACCCAAAACACCCAGGCACCGCAAAACGTTTTTAAAATAACGACAACAAAAGGTAACTTGGCAGAAGAGAGATTTGCATAAAAGTTCTACCCCAGGGACTGGATCGGTGAGCCCAATTCAATATTAGGAAGAAGGGCTCCAATGAACCAGGCCGTTCCAGGAAGTCCATGCATCCCATCACTGGAGGTGTTGAAAAGCAGGGTCAGGGACCACTGTAGTAAAGCAGTGTGTCATCTGGTGGCCTGGATTCACTCTCCTTAGAGGTCTTACCTAGCTCCTTCACCAGGTACCACCAGGGCAATAGAGCCACTCTACTCTGGACATTGTAACCAATTCCAAGAGCTAAAAATGTAGCAGATTCTTAGAAGTAAAATTGCTCAATCTGAGTGGAGAAGTATAAAGGGCCTGGCATCGGTAGGTGCCCACTAAGTACTTAAAGAAAGAATGAGCACAGGTACACTCAATCCACATGAGCTCATGAGTGGAATCCAACTTGATTGAAGAATGGAAGGCCAGACTGCCCAGACCTGCAAGGAGGAGACCAGAGCGGGTCCCCAAGGGTCATACCCAAAGAGCAAGTAACTCCAGTCCCCACTAGGAATGTGTTCCCATTCCTCATGTTGGGGGCTATTCCAGACAGAGGCCAGGGATAAGCCAGAAACCAAAGGACCTGTTTCCTTATCCAGCTCTTCCCCTGAACTGGGCCCTACCCTCAATGAAAACCTCTGTTAGGGATGGATTTGGCCCTCCCTAACCCTGAATTTCTGTCCCATGATTCTAAGAAGCCTCCTGAGACTCTCTACAGTGCCTCATTACCCTCACCCTCATTTCTCCTGATTTCCTCTTGACCTCCCTGGCCAGGAGCACACACACGATAAGCCCAGCGTATCTGCAGCTGCACAGACTCATTCTGCAACAGGCTGGGAGGGCATACAGGAAAGTCGGATGCTCTTCATCATAGAGGATAACTCCCAGGGCCAGAGCCAACCTATATATACTCCTGTATACTAAGCCTCATCTCTACAGGATTGATCTGCCTCACTCTCATTAGCTGGCCCTTGAGACAAAAATGGAAGGCCCAGCTGCCACATCATGTAACTGGTACTCAAGCTCTTGGCTCAGCCAGCAAAGAGAGTATAGATACTACATCTACAGGCGGAGACCCCTCCCCTAGGAAAAGACCAAGAGTGCCCCTCTTCCTGCCCGTCAATCCCTCTTGGAAAACTAAGGCTTGCTCCTGGTGGCTTGCCCATGTCTAGGACACATCCCTTCTCTGTTTGCAAATATCCTAGGCTGACTCTTCTCAGTCTTTTCCACTCCACTTCCTTCAGGGAGAAATGAGGCCCAGGAGCATCAGGGCACTGTCAACAGAGCTTGTCAATGGCCAAAAGCAGTGGGAAAAGAATTCAGACCATCAGAGCCCTCTGGGGCCCAGAACTGAAGAACACCTTTCCAAGCAGTCTCAGATTCAGTATGATTTTCATTTGCATGCTTCAAAATCAAATGTAGTGATTCCTCACCCAGACAAGGAAGTTTGTGTGGATGTTCATCCTCAAGTTCTGCAGGCAGGGACCGGGACCGCCTGGCTCCAGAGCGAGATGAGGACAGGAAGCAAAGAGGGAAAGTCTGACCACCACCCTCCATGAGCTGGAATTCCACCCTGGGGGCCCATGCTGGTTCTTTAGGCCTGTTAGAGAGCCACCACCAGGCCTCCAGCCAGCAGCCCCACCATCTTTCCTCTCTCCCCTTCTGTAGGCACAAAGCCTTAGACCTCATCCTTCCCAGGGAGCTTGGGGTCATTCCCCCCCACGCTGAGGTGCCGTGCAACCTCTGGGTGGCTCATAAGCAGATGAATATGTCAGAGTATCTGGAGGGACAGTGCTACACCCAGAGAGGTTAAAAAGAAGCCAGCAATAGTCAATGCGGAGCTCTGTGCAGTACAGTAGGGAAATGTATGGCCATAGAACATGATGCCAGGAAGTCCTGACCCAAGAAAAAACAAGGGACAACACACATAAGAGAGGGTATCTATGAGAGAACAGCTGAGGGAAGCCTGATAGTCCTGAAGACACACGTTGTATGTTTAAGGATGGTTAGTTTTAACAAAACCCAGTCTCAGATGCAAGGGGATATAGCAGCCTCCCCAGACCAGGATTCTGACCCCTGCTCTGATATTAGCCTGCCAGGGCTCTCCAGACTGGTACTCAGAAATGCTCCCTGCCTTCCCTCTCTCTGTGGATCATGTGGTGGCCTCTCAACATCCCACACGCCTGCCCAGCTTCAGTAGTTTGAGTTCTGCACAGGCCAATGATGGTGCAATAAGTGGTGGCCTTAGGGCCTCAACTGGACTGCTCGCCAGTAACATTTCCACTACCCACACTGTCTGAGTAATGGCTACATGGTGTCTCTGTCGGCATCTTTGAGAGCACACATTTATTAAGTCATGGATTCCCATGCAGGGCAGCTCTCATGCACAGATCGCTGCCAAATCATCCCCAGTCACTCCAGCACTTCTGACCTGGGAGAGTCACAACCGGTGGAACTCAGTGCTTCTACCCCTGTCTTTCAAAGGCAGATGGAAAGCACATATCACAAGGGGACTTGGAAGCCGTAGCTCCCCCTCCGCCCTCTTTCCCCCTCTTGCTGTCCTCCACTGCCACCAGGACCCAGGACCGAGTGCTCCCACCTCATATGCTGGAGTCCTGGAGGCAGTGTGGCATCCTTCCAGCTCTGTTTGCTGTTGCTCATGCCGGTGTCACAGCCCATTACATCCAGCCAATTACATTAGATTCCCCTCTGGAGGGCACTGGGCAGGGCCACCGTAGGGAGCAGAGGAAGCCCAAGAGACTTCTAAATGAAGTATCCTGTTGGGAAATCCTATTAAGAAACTCATCTGACAAGGCTGCGGTGTTAATGACCTGGCCTCCCTGAGCCCTGAGCAGAGCTGGTCTCCCTGGGGCTTGAGAAGAGGCTATCTGGGCTGGAGGCTTCCTCTCTCTCATCAGCCAAGAGCTGATGGGCTGGAGCTAGAAGACAGGGTTCCCCAGTGCCCCGGATGCAGCTGCCAGGCTGCCAGGCTGGGCTGTGCCTGTGCACACACCTGCATACACACACACACACACACACCCTCCCCTTGGGACCCACTTTCTCTTTTAGCACCCAGGATGAGGATGCAGTGGTGACCCAAAGCTAGGACCAGCAACCCCAAAGGAGACGGAAATAGGTACCAGAACTTTTTTTTCCAAGAAGAGTGAAATTAGACATACTTTTCTCCACTTTCAAATCCTGCAGATTTTTCGTTTCAACTCCCCCAGGCTTATAAATTGGCTCATCTCAGCCACTCAAGTTGACAAAGGCACTGAAACTGTTGAAAGGTTCAGAATGTCCCTTGGGTTTCCAGGCATGAAGGAATTTACATGTAGGTGGAAAATTACCAAGAAAAAAGGCCCCATTTGGAGAGCGGGGAGTGCCGAAGCAGCTGGCGAAGGACAGGCAGCCGTGAGGCAGTGGCAGGGGTGTGGCTAGCTTGAGGAGCTCCTGCGAGGGCTACACAAGACAAGTGCCAGAGAGGGTGCAGGCCCTAGCTCAGGGTTTTGACAGACACCTGGGAAGTAGGAGAGACATGAGACAGGGAGATGGATGAACCAAGAACTACTCTGATCTTCTCCAGAACCTGCCGACATCTGGGATTGGGATGGTCTCAGCTGACCTGAGAGTTCCCTGGAAAAGCCATGTGACTCCTGGTTACGGGATATGCATCCTCAGCCCAAACTCTGATTGTCAGGCCCTGAGCAAGTCACAGGAGTCCTGCAGGCTTGACTGCCCTTGAGGACAGTAATCCACCCCTGATGTTTGTGCGAAGGACAGCCCCGAGTGATCTAGCTAGGACTGGCCAATTGCAGGAAAGGCTGCTTTTTTCTGTAACCCCCACACAGTCCTCCCTCAGCTTTTTTGCCCTCACTCCTCCACCCATAGCCCTTCTCAGGCTTTCTAGCAGCTCAGCTTGTCAGGGCCCTGTTCAAAGGCCTTGTGCTCAGGCTACCCAGCTTCCAGTCCACTCCTACAATCCCTTTTCCCAGACTCCTTCTATGCCATTCAGGGCCACCCTTTCTACAAATCCCTTAAGCCCAAGATGCTTTCAGTGACCTCCCCTGAGCCCCCTTCTTCTATACTCTAGCAACATAGATGGTTCTGGTCTAGAGCTTAGATCTGGGGTCCTTGGCCTGGGCTCCACTTTACCTACCCAAGACAATCTCAGAAGGGGTCACCAAGAGATGCCATTTTATAAAACCTCTCCTGTGTGTTCTCATGCCCACCCTGGGATCAAGAATTGCTGCTTCAGATGACCCTCATCCTCAGGCTTAGGGAGTCTTCTGTCCACCACTCAGACCTCAGCTCACAAAGACCAGCTGCCTACATGACCTGCCTCAAGGCATGAGGTACACCTTTCAAATGTGTGTTAACTGACCCATTGACTTGTTGGGGGACAGTGAACCATGCCTATATGCTGATCACTGGTCACTGCTGGACACTCATGGAGCTGGGGCCACACAGGTGCTGGCAGGTGATGACTGAATAGTCAGGTCTCCGGGTGACCTGGGTCTCTGACTGGGGGCACTACATGCCACCTTCATTCCAGAATTTTATCCCCTTAGAAGCCAGAGTTAGATGGTGTGTTTTAGGGCTTAAGGGCAATGACATAGCATCACATGGCTTCCAGAGCATTCTCATATGAATTATCCACTTGATTTTCACACACCCTGAGAAGTAGGCAGAGAAGACAGAGCTCTCATGAGAAAGGACTTATCTTAAAACCACCCAGAAGCTCACAGCAGAGCAAGGACTAAAACCAGTTCCTATCTCTAGGTTAGACCTCTTCCACCTGGATCCACCCCTTTTTCCCCTTTGATCTCCGTGCATCCCCCTCTCTCCTCAAGTGACAGCACCAAGAGCAAAGGTCTAGGACCAATGGATGAGTGCATGCCTTCTACAGTGGTGAGCCAAGGCTGGCCAAAACACCACAGGAGCAGGAATAAGGGAGGATGGCAGGGAAGGTCATACATAGCATCGTCATTCCCAGAGTCCTGAGTACAGCTGGAGATGCAGGATAATGAGACAGCTCCTTTTGGAAACTCCAATGACTATGCCTGGGAGGGAAAGCCAGGCCCTCAAGGAGTACTCAGGAGCAGAAACAGAATTAAAACTCAAAGGGACATTGCTCCAGCTCTATCTGGCTGCCACAGGCTGTTCTAGCACCTGAGACCCCTCTCTGGACACCTAAATGGGATACCATAGCCCACAAGCTTCTAACAGACAGCTAAGAGGCCTGCCCGTGCCAGGTTCCCCCTAGCAACTGTCAGTCTCAGCCCAGTCCTCCTCCCTGAGACTGACTTCAGCTGGCACAGTATTCAGGCCCGATGGCACAGAGAGAGCTTGCTAAATGCCAGCTCTCAGTGCCTCTGGCCTCAGGGATGGACAGACTGTAGGGACTCACACAGAAAATGAACTTACCCATCAACCTGAGTAGGGAAGGTACAGGGCAGGTAAAGACAAAGCCATGAGTGCTCATTAATCAACTATACTATGAGCATAAGGTTTGAAGTTGGGGCAGACAGGCCATTTTCCTAGTAATTAACAATTTTATAGATGGGACAGAGTCACTGGTGGGGTCAGCAGGCTACTAGGACTCTGACTGATTGGTCCAATCTGTGTAAGCATAAAGGATGAGTCCAGAAGAGGCCGTGGGCCATGGAACCCTCTAGAAAGTGTGTCTGCCTCTTGTGGTACCTCCTAATGTATAAGGTCCCCCCAACAGCTTCCTCTGCTTGCCCCCATCTTGCCACCACCCTCCTCAGGACAGGAGAGCTCTAGGCCAGGACCACTCTTTATTGGCTGGGCTGCCTAACTGGTCTCCAAGTACTTCGGCACAGCTGAGCAACTATTCACCATGACTTTGACAGGAGAGGGTTTAAGGGTTTAGCAGGCACAAAGTGAAAGTCAGAATAAGGTTCCGGTCCATGATGAAAGTCTGCCTTGCCAGAAAATAATATAGAGGATATTCCATAGACTTGACACATTCAAAGGCCCAGATTCAAATATCCAGAAGAAACTATCAGATCAGTATAACTGCGTCAAGCCCAGAATCATCCAGGTTTGGCCTAGCCAGGCTCCAGGGCATTGATTCTCAGGGCCGTGTTGGGGGAGAGTAGCTTTCCTGCCTTCTCCAGTCCTACCAGGACAGCTGAGAGGGGCTCATTGTGTCTCACCCAAAATTCTCTGGCCTCCCCCATTCTTCATGCCTCTGACCCCATGAAAACTGGCTACACTGGGTGGGCCACCCCAGAATTGTGGTGAAGGGCTATGGTGCCCACCTGACAGTAAAGAAAAACACCCCAGTACCCTGACCTGGGAGACACACAACGAGGACCAGTCACAAATCCTTTCACATGCATTGCCCATCTCCATCCGAAGGGTGGAGAGTCCTCCCAAGACAACCATCAACAGCCAAGGCCTCTTAACCTCCCTGGGGCAGACTGCTTAGCTCTGGAAAGGGAGTCCTCGATACCGGCTCATCCATCAAAGACAGATGACTAGCAGAGCCAATGGTTAAGATTTGGAGGATGCATCTTAAAGTTCTTGACACAGAAAAAGGCGGGGGCAGGGGGAGGGCTTCGATTTCCTGCTAGGACACAAAGTCAGCCAGGCTGCTGGCTGTAAGACCCATGACAGCACCTGGCTTGCCACTCTCCACTCTCAGATATGCCACCAAAACATGGCTTCCTGTGCTTCTAAAATGGCAAAGTGATGCCCTGGCCTCCCCGTTCCCTCCACTCTCCAGCACGTTTGCGATAAGCAATCTGTGAAATCAAGCCAGTTCCATAATAACTCTAGATGAGGAACGTCCACTGAAAGTCAGAAGGGGGTGGAACAGGGTAGGGAGAATGGAAAGAAACCACTTGGATTTATGTATTTGTCTCCATAGGCCCTCCCACAACAACCACAGGAGGTGACCTGACAAACAGCACAGACAGCAGAACCCTCCAAAAGAGAAAAGTTCCAATTAGCCCAAAGAAATGAGAGCCTATTCTCAGAGTTCCAATTAAATCAGAACCAATCAATGCTTGCTTTGGTTCCTGCCATTCTGCTCAGGAAATAATGAGAAAAGTGAGAGGGCCCCAGCCAGCAAGTGCAGCACGGCAGCTCTTTGAAGCCTGAAGAAATCACCAGCACTCTTGCAAGCATGCCTGGCAGCTGCCGCACCGGCACCTTAAAGAACTCAGCCTAGTGCCTGGGTCCCCACTCAGACCCTGACAAATGCCAAAGAGGATGCCTCCCGCCCCACCTCCAACCAAGGGGAAAAAGAGGAGCACTGTGGGGCCAGGGTAGGCTGGTTTTAAAATTGTCTGCCTTGATTCATCACTTGACCTGGCACTCTCTCCCCTGTTTCCACACCATCCATCATGGGCACCATAACCAAGAAATCCAATAAAGACACAAAGGCCTTAGCTCTCCACTCTCAGCAGGCCTCAGAAAGGCTGCATAAGTGCCCCAGCCCAGAAAATTAGCTGAGTTCAAAGGATCACAGAGCAGATGGGCATTAGCAATCCTGTGCCTGGTGCTTGGCTGCAGGCGTTTCAGGAGCAGGGTAAGGGAGGAAGGGGACAGGCAAGGACAATCTGGTGCTCAGGTGGAGTGTTGGGGGTGGCAACAGGGAGGATGACTGACAGGAAGCTCCCGAGAGAGCAGAGAGAGGTAATACATCTCCAATTCCAACTTTCCCCCAGAGGTCTGGGGCAACCTAAATGATGAGTCAGGGTCAGGGTCAAGGTGGTCACTTCTGAGGTCTATGTGGGAAGCTTTGCCACTGAAAGAGTCTGAAAGTTTGAATGCCATGGGCAAAAGTTAACCAAGGAACAAAGTCTTCTCTTCCCCAATTCTGGATACCCCTTCCCATATGCAGCCTCCATGCACTTACTAAAGAAAGGAGTCATGGATTCACTACACCATCCTATTCATTCTCAGAGAAGAATCTCAAGCCAGTTCAGCCCATTATTGCCACATACTGGACATGTGCTCTCCTGGACTGAGAAGAGCCAATATGAGCATACAGTTCCCTGACACTTCCAAACTGCCAAGTTTGTATCATTCTGTATCCTTCAGAAGCAATGATAATATGATACCTGAACCACCTTCCCCCATTCAATTAGCTCATCTCCTTCTAGGAAACACCAAAACTAGGCCCCATCTCTGCCCCAGAACCTGGCATTGAGCCGCTGGAGGAAGACAGCCAAGCAGAGGGCTTTGAGTTAATGAACTACATGGGTTCAGGACCAAGTTGGGTGCTGGGGTAGCTGAATTGAAATGACCTAAAATATTGTCCAAATTCAATCACTTCTCAACTACCCTTGAGGGAACTGCCCATGACAACTCAAATTCTCCATGCCACAGAGCATGATCTGGACATAATGCAGGGGTGTGTGCATGGGGAAGAGAGTGCATACACATGCAAGACAGAATATGAATGTCCATGGTTATTATGTGATTATCTATCATTTGGAATTCTCCCTATCTCTTCCCCCATCATGAACACTGCATTCTGGTTGGACACAGATGAAAAATCATCATACCTACCACTGGGGATGTAGATTCTCCAGAGCTTTTGTGTTGTGATTTTTTAAGTTTTTTTTTTTTTAATTTATTTTTGAGGGCGGTGGGGGCGGGGCGGATGGAAGCAAAGAGAGAGGCAGAGAGAGAATCTCAAGCAGGGTCTGTGCTGTCAGCACAGAGCCTGATGCAGGGCTTGAACCCAAGAGCCATGAGATCATGACCTGAGCTGCAAAAGTCAGATGCTTAACTGACTGAGCCACCCAGGAACCACCTGACCCCTGCAGAGCTTTGTAATAAGCCATTAGGCTTTTCTGTTCCTATATGACCCAGAGCTGGAGGTAGGGAAAATTTGAAGATTGGGCTCTGCCCCAGGTGGGCAAGAAGCAGAGGCCTTAAGAGGCCCTAGGACTTACCCTTGCAGGCCACGCTGTTCTCAGGCTCATAGCCAGGCTTGCAGGTGCAGCGCCCGATGGGCACCATCCACTCGCCATCCCCATTGCAGTAAAGTTTGATGGGCACGTCCACTTCCTCTGCGTTGGGGATGCATGTCCCCCGAGCAATCACCAGAGACGTGCTCTCTGCCCCAGTCATGGTCTCGGGAAACACGGCAAAATTTTGCACAATGCTGGGACACTTCTTGAAGAAGACACGAACAGAAAGGAGAGACATGCAGGCTCCATAATCCTGGAAAGCGAGGTAAAAACCATTCCGAGTAAGAGGCCCAAAGCTCCTGACTTCTGTATTGACCTTCATCAACCTTCCTCCAAAGTCTACTTGGGAGAAGCTCTCATCTGCAGCAATGGTGTCAACTTTGAGGTAGGGGGCCTCAGACCAGAAGGCTGACTTCTTGGTGGCAATAACTGAATCCGTCTCATAATAATACAAGTTGAAGGTCTCCTTGCAGGAACCTGGGACGTTTGGGAGGCTGCTGCAGTCTCTCACAGTGAAGCGCATCTCTGTGTAGATGCGATGAGCCCCCCGCCGGTTGATGAAGGTGGTGAGCAGCCAGTTGTTCTGGTTGGGCTCAAAGACGTTGCACACCTGGTAGGTGCGGATGGTGTTCAGGTTTTCATCGTAGCCACTGACTTCTTCCCACTGTACCAAGCAAGCCACAGATGCACACATGCAAAAACACAAAATAGAGAGTAAGAAGACAAAGAGAGGCAGAGAAGAGAAGCCTGGTGCTGGAGGGGGCCTTACGAGCTCACCAGTCCAGCCACTTGACTTGAGAAATAAACACACCGACCCTAACTTGTTTTTAAAGCTCTCCTTTCATGGAGATTTCAAATACTACTCTGCTGGCCACCCTGAAATAGAACACACTTCATTTTAGAAAGCCTTCTTTCATCTAACCAACAGCACTCCTGCTGTGACGATGACTCATCACATCCACAGGACAAGACTGCAGCTATCAGCCCTATGTGATGGTAGGTACTTGATTCCTGAGTGCCACAGCCTCTCCTCTCCACAGCCTGTGGATTAGGTGTCTGATTATAGGACACTCCTCATCTTGGACATCTTCATTTCCAAACCTAATTCTTTATTGTGGTTCCTTTTGAGTTGTGAAAAGCATATGAATCTAAGGCTTTCACAACCTCTCAACAAATTTAGATTCTCATAAACTTTTGTTTTATAACATCAATCCCTTTGAAAGAGCTAAACCATAAAACTGTAAGGAGTAGGGGCTGCTAAGTGAGATCCTTAAGGACGCAAATCAAGCTTCATTGGGTGCAAACTGAAAGCAGGGATATAATGGAAGAAAATGCTTGAGGATGTCACACAGGGAAGGAGAGCTTCTTAACAGAGGCGAGACTACATGATTCACACTGGAAAAGAAAACTCATTTTTAGCAGCTCTGTTGGTGGGAAGGAGAAGAGGAAATGACGCATTTACTAAGTGGTGTCTCGATCTTCCCTATAACACTGAAACTAGATACTATCACCACCCCAGTTTACAGATGAAAAGATGCTATGCAATTCACCCACAGTCACATGGCCATAAAAGACAGGATAGAGGAGATAGAAAGAAGCACTTTCAGTGGCCAACAAAATGCACCTGCAGCAGGGGTAGAGAAGAGTCATGGGGCATCCTCTCTTCCTTGGGCTGGGACAGGAAGCAGGTGCCTGTACTGTGAGCTCTCAGGACCCTGACCTCAAGAACTGGGAGTATTCCCAGGACACTTCAGTGTGTTCATTAAATTCTGTTCTGCTTGCCAGAAACAAATAAGGGACTAGAGAAATTAAACATTTTTAATGGTTATTTATTTTGAGAGCAAGAGAGAGATTGCATGTGTGAGCAGGGGAGGGGCAGAGAAAGAGAGAGAGAATCCCAAGCCAGCTCTGAGCTGTCAGCACAGAGCCTTATTCGGGGCTCAATCCCACAGACCATGAGATCATGACCTGAGTAGAAATCACAAGTTGGACGCTCAACCGAGTCACCCAGGTGCCCCAAGAAACTAAACTTCTTAAATGAAGAGAAAAAGGAGGTGAAGATCCTTGACTTTAATATTTAGCAGTGGCAAAAATTAAAAATACAAAATAGTATCTATTTCTTTAAATATTATGCTAATCACTTATTTTTCACAGTGTGGAGCTGAAATATATAAAATAGAATTCTTCATTTAAAATGTTGAAGTCAGGGCACCTGGGTGGCTGAATTGGTTAAGTGTCCAATGTCAGCTCAGGTCATGTTGGGCTCTGTGCTGACAGCTCAAAGAATGGAACCTATTTCATATCGTGTGTGTATGTGTGTGTGTGTGTGTGTGTGTGTGTGTGTGTCTTACCTTCCTCCACTTGTACTGTCTCCCTCTCTCTCTCAAAAATAAATAAACATTAAAAAAAATTTTTTTAAGTTGAAGTCAATCTTCTGTGCATGGGGAATACACATAGTTGCTTCTTGCACAGAATTAAGCCCCCTGTAGAAGCAGGATGGCCGGGCTGTCCTTCAAGCTTGTGCCATCTGAAGACCAGGCATGGTGTGTAAAACAAATAGGTACATGGAGAGCTGGCCCTGCTCATCCAGGTCTATAGAGTGACCTCATAGCCACTCCTGCTGCCTAGAACCCTGCCACGAAGGCACCTGAGTAGCAGTCTATCTAAGACCCTTCTCCTCTATCCCTTTCCTGCACCCCCAGGAATCAGTCCCTTCCTCAGTCTAGAGTCTTTGGTGAGCTCTTTGCAGATCCTTTCACGTTGCCAAACGTCACCTGGACTTTGTTTAATATCTTATCGATTCTCTAGATGTCAAGGAACCACTTTTTATTCCTCTTAAAGACTGTGTAATGTTCTATTTAAATGTGTTTGTTAAAGCTATGTTCTGCTTGCCTGGTTTTTGGAACCAGAAGCAAATATATTAGGGAGAAGTCGCTGACAGCTATTTTAGTTTCAATTTTCAGACCTCTCTCCTTTTCATGGCCGTTTTGAAATAACATTTCCCCAATTGACCCTACATGACTTCTGAGGGAAGGACAGCTTTCTTTTGCTGTTCTGTAGGTGCTTAAACAAGCAGGCTTTTAGTGCATGACTTCACTTGGCCTGTGTGAAGTCTTAGCACAAACACAGGGCCCCTCTGTCAATGCACAGGTGAAGCCCATGACCCCATTTAGGGCAGGGACCTGTCCCAGCCAGAGTAATAGAGCCACTCAAGACTACTGTGGCTTCGCTGAACGGGAGCAGGACAGGAAGCCCGTCTTTCAGGGCTCATCTTAGCCATGAGACTGTCACCACTAGCAGGTCTTAAACAAACAGAATGAGGCATTTATACTCTTGCGGAGCTGGGATATTAAGAACATTTATCTTAAAAAATGACACTGATTGGTATTATAAGACCCAACAGAGGTAATCGTTTCAAACATTAACCTCTCTGGGCCTCAGTTTTCTCATCTGTAAAATGAGGAATCATACTGGGTGACCTCAAGTTATAAAATCTACACAGATTTAATTGATTTCATGACAGCTCCTAAGGGAGCGATCAAAGCAAATTAGGAGGAATACAGCTGTATATTCAAAGGGAAAGAGTAGAGAGGAATTGAGAGAAAGGAAAATAACTTCCCCGTTGTTTGGGGGAAGGCCATCACGGAGCCTCACACTCATTTCTTTCTCTCTTTCATTCTATTGTCAGCAGGTACGACAGGGGTCAGAAAAATATGCTTACAGAGTGGGCTAGAGGAGGTATGAATGCCTTCTGGGCAAGCAGCAGTTAGGACCAGGGGCCTTGAAGAAAGAGAATTATTTTGGCAAGTGGAGAGTAGGGTGGAATGGCATTCCCATCAGGAAGGGACAAACATTGTGATTTGTTTGTGATATTTGGAATCAACCTCATTGCTTTATAGTTATACCTCATTCATTCATCAATGAAAAAAATGTTTACTGAATGCCAACTTTATGCCAGGCATTCTATTAACCACTGGGGATACAACAATATGACGCTTATAATCTAGTGAGAGAAACAGAAATTAGACAAATGATGATTAAAATAACTAAATAATTACAATTGTGCTAGCTGCTGTGAGGGAAAATTACAGGGTGCCTAGAGAGGGGATGTACCTGATACAGAGAGGCGTGTCAGGAAGAACCACCAAACTGAGAGGTGATGGATGGATAGATGTTAGTCAGGAGAAGTGTGTCCTTGCTGGGGCCAAGAGGGACAGAGAAGGAGTGGGGCATCTAGGCCCAGAAACAGCAAGTGCAAAGGCCCTGTGGTGGGAAAATGTGGCCTGGCACCATTGAGTAATGCTGCCTGCATGACAGAAGGGTCATAAAAAGCTGAAGATGCAGGAATAAGACTGAGGAAAGGGTGAGTCTGGTCAAGAACTCTGAATTTCATCCTAAGGGTAACTGGAAATCATTGATGAATTTTAGTGAGGAAAAGTACAGGTGATCAGAGCTGAGTTCTTAAAAGATTTATCTAATGTAAAGTAGATATTGGGTTGGACGGTCACCCCAATGCATGGTGGGGACAACTGGACACAGGTATGGTGGTATAGGCAACAGAGGACAGTAGTTTGGACTAGGCCAATGGAAACTGAAAAGATAACCTGGGGTAGAATCTCTAGATTTTTTTGAGCTGAGTGTGGGGTGAAGGACAGAGAGAGACTTGACCAGACCCAAGGCTCATGCATCCCTTCACACCCTTCCACCCATCAGGCTTTGAACTTCATTGTGTCCCTGGGGCACACTGCTCCCAGTTTCCTACCAGAGTGGATGTCCTACCCCGTGGATATGCAGAACTCAGATTCTTTCACTCAAGGCCTGCAACAGCCCTGGGCTCTGTGACACACTCTCACTGCCTGTCCCCAAGCTGATTTCCTAAAGGTTCAGGGGCAGCTTCTCAGCTCCTCCTTCTAGGCACCTGACATACTGCCTTCCATGTTCCTTTCTAGGATTATCTTTTCCCATTAAAATGAGAACAAAGCACCATGATTTGCCTATCAGCTTGGCAAACAATTAAAAAGATAAAATAGAAAGTCTTGGTAGGATTCTGGAGCGAAGGTACTAGCAAGTCTACTGGTAACAGTGTGACTGGTGGAATTGTTTAGAAGTCACACCAACAGTTTCTCTCAACATTTCAAATGTTGGCCACAACTCAAATAAGTAGAGAAAAGGTACATGATTTTTAAAAATCATTGTGATAAGTAGCCATCTGGGGAAAAAAAACAGCTTTGCATCCATACCTTGTTTCTTACTTCAGGATAAATTCCCAGTGAACCAAAGATTTAAACATTAAAAGTGAAACCGGAAAAATACTAAAAGAAACCCTAGAGATAATTTATGTGTAGTAATTATGACATGAAACTCAGAAGCCACAAATGAACAGCTTGATCAGTTAAGCTCTATAAAGTTTTTTCTTAAGAGACATAAGAGAGGGGCGCCTGGGTGGCTTAGTCAGTTAAGCGTCCGACTTTCGCTTAGGTCATGATCTTGTGGTTCGTGGGTTCGAGGCCCGCGTTGGGCTCTGTGCTGACTGCCAGCTCAGAGCCTGGAGCCTATTTCAGAGTCTGTATCTCCCTCTGTCTCTCTGACCCTCCTCTGCTCACGCTGTCTCTCTCTCTCTCTCTTCTAAAAAAAAAAAATATAATATATATATATATATATATATATATATATATATAGAGACATAACAGAAATGGCCAGAAGTAAAATAAAAAAAAAAAAAAGGAAATATCTTGGGAAGAAATCACTTCTACTTTATCACAGATAAAACATTAATTTCCCCTGATATATAATCTATATATCAATAATAAAATACAAAATAGGCAAGAGAGATAGCTCATAAGGATGTGAAGAAATGTTGAACATCATTCAATATAACCAAAATGGTAATTAACCATGTTGTGATACTATTTGGGGGGGAGGGGTCAGACAGAAATTTTAGGGGGTGTTGGAGGGGGTGTGCAAAGTAATCATTCTCATACAAAGCTAGATGAAGAGCAAATTGGTACAACCTCTATAAAAATTGTGGTTTTATTTATTAAAATTATAGCTCTCTTTACTCTTTAGCCGAGCCATTCACTTCTAGGTCAAGCCCCAGATATACTTTCATATATATGTAAAATTAGGTATGAACAGTTATTACCTGCAACCACCATCACCTCCAGGGTTTTGTGCATGCCCAGGACACCTGGAGGTGGCCAGGACTCAGAGGACTGTGGGCCTATACAGAATGTAGCAGCCTTCTCAGATTTGCTCTGAGTGAGACCTCTACATGAGCACGGTGGAAAGAACCATTAACTAAGACTGAAATTCTCACCAATCAGTAGGATAGAGGGTGCTCGAGTGTGAAATAATTTTACTAAAACAAAATAAGGCTAGGTTATTTCTTGTGTCTCTTTGTTTGCGGAGTAAGATTTGTAATGCTGCATGCCAATCTGACTTAAATGTTCCCTTCTTGGAACTCTCAACTGCACTCCAAGATCCTTTGTTAACGTCCATCAACTAGTGAACGCATAAACAAAATGTGGTATGGCCATACTATAGAATACTATTGAGAACTAAAAAAGAATGAAGTGCTGGTACATGCAACAACATGAACGAACCTCTAAAACATTATGCTAAATGAAATAAACTTGACTCAAGAGACTGTAAGTTGCATGCTTCCATATACATGAACTGTCCATAAGGCAAATCTATATATAGAAAACTATTAGTATCCATATTTCCCTGGCACTGGAGATGGGAATGGGGAATAACTGCAAATGGGCATGAAGAATCTTTTTTGGAGGTGATGGAAATATTCTAAAATGGGACTCTGGTGATAATTACACAATTCTGTAAACAATTACACAATTCTGTAAACTTACTAAAAATTATTGAACTGTACGATTCAAATGAATAAATTTTATGACATGTAACTAATATTTCAATCCAGTTAAAAAAAAAAACAAACAACTCTTTGTTATCTAGTCCAGCCTCACCTCTACACCCCAACAGTGCAGGTTTGGTCTCTTTCTTCCACAAAAGTCATGCTCATTGCACTGAGCTAGGGATACCCTTCTCACTCCTTTATCCCTATATCTCAAGTGACTAGTATGTGCTTGACCAAGTTGACTTGTGGATGAACAAGTGATGTCTAAGTCGAGGCAAAGATGGCATCTAGAGATGGAATAGGTGCCCAAGGAAGTGGAATCCCGACTCCTGATGCCAGGAGCCTACGAAGAATCACAAGGGTGGTCCTAAGATGGGATCAGAATCTTGGGCTCAGAACCCTGTTCAAGGACCACTTGATTTTCCAGGTATCAGGCCAAAAGCGCCCTCCATGTCCAACACACACCCACTTTGTCACCATAATTTGCCATTTCTTCCAGAACAATGTTCCCCTTATTTGGCCTCTCTCTTGCATTCCCATGACCATGAGTTAGGGCTGGCATTACTTAATGCCTGGACTTATGCCCTGGCTTGCTGTCTGTAAGAAAGTAATGACAACAGACCAGGCAAGAGATGGCAAGGGTTCAAAGCAGGGCCATGTCCTCTCACTCTGAACACTGAGACAGAGCCCATCCCTGCCTCTTGATGTTGTGGATGCTCTGATCGGCCCAAACACCATTCCCCCACCTTCATCCCATCTCAATTCTTCTAAGACACAGAGCCAGAGAATAACAGATTTGGCTGGAAACCACTGTAGATCATGTTCATCAAAACCTTTCGTTGACAAATGGGCACAGTGAAGCCCAGACACATTCAATAGTTGGCCTGAAGGCAAGCAGCTGATGGGGGGCAGAGCCAGGCTCTCTGTGTAGCTCCCTCCTGTGAGGGGGCTTGGGTATTCTTTCCTCGAGGAGGCCTTCCTAGCTTGTATTCAGCTACCATTTTTCCAAATGCTTACAGCATGACTGAGCTTATTCCACACAATTTAGCATTTCATAGTACAAGATTTTGAACTATTTATTAATTGCTTTGTTTATGACTTTGGATTCTGCAACCAGGCTGTGAGCTCCTTGAGGACAGGGAATTATGTTTTGACTAATTTATTAGCTGACTTCGACAAGCAAGATAATTTCACGTATTTAGCTTTGTAGCACTGATATGACACAACTGCGTTTCTATTCAGTAATGTCTGGAAACAGTGAAATCCACTGGCTTCTCAAGGCTCCTCTCTTCTTTCACTATTTACCCTGGGAGATGTAGCCCCCACACAAGGCAACCACAACAGCGTACATCGCCAAACTCAAGCTCTCCGCAGTGCCCAGACTCTTCCCCAGCTGTCTGCCAGACACGTCCTGATGAACACCTGGTGCTCACCCATGCTCTCTGAGGTCCTCCTGCACCTGGGTGGCACCTCGACCAGCCAGTACCTGTTCCAGATGTCCAGGACGCTCTCTGGACTCTGCCCTCTCCATTCCTGTTCCCCATCCCGGGTTTAGGCACCAAACCCACATCTCCCTTTATCCTCCACAGCTCATCCATGAGGCCTGTCCCTTTTCCCACTGACCTCCCTCCCTTTCCTAGTCACTCTGCCAGTCAGTCATTCTCTTTAACTCCCCTGCCCCAGTGAGTTTTCTAAAACAGAAATCCATCTTCCCTCTGGGGTTGCCTCTTCATAGGTCCAGCGCCTAGCTCCCAGTAAATACTGGAAAGGGGTATCTTGGTGGCCCAGAAAGTTAAGTGTCTGACTTCAGTTCAGGTCATGATCTCACATTTTGTGGGTTCAAACTCTGCATCAGGTTCTGTGCTGACACCACAGAGCCTGCTTTAGATCCTCTGTTTCCTTCTCTCTCTACCCCTTGCTTGCACTCTCTCTCTCAAAAATAAACATTTATAAATAAATAAATAGACAAATACATAAATAAGTACTTAAAGACTGAGAGAACGAACAAGGCCCTGCTCTATTCCTTAACTTCTCTGCCTCTTTAGCCCCTGGTCCTTTGCTGGGGACTTACTGCAGGTGACACCAGGCTACCTTGTCCCTAGGAAAAGAAGAAACAAAGCAGCTTTGCACACCTAGCAGAATATTAACAGCCTTTGAAAAGGCTCTATTATTAATGCAAATGGACCACCTGTCCTTGGGATAAGCATAGTAAAGAAAACAATGACATCCATTAGAAAGTACTTGTTCAGGCTTTGAGACCATGACTTTGATGAATAAGAAAGACACCACTAGATTCGTCCAAGATCTAGGTTTGTAACACTAGCTTTCTGGAAGTCAAATCTTGCAGGTCTGTGCTCTGGAGTGGCCAGCAATGCCTGATGACACTTGAACAGTGCATACTGGGTACATTTTAACTATCTG
Organism: Proteles cristata cristata; assembly: GCA_017311185.1. Classification (NCBI taxonomy): domain Eukaryota; kingdom Metazoa; phylum Chordata; class Mammalia; order Carnivora; family Hyaenidae; genus Proteles; species Proteles cristata. The sequence continues at coordinate 452,213 of JAESUZ010005476.1, forward strand.
CAGCCTCGCTCTGTGTGTGTGTGTGTGTGTGTGTGTGTGTGTGTGTCCGTGCACAAACACATGCACACACGTACAAAACAGGCTATTCCCCTTCAAAACCACTGCCATGAATTCTAACTACCTGTCCATCCACACTGTCTTCCAAAACAATCATCAGAAACTCTAACACAATAGTTTTCCTCCAAGAGTGGATCTGGAGTTTAGAAATAGGCAAAAGTCATTTGGAGCCAAATCTGATGAATCAGATGAATGAACAGCTAAGAAATATTTCTTGCTCAAAAATGAAGAGCCACTATAAAATGAACTTAAGAGAAGCGAGATGATTCCACTATATGCCTCTGACTAGTTCCAGGCATGGAGTTCTAGAACGATCTGCGAGAGGTGGCCGCTCTCTGGACTGTGGCGACATGCCTGGGTAGACCTTGCCCCTCCTGAATGCCCACCAGCTACCACAGTGCTGCATCCTAAGAACTGCCCTGACTAAGCCGTTTCCCTCACGCCTCGCCAGGAAGGATACTTCCTCTGGACACTGCTTTTTAGGAGAAAGATATGATCGAAGTTGGCTTTTTGGCCTCTATTAGCCTAAAAAGACCCCAGCTATTCTGATCTGTATGAAGCCCAGCTCATTTAACTCACTTTTTAAATAAAGAATTGAGCATCTACTACATCCCCAAGCAGCGTCTGGGTTTTGGTGGCCCGGCAGTGAGTCAGAGACAAAGTCCCTGCCCCCATGGGCCTCATATTCTAATAGAGCAAACCAGATGATGAACAAGCAAACAAATGAATAATATAAAGTCAGACACTATCAAATACTCTTGAGAAACAGGTAAGGGGACAGAGTGACAGTTGGTAGTGGGTTCATCAGGGAAGGTCCCTTTTTAACAGAGCTCTAGATGACACACAGAAGCCACCAGCCTGGAGGTTGCACTGGAGAGGGGCATTTCAGGCTCAGAGAAGAGGAATGAACTCTCTCTGGAGGAGTGTGCCCAGCACATTGCCAGGAAAGCCTGGAAGCCAGGGTGGCTGCCAAATGGCATGGGGCAAGGGGAAAAGGGAGGAGGGGAGGCAGAAGAGGTTGCCAGAGGCCAAAGGGGGCCCATCCCCTGCCCATTACAGCTCTGTGACCACAGATGACTTTCTGAGTTTTAGTTTCCTCATATGCAAAGACTATTTATCTTGGTGGGTGCCGTAAAGACTGAAAGATCACATAAGAAATTCATCTTGCATTATGCCTGCAAATACTCTCCATTCACTAAGTACCAATTATCATTTCTACTATCATCAGCAGCATTGCCATTGTTATGTTAACCTCAAGATCCACCTCTGACTGACACATCAGGGTGTGGGAATTGTCTCCTCTGTCTTGGATAAATAATCCCGCCTCTGGTCAGCAGAATGCTAGACTAAAGGGCCAAAATCTGGCTCCCAATACAGTCAGCATCCCACTTTCTTGCCCCTCCTAGAATCCTCTGGGCAGGTTTCAGTATGGACTCCCTTCTCTCAACCAGGCAATCAATCCCTGGAGCTCAATCAGCTACCAGCTCAAACCACAAGGAGATGAAATTTGACATCACACATAGGCTTTGGTCCCAGTCATCAGTCTGTACTGGGACACGAACTGCTGTTTGAGGGAACCTGTCACTTTACAAACAGCTGTTGCCATCATGCCCCATAGAACCACATGGAACTCACCTGTCACTGCCCAGTCAGAGGAAACCCAAAGACCCACTTTCGGACCCCAGTTAGAGATGGCTGCCTTCTGCACAGGAAACCCACTGAGACCCAGAGAGCACACAACTTCACAGAGCCCACAGGAGGCCACCGATTCTTTGGGGCAGCAGACCGCTTGCACTAGGCTGGAGCTGCCACCCATGAGCCTGGGCCCCAAGGATGCGGCTCCTGTGGAGACAGTAGACTAGGCCTGAAAGAGCTGGGATATTAGACAAGCTAGAGGGCTAATTAAAATGTAAAACGTGGTCGATGGGGCATAAATTCCTACAAGCCCTGAGGGATATACCATTTAGTACACCAACCAACCACAGTAGCTATTTACTCAATGGCCCCCCTGAGGGCTGGGAGCACCAGTTTACCTCCCAATAGGCTTAATTTACCTCCCAGATGTGCTGGGCTGTGCCGACTGGAAGGGCCCTCCACTCAGCCCTCCACTCACTACCGTGGCCCCATGTAGTGTCCCAAAGAACTGTACTGGCTGCCTTGAGGCAAGGACTGCCTGGAAAGGCTCTCATACAGCAGTAGTACAAAGCCACACATTCCCTCAAGGGTTTACTTACTCTCTGCAATTCAGAAGAGCACTGGGAGCGGGGAGAGGGACCCAGTTAGGTAGGGAAATAATTAGAATATGGAAAACATGCTCATTGTTTCCAATGCAGGCTCTAAGGGTCTCTACAAAATTCATTTAAAAACTTAGATCGGAAAGTGTAAGAAATATTAATGAGGCAGAAGCAGGAGAACCGGCCTTAAGTGGAACCATCCGGGTCCTTGGGAAGGATATTTCTGTGCTTACCAAAAAAGGGCTGGAATTAAGAAGCACTGCTGTCACCCTGCCCAACAATGGACCTCAGAAGTCAAGGTGACTCCTAGTTTAGAACAAGAGTTCAATTTCACAGACTCTGGAGTCAGCCAAGCCCATCGGTGTGACCACAGTCAAGTCTTTCCATCTCTCTTAGCCTCGGCTGCTCCTCTATCACAGGGGCACTAACAGTACCTACTGTTAGGGCTGTGAGGATGAAATATGACAATTCACGAAAAGCACTTAAATCTGAGTAAGAGACCCCTGCAATTCAGTTATTATGGACATCAGTCGTCCAGGGACACATGCTGAGCCTCTCTCTGAGCACAGTTCTGTTATTTTTCCTTAAAGTCCTGGTTCTCCTTCTGTGGTGTGTATTATCTAGGACTCTTCCCTGTCTGGTTTTTCGTACCTGTGCATCATCTTCGGCATGTGCACATGTGCAGATGTGTATATATGTGCCCGTATGTGGCTGGGCGTGCCGGCTGTGGCCCGGGTGGGGCCTGTGTGCCCTGCCTTGGGTATGCCTACCCACCAACTGTTTCATGTGCACTGGTTGGCTCTGCACTCCCTCAGCCAGTGTGAGTACCTCTCACTGCTCAGAGATCCCATGGCTATGGGCTGTGGGAACCACACCAACAGAGAGCGCGGCTGGCTGGGCCCAAGGTCCAGATGGCATGCATCTCTTTGCATCCTGGCACATTTAACACCCCAGTCTCTGCCAGCATGCCAGGAGAAACACTGCAGGCTTGTGCCTCGGGAGGGGGCTCCTTGTCCACAGCCCCCAGGCTACTGGAACTTCCACCAGGCAGCAGCATTTCGTACCAAGCTCTGCCTGGAGTGGGGTCCTCAGCCATTATGACAGCTGCTGCTGCTGCTGTTGACACTGCAACAGTGACAAATTCATTCTTCTGACAAGATCCCTTTCAATAATTCACAGGGAGCTAGGGATTAAGACACTGTTTCTCTCTGTCTCTGTTGGGATTTAAAACACCTCCAGCTGGGGTATTTAAAGAGAGTATAATGGGCTGCCCCTCTTGGGGCTCCCCTCCCCCTTTCCTCCTCTTTCCCATTTCCCAAACTCAGCCCCCACCCCACCAGTCAGCCCTATAACAACGAGGCCCAGAAAACAAGAAAGAAAAAAAAAAAAGGGGGAACCAGTGCTTGGCTGGTCACTATGGCAACCGTGGCAGGGTATTCAGCTGTCATTATCCCAGTGCCTCACACATGTGATTATCTTAAGCTGTCGATTGAATGTGGTCCTCGCTGCTGTCCAACAAGGCCTTGTCGAACAAGGCAGGGGCGGGAGCTGCACGGCCCCAGGCCCCAGCTGCCTAATCCTGCTCTGCCCAGATCTGGGTTCCACTGCCGAGGAGGAGAGTTACCACTGGGAGAAACCGATGACTTTTCCTGCAGCTCGGAGCCATCTCGGCTCAGAACGCACAGCGGAGGCCGGGCTGGAGCCGGGTCACCACCCTGGGCTAGAGGCTGGGGGAATGGGCTCCTCACTGCATGAGTCCATAGACGTTTGACCGCATGAGGGCCAGGCTGGCTATGGCCAGCTGGAGCCGTCCCAGAAACGGGAGAGCAAGCCATGGGGAGAGGAAGAGGCAGGCCTTCCTAAAGTTCTTGGCTTCGTTCCATTTTCAGAGTGGGGGAGAATTCCCATTCTCAGGGTGCAATAAAGTCAAATTGAGCCTGGAAAGAGAACACACTGCCTCCAATCTGCCTACTCCCTCCCAGTTGTGAGAATGTGGTCACTGTGTGGGACCCACTTCAGGGGAGTTTTTCCCTGGGACCGAGGCTGCTAGAGTGTGGCTCTGGGAAGCCTGGGGAGGACTCTGATCTCACTCCTTTGCCTCGCGGACTTTGCTACAGATTGTCTTTGGGCTGAGGTTTCCCAGGTCCACAAACATTCTGGTCACACCTTCTACTAGGCACGCTCCTGATTTTCCTGTATTTCTTTTAAAACTCAGCTCCCAGAACGAGCCCATTGTGGCAGATGTGCTCAGGCCAGCACAGCACACAGTGCGGCCATCATAACCTGTCACCTAGGTTAGTCCAAATACCACCAGCTTAGTCTGGCCTCTCCTGCCTCTGCATCCTGTGGTCAGTCCCCATGAATATGTGACCAGCCACACGCAAGTCCTCACCACCTGAGGCGCTACCCACCTGGGTCACCCTGGGGCTTGTTTGCTGCATAATGAACTGTTCACACGTAAATGCAAATACAGCCCAGTACCGTCAACCATGTCAGTTGACAGCAGAGCTCTCCATCTGCAAGTCTTGACTCCAACATCTTTCAGGTTGGCTGTCCTTTGTGACACTGGGGAGCGTGTCGGACATGCCTGTCACCACCAGAGTGGTGAGGGGGACAGTGTCCTCGGAGGGGAGGATGTGCCATGACTAGAACTGCCTGCCACGAGAGTGGCAGAATAGCACCTCAAGGGGAGTGGGGTTGCTTCTACTGAAGTGCCAGTAAGGACGCTGGATGAGACAAAGCAACCCACTGGGGCCCATCCCCTCACGTGTCTCCCTTCCTACGAGTCCAGTCCTCACTTCCTGAACACTCGCCAAGACCTGGGGGTGGAAGCTGACTCCCAGGGTCCTCCATCCCCGCCTGGAGCCAGCTATCCCCAGAGACAACCTGTGCCCTCCTCTGGATCCCCGCCAGCCCTTACCTGGTCCCCTCCAGGTCCTCCTGGACCTACTGCTCCCTGCCCCCAAGACCCACACGTCACAAAGTGTCTACTCCACCTCTTCCCACACAGCTTGCTTTAGAAAAGAATTCATGGCAGGGGGAGGCCTGGGTGGCTCAGTAGGTTGAGCATCTGACTTCAGCTCAGATCATGATCTCATGTTTAGTTAGTTTGAGCCCCACATCTGGCTGCTATCAGCGCAGAGCCCACTTTGGATCCCCTGTCCCTCTTTCTTTCTGCACCTCCACCACTGGCGATCTCTCTCGCTCAAAAATAAATAAACATTTAAAAAAATTCAAGGGGTGCTTAAAATGTGAACTACTCACTAGCACACCTGCCCTTTCCCTTTGAAGAAAACAAGGAAACTTTTGCCTTTCCTCACACCTATTCTTCAGTTTCTCAATGATAAATGACTCTGAGATCCCTTCCTCACATGTCTTAAGGAGCAGAGGTACAAGAGTAAGCTAAGCTTTGTGGAGGTGCCTGGTGGCTCAGTCGGTTGAGCATCTGACCCTTGATGTCAGCTTAGGTCATGATCTCACAGTTTGTGAGATGGAGCCCCCATGTCAGGCTCCCCGATGACATCGTGGAGCCTGCTTGGGATTCTCTCTCTCTCAAAATAAATACATAAACAAACAAACAAAGAATAAGCTTTGTAACCAGACGGCCCATGGATCAGTCTTAGCAAAACCCCTAAGCAGTCCTTTGGCTCTGGATAACTGCCTACAGCCTCAATGTCCGCTCTGTCAAATGGGAGAACTACCACCTGGCTTGCAAGGGTCCTGGTGAAAATGCAGTGAAGTCATACAAAGTAATTTTCAGTGCCTGGTATGCAGCTGGTACTTAATTATGGGTGACTAGCAGTAACAGTGGTTATCACTATTCTTAATAACAGCATTGTAATTAATAACAAGGTGCACCCTCTGATGGCATTCATGCGTAAGCCATGACTTAACAGAAATGCTAGAATGCTGCTCTTGTATCTCAGCACCCTGCCCCCCGACTCCAATTAATTCCATGAAAGTTAAGTCCTTCAAAAAAGAGTCACTGCAACTACTAGTACTAGTCAGGGCAAGTGGTATTGACTGAGCTTCAGAGTTTACAAAGAAGGTAAACACTATTTAATCCTGCCATCCCCTGTATAAATAAAATGTCACATTACCCATGTGATGGGGCAGAAAATGGGCTCAAAACAATTAAAGAACTTGAAAGAAAATGGAAATAAGACCAGAACATCAGATTCCAAATGCTGGGCCTGCTCCTTTATACTTCCAGAAATACAGCAGTCCCCATTACCCACGGGGGGGCACGTATCCAGTACTCAGTGGGGGCCTGAAACTGCAAATAGTTCCGAACCCTATATTGTTTTCTCCTATGCATACAGACCAAGGAAAAGGTTTAATTTATAAATTAAATATAAATTATAAATGTTAAATTATAAATTTATAAATGTTGTTAGCATAAAAAGAACTGAAAATAAAATAGAGCTATTATAATAACCTACTGTAATAAAACTTACGTGAGTGTGATCTCTCTCTCGACAGAGCCTACTGTACTGCGCTCACCCTGGCTGTGGTGATGGGAGATGATAAAATGTCCATGTGATGAGACGGAGTGAGATGCAGGACGCAGGCACCATGATAAGCGTTAGGCTACTACCGACCTCCCAACGCTACATCAGGAGGATCATCTGCTTCCAGACCACCATTGACTGTAACTAAAACCACGGAAGTAAAACGGTGGATAACGGGAGACTATTATACACCAGGGTTTGGCCCAAAATTCCAATGCTTTTAGCTGTTAGGGGAGGCAAGGCCAAAGTCGTCATTAGAGGGCTGCCTCGTTCCCACAGAGGCCAGGCTCGTCCCTTCAGACCCAGACTCAGGGTCCACACTTGAGTCTGCCCACCCTGACCCTCCCTTCTTCTTCCATTGGCTCCTGACTCATCTTTCCTAGGCTTCTGAACTCTGTCTCACCTTTCTTCTAAAGTTTTGCTTCCCCAATTTCTTTTCTTCACCAAGGTGGCCAATGTGAGGGAGCCCTGAATTCAGGCTCCCTCGGGGCAGTGAGTCCCTGATGACCCACCTCAGCTCTGTCCTGGTGCCTGTTTCCTTCCATAGGCCTCAGAGCAATTTAAGGAGAGCCACCATCAGGCATTTGGTCCTCAGGCTCACACATCAGTGGCAGAAGACTTTGAGCACTGGAACGAGGGATATGGTGAGGGCCACTGCCTTTCTGGGGAAGGTTTTAGAGAAGAGGAAAAACACCCAACTGTCCCAGCAAACAAAGGTTAAGCCTGCCTCCACAAAGGGGAAGGGGGACTTGGTGACCTCTGGGGCTCCTTCTCAGAGTCTGCAGACAGAAACGTCTCCTGCTGTGCTGAAGAATGGGGCTGTGAGCTCCTTCCAAGAACAAGAAGATAAATCTGCCAGGCAGTAAGGTTCTGGTGACCCATCACAAACTCCCAAAGTTCTTGAATCCAGTAAGCTAAAGAAGCCTCTTTCCAATCTCTCTCCCGGCTCTGCCCCTACCTTACCCCCACCCCATGTATACGCAGTCATACTCCATTTCTTTCTGCAATAAATATATTAATTACCATTCTACCCAGTGACACTGGTCATCTGTAACATTCACTTCCCCTCTCTGTTAAAGGCCCACAGAAGCTCACGAAGCTCTCCTATAAAAGCCCTGTGAGAGAGCAAGCACAGACGATGAAGCGAGGCAGAACGGTGCCCTTGCTGCTCATCTGGCCCACCTCTCCTCCTGTGGGGACCCACGGTCTTCAGCCCAGCATCCCCTGGCTGTCACACTCTTTCCAGAGTAGCCTGGGGGCCCCCAGCACCTCATGGACTCTCTTCCTCTCTCCAGGGCCCCACCTCCGTGGCTCTTGGGCCTTTGTCTATCACTGTCTCTGTCAGGCAGGTGATTTTAAACTTCCATTCCTAAAAGACGCATATTATATAAAAAAATGTTTTAAGTGCCTCGGGGTGTTTTGTTCCTCATTGCTTCATAAAAGTGACATTAATAGCCAGGGAAGAGCACTGCTGAGTGCAATTACAGAGGATGTTTCAGGTATGAAAGCTGTTTGGAGCCTGCTAATGTTTCCTAATTACAGGCCTTTTGGTAGCGAGAGAAAAAGATAAAGAGTGGGTGGGAGGCCCAGGGTGGGGAGTTCTGACTTATCTCAGCGGTTTACCTGAGGGGGTGGGGGGAGGGGAGAAAAGGAGGGAGGGAGCAGGGAGGTCAGAGGCCTCCTCCCTGGGAGGCAGGGCCTCTCCCTAGGTGGAGAAAGCAATATTCATTCCTGGTAACAGCTTAGGGAAAGGATACCACCCGTCTCTGTCTCTCTCCTGCTGTAAGAGAAAACCTTTTACGTGCTGAGTCTGAGTTCGAGGAACCCACCACAATGTGACCTGGGAGTTCCTTCTGGGGCTGCCCTCTGAAGAGACCAAGGTGGGCAGAGTTTCATTGGGAAAGATGGTACAGGATGGTTGTCAGCAGGAGAGCAGCCTGTGGGTGGTGGGATGTGAGCATTGGCTCTTTCTAGCCATGTGACTAGGAGTAATTTCACAGCTGATTCTGTGCCTTAGTTTCCTCATCTGTAAAACGGTGCTGTTGCAGAATCACGTGTGCACTGCTATAACGCACTCTGAGCCTGTGATACACTATGAGATTTAATTTTTCCCTACCTGGCAACTATTCAACTTTCTGGTACCTCTATCCCAGTTCCTTCTGGGGAATTACTCCCTCTCTCCCTTCATCCCTGGGTTCTGGTAGGCTCAGCACAACACAGAGGTAGAGCACAGAATTTGGGAGGATCTGTGGCCTTTGCTGGCTTGCAAGACTAGTTAAGGTGGGCATGGGATTCAAGCCAAGCCACTCAGGCCTATTCAGAGCTAATTCCAAAGCTTTTCCTGGGAGAACCATGAAGACAGGTGTACTCTTCCCCAGGGGATATAAATGAACGAAGTTGTAGGAGCTGGACTTCTTGGGACCAATAGGAGGCCCAGCACGAAGCCAGCACCATGAGAGTAGAGAGAGGCGAAAGCAGATGGGGAAAGAGAATGCGCAGAGGTGGAGAAAGAGAGAGAGAGAGAGATCCTTAGCCTCTGGAGCAACCCCCCCGTGAAGACACATCAGCCCCTATACCATTCAATTATATGAGCCAGGGCACTTGCTTTAACACCGAGTTGGGCTTGAGGCACCCTGGTGGCTCAGTTGGTTAAGTGTCCAACTTTGGCTCAGGTCATGATCTTGCAGTTCATGAGTTCAAGCCCCGCATAGGACTCTGTGCTGACAGCTCAGAGCCTAGAGCCTGCTTCAGATTCTGTGTCTCCCTCTCTCTCTGCCTCTCCCATACTCATGCTCTCTCTCTCTTCCTCTCTCAAAAATTAAATAAACATTAAAAAAAAAAAAAGACTGAGTTGGGCTTTTCTGTCATTGGCCACCAGAGAACCCGACTGATACAAAAGTGTGGCTTACAGCAATCAGTGAGCAGGCCAAAAGCTCCCAAGTCCCAGGTAGTGGTACCAGTCTGAGAAAGGATGACCAATCCCAAACCCCTTTGCAGGCCTGCCCCCCCTCACATGGCCTGAAATGCAAATGCCATAAAGCTCCATTCATAAATTCATTTTGCCCAGAGCTAAATTTCTCTTGGATTTGCCTAATTTAGCTCAGGCTTTTCTGTCTTCATTAACATGATTGAGTCATCAAATAAAGAAAAAAGAAAATCCAGCCCTCTGAAGGGCTAGTACTATGCTAACACTTCTTGAATGTTTACAGAGGAAGACTTTCTACTGACTTGTTTCATATACGGAGAGGGTGACATCCTTGCCCCAACAAGGAGAGGGGGACACTGGGGCTGAGAGTCTAGATGCCCAGCCCAAGACTACACAGCCAGGGAGTTGCAGAGCTGAATGGGAACCAGTTTATTTGATGCCAAGGCCTGGTGCCTCCAGGGCTCCTCTGCAACTTCTCATCCATCAGACAGATACATTTCAACTGGTTTTGCATGCTCTTGGAATGAATGGAGTATTATCAGAGTGAATTTCTCTCCTGACCATGCTTTCCTTATTCCCATGATAAGGGCAGCTGGCAAGGGTGCCTGGAGGACTGACAGACAGCAAGCAGGGAGGCAGGCAGGGACTGCCAAGTGTCCAGGAAGGTCCACATGTGGACAGTAAGTAGTGGCGGTAAGGCCCATGTGTGGCTGTTCTCATGGACATGCATCTGGTGTTGGGAGCTGGTGAGTCAGTTTATCAGACACAGCCATTCAAATGTGTGGTGCCCCCTTCACAGTGGCCTCCTCTGGGAGCCACTAAGTCCAACCCTCCCATCATTTAAGATATTTCCAGAACCTGGGCGCCTGGGTGGCTTAGTCGGTTAAGCGTCCGACTTTCGCTTAGGTCATGATCTCGCGGTTTGTGGGTTCGAGGCCCGCGTCAGGCTCTGTGCTGACTGCCAGCTCAGAACCTGGAGTCTATTTCGGAGTCTGTATCTCCCCCTCTCTCTAACCCTCCCCTGCTCACTCTGTCTCTCTCTCTCTCCTAGAAATAAATAAAAATATTAAAAAAAAAAAAAGATATTTCCAGAACTCTAGGAACTGCCTACAGGGGCATGAAATGAAATAAACTCATTTAACTTCACACACACACACACGCAAGCACATATATGCAAATATATATACACATATTTGCACAGATGACCACAGAGACACATATACAAGTGACCATGACCATATATATACACATATACATATATATGGACACATATATATATACACATAAACATGAATAGTCATACATATACACTCATACATATACCTAAACATACAGACATGCATATACACACGCATATACAGATGCACACACACATATACATGCATACACATATGAACATGGACACACATATATACACTTACACACAAACACATGCATGGAGCACAGGCACACACACACCCAGCTTGCTCATCCTCAAGGCTCATCAGGCTTGGCGCTGGAGTCCTTTTCCATCTTGCCTCCACCAAATTCCCCTTCCCGTGATAAAGATCTGCCAATACTGAAGTAGTGAACAGAGTACATCAGAGGCCAGGAAGGTGGCTCCCAAGGGCAGCGCAGACGGGGCTGGAGTCTGGAAGCCCAGCGAGCATTCTTTGCAGATAAATCAGGTAGACGTTTACACTTAGAGCCTGGAAGCCCAGGGAATGCCCTTTGCAGATAACCCAGGTAGATGTTTACACTTAGGCGGTACGGTCCACAGACACAGTAACCTACACACGCAGAGCCCATGGGCAGCCAGCTGCACAGAGCCAGGGAGCCCTGGTGAAATAATTGGAAAGTGAAAGAGCTCTGGGGCTGAATTTCCAAGAAGCAGGTGGAATACGCTTATCAGAGGGACCTCGGCTTGTTTTCTAACCCATCACAGCCAGCACCTGAAAAGCAAGTGGCACCTTCCAGTAGGTAGGTGTCCAGGTCTCCTTTATCAGGCTTATTTCAGGAGAGGCTGGCACCATTTGCATCACTAAGTCAGTTCTTTAAAAAGATATTGACAATCAACTGGGTGTTGAGAGGCCTAAAACAAACATTTTATTGGGCTGCAGTAAACCAAAACTGAACACCTCCTACTTCAGAACCTTGGGTTAGAGATGCAAGAAGTATCAAGAATGCTCTGGACCTTCCTCACTTACTTGGTCTACAAACATTTACTGGAACCTGTCTCCTGTCCGGCTGGTGCTGGGCACCAGGAATACAGAGATAAAGCTGCAACATCCTCTGGTCAATAGGGAGACCACACACCAACATCTGGTTAACTCACAGAGCAATGGACAGTGTGTTAGAAGTCAGCACCAAGCCATCTGGGCTTCAGGAAGAGAGTACCTAGTGAGCCCTGGTGGAGAGGAGGGCCCAGGAGGCCCCCTCAGGGGGGTGAGCACAGAGCTGACGGGTGAGGGGCACAGAGTTCTGCAGGAAGGGAGAGGGGAGGAAAAGAGTAAGGAAGGCCAGGAAGCATCCAGAAACCAGAGGCGGGTTGCTGAGAGGGACCATGTAGCCATAGAGTCCACCACTTACTGAGCGTCTGCCATGGAGCCTCCCTGAACCCCCCTACTGCCCAGAGGCCCTGAAACGTGAAGATCAGGGGACATTTTACAGCAGGGTTGGAAGCAAAGGTTTGGGAGAGAGAAATGAAGCCAGCCCAAGGTCACAGGTGCCACCAGTGAGGGTCCTCGGGATGCCCTGTGGTGGGCAGCTAAGCTCCTCCCTGACATTTGTTACTGGATAAATGCTACTTTCTCCCTCTACTCACCAGGTGGCCTCTATTCAGGTTAAATCTAAAGGTTTTGAATTAAAGCTGCAATTAGATCATAAAGCAACAGTTTTCATTTGGGCACAAATACTTTCTGTGTTTGACGTGGAATATTATGATTCACTTTCCAGCAATAGAACTGAAAACAATCTGTGGGCTACGTGTGGGTGGGCGGTCCAATGCCTTCCCACAACTGGCAGTTCTCAAGCACAGCAGTGAAGACACCCACTGAGCCCCATAAAAGGAAGAGTCCCATGGCCTCTCTCTGGGGAGCCACCTCACAGTCCGTGCACTGTGGGTAGGGTTCATTACAATGCCAGTTGGGCCCCCTGGCAGAATTAGGCTTCTTCTGTCAGTTCCCTGGGGACCCCCAGGCTACCAGAACAATGCCAGCCCACCCTTCTCCATTTTAGGCATGTGTGCATGGTATCCGGACTGCAGAGAAGATCTGAGGCCTCTGCTCCCTTTTGGGGATGGGGGTGGGGAGCATCTCATTCCCCTGTGGGTCCCAGGAAGATGCGGTCACCCACCCAGCACTCTGGCTTCTCAAATGCCTGACCTCAGCTCCCTCCCTGGACCTCTTTACCACCCAGAAGCTCCCCGCATGTCTTATATCCAAGCCCTGACTCCAGGCCACAGCCTGTGGTCCTCCTCCAGTCTCACTGAGACCTCCACCTGGCCCCCTGCATTTTGTCACAGTGGTCAATCCCTCCTGGCATCCCACTTCTTCCTGCTGAGTAGATGCCACGATACAAGATCCCAACCTCCTCTCACCAACGTGCTCAGCCCCTTACCCCTCCAGGCCCACCGTACTTGCACATGCGCACCTCAGGACGATCCACCAGCACACGTCTTCCTGTGAGGTGAGACCACTGAAGGGGTCTGCAGACCAGGGAGCCACGGATGCATGGCCTGTGACCACAGCTAGGCCACATTCCTTCTATACACACCAGCATCTCTCCACCTCTCCAACACAGTACCTTCAGACCTTCTCCACACCGCCCCCCCCAAAACTTGCTGACTAAGACTCCCCCATCCTTGGGGCCTGAACCTGGTCTCCAACCTCAGTGAGAAGATAGAACGTTGAAAATAATTTTCCTTTTTATGGCTTCTGTCACAAAACCTGAGTACCCACATCTCCCTGTAGCCACCTTATCTCTGTCCTGCCATTTCAACAGGACCTCTTCTCCTGAAAAGCCAATGTGCCCACAGCCCCATTCTTTCTTTCCCCATGTCTGGTCTTTCCACCTCTTCACAAAGTGCTGTCTCCATTGTCTCACCTCCCACTGACCTTTGACTCTTGCTTTCTGGCTTCTACACCTGTGCCCTGTGAAACCCCCCACACAGGTCACCAAGTGGGTCCTTGTAACTGAGCCCATCCAGCCCCCAGCACCATTTGCCACTTTTGTCCCCTCTTTCTCCTTGACACATTCTTGGCTCCTGTGAAAGGACCTCTTATTTTTCTCCTGCCTCTTGAGACATACCTTCTCAGTCTCCTTTCTAGGTTCCTTTTTCTATATTTGACATTCCAATGCCGATTACCCATCCAAAGCTTCACCTCTTCTCCCTGGGACACTGTGGCCACGTCCCAGGCTCCCCTCCCAGTGAGGCTGCCTGTCTTCTGATTCCACTGCCCTGAGTCAAATGCTGGCAGAGCCTGTTTCCATGGGTGCCCTTCAAACTCAGCAGGTCCAGTGCTGAACTCCACCTCTTCCTGCCCAAGCATGCTGCTCCTCCTGCTCCCCCATCTCCAAGAATGGCACCATGTCATCCACCCACCTGCCCAGGTCAGAAACTTTCAGCAAGTAGCTGAGTCAGGCAGTGAATTAGGTGCCAGTTTCCATTGGTGAACAAATAGGCAGAATCCCAGCTACCTTGGAGGTGAGGGTATGGCCAAAGGGGAGCGAGAATTAGAGAGATAAAAATTAATCCCACAGTAACACATAAAGATGCAAAATCTGCAAGTGGGAAAACTGTTTTTGAGGAAAACTCCCTGGCCCTCAGAGGATCTGTGATGGGAACCCAGTGTCGTCAGGGGTGCAGCAAAGGTGTCCATGTGGTTGGGCCTGGAGACAGTAAAGAACTGCTCCAGTGTCTGGTCTTTACAGTGTACTAAAATGGAGCCCACATGTTTGGTGGAGGAGGGGCCAAAATCTGCTTGGGCCAGGCTTAGGCTGCCATGCCCATGAGCATCCAATGGAGAACGGTCTGGGGACACACACTTGGGAGCCACAACTGTCCCAGATGAGAACAGAGGGAGAGGGGAAGAGGTTTGGGATGGAAGAATGGTCCTTGCTCTTCCCTCAGGACCGAGGCTGAGGGTCAGCCTGACCCTCCTACCACTCACTATAAACCAGGTGAGCTCTGAGGCTGCTCAGGGCACCAAGAGCAGAGATACCTGGGGGTAAGTTCTTGAGAGAAGGGCGTGGAGGGAGGCAGCTGAGCCGTGGCTGCTCATCAGTGGGAGGGCAAGCACAGAGCGGCCCAGCAGCTGCTGTCTCTAAAGGGCATCACTTGACTTTGAGTGTTTTCCTAAAGGACAATCCTCCTTGGGAAAGGAGAGCAGAAGCTTCAAGAACACAGGTGGTGTGTACAAAAATCAAGGGGAAAATTAACCATAAATCATATTGATACCTTGTGAAAACACAGGCCTTCAAACAATAACGTAATTTGTAAAAGAGTGGCAGGTTCTTAATATCCAGCAACATGAAGAGTTGCTTCCTCACATGCTTTACATAAGTCCCTCATAGAAGTAGGGGAGTTTCCCTAGTTGCCCACAATGCTCCCAGCAGGACTGGGACTTGGTCACTGTGGGCAGGACTGGCCCTGCTCTGGGCTCTGCTTTGGAGAACACCAACCCATCCTAATCCTTGCTTTCCTGCTCCAAGGCATGGGACGCCTGTTTCTCCAAGTGTTGGGGCTGAAGGGGGAACAGTGAGAGCTGGGGAAGATGCACAGCCACTGGAACCTGAGTGGCCCATTTTGAACTGCCCCGACAGTAAAAGTGGGTGAAAGGCCTGGTCGTGATATGCACCACACGGTGTACAGAGGCCCTGGGGTGGAGGCCACCAAAGGCAGGGAAGGACACAGGAGGTGTGGGCTGCCTCCTCTCCCAATGACTTGGCCCCCCTGCTGGGACGAAGAGCCCACTCACTCCCCAGCCCTCTCCCTCAGTGATCAGTCACCCGTGCCAGGCTTCTGAACATCATCTCCCCTCCTCCGTCTCCCCCTCCCTTCCCCTGCAGTCCATCCATTGCCAATGCTGCCAATGCTTCTTCCTTTGCTTTGCTCCAAATGCCCTCTAAGTATCGCATTTTCATCCCACTCTTCCCACCCACCCAACACAGCTGGAAGAGCCTAATATGTACTTTCTCTCAACTCTTCCCTATAATCCTGTCAGCAAGTGAAGCCATGTGAGATTCTCCTGCCCAGAATCTGTCCATTACCTACAGGATAAAATCCATAATGCTCCCTCAGCATGACAGGCATAGTCCTCTGCCACCATGGCAGGCATAGTCCTCTGCCATCATACCCAGCTCCAACCCACACCCCAACCCCATCTCAGCACTGTCCACACCCTGCTGTGTTCCAGAAATAGACTCTCCTCTCTCATGTCTTTTATGGCCCCATGCCTCCAGTCAACTATTCCTCTTATTTGGAATATTTTTGCAGACTCTCCAACCTGTTAAACTCCTAGTCACTCTGCAAACCCCAACTAGCATGCACCCTCTTTCCAAAGGCTTCTGTGTCCCTGCCAGGTGCCTCATCCCAAGTTCTGGGCCACACCTGCCTGTTGATTTCTCCACTGCCACAAAGAAGACATGTACTTCAGCCTATTCATGAACCTGGGGGTCCCCGCACCCATGGGAGGCCATGAGGTCCTCAGAACTGTTCTGTTCTTGTAGCTACAGGGTCTGGCCAAGGACACGGACACTGAACAAATGAGTCCAGAACATCTCTCAAAGGCAAGCTCCAGCTGAAAGAGAGCTTCAGCCCTTCTGACTTCTAGTTCCTCATGGCCTTGTCTCTCGGCAGCCCTGTGGGCATCACAGATCTCTGATCTACCCCAGCACCGCTGGCCTGAGTGCCCAGCTCTTGGCAGCCACTGCCCCTGTTCCCACACAGGCACAGCTCTAGTTACCTAAGAGCCAGCTCCCTGAAGGACTGTGTCAGGAGATGGTCTGATCACCTCACCAGGGAGCAGCTCAGGCCTACGATCCTCAGTGCTGCCTCTTTGTGGATGGGCAGGAGACACAGCCATTCACACCTATATTCCCCCCACAAAGGTTCTGCTGTAGGCAGGCTCTCTTCCCCCAGTCATCCCATAGGCCCTAGACTGCCCAGCAGGACTGAAGGATGGATGGTTGACACTCACCCCTGACGTGGGATTGGCTGTCCAGCCCAGTTCTGCGGTAGCCGTTCTGGTGTCCATTAAGGTTTCTGTGGGTCAAAAGAGAAAATCTGATGAGTCAGAAGGATTGCTAGGCAGTGGCCCTTATGTTCATGAAGTTACTTATAACTGTAAATGTTAATGTTCGGAGCCTTGGGCCTCTCTGTGAAGCCTAAGGCTCAGAGAAGGGAAGAAGTCTGTCAGGATACCACAGCTCAGACCTCAGGTGTCCTGATGCTACATTCATCCGTCTCTCCCTGAAAGACTGAAAGCCACCTGTGCAGGATCAAGTCATTTGTCCACCCACTGCTTTACTCCCAGACATGGCTTCTTCTCACTGTATAGTCCATGGGCTCTTCTAGGGCCACGCCAACTCAGCAGCCAAATTTACTTCCTTCTTGGCCTTTCTGAGCCATGTCTTTCTTCCCTCTTCCTCCCCACTGGGTTGCATCTCCAACCTCATCTGTCTGCACCCTTTTCTCTACCTCCCCCCACACTCTGCTCTGCCTCCCTTTCAGGCATCTAAGTTGACACCCTTCAATGATTTCTGATAAACACCCTTGCCCCCCAAGCATTCTCCCAAGACTCAGCCTTCCTGTAGGTCTCTTTGACTCTGGGCCCAGATACATGTTACCCCCTTCTCTAAGACTCTACTAGGCGCTCACATGAATGCACCTGTCAGATCCCTGCGGCCTGCTCCCTGGTCATCGATCCCTGTGGCTGGTAAGGCAAAGAGACACCCAGACTCTAGCTGTGGGCTCCTAGGAGCCATTGCAGTAGCTACAGTGCACATACCAAGATCACCAGGCACAGAGTGACCACAGACTTACTATTATGAGAACCGTTTTCTGGCAGATAGTAAAATGTCCTAAGAACAAGGCACCTTTCTCTTTTTTTTCCTCTTAGTCCATTATTGACCGCCGTCAGCCCCCACTTCTCAATGGAAACTGCTCCCAAAAGCAAAACTTTTGGAACCAAAAACTGCTCATAAGCTCCTGATCAGCAAAGCCAAAAGCCCCCTTGGATTTTTTTGAAAAGTTTTATGGAGGTAAAAATGACGTATGATAAAGTACACTTAGTTAAGGGATACAATTTGATAAATTTTGACCTATATTTACACAGGATACCATCACCACAATCGAGATAATAAACATACCCATCATTCCAGAAGTGTCCTTGTCCCATTGTCAACCCTCCTTCCCTCTGTCCCTGCCCCACCCATTGCCTACCCCTAGGCAATGACTGACTTTGCTTTTTATAGATTAGTTAACTGGCATGCTCTAGAATTTTATGTAAATGGAATCATATAGCATGTACTATTTTTTTATCTGGCTTCTTTCACTTAGCATAACTATTTTAGACTGATCATGTTGTAGGGGCGCCTGGGTGGCTCAGTCGGTTGAGCATCTGGCTCTTGATTTTTGGGTCAGGTCATAATCTCACAGTCCGTGAGTTCTAGAAACGCATGAGGCTCTGTACGGACAGTGTGGAGCCTGCATGGGATTCTATCTTCCTCTTTCTCTGCCCCTCCCCTGCTCTATCTCTCTCTCTCTCAAAAATAAATAAAACCTGTTTTAAAAAGACTGATCATGTTGTGTACCTCGACAGTTCATCCCTTTTTATTGCTGAGTAATATTCCACTGTAATGGTCACATTCAGTTTGCCTACCCATTCACCTGTTGTTTCCAGTTTGGGGCTATATATGACAGTGCATGAGCATTCCAGTTCCTCCACATTCTCACCAACTTGGCATGGTGGGTCATTTCTAATTTGGGCCATTTTCACAAGTATGTAGCAGTAGCTCACTGTGGTTTTAATTTTTATTTCCTTCATGATGAACGATGTTGAAAAATCCTTTCACATGTTTATTTGCATAAGCATATCTTAGCGAAGTGTGTTCAATATTTTATAATTTTTAAATTTCTTATTATTGAATTTGGAGAGTTCTTTATATATTCCGGATGCAAGTCCTCTAGCAGATAAATATTCTGTAAATATTTTCTACCACACTGCAGCATGTATGTTCTTTCTGTTACCAATCTGTTTCAAAAAACAGATGTTCTAAATTTTTATGAAATCCAGTTCATCAAGCTTTTCTTTTATGGTCTGGTGTCACACTGAGAAAGCTTTGCCTAACCCAAGGTCACAAGGATTTTTCTCTCCTACCTAGGTCTGTGATCTATGGAGTTAATTTTTGCATAAGGTGGAAGGTTGAATCAAGTGTTTCTGTCATGTGCACATCCAGTTGTTCCAGAGGGGCACCTTCTTAAATTCACACCACGGTGCTGCCTAGGCTGGCAGAAGTGTCCTACCCATGTGGATTTCCCAGGGCATGTATCAAAGAAACAGGCACAGGGCAAAGGTGCTCAAAAGACAGAGGAGGGAGAAATAAACATCAGGTGTTTTGGCTTTCCCCTCCTTGGTTTCCTTTTTTTCCCTGAACACTTCTATCCCCCATGTGAACAGCCGTTCTGTGTTCACTGCTTCAGGAAAAGATGGGAGATATGAACGCAGAATGCACAGTTATAAAATGGTGGATCCCTTAAGAAACGGGACTCCTGGCATAAACCAATGGTTTGGGAAGAAACCCCCCTACCGGCAGGTAGAAGGAATGAAAATCGAAGTGATAAGTAAGGGGCTGTGTTGGTTGAGAAAATGAGTTCCCCATGCTCTTGTCTCCTGGTGTCCCACCCCAGAGAAGGGATGGTGGGAGTGTGTGGAGGTCACAGGGCTTGGACATTCAGCATTCATTCCAGTGTGGGACGCAGCAGTGGGTTAACCCCCTAGGCTGACATGGCTTGGACAGAGCAGAAGAAGCCGTAGGTCCCATCGGTACTAATGACAGGGACCAGGAACCACCCAGTGGTGACCTGCATGGGCTATAAGCAAGGGTCACATAGGGTGTGGGGTATCTCAATGTGTGCCAGAGTGGACAGGAGCTAACAGAGCCAGCGAGGAAGCCTCCTCTACAACTTGGCACCAGACAGCCTTCCTATAACCCAAGTTACACTTCTGCTAGCCCAGGGGAATGGGGGCCCAAAGAGCAAATCGAGGGGATGAGGTAGAGAAAGCAAGCTGTATTTTCTTGCCCATCTGAGCTGGGGTTTGCACTGAGAGTCATACCGTGTTTATCTGTAGGAAGTAAGCACTGGCACAGACTTCTCAAGTTTGTTTTCTCCTCGGATTTGATTCTTCTGACAGCTGGGGAGGCCGGTCCCTTCCAGAAGCAACCCTCCCTCTCCCCCTCATCTCCACTCACAGCGCTAATAATGAGCATAATGACACACCAAATTTACATAATACACTTCTCAGAAGACACTGCATGAGGCTCTGGAGAAATCCATCTCTGTGATTAAAATGCTTCCGCCAGGTGGCCCTGAAGCAGGGGCCAGTGAACCCATTTGACAGAGTTGGGGACCAGGACACAGAAAGGAGCAGTGCTTTCTACAAGGTCACACAGCCTCCCATCCTGACATCATAGCTTCAAACCTCAGCATGCCACCTACCAGGCAGATCCGGGTTTCCAGGGCCTCCACTGTGGCCCTGGGTTAAGGGTGGGGGCTTTCCTCATAAAGCCAAGAAGCTTCAGCAGCCCCCAGAATAACGCATCACCCCACCTTAAGTTCAGGATCAAGTTGAAGTAGCGATGGACAGGCAGAGGATGCAGGCAGCAAAGGAAATAGAGTCCAGAATAAAATAAGAATTAGCCTTCATTCCTAAACCTTCCAAGGACTACTTTGTTCTGTTAGTCCCATTAATATAATCTAAGACTTCATTATATTCATAGTCGCCTGCTCCATGGCTATAATTGAAACTATTTCTAAGTAATGTGTTCCATCCACCCTACTGGACAGAAGTTGCAGCAAGAGGAATCCATTTCTCTGCATCCTGCCTGCTGTGGAGACAGAAGACCACAAAACCATAAACCATCCACTCGATATGATTAAGGGCAGTTTCTTTTCTGGCACAGAACGCTCCTGATTATGGCATTACATTCTGGTGGGGGCTGAATAAAAGTGATTTGAGGAGGTTTACATCTCCCTGGAGAGGAAAAGAGCACTCATTTGCATTTATAAAGCATATTGAGAGCTCTGGCAGAAAGTTATGGTGGAAGCACAATTAAATATTTACCATCACTTCTGCTCTCAAACAGTGGCGTGGGGACCAACCAGCTGGAGGTGCATGTGTTGCTGTCAGATCTGATGCCTACAGGGGATGCAACTCTGGAACCCACACCCACCGCCTGGCCTCTGCCCTCTGGGAGTGTGTCCCCACTGCCCACGGCAGGGAGTAATGCTGGTGAGGGCACACACAGAGAGGAGGCGGCGGCGATGCTTTGGGCAGACTGGGTCTGGTTCCCACCTCCAAGACTCTCTCTCTGTCCCATTCCCTCCCTCCTTTCTCTCGCTCTTTCCCTCCCTCTCCCCCACATTTCTCACTCTGGCGTCACTCCCTCCTTCCTTCCTCATCTGCAGAATGGGGCTAGAGCTTGCCAATACACAGGACTGATGGGGGTGGGGGGGTAGGGAGAGATAAAGCACTGCACTTCATATGCTATTATTATTATTACCACTTAATCGCTCCAAGCTGCAGTCTTCTTAGCTATGCAAAAACCCTAATGGCGCTATGAGTAAGACACCTATAAGAGATCTATAAGACTCAACGATATTAAATATCTAATAATATCTCATCTATCTTCTTCCTTGCACTATTGTAAAGACCAAGGGGTAACATGCTGAGGATACAGCAGCAAATCTGAGGGGTGGGTGCCCTGGAAAGGCTCGTGGTCTAGTCCAGGGATGGGACGGACAAGAAGCAAAGAGTCACACTTGACATTCCATTCTGGCCGAGCCCCTGAGAAGGAGACAGAAATTCATGGCAACAGATGAGGTTCTTCTGCACATGGGGACTGAGGGGCCCATCCCAACAGGGAGAATAGGAGACTCACAGTGCGGGGAGGCAACAGGAGACCCTGTAGTCTTCTGGACCGATGGCAGGGAGCGGTGGTGGGGAGGGAGGATGGAGATCTCCACTTGGCCCTTAGGACAGAGTTAACGGAGTGACTCCCCAGGGGCAACAAGGGCGGCAGCAGAAAGAGGTGGATGGGAATGAAGTGGGAGCCACCCCAAACATACGAGAGGGTGAGGAAGACTGAGCAAGAGGAGAGGGGAGGCCATGAAGGGAGACAGAAGGGGGCCTCTGGCAAGAACTGGCAGGACTGGCAAGAACCCGAGAACCCAGGCACATGAGCAGCCTGGCAGAGAGACCCCAGTTTCCCAGGGAACAATTTCCTTGCAGTGGCTTTGATACGGGAACCCTTAGGGTCCCCCCTCCAACTGTGGGGCCAGTGCCTGGAGGCCCGGGTGAGGGGCCAGGTCAGAGGCCCCTGCCAGGAGGAAGAGGCGGCTGCCACCTGGCTCTACAGGCGGCTCCTGTCTCTGTCTGGATTGGCACCTTGGGATGTATTGACATTTGGGAAGAATTAGATACCCATCATGGTGAAAGAGAGATAAATAAACCCTCTCCTTACAGCTCTGCCATTCTTTTTGGAGAGACATTAATCAGACATCCGGCTGAAAATATTTACAACGTCCTTCCGTAGTGTAACAATATACGACAACATATACAGATGGAAGCGGGCCGTCCAGGCCTTCTCGGAGCAGTGCTTCGTGTGCATCTGATAAGACGAGTCTGCGGACCTTCCAAGCAGAGGAGGGCCTGCACAACCATGCAGCCCTTGCCCTGTGCTGCCCTCCGGGGCCCACAGAACTCCGGAAGCTAGACGTCACACCAGGTGTAGTTACAAGGACCAAGATGTTATGTAAATGCACGGAGCTGAGGGGCCACTCGTGGCAGCCCCCACTACCTCCCCGAGTCTGCCCAAAGGCTCAGGATGGTCAGAAGAGGTCTGAAATAGGGTGGTATCACATGGCTCTGGTATCCATCCAGCAAAGGCTGTATGAGCAACTCTGGCAGGCAGAATGAGCTCTGCACAGGCATCGAGACAGAAAGGGGGCTAGAGAGACACCCCACCCTCAGGGAGCTTGCAGGTACGTAGGAAAACAGAAATTAATCAAATAGCCAGGCAGATCATTCTGCATTTACAGCCTCAGTGAAGGGCAGGAAAGGGGAATTGCAGGGACAGTTGTGAGCACTGAACAAAATGACAGGAGTACTGGAGCCTGGCACATAGCTGGCACTTCCTCCTTCCTTCCCCATGCCCTGGCTGATGAAAGCACAGAGATCACCACCTCATATACTTACACCTACACACACACACACACACACACACACACACACACACACATGCACACGCACACACGCATATACACACACCTGCCCTGAGACTGAGTTCATCCTGGCAGGAATAGGGTATGTATCACACAGTCGCCCTCACTCCCACATCCCGAGTGTGGAGGGACCAGAATGTGCTGGGCACCGCTGACCACAGCGAGGCCCTCTGCCTTTCCGGGAATGCCTGTGCTGCCCTCCAGACCTGGACTCGGCAGGGGAGCCTAAGCATCACCTGGAGCTCACACCCTCCAGCCACCACCCCAGGCTCCTACAGTGCCCTCGCCCTGACCCTGCTCCATCCATCACAGCAGCCTGCCAAGGACTCAGCCTAGCCTCCGTGGTACAGCTCTCTTTCCTGACCTTCCTCCGGGCTGTGTCCTGTCTCCACAGCCTATGCTCACTGGGTAAGCCAGCATGTTGGCACAGAACTCCTGAACGATGCCTCAGTGGCTCCCCTCCCTGTCCTCAGTCTCTGAGACAGGGTCCCAGAACCAACAGCCTCTAACTCCAGGCTTCACACCACACCCATAACCCTGCTGTCAATGCAGGCCAGCCTCCCTGCAATCTCATCCCCATGCCTCTGGCTCGGCCTCAAGCTGCCTCCTTGGACCACGGGAGAGAGAGGCTTTGCCAGCTCTGGGTTTGGGGCAAACTGGTTGAGCATGAACTGTTGAGGGCAAAAACCAGCCTCAAGGACCCATATTCTGGCATGACTGGCCCCGGCCCAGCATGGACACAAAAGATAAAAGCGAGAAAGTATTCCAAGGAAGCCCTTCACATCACATCACATCCCACGTGTCCAGCCCACATACATCTTCTCTCCACACCACGTCTCCTCTTGTGCACACAGTTCCTGCCCAAACTTTCCTACCACCCTTCTCCAGAGCCCAGGAGAGAAGCTCAGAGGCATTTAGCTTTGATTCCCTATCCCCCTCTTGGTCTCGTCAAATCATTCGCCATGCCATGGAGACTCTTTCTCTCCAGCACCTTCTGCAGCACTGATGTGTGCATCCCTTCCCGTTCTCAGCAACCTGTCTGATTCGGGCTTTGACCCTGCACACTGGGACCACAGCAACCACCTCCTCAATGACATCTCAGCAGAAGCTCCCATCTCAGCCATCTGGTGCCAATGTAAATGGTTCAGAAGCAATATGGCCACACTAAGCAAAATGTTCAGTCAACTCTGAACCCCGGATTACCAACTGACAAGCAAAGCAAATCTCGTGTGAGTGTCAAAGCCTGATTGTCACAGGTAGAGGCATTCTTGCCTGCATCCCCGAGCCAGCCAGCCAGCCCAGGCCCAGAGAGAGGCTCTGCACATCCTTAACGACGCTCATTGGACTAATACTTATGTACTGTCTTTGCCAAGTATAAAATGCTAGGTAAGAGAAGCTATTATTAGAGAAGTCTCCACTGTTGGATGTGTCGTAGTGGCCGGTGAGGACGAGAAATAAGCCTGAGTAAACAGATGATCCAGTCCTACCCATCTGCTGACTGACGGACTGAATGAGTCAGAACAGGCATTTAAATGATAAATACAAACTGCGAAATTTGCTCTTTTAAGGAATGCATGGATCAGTGCGGTACCCCTCCACCCATAACACACACCCTTCTCATTCTCTTTTCCAAGGTGCAATTAATTACCGTAAACAGAAGGAAGGTGGGACACAGCATAGCAATGTGCCACAAGGAGTTGGGACAGGTCTCCATCTGCACTTGGTCCATACGGGGACAGCCCAAGAACAACTGTGAGGCCCAGAGCCCCGCTTCTGATCTCCCTCCCTCTCTCCAAGGGCTCTGCCGAGGCTCATAGGGCAACAAACCCGAACACAGGGACAGGACCCAAACTGTTCAGCTGGGGACCTGGACAGGGCTGGAGCTAAGCCTCACATGGGCTGCCTTCTCTGCCCAGCCTGGCCTCATACTTGCATTTCCTCTCCTCTCCGTCCTCAGAGGGGCGTTTCTGGTCCTAGTCCTTAGGGTGGTCTCTAAGAAACCTGGTAAGACACCAAAGGGATACTCTGGGGCCTGAGCATACCCTCTGCCGCCTCAATCCCATGTCTGACTTGGTTCTCTGATGACTTAGCAGTACATATACTAGTACCTCGCACATGCTTTTTATTAATAAAATATGGAAACTGGTTTCCTGGGGCTGCAACCAAGTACCACAGCCTGGGTGGCCTGACACTACGGACATGTATTATCTCAGTTCTGGAAGCTCAAAGTCCAAGATCAGGGAGTCAGGAGGGCCATGTTCCCTCTGTAACTTATAGGGGAGACTCCTTCCTAGCTTCTGGCAGTTTCCTGGAAAACTTGGGTGCTCTCTGGCTTGCAGCTGCATCATATCTCTGTTTTTGTGGCGCACACCATTCCCTGTGTGTCTCTGTCTTCACATGACTGCCTCACAAGGACACCAGTCACGTTAGATGAGGGGCCCCTCCCACGTCAACATGACTTCATCTTAGCCAACTATATCCACAGTAACCCTATTTCCAAGTAAAGTCACAGTGTGAGAGTGCTGGGCATCAGGATTTCCACACGCCTTTCTTTTGGCGAAGGGGAGGGGCACCGTGCAACCAATAACAGGAGGATAAGGTACGAGGAAATAAAGCTGTACGCTTTCCTCTAACAAATACTCAGGCCTTGCATGGGGAGCTTGGTAAATAGACACAGACAAGGCTGGTGTTTCCTTCAGACATCTTTTCCAGCAGGTAAGGGACAGTCTTCATTTGCTCTCCTCCAAATCCACTGGCCACCTTTATAGACCTGTATAGGGGCATCAACTGGGCCCTTGTCCGACCTTGAGCAAGGTGCTCTAACCCCACAGCTCCTGCTCAGCCATCCACTAAATGAAGATAATAGCTCCCACACTTTGTACAAGGCTTTGGTGGGGGCCAATGGGATCATATTCACCAGGCACTTCTCAAGGCCACGGATGGGCTGTCGTAAGCCTTCAAACAGCAGTTGTTATGTTCCAGGTTTGGTTCTGGTGTGGGGCAGAGCCTCTCACGGCCCCAGGTCTTCAGCTGTGCCCAGTGGGACTGGGCCAGATGCCAGTCTCCCACCTGAAGGTCCTTCTGAAGGATGGGCTTTGGCTCCACCTGGCCCTGGCAGACTCAGCTGATGGAGACACCACACTAGCTTCTCCTCAGCTGCCCCTGCCCAACTACAAACAGGGCCCTCGCTGCAGCCTCATTCTCTGCCACACAAACTGTGCATCAGAGATCTGGGGTGGCACGGGAAGCCCAGCAAGAGCTCACTATATGACGTGAGGACCAGCCAGACCCTGTGTGGCTCTGTCAGATCTAAAGAAATGGGGAAGGCCAACAAGAAGGAACCTAAATAGGCGAGTGGTTCCCCACTCACCTCACCCACAGTGCTGGGCTTTCCTGAGTCCAGTGTTCCCCTTAGTGCCCTGGAGCTGAACAGAGCACACAAGGCTGGCATTCCAGGCATTCATCACTGGCTCTGTTCTGCATGAACAGGTCACACCCCAAACCCAGTGCTCTCCATATTGCCTTCCTCTGCACCCTGCTCCCCTCCCCATGACAGTGCCAGGCAGTGGGTTCCTCTCCCATCTACTATTTCATGTGCCACCAGAGAGGGCTCTCTCGGGGAAGGCCACCAAGAACCCAGGACAAGAGTCTCTACTTGCATCCACAGCCCTTGGGAAGGGGGTCAGCAAGCAACTCCACTACCCTTGGAGGTTTCTCAAGGGTCAAAGTCTGGGGTAGTTCTTCAGAACAAAGGCAGGGTAACAATGGTGTCTGTCTCGTTACCCTCCCAGACAACATGCTACTAGTCTTCCAGAGGTTTCAGGCCTGCAGGGCTCACTCCTTACAGTGTCAACAGCATTCTTGTCTAACTGGAGAGGGAAGTTCAATGCCAGGCCCTGCTCATGGGAGACCGTTCTCATGAAGGGCTGGCCACCCAGGACCCTCCGTGCACCCACACACCACACTTGCGCTCATTCTGTGTGCTCCCCAGGCCCCCCTCACCTTGGCCTCCCCACCCTGAGCACAGCTCCTTGTATCCACGCGGCTCACTGATGGACAGGGGCCCTGGGCATGCAAGGACTGACGGCTGCTCTCCAACACAGGAGGAGCTCTGCACACGTGAGACTAACACAGGAACAAGGAAACAAGGAGACCAGAAGCCTTCCATTTGGGGTACAAAAATCCCCAACAGTCTTTCTTTTGCCAAATTCCTTCTTCTGCCTTCTTTTCCTTCTGTCTCAGTTCCCTTCCCCATTCTAATATTGGTATTCCCTCATCCTTTAAGATGGCCAGACACCCACTCAGATCCATATGCCCTTCTGTGCCTGAAAATATGCCACAGAGAACCAAGAAGAGAACTGAGGGGGTCACTAGCCCTGGCCACAGATCTCCGACACCTCTCACATCAAACATCATGAGCACAAGCCAAACCGGCCAGATCGTGTGAGAAGGCAGAGGCAAAGCAGACTTCTGAGGTTGTCTCTGGCCCAGGCATGACTGCTGGCTGCCCCGTCCACTCACAGGCCATCAGGCATCCCGGGGGCCCTTTAACCAGACCTGCAGCTGAGCCGGCTCTCAGGCCCTCCCCTCCTCCTAGCCCAGATTCCTCCCTGACAACCATAGGGGGCACACCTTTCTGTCCAATCCAGCAGCAGCAAAGACAGGGAGAGAGATTCGAGACACAGGGAAAGAAAAGGAAACCACACAGGGATGCAATGGTCTAAGGCCATCATTTAAATCAACACCCCCAGTGATGGTGCAGGCCTGGCCAGGAGCCCAACGCCACTCAGTGCTTCACCTGTTTGCGTTTTTGTGAGCGATGTCAAAGAACTATTAAAATTGAGGAGATTGGCATTTTCCAGTCTTCTAGCACCATGAGTTCTGATGGAGATTAAAGCTGTGCCCCAGCCACTCGAACATACCCATGAGTCGGAACCAGCAGCAGCAAGAAAGGACCATGCATGATAAGCCTGCTGCCTCCTGTCTGTCATAGGCACAGGAAAGAAGGCCTGTCCCTTCTTGGGGGGCAGAGGCACCCAGAGACCTCAATCACCCTGGAGAAGAGGAGGGAGGAGAGTCTACACGCCCATGCGAAATGACTCTCTGCAGCCCTAATGAAGGCCAGCGATGGATGGTGGCCAGAGCTCGTTAATCAGAAGGAACATGCTGCCGTCTGCCTCCCCTTCCAGGCCCTCCTGTGCCCTCATCCTGGATTGATCTGTGGCACATTAAGTGTCTGAACTTGCTGGCACTGGGAACTGTCTCTGAAGTACACTGGCAGCAGTCAGAGAACAGCAGGTGTCCCTGGGAGGGTGGGGCAGCAGGGGCTTAAGGTGCCTGCCAGGTGAGGGGCCACCAGTCAGAAAAGGAAGGAGTGGGGCTGGCCAGGCAGGCTTTCATGTTCTCCTGGACACATCGTGGACCAGATGCAGGGTGCCGAGTGTCCAGGAGCCACCAGGGCACCCTTAGGGCTGCTCCAAATCACACCCGCCACCAGGTGCTAACACGCAATGCTGATATCCAAGTATCCGCTGTCCTCAGTACCACCGTGCTGGGGCTGCTGTGCCCATGCTACCACTATCTCCGCACATAGCCTCATGCCTCCTTACTGCCCACCCCACTCCCACACCGAGGCCTCCCCCTCCCTCTCCAGGGAGGCAGCCCCCAGACCCACTACCCAGGTTCCCCTGTCTGTCCTCATCACTCCCTAGTTGTCCACCCCCCAAACTCCTCCAGCCACGGTCCCTCTCACCCCCTTCGGGAAGCCTGCCTGACCACCCAGGCTTTACTCTCCTCCTATGCCTGAAGATGTAGCCCACCCCCACTAGCACCTCAGCTTTGTAGGGCCTATGTTCCATGTCATCTTCTCTGTGGTTTCCTGGCCCAGTGTCCCACGGGTTCTGGGAGAGGAGAACCAAGTGGCACCACTCTCCTCCACAGGCACCTTGCAGGTCACCCAGCAGTGGCAATGCACAGCCATTGGAGAGCTGACCCATGGGCTCAGCTGGGTGACTCAGGCCTGGGTTCAAAGGCTAAGTGGCAAGGCAGAAGTCATTCTTCCTCCAGAAGGCCTCCCTTATGACTCAAGCTGCCGAGTCTGTCCCACCTTCACCTCCGTACAGAGCCACCACTCAGTGAAGGGCTCAATCGCTGTTTGCTTTCATCATTTCACCCTGTCTGGGAGGACTGATTCTGAACTGCTTGCAAGGTGCTGTCCATCTAGGTCTAACCCTGTCTGTTGTATCACATGACCACTGTTAGCACACAGAGGGGCAAAGGGAGGCAAGTAGTGATGGAAGCAATGGAACGCCAAGGGCAGACCCCAGCAGGAGCCTGCCTGGGAACTGCTCAGTCTTAGGTGTGGGATCACAGTTCTGGCCTCTCTGAGCTGTGTGATTGTGGGGGGCCCATGGGGTGATGCCCAAAGCCTCTCCAGTATTGCCCCTTGAACTCCACGAATGTCCCCTACTCCCAGGAATGGACCTCTTGCCACTCTATTTCTCCTTGTCAGGGAGAGCCTGTCCAGCACTGCCTGTCACTCATGCCCAAAGGCCTCTCACTACCAAGGTGTCTGGAGAGGGCCCTTGGAAGACTTCTGTGTTTCCCAATCAATAGCATTGACTGGCCCCTGACATCCAGCATTTCCTGAGGTCCCAAATGGTTTCAGTGCCACAAATGCCCTCTCTGAGCCTTGTAAAACTCCTGCAATGCATGCCTTTGTGCAGAAATGTCTCCAGAGGGATTTGAAGCTCCAGGCAAAGTTCCCTTTGTGGCCTGCAAAGCATCCTGCTGGATTTTCACAACTGGAGGCAAACTGGGCTGGTGGCCGCAGGGTCCAGCTCCTGCTCTGGCTCTGAGCACTTGATCTGCCCTCTGCGGTAGGAAGGGAGGGAAGGGGGAAGTCCAGGGACTGAGACCTCCCAGGGCAGAAGCTGTCACACTCCCACAGCTGCCAGGGCATTGGAACTGAATAAATTCAGCATCATAACCTGAATGCCCCAGGCTCAGGAGAGCACTCTCAACTACAGAGGAGACCTGGGGTCTAGGCCTGGTTCTGTCATCAGTACGGGCCGTGAGCCTGGATCTCTCTCTGTGCCCAGTCCCCCAGGTAGACAGATGATCACTCTAGGCCTTTCTGGACTGAGGCTCTTGCCTGAGGGGGGGGCACCTGAGAGTCACCTCTTCTTCAATGCTGGAAACTCAAGGTGAGTTTCATTCATCAACTTGGCCTTGAATTTCCCTTCTAGGTTGGGGCAGAGATTTCCCTAAGAGGCTTGTGCCTCTCAACCCTCTCTCTTGGTTTTCTGGCCAAAAGAACAGGCTTTAGGGAAAATGATACCTGCAGTTCTATTCCTCCTTACAGCTCTGAATCATTCCTCAGGACCCCAAGGACCTGACGAGTAGCTCCCCGCTTCCAGGTGTGGGTGCTTTTTCTCCTTGCACTCCCCCCTTCTCCTGGCCCCTCTTTCTCCCTCCTCCTCCCTCACCTCTCCTATCTTCTCCCTCCTTGTTCCTACTCTCCCCTCTTGTTCTTTGTGCCACTGTTCCTGCTTAATAGGGTGTTTCTGGGATGAATAGTGTTTTCAGCCCTGGCTGGGAATACATCCGGCCTTTCCCAGCCCTGCCCTGTCCTCATGGGCACTGGTGGAGTTCTGTGAAGAGCCAGCACAGACAATGGGCCAGCAGATTCACTTAAGAATTCACAAAAGCCCCATTTCCCTCCACGCAGTGTGGAGTGACAGGCACAGGAAACAACTCCCCTTCTCTGCACACTGCCTAAATGGGATACTGTGGGGGCATGGGGCTCCCATGCAGCAAGGCTAGAGCCTTAGGTCCTGGACCCAGGAAAGCTGGTGACAAGGGCCAGCCTCTCTCTAGTCAGAGCTCCCAGAGGTTTGGCAAGACCCCCATGCCATGTGTTCACTGGGAATATTAGCACCTCCATGCCTAACACATGGAAGTATCTAGATACATTTGCAGAAGGCCCTACATCCTGTGTTTAGAATATGAGGGGTGAGAGCTTAAAAGCAAAGATAGAATACACAGCTTAGGGTACTATGAGCTGAGGGCAGGAGTGTGCCCAGGATGTGGATAAAAGCACCAGGGCTCTTTCAGGTTTGGGTGAATGGGCCAGTGACCGAATCAGTGAGGGAACAAGACACTAGTGAGGCCATCAGCCTACAGTTTTCACAGGGGAGGAAGCTTATCTGCAATGTATTGGTCCCTAACTCTGTACCAAAAGACCCTGAATTTTAAGGCAGCAACATGCTGGAGGCCTGGAGATGGAAGGCCAAGTTCTAGAATGTGGGAGGAGAGAGTGCATATGTGGTAGGTAGGGGCATGGATGGTTATTCCTCAATCTCCCAAGGACACTCAATTGGTAATATCTAAATGTGGGCATGTTCCAAGACTGCCATGAATTTTTAAACTGAGTAATACAATCAAGTGTACACCCTTTCTGGTAGGTAAGGTGTCAACTGTCTTTGCTTCCTCCTGATTTCCATCACCAGTACTACAGGCCAGCTTTCTTGGACAGGAGGGGGTCACCATTTCCCCACATCATAAGAATTGCCCTAATGAATGATGTGATGATAAATGGCACACAGCAAACTGTGTCCCTCCTGGAGGCTCCCTTGGTGCTTCACATTCTGGGTTCACATCTCAGCAAAACAACATGGAGCTTTACTCTAGAACAGCCAAAATTCAGTGTTAAATCTAGAAATGGTCAGAGGCAGTTGAGCTTTGTTTTAGGTTTTACCATGTTCCTTAGACACACCTGCCCTTCCTTTTAAAAAATGCAGAGCTTTACATATCAACAGAGGAAAACATACACCTGCCTCCTCCAGAGGACCCCTACCTAGCCAGTTACGGTGCAGCTAAGAGAGCACTGGAGGTGAAGTCAGAAGACCTGGGTTCCAATCCAGCTAAATAATAACGGTGTGACCTAGGGAAACCCACACAACCTTTCTGAGCCCCAGATTTCTCACTGGTAATATGGCTAAAATATACCTGTTTCTCAAGGTAATATGAAGATCTAATGACCGTAAAGTGTTTATTATGGTACTTGGCCCATAATAATCACTCATCTATTATTATTTTGAAACAGTTGGATAAAAAGTTAAGATATATGCTTTTTAAAAAATGTTTTTTAACCTTTTTTGTTTTGAGAGAGAGAGAGAGAAAGAAAGCTAGCACAGGCAGGGGGAGAGGCAGAGAAAGGAGGAGACACAAAATCAGAAGCAGGCTCCAGGTTCTGGGCTGTCAGCACAGAGCCCAATGCAGGGCTCAAAACCCCAAACTGTGAGATAGTGACCTAAGCCAAAGTCTGATGCTTAACTGACTGAGCCACCCAGGTGTCCTGATATATGCCATTTATGAAAAGTGTGAGGTCTGTTTCTAGACAGGGGCCTCATATCCCTCCATTTTTTGCATGTGGACCTCCAATTGTTGAAGAAACTGTCTTTGCTCCATTTTACTGCCTTTGCTCCTTTGTGAAAGAGAATTTGACTATATTGGCAGGGGTCTTTTTCTGGCTCTCTATTCTGTTCCATCGATCAGGTATTCTTTTGGAATACCTCACTATCTTGATTACTGCAGCTTTTTAGTAAGTCTTGAAGCTGGGTAGTGTCAGTTCTCCAACTCTATTTTTCAATATTGTTTTGGCTATTTGAGGTCTTTTGTCTCTCCACATGGACCTTAGAATCATTTTGCCTATGTCCATAAGATAATTTTCTGGAATTTTCATTATGATTACATTGAATCTATAGTTCAAGTTGGGAAGAACTGACATCTTGACAATATTGCATCTTCCTGTCAATGAACATGGAATATCTTCCGATTTAGTTCTTCTTTAATTTTGTTCATCAGAGATTTGCTGTTCATTTCATAAAGATCTCGCCCAAATCTGTCAGATTTATACCTAAGTATTTTATTTTTGAGGGAATGCTAACATATGCTTTTAATAAATAGCCCTTAGAATTTATAAAATGTTTTCACAGTCATTATCACATCTTCAAAAGACAATAGAGAGCTAAGCATGTGCCCTACTGCTTAATACCTTATTACACACACTAGCCATAATGCCATCAGTCGAATGGGTCTTAGCTTGCATTCCCTGGACCTCTGCAGGGGATACACCATCTCGGCTGGGAAAGAATACAGATCTGGAGGAAGTCTTCCAGCCTGCTCAAGAGCACACCCTCCCAAATGGCCTTAGTTTACAACCTAGAAGCTGGGCTGACTGATGTCTGCTACAATAGTCTACGCTAGCAGTTGGAAAACTTCCTGTCAAGGAAAAAACAGTAAATATTTTAGGCTTTGTGAGTCATAAGGTTTCTGCTACACCTATATAAATCTGCCATTGCCATTATAGCATGAAAACAGGCTACAGGCTTCATCGTGCCCATGACCTACCATCTGCCCACCCACAATCCAGATAGGCACAGGCTCTGGCCTGGACAAATGTGCTGACATAATTTGTTGAGTAAGATTTAAATTTTTTCATGTAATTTTTAATCAACTAACTCATTATTTTAGCATACAATGATAAAATAGCCTTCTAGCCATCACCTACAAACTTTTATAGAAGTCTTTGTGACCCTTCAGAACACCAGAAAGACACCACCTAAGTCCCTGGGGATATTTAGTGAACAAAAACAAATTTAAATACAGCTTATATTGAGTACTCTAAGCAAAGTCTATCCATGGAAGATGACTGGCCTAACTCTGGTCTATGATGCCATCCTTTAAGGCTAACTGGTTTCCACCAGCTTCAGGAGGGAGTTTAAGTCCTTCCTAGAAAGTCTGAAGGGAAATGGAAGAAACATGGGGAGCACAAGTCGAACTCACCACTACTGAATTTTCAGAGACACATGGGTAACTACTGTTCCTGTCAGCTGGGGGTCCATAAATTTGGCACATCAATAGCAACATGCAGCCACACTTAGGGAAGAGTCTCCCCACCCCCCCACTTTGATCTGAGGTGCCATAATCAGAGGCACAATGAAGGAGATCAGTTGAGAGCAAATGCAACATAGCAAAACCAGGTGGCAGAAGGAGAGGAGTCAGCAGATGGGCAAAGGGGGCTTCAGAAGGGAAGCCAAGAGCACGATGCTCAATCTGCACAAGCCAAGGCCTATCCAGGAATCATGGAGAAATGTCAAGGCTCTGCCTACCCTCCACAGCCTAGAGGGCAGCTGGGGGATAATGGACACAGCAAGGCTCCTGTCACCACCAATACTGAATTTATGCAACTACAACCAAAGAGTACCAAGGAGTGCCAGCAGCCACTAAAAGCTAAGAGAGAGTCATGGAACAGATTATCCCTTGGAGCTTCCAGAAGGAATCGACATGGCCAGCACCTCGATTTCAGACTTATGGCCTCTGAAACAGTGAGAGAATAAATCTCTGTTGTTCTAAGCAACTAGCTTGTGGCAATTTTTTATGGTAGCCCTAGGAAGCTAATCCAGCCAGGAATGGCATGTTCCCCCTATGACCCCAGGGGTATGGTCTGTCTTGTCTATACCTATATTCTCACTCAGGTCCAAGTACACTGTAAATACTCACCACCTGCTCAGTGCATGGATGGCCAGGACTGCTACAAGCCCTAAGCTGGCTGATAGTTGGCCCCTGGGCTTGACAGTGAGACAAGGGGTGCAGGTTAGCTAGCCCGAAGGCTGTGGCAGTCTCTGACTTAGGAAGTCCTGAGTTCAAGTGCATTGGAGCAGTGGGGTGAGGAAGTGTAGCAAGTGACAGCAGAGGTTGGAAGGCCAGTAGGAAGTAGTAATCGGGTTCTTGAGAAAACCATGACCGGGGTGCTGGCTCAGTCTGTTGAGTGTCCGACTTCAGCTCAGGTCATGATCCGGTTTGTTGGTCCGAGCCCCATGTCGGGCTTTGTGCTGATGGCTAGCTCAGAACCTGGAGCCTGTATCATATTCTGTGTCTCCCTCTGTCTCTGACCCTTCCCTGCTCACCCTCTCTCTATCTCTCTCTCTCAAAAAAAATAAATAAAAACATTAAAAAAGAAAGAAAGAAAAAAGAAAACCATGACCCTGGGGCTTGTAACTATCCTGAAAGACTACTTTCATCACCTCAGTCTCTCAAAGAATCCTTGGAGCTAAGTGGTATAAACTATCAGGGCCCTGAGGAGGTCAGAGGTGGTCAGGGAAGATTTCCAGCAAGAGGCAAACTACAGGCACACCTTAGATTCTGCAAAGGATTTGGATGGGGGAAGACATAAGGGATTGGAAGGTTGGGAGCAGTGTTTCTCCAAGTGTAATACAAGGAACTGGGAAACAAGAAAATATGCTCCAGGGAAAAAAGGTTATGCGGTCCAATGAGTTAGAAGTTAAACCAGTGTCCTTACTGGGAGACTCTTTGGAGTAAGGATAAATGGATGGGTTGCAAAGTGGGGCTCCAGGAACAGAACATCCTCAGGAGCTAACACTGGAAAAGTATTCTGGCTGCCAAGGAGAGGGATGGTAAATGGAAAATAGGTGGCAGAGGGTGGCCATGGCAGGGCCAAGCTCATGTCAGCTTGCAGAACATGGGACCTGTCCCCACCATTCTCAGCCTTTCATCCATATGGCTTAGGAGCTCGTATGAAGCCAGAGGTCCTCGAGGAGGGTCCAGGCTGTGGTAGAGACACACCTAGTAAGACACATGAACATGAGTGTCACTAATGTCTTCTCTGCTGAGGAGGAAGAGTTCTTAATTTTAAAAAAAGGCAGCAAGATGAAAGGGCACACGCTGTGTTTATCTTCATTTCATATCCTTTAAGAGGAGCTTAATGACAGTGCTCCACATTGGTACTACTACGGTGCCCCCAAACAGCATATGGATCCTGATTTGGTCCATTCTCAGCTCACTTTTTGCTGGGAATTTCTGCCCTAGCTCTCCAAACTGTGCTCATGTCAAGAGGGGGCCATGGGAAGTGAAGCAGGTAGGAAGGAGCCCCATGCCTGGTGCAGGGGAGGGAGGCCTTCACTACTCCCTGAGCAGAAACCAGCCCAGCTCACCCCAACCTCATCTTCAGAGCACCATCTGCTCCAGAGATCCCTGCTTCCCTGGGCCTCTGGAATTCTCTCCCCACTTCTGCCAGACAGAACTCCAGGCACTATAGTGTGGTAAGCCCCATGGGCCATACCGGCCACCGCCTGTAAATCCAACCTCCACAGGCTGCCTTTGCTCTTCTCCCTTTCCTTTGCACCTTTTCTAGCAGGCATCCTCTACAGATGCACTGAACTGATGGATCAAGCACACTGTGTTTCCCAAAGCAGAATTCCACCCTTCTACCTAGGTTGGCAGTGGCTGGGAATTAAGAATGCCCACATAGGTCACCAAAAAAAATGTTTGACAGGCTCCGGGAGGCTTCTGGGCTCCCTTAACCCATACTGTTGATAGCTCCAGGCAGGAACATTGAGGGAAGCTGATCCCTGGTGGTTTCTCAACATCCTCTATCTACAACTGACATATAGCATCCAAAAGAACAGTCTCCCCCAGGGATGGGGTCTTTCAGCAACTACTGGAGAATGAGGCAGACCCTCAGGATGGGTCAGCCTCACCCACCCACCACCCAGCTGCCTCTGCTCCCACATGGCCTGAGGGACTGTCAGGTGACCAGCAACAAAGCTGCCGCCCCACTCATTACTTTTGCTTGGCAGAACCAGCTCCTGTGTAGATCATTTGTCACTCAGAATACAGCCCTGCCACCGGGGACTAGATACCTGTCACCAGGTGCAAAGCTCCCCGCCCCCCCCCCCCAAAGTCCTCTGATTAAAGCAGAGAGGTGGCAGAGCTACAGCTAGGTATGGTTGACCAAAACAAGTCACTTCTGCCAAAAAATAGATCTCTTTCAGACTAGCTAAGTTTGAACACTGTATAAACACCATACTTAGACACTTTAAAGCAAGTGTTAAGGTTTGTCTTCTCTAAATTACATCAGATATCCCCCCTGACCACCTCACAACTATAACCAGCTGCAGAATTATTTTCCTCATGCCAACATGTGGGATCCACAGTAGCCAGCTTGGGTTTGCACCCTCCTATCCCTTGCCATGGTGCCTCCGCTGGGAGGTGTTTCTCCCAGTCATGAACTTTTCCCCACGATGAGGAGCCAAACTAACCCCTAGCCCTCTCCCCCTCTCCTAGGCTGTGAGGGATGTCCCACTCCACGGTGCTCACCTGCCCGCCAAAGAACTGCGCCTGTCTCCCACAGCCCCTCACTCCCACCACTCCTTCTGCCAGCCCAGCAGCTGCCTTCTTTCCAGAACTGCTGCAGAAAGATGAAAGTGACTATGTCCCTTAAACACAAGAGAATATTTTGAACAGAGAATTAACAGCAAATTAAACTGGTTTCATTGTAGTCATTCATGCACAAAATGAGTGTGGGAGTTGAGCAGAGAAAAACCAAACAGGCAACGCGCTGCGATAATCAGAGGGCAGAACCAAGCCTCAGAAGGAAATGATCATTCAGTGGAGGAAAGCGCCTGGGCTCCTAATTGGTCAGGAGCACTGCCTTCTCACACCGGGGCTCCTTTCCAGGGCTGGGAACACCACAGGGTGACTATGGAGCTGACTCCAATCAGCTCCCTTCAGAGGGAGCGGCCAGTCCCAGTGAAGTGGAGGCACTCTCTTCCAAGTGCCCATGTGCCTGCCCCTCTCCCAAGAATCGCAGGGGCTCTGGGGCCAGGGTAGATGCTTGAACTGCCTCTGCACATGCTCAGG
Source organism: Proteles cristata cristata (assembly GCA_017311185.1). Lineage (NCBI taxonomy): Eukaryota > Metazoa > Chordata > Mammalia > Carnivora > Hyaenidae > Proteles > Proteles cristata. The sequence goes on from JAESUZ010005476.1 coordinate 490,148, forward strand.
AAGCCATGTTACAGCAGCAACCAACCAGGGCCCACGTTCCTCCAGCCGCTTTCCCTCCCAGGCACATTTGGCTGCAGTGGGGCCGCGGCGTAACTGCTCAGCACAGAAATGACATCCGAGTCCATCGGTCTCTTGTGGATTCATCAGGATCCAGGATTAGCAGCAACAGAGTAACAACCAGCCTGTAGAACACCGTATGTTTTTAAACAATCTCACAAATCTCTTTTCTGCCAACTCTGCCTGGTTAATCCATTATCTGGTGGCTACCTGGGCCCATCCCTTTGCAGAGGCCTCACCACTGCCATGCCTAGAAACATACACATGGCTCTGGCTGGGTGGGAGGGGAATGTCTATGCAGGTAGTGAGGGAGAGGACCCTGGACCCCAGACCCCAGGACCCGCTAAGAAGGTGATCCTATGCAAATTCATTTTTAATGACAAGTGATGCCGTTAAGTGTGCCAGTTTCCCTGTGCATGCCCACACACTGGGCCTTGGGGCAAGCTGAGGGTTCGCTCCTGGGCAGACTGCTGAAGAGGCCAGAGATGGTACATGTGAAACTCCAGCTCCTCCCTGCCCCCTCCTTCCTCTGCACACCCACCCTGGTTTGTCCAGCACAAAGGGGACCCCTCTTCAACAGCCAGGCTCCACAAGCTGCAGGGGTACCGGGAATGCAAGAGCCCAGGCTGGAGCCACATACTAACAGGTTGCTCAGGGCCTCATCTGCCTTAACCATCTAGCACAAGACACTCTGCCATCCTTGGCTTGTCACAGAGCAACCCAGGGCTCTAAGTATGGTGCTGGCATTTCCTTTTCTATTTCTTCCTTATACATAAAGGACAATAAAAGGAAGAGGTTAAGCCGAGTCATACTGCATGTACAGATAGCCCCTGGTGCCCCCCCCCTGCAGCTGTGGTAGAGGTCATGCATCAGGAACAGCTTCCGAGGTGTCCTGAGAGAAGCATGCAAGGGCAGTGTGCAGAAGGGTGACCAGAGTGCCCTAACCCTGTGTTCTTTTCAGCGTGACACCGCAGCTTACAGATGCCCGGCAAAGAGCGTATAATCTGGTTTAGACCAAACGAACCCTTATAAAAATAGAATTAAGTGGCTCGAAAAGATTCCTGCAAAGAACTCACAAGTTGAACCATTCCACATTGCAAGCGTAAATAAAGCCCGTGAGCCTGAGGTTGCTGACACTTGCCCTACATCTAGTAATTGCTCTTCATCAGCCACACAAGGAGCTAAGAGCCATGCGAGTCTCATCAGATCTGAAAAGAAATTGCCCAAAAAACATCAAATAATCAAGAAGACTCTTTGAGATGTGGATATATACCTGCTATTGCTAATGATGAACCTTTCCCTGAGTGTATATTTTGCCTTGCTCTCCTGGCTAATGAAATTAAGGAGGCATTTTAATCATTGCAAGATATTTTAAAATATTGTCTCTTTCATCTTTATCTGATTTTTAAATAATTTTTATTTTACTGTGTATATTAAAATGCACAGACTATATTAGTATAGTAGCACACACACATTCATACAACACAGAAATGTACAAGTACTGCAGTGCACGCAAGACCCAGAGTCCCAGAGGGCTGCCACCATGCTCCAGCCAGTGACTCAAGCCAAAGCGCTCTACCCACTCCTAGATTCCCGGCTCCCTCCTCTTACCTGTTTTGTCTATCACCTCTTCTCTGTGTTACTCTCTGAGTACCTTCCAGTAAGTCCATTTGCCTCTACCCCGACTGCCATCACCCACCCATGCCAGCTCCTTCTCCTTCTGGACAATGGCATCAATCTAACTTCGGTCTCACCTCTTTTTTCCCCCTCCCAAACCCATCCTCCATCTTGCAGACAGGTCAGGCTCTCTAAAATGCAAATCTGATCATAACCCTTTGGCCCAAAAGCTTCATGGACCTGGGGGAAAAGTCCAAGCTACCTTCTCTTCTTCCACAATGTCATCATCATCATCAACGTCATCACCAATAACATCCAGTAATCCCTTTCTACTGCCAGGCACCATTGCTAAATGTCCTGCATCTGCTACCTCTCTGAATCTCCAAGTCCTTTCAGAGATGATCACAGGCGCTCTACCCACTCTGCAGAGGAAGCCTAAAGAGCTTAAAAGACCTCCCAGGTTCCCACAGCTCAGCGCTGCCTCTGCTCTCCACCCCGGCCCTCTTTGACAACAGTGACCAAGAGCTCTTCTCAGCACTGGCATGTCCTCTGTAGACCCAAGCCTTATCTCCCTCCCCTTCCCTTTCCCCGGGTGACTTCTCGGCTGGCTTTAGCGTGGATGCTGGCATCAATGACATGTCTCCCCGCTTAGGCCACAGCCACCAACAGCTGAAGCAGGTGAAAGGCCTTTGGGGAAACCAAGTCAAGCCAAACTTGCTCAAGCCTCCAGCTCTAACTTTCAGTTTACGGGATGTCCAAGAGCCCCAGCAGCATGCTAATTAACCAACGCCATGCGGGTGTGATCAGCAAAACCCAGACTCCGCAAACCTCTACAGGACACACAACCTGGTCATTCAACAATCAAATTATGTGGGAAACTGAGACATAGTACAGGAGAACCTATGGATTAGAAGAGACAAGTGAGTCAAAGGTAACAGGTGGATCCTGTCTAGATCCTGATCTGAATAAACTATAACAACTTTTATGAGACACACAGGGAAATTTCAACACTGACTGGACACTGAAGAACACAAAAAAAGTTAGTGTGAATCTTTTTAGATGTGATAATGGTACTGTGGTTATGTTAAAGAAAGAAAAGATCAGGGGCGCCTGGGTGGCTTAGTCGGTTAAGCGTCCGACTTTCGCTTAGGTCATGATCTCGCAGTTCGTGGGTTCGAGCCCCGCATCGGGCTCTGTGCTGACTGCCAGCTCGGAGCCTGGAGCCTGTTCAGTCTGTGACTCCTCTCTCTCTGACCCTCCCCTGCTCACGCTGTCTCTCTCTCTCTAGAAATAAATAAAAAAATATTAAAAAAAAAAAAAAGAAAGAAAAGATCAACATATTTATCTATGTAAAAATTATTACATTACACTTATTATGATAGATAAGACCAAAAGATAAAAGCTGTTTTGAAAACAAGTTGCTGTCCCCAAGTCTCCAAGTATTAGGTATTTGTATGAATTCTCAAAGAATCCCTGAATTTTCCTGTCAGACCAATCACCACACTTTCAAGTAACGATTTCATTAACATCATTCTTCCCCATGCAACTGTAAGCCATGTGAGGGCAGAAATGTGTCTTTTGGTCACTGCTGGGTCCTTTGGACACATATGCATGTACGCCCACGCAGACACATTCCCCCCAACTCCTAAGCACACCCACAAGCACCTCTACCCACACACATACCTCTCCCACCTCTCTGGCCAAGGCTACCTTCCCACTAGGCCCAATGAACCCACACCAGAAGAAGAGACTCCATGACCCACCTGTCTTCTCCTTCAGAGTGTGCTTGATATCTCCTCACTTCTGAGGCTCAAGGCTCTTCTTCTCCCTTCCAATACCCCTGCTCACCTCTGACTCATCCTACAACACTCCATTGCCAGAGACTTCTTCCTTAACGGCCACTTTCACCAGCCTCCTCCTGGCTCAAAATCCTCCTTAGGGTTATCACTCCTCAACCAATTACAAAAAATGAGCTGCCAGTAAGCACATGCACCATGCTAGGCCCACTGGCAGATCTAAAGTTGTACATGATTAAAATCCCTGCTCCTAAATGCCTCAGCTTCTCAGCCAAGATGGTCACAATTACAGCCACCCTGCCTGAGTACTTACTGTGTGCTAAAACCTACATCACTCCCCGTGCTTCTCACAGAAGCCTAAGGGACAGGCTATATTATCCCATTTCTACAGAAAGAGAAACTGGGCTCAAAGATGAGGCCTCAGAACACACTGCAACCAGAGGCTGATTCCACCCATGGTCTTATCTAACCCTGAAGTCCACTCTCCTAGGATGGTTTTATCAGCTTCTACGCCAATGACATCCATGACCCACCTGGCCTGCATCCTGCCACTCTGGGCCTGGAAAGGAGCTCTGGGTCCATCAGTCACCCCATCACCTCACAAACTCACCAGGTACAGGTATGACTCCCTACCACTACCCTGCCGTGTGCTTACCTAGAAAGCCCCTCCCCTCAGAAAACCCAAAGTTCCACGTATGTTCTGGGCACTTGAAAACAAGGAAGAGATAAACTTTAGAATGTGATAAGCATTATCCTTGGAAATACATTTATTCTGTCTGACAGGAAGGGCTTAGCATATGAGTACAAGTGTGCTAATCAAAGAAACACGGAAAGGAATTGTAGGCAGAGGGAAGAGCAAGGGCGAAGGCACCGAGGCATGCAAGCACTATGTGTCTGGGGGGATCAGCAAGCTGCCCAGTGTAGGACCTGGACTCACTGACACGAACAAATGAGCACTGAGGTCAACCTCAGTTAGGCGCTCTCTCATTCTCTGCCTAGAAGATCCAGCAACAATGTTCCATAATCCCCACGTCCCTATGACTGAGGATGATGAGAAAGAGGATGACCAGGACAATGACAATGACCTTCATGCATCAAGAGTTCAAGGTGTCTTTTCTATTCCTAACCCCTGGGAAACGCCCATTGTATGAAGAGCCCATGGCCCTCCTCTTGCTCTCCGCCCCACTGATCAGCACTACACTAGGAAATGAAGAAAACTGGAACTACTACATAGGGGCACCTACCTCATCTGTTAGGAGACCACTAAGAACTGGCATAAGACACCCTCTAGGCCATGCTGCCCTGCACACTGTCCTCAGAGGGGTGGCCAGAATTACAACTGGAGGCAAACTGGAGCTGAGCTCCCAGCCAGATGGTGCATACCTGGCATTGCGTACATTTCATTCCCACAAGGAAGCCAAACCAGGTGCTCCCCGGGTCTGGAGGTAGAGCTCCCGAAGGCCGGCCCCACCTCCTGAGAAAGCCTGGAGCTTCTCAGCCTGGAAATGAAATGACACGTGCAGAGGGCAAACAGTTCCACTCCTGAGCATCAGCTGTTTCCTCAGCAAGCAGACAGACCGGCACAGACACTGCTCTCCTCCACAGATGGGCGCCTAGAAAACACACACTCGCTTCCAGACCACACACTGTGCTGAAGCGCCATATCACCTGCCAACATGCTGACTGCCGAACCTTGCCTGCAATCCCCCGGCGGTTTGGGGCATCAGAGCTGGCCTGCCACCAGCGACACAGAGAAAGCCAATCTGTGCCACTAAAGGAGACCACGGGGTCAGCGGGAAGGAGGAACGAGTAGAGACTGGGCTGGAAATCCTGCAGACTCAGCTTCTCCACCTGGTCCTGCTGTTAGCACTCAGTGCCACTCTGATCAAGTCATCTTCCCAATCTGAGGGCGGGGCTGCTAATGAAGCCCTTTTACAGGATGATACTTGGAGGTGCTGGCTGTAAAAACGTAACTGGCTGGGCATGAAGTGGATAGCAGAGATGACCAAACACTTGGGCTTTGCACAGCCACACCTCTCCCCTCACCCATGATGGAGACTGCCAGCAGCCCAGGGACACTAACCCACTAGGGTACAGTCCTTCTCATGGCAGCCCAACCCGCCGACATGCCAATTGATGCCCCTGACACAGGAAACAGCATCAATTTGCCCTCTCAGGATTAATTTGGCCCCAATCCACAAATCCTTGAGGGATGTTTAATGGTGAGACATAGGGAATGTCACAGCCTTGGGTCATGGCCCACATGCAGTTTGGGCTCTAAGAGAAGAGAAGGGCGCAGCTCTGAAACCCCTCCCTTCATCACAGCACTGAGACCCGGTTGCCCACCAGAAGGATGTGTTTCCCTGTGGAAGGAGGGCAGACACAACCCACTCGGGCTGGTGCCCCAAACCAGCCCCTATCTTTCACAGCTAGTCCCAGGATGTCCAAGCAGAGATGAAGAGGGTCTGGGGTAGGCAATAACGGTCCCAAAGTGAGAAGTGCCCATCGATCCTTCTTCCATTCCATGTGTCAGTCAGCAGTGCAAAGGAAGGATGGGGGCTGGCTACTTCAGAGCCAGGAGTTAGGGCAGGCAGCCCAGAGGAAATGCCCCTCTGAGTTTGAGATGAGTAATGTCCCTGCAGAGACCGGCGGAGAAGGCATTCCAGGCAGAGGAACAACACTGCCTGAGGACTGGACATACCTATGGTGCAGGGCCACCTTAAGGGACCTGCCAGTGACCCCACCACTCTGCTTTGCTGGCTTGCAGTCCCTCTCTCCTGCAAGGCTGCTGCTTCCCGGGCCACACCCCTGTGCCCTTGGCCTGAGTCCCAGGGGTCAGGGAGCAGCTGGGATTGCAGCATCCCTCCTTTAAAGATGCCCCTCATGGTTCTCCAGGCCAAAGGAAGGTGGAATCTTCCAGACTCCTAAGAGTGAGGAGCTGACCAAGAAGAAAATCTCTCTTTAGGAATGAATATAGTGAGGGGGCTGGGGCATGCCGAGGATCCCCTGACTTAAACCTGGTTGTGAGAAAGAATCAGAGAGCAACCCTGCCCTCACCTTTTCAAGACAGCTCTCCAAGGCACAGTCATTTCACCAAAGGGCTGGAGCCTCCCCCATCCACATACACCCTGTGTGGGCCCAGGCCTCCACTCTCACACTGTCCTACTGGTGATGAGACAGACACCACATGAGCAGCGAGACATTCGCCAGGAGGGAACTCTCCACTGAGCTCTTCCCACACCCCATCATGAAGCTGAACTACCAGGCTGACCCTTCACCAATCTCTGCCCCCATGAGTCAGAAGGCTCTTGTGGGGCCTTGGGACAGGGGTCCGAGGACAATTACAGCTTCCAGCCATTTTGCCACCTCTGTCAACACTAAAGCCATGTTGCTTTCTATCTAGTCTGCCCGAGTAGGGCTGCCCTCTGAGCCTGACACTGCAGGGAACCACTGATAGGCAAAGCACCCAAGAGGCTTCTGGACCAAGGACACGGGCTGGAGAAGGTCAACTCTGTAAAGATCTACAGCACAGGTCAACCAGCTTGGGAGCAGGCCTTGGACAGGAAGAAACCATCAAGTCACTCAGCAAGAAAAAGTGAGCAGCGGCATGCCACTGTGGGTGGAGACAATGACTGTCAGAGTAATGATAGCAATATCCACCGCCACGGCGTCAACTCTTACTGGATGCTCAAAGCAGGCTCTCAGTGCTTCTGTCAGTCTTCAATGACCCCCATGAGGGGGGCCAAGGATTGTCCCCCTTCACTGACAGGATAATTGGATAATGTGCATCCAATGTGACAGGTTAGGAGAAGCAGGACATCAAGACTGAAGAAAACTGGTTGAAGAAGAAGCTGGACATCCAGCAAATACACAGCAAACACAGACGGGGCATTTCCAACAAGGAGGCCTCGGAGGACCCTCGGGAACCGTGAATGGTCTGGAGGTCTGGGCAGTCTGAGTGGTATCTCAGAGATGCCTCCCATGGCCTCGATGTGCCATACACCTGACCTGGTGAGCCATTTAAAAGGCTTTCATGTCCACATCACCCTCTTCCTACAACTCCCTGCTACTGGCTACATGGAAGAAAGTTGGAAGAGTCCAAGAGAAGATTCCAGTTCCTTGCTTCTCCCCACCCCCTACCCCATCCCCAAGCCTGTTTGCTGTGCCAGCGATGACTGGCAAAGGCTGCAGAAACCAGAACTGAGAAAGGAAGGTAGAGGGTGACCATACGGAAGGACCTGCATACCTTTCATTTTGGATTTGAATTGTATGCACTCCCCCTCCCCCTGCCCATCCGTTTCAAAATGCAGAAGAAAAACCCGGCATGCTTTTCCTATTACCGGCCCACCTTCTCAAGCAGTTTAAACTTGAATAGAAACTTAAGCTGCCCTTCTTAACATTCGGGTGGCTTTTCCTCTTAGAGCTTATAAACAGCAAATTCACTTTTGCTTACGTGAGTACTAGAAGGATATTTGAGCATGTTTAATGGGAAAAGTACATGTTTTCAGATTCCGTATCTGCACACAAAAGGTCCCTAGCACCATATTTTACTTTTCAGCTTCTTCCAAGACTAGAAAATTTCCACTTCAAAGCTGTGGCTTTCTTATTTTCTTTGTGGAAAAAATGCGTTGGTAACAGCTCGAGATTATTCTCTCCAAGGCCATTACCCTTCCCCTGCTTGCAATGACCGGAAAGACAAGCAGTCACTGTCAACACCCCCCTTCTGCACCAGGCACCAGGACCATTCCTGTGTCCATCTGGGCCCTGATTCTCTATCACTGGGCAAAATGTTTAATTCACTGGGCATCCAGCGAGCCAGCAAACACAGAGTGAGAAGACAAGATAGAGGCGGCTTTGATCTCTGTGGGTGTCAACTCCTGGGGGCCAGGCTTCACTGGAAAAAGCCATGTAGCCCCGCAGGGCCACAGGAGAGTAGGGCCAAGTGGAGGGCATAGGGCTCTCCCAATTCAGACTCCTATTTTGCATTGAATAACACCTTCTAAACTGCAAATCTCCAGGAGACAGAGGGATGGTTATGAAAGGAGAAGCTTCTGCTATGCATTAAGCAGCCTGTTTCCCTGCCGAAGCCCAAGGCTGGAAGCTGCCACTCCCTTCAGATGCTGGAGATTTACTGAACTCCAACAAGAAAAGGAGGGGCCCTGGCATCACCACTATGGCTCCTCGTTCCCTGAGACAAAAAGAAAATGAAAAACTACAGAGAAAAATAGCAGGTAGGGGAATCAAACCATCAGAAGGGGATGTTTTCCAGGAACAAAGCGTTTGGACCTTCAACACACCTCTGTGGATCAGAGGTGCCCACAGGAGGAGGCAGAAGAAATGTACTGTGTCTGACTGATGTACTCACAAAATGCTGAGCTAAGGAGTGCATCTCAAAAAGCCCGGAGAACCTGGTGACAGAGGATGGTCAGAGCCATTGGTTCAAAGAGAACTCCCCATCCTTCTCCCAAAACCTTATTTCGTTTGCCAGAACCCAAAGAAAGAACAAAACCAACAGCTCTGGGCTTCATAAACACCACTAGATGGGGAGAAGGATAATAGAGTACAGACTCAGAGAAGAGACAGACCAGGTGCCACCTTTCCTGGAGGCAAGGAGTGGCTGACATGACCTCTGGGCAGGCCTGTAGGCTTAGAAGATCCAGCCTTTGCATTTCGGCTTCAGAGAGTTTAAATCATATCATCAGAAAGGGCCTCAGATGGGAAGCTGACCCTGGGAGAGGGGGTCTCAAGGTAGCACAGTGAGTTGGGTCCACTCAGAGCTCAGGCTTCGCCACCACTCTGCGCCTCCTTTCATAAGTCACACTGTGCAGAGCTCGGATGCGGTGACAGCGGAAGACTCCTGGCTGGCACACCTCATGAAGTCACCAACTCAATTCAATGAATGTGAAGTGAGCCCATGCATACTGGGTTGCAGAATCTCAAGCTGGAAGAGGTCCAATCCCTATTCTTTAGGTTCCAGTTTTGGTGGGGAGAAGCCAGCATGGGCTCACCTCAGTGAGAATGGGCCATGCACAGGAATAAAGGTTCAAGAGTGAGGATGGAGCTTAGAGGGAGCTAAGAAAAGGGAAATTTCACACTTCAGTGCAAACCTCTCCTGACAACTCAGTGAAGAATGACAAAGCCACTGTTGCTCTTGGCATTCTTTTCCTTCCTTCACTCAGTCTGCCCACAGGTACCATAGAGAGCACCTACTCTGCAGATAAAACCCCGAATGGAACAGAGAGGAGCCCAAACCCCAGGCACTATATGGTCTGGAGGGACAGACAGACAACCCTCAAGGCACTCCTTGAATGCTCATGTCATGACCACTGTACTAGGTGATGCAGAAGAGGATGACAGTGGGTGATAAGGGTAACAGGACCTAGCTCACAGAGATGATGAGATGCTTCCTGGAGGAAGGAGCTTTGAGGCTGAGCCTGGAGGGATGAGCAGAAGGGCCTGATGAAGGAAAGGAGTTGGTGCCTGGTGGGACTGTCAGGCAGAGGTGAGGGTGAGGCCAAAGTCCTCTTGGGGTCTGGCACTTCTGGAGCAAGAGAAAGGCTCTTATGGGGCACAAGAGAGAGGGGGAGGGGGGAGAGTGAGAGAATGTGTGTGTGTAAGGCACAGAGTACGCACTTGCACTGGACAGAATGGGAGGGGAAGCAGGCAGGCCGGGCCTCATAGGCCACATTAAGATGTTCTTTGTTTGGATTTATGGTTCCTTTGCTTGCTTTTCTACTTCCTTCTCAAAGCAAAAGAAAGCCACTAAAAGTGTTCGAGGCACAACGGCCCATGAGTGGATTTGTTCATTCCCCATTTCGGTTAAGAGAGTTCAGGTTTATGTTCTTTATACGTATTCTGGACGCAAACAACAAAAGGTTTTATAAGCGTATATTGCTAATTATATAACTAATTAAGTCTGTAATCAGGACAATCTCTAGGCCCAAGAGCATCAGTACCCAGGACTGCACTATGGGGAGAGAGACTGTCCTGAGGACATGTCTTCCCACGTTATTGTAACTTAATTGGTTCTCAGATGGATGACTTGTGATTTTTCATTATATTTGGCTAGAAAGAGATGCAGAGGGCTGATATGGTGTATGTGAGCATGGGCCTCTGTGCAGGCTGTACGCATCCTCTGTTTGCAAGGGGCTTGACCCAAGCTGAGCAAATGGTGTTGAACTAGCTGGGGCTCAGCAAAGCAATCCATTTATTATAATTCTGCTGAGAAGAGGCCCAGTAAATCAAAGAGACAACCTGACTGCAAACAAATTACACACCAAGAGATAGGATGGAGGGCGGGAGGGGGGAGCAGAGTGGTAGCCAATTGGGGAAAGTGAGAATAAAAAGAAAGAGGATGGAAAAAGCCAGAGAATAGAGACCCAGAGAGATGCCTGGAGTCAGAAAGAAATAAAAATGGAGCCTAATTTGTCCATCAAGAAGAAAAAGAAAAAGAAAAGCGTCCTACCAAGAGAGATCCCATTTGCTGGTAACCCCTAACTTACAAACCCTTGACTTAAAAAACCAACTGTCCTTTGTTCTCCTGAGGGGTCACCTAGGGAGTGATTGATGGGCAGTGCTTTCTCCTAGGCAAAGGCACAGAATTCTCTTTTCTCATGCAAATAGAGAAGGGGACCTCTTCTTACAAAGTTAACCTGTTCCTGGTGCAAGGAGGCAGCCCAGTCTAAAGAATGCCCCAGAAGCAACTGCCCTTTTGCAAGTAAAGATGGCCTTGCCGGGCCAAGGTTAGAAAGAACGTTATTCTGCAGAGGATCCCAGCAATGAAACTCCACTCAGGTTCCTGTTACAAGACCATGATAACTGGTGACAAGCTGTAGTTGGGACTGCCAGATCCATACCCCTAATAGGGACTTTAAGCAGTAAATGGGCTTCAAGGCCAGGATAAGGAAGTAGTTCAACTACTACTTAAAACACTTTCTCTGGAAAAATACACTCCTGATCCAAATGCCTCCCTTATAAATTCAACTCTGGAAAAATAGCCTGCTTAGAGAACTGGGAAGAACTTTAGTGAAGCAGTAAGCACAGCAGGAAGGGAGCTGGAAGGTCAGCTTAGTAAGTGAGTTAGGCCGTACTTCTCCAAAACTCACTTCTATGGAAAAAAGGCTGACCAGAGACAACAATATGAACTATAACAGGAGGCTGTGGTCCACGGCCATTCTCAAGGAATCTGAAAAGAACCCATTCCTTTCTGAGATGCCATCCTCCTCTGTGACAAGATTATGAAGAAATCATCTCTGGGAGGCTGAAGTTCTGTGGAACATTTGGGGACCCAAATAATCTTGAGAACCAGCTCCTAGTGTGAATGCTGAAGATGTTAGGGAGGACTCCAGATCCTACCAGGGTGTCTCATACATAGCTCCCAGACACCCAGGCAGGCCTGTGAAATCAAGCTTGCTTATGAGCATTGACACCAAAGTCCTAAATAAATTACTGGCAGAGAATCCAACAACACACTGAAGGACCAAGTAGGGTTGATTATAAAGCAAGGATGGTTCAATATTAGAGAATTCATAATATAAAATCATCATAGTACTGGATGTAAAGCCTTATCTAACCATCTCAACAGTCACTGAAGAGGGAATAAATAATACTCAATGATCATTCTTGATTTTTAAAATCTCATAATAAAATAGGAATAGATGGATATTTTCTGCCATGATGATATATGTCTTCCTCAACACAAAATGCTTAATAGGACATCACCAATATTCTTCCCATAAAATTTAGGAAGAAGGCAAAATGCCCACATTTACCACCATTATTTAGCAGTGTGGGGCAGTAGGCAAGACAGTCTAGGAAATTAGATGTATAAATTTGAAAGGAGGAGACAAACATGGTCAACATTAGTAGATAATATTATCGTGCACCTGGCAAAACCCAAGACAATCAACTTGCAATCTACTCGGAAGAGTAAAGGGGCAAGTTACAGAAGTAATATAAAGAAAGCAATGGCTTTTATCATTACAAACAACAATCAATTTTAAGATAGAACGGAAGGGAAAATTTTCATTTATAATAGTAACCAAAAAAAAAAAAAAAAGATAACATACCTGGAGATACACTGAATAAGAAAAAAAAGTAAGTTCTATATCTTTAGATAAGAATTCTTTACTTTTAATTTTTAACGTTTATTTATTTTCTAGAAAGAGACAGAGTGTGAGCAGGGGAGGGGCAGAGAGAGGAAGACACAGAATCTGAAGCAGGCTTCAGGCTCCAAGCTATCAGCACAGAGCCCAATGTGGGGCTCGAACTCATGAAGCATGAGATCATGACCTGAGCCAAAGTTGGACACTTAACCAAATGAGCCACCCAGGTACCCCTAGATAAGTACCATAAAATGTTAATTATTCCTAAATCAATCTATAAATTTAATCCAATAAAACTGTTAGTTATTTTTATGTTCATTTTGAAATGGCAAAGCTAATTCTAAAGTAAAAACAAAAAAGCAAACAGGTACACTCATTGCAAAGAGCAGTTTGACTCTATCTAGGAGAGCTGAACAGTGAATCTATTTCGTGAACAAGTTATTCCATTCCTAGGCATAGATCCAAAAGATTCAAGGGAAATTCTTAGACATGTAAAAGAATGTCAGTGGAAGTACTGTTTATATGGGCAGAAAATCATAGGAAAGCTAAAAGTCCATCAACAGGAAAATGAACAAACTGTAGTATTTTCCTACAATAAAATATCATGCAGCTGTGGCAATAATGGACTAGAGCAAATTGTCTGAATGTGGATGAATCTCTCAAACATTATGCTGAGTTGGGGGAGGAAAGGGCAAAAATTTAGAAGAACATATAAAGTATAATACCATTTACCTAAACTTTAGAAACATCTAGATCACTGTTTTGTTTAGACCCACATACACAAGCACTGTAAGTGAATAAAATGCATAGAAATACAAGGCAGGGAATTCAGTGGCCACCTGGCAGGAGGAGGGCAGGGGCTGAGGTGAGGCAGAGGGGCTTCCTCTGCATTTGCAGACAAAACTAGAGACATTCCAGAAGCTGGGTGGCAGGTAACTAAGTGTCTAGAACACATTTTCTTTATTTTTTAAGTACTGCATTGTCGTCTACCTTCTCTACAGGTCTGAAACATTCTAGGGTAAGATAAATAAGCAAGAATAGCCAGGAAAGCTTTCACAAAAGAACAATAAGTGGCAACTAGTCCTACCAGATATTCAAACATATAATCATGCCATAGACAGTAAAAGCAGAGTGGTACTGGGATCAAAAGATGTCATGTGGGGCGTCTGGTGTCTCAGTCTGTTGAGTGTCCAACTCTTCATTTTGGCTCAGGTCATGATCACATCTCATAGTTCATGGATTGGAACGATGTCGGGTTTCGCACTGACAGCATAGAGCCTGCTTGAGATTTTCTCTCTCTCTGACCCTTCCCTGCTCACTCACTCTCTCCCTCTCTCTCCCTCCTTCCCTCAAAATTACACTTTTAAAAAAAGATGTCAATTAATGGAATAAACTCAAAAATTTAGAAATTTCCACACCTTTTTTTCCCCAGAGGGCTACCTGCTTGCTCTAACACAGCACTGTCTGTATCAGGGAGTGCTCCTCACAGTTTTTCACCCAAGGGTTCCTCATGACAAATGGTGGTGAACAGAGATCTGCAGGTCTGGGACCACAGTCCAAAGTGGCCCGCTATGGGGACAAAACTTCTTTGAAGATTCAAGCTTTACTGTTGCACTGAACGTAGAATTTGCAATCTACTCAAAAATATGTTCTTGTTTGTAATTACCCCAGCCCAGGCCACCATCTCATCAGGCCTGGCCTCCTGCCCTTCACAGGTCCCCTCCCTTGATTTCTTCTCTCATCCCCCTACTCAACTGCTAGATCTTTTAAACATGTAGATAATAACCATTCACCCTCCTGCTTGACCCTTTCCAACAGCGCATCATGGCACTCAGTGGAAAATCTAAATTCCTCACCAGAACCTATGACTCACTTCTCAGGGGTCTACCTCAACCCAACTCTGAGAACCTCAGGCCCTTATATTGAGTCCCTAGCAAGTGATCTTCTCTCTGCTACTGAAATCTGCCAAACCTCAACCTCCTCTGAACTTCTGTATTATCCTCCTTCCCTTCCAGAACACTTTTCAAAGCCCTTAGGAGAGCAGATATTCTGTCTGCCTTGTTCCTTGCTGTGTCTCCATTCTTCACAATGTCTGGCATGCACCGCTCAACATATCTGATGGATAAGCAAATCACATGTGACTAAGACTGACATTCCAGAAAGATATGCTCTATTTCCAGAAAAGAGGCGGTACCTTTTCCCAGAGGGACGAGGGATATAGGCCACATCAGACCACAGAATGCTTGTAACACAGATGCTTAGATGCCCTAAGGAATGCCCTCCCTGACGACACTGAGCTCACTGTGGAGACCTTCCAGCTGGGTGTGGAACTCAGACCATTCTAGTATGATACTGTGAATTGTGTATCAGGCCAAATGAGGCTCAGACATGGGAAGGCTCCCAGTGCTCCAGCTGGCTGCCTCTGTGTGAAAGCACAGATGCTACCTGTCAAGGGATATTCTTTCCCAGAAAGGATTCCCTCCACAGAGTAGGCCTCAGCTGTCCCTCGTGGCTGCCTCAAGGGAAGGGGACGAATGCCCCTGAAGTGAAAGCTTCCACAGAGCCCCTCACCCAGCACCCACAGCAAGGAGTGCAAGTTCCTCCCTCTACCTCTGCCAAGAGAAATTGGGGAAGGAAGTCAACACAAATCCAGGTTGCCCCTGAAAGTCAGAGGCAAATCCTTCTCAGTAGAATATATGATCTGTCCTCTTTTAAATGGCATTTTGATAGCTGTGTGATGATACCCCTAATACTGATATAGTTCTCTCTCCTTACAAGGAGCTCTAAATACTTCATGGATATAGTCTCATTAATCTTGAACATTTTACTAACTTACAAAGTGCAGAGTTGAAACAACAAAAACTTGATTTCTTTTATCATCACTTCCCAAATGACTTTTTTGCATTATTCGGATTTATCAAGAGTTGTTTCAGTAGGCAGCCTTTTCTCAGACATCAAGACATAATATGCAAATAAACACTTGGTATTCTTTCCTATGCAAATATCATTCTCCTTCGGGTCACCCTTTTTGTCCCAGACCCAGTGTGGTAGATGGTTATGGTAACGGCCCCCAGTGAATCTTGCCACCCTGTGTCTATGCCTCTTGTAAGGTAATTTGCCACCTCTTCCCTAATAGATGGTGTCTTTTCTCTACCCTCTGTCCAGGCTTGTCCCTGTAGCTTGCTTTGACCAGCAGTATGGACGGAGATGACATGTGAATTCAGAAACTCAGGAGGCCTGACATCTTCCACTCAAGTCCTCCAACCCTGAATCCACCATGCTATGAAGAAGCCCAGTCGAGCCCACCGGAGATGAGACCACATGGAGGAGAACAAGGTCTTCAGCGAAAAGCCAGCACCAACTGCCAGAAACAAGAGCAAGACCATTTTAGAGCCACCAGTCCTTTTAGCAAAATGCAGCTGCACTGGTGAGCCCAGGTGAAACCTGAGGAGGAACCACCAGAAGAGGAAATGTTTTAAGCCATCACATTTGGGGGTGATTTGCTACGCAACAATGGATAAACCACTGCCCTGTGTCTGAAGCCTGCATCTGTCATGATTCTGCATCTCTACTTTCTGTTTTCTGCTCTCCCAGTTCTCGTCCAGGTGAACACACTGTTTGGAAAGGAGCACCACTCTGATTTATAATCACTCTGTAACAGCCTCCAGTCATGGACGGAAGTAGAGACGCCTCCTCAGACTCCACCACTCACTCACTGTGTGACTTAGAGTAAGTAACTTAACCTCACCCCATGCCTCAATTTCCTCACCTATGAAGTAGGGATAACCATAATACCAACCCAGAGCTGTTGGCGGAATAAGACATAACATGCAAAAGGTTGGCACAGTTCCCAGTACATTACAAATGCTCAAAAAATATTAGTTGCTATTATGACTATAAAATATTTATTCAAGAAATACTTTTATTGAATGTTCTACCAAATTGAAGAAAAGATCTCACATTTTATGGAGCACTTTCTCTGTGTCACGGATCCTTATTTCTTTCTGTCTTTACAATGATGTGCCACATGGGCATGGCAGAAAATACTGCCTGAGTCCAATTCTCATCTCTCTCCCCTGCAAGCTGTGTGATCTTGGATAAATGACTTAATTTCTCTGTGCCTCAGTTCTTTCTCACATGTGAAGCATGAAAAAGAAAAGGTGCTTTTCCCTTTGGGAGTTGTTGTGAGAAGTAATTCAGTTCTTTCTTGTAGAGTGTGCAGAGAGCAGCTGGCCACAGGAAGTGCTCAATAAATATCAGCCACAGGTTATACTCCCCCTGGTTCAGATGATGGTGCTGGGGCTAAGAAAGCACGAGTAAGGGGCAGGATCAGGTAGTGAGCAGAAGAGCTATCTGACTCCATGCCTTCTGCTCTGGCCACTGCCACACTTATGAAAATGGGACCCCAAGCCCTCCTGCTTCTGCTAAACTCCAGCAACAGATCCAAACTACTTATGTTTTTCTGCAGCTAAATTCACCTGCTGAATCTCCTGCTTCTCCCAGAAAAGTTGTTGTTGTTGTTTTAATCAACTCTTTAACCAACTCTCACCTCCCTATGGCACCTCTCTCGTGTGTGGGGTCAGCTTCCAATCCTGCCCACTCTGGGTTCTTGCTCAGTCCCTCCCTCAGCAGCCCACCCTAAGAGCTGCCCATCTTAGGCTCACATACGGTGGGCCTCTTCCCTTTGGCTCAGTTTCCAGTCAAGTCGCTCTCTCTCATGTTTCCGAAGAGCAGTGTCCCCCAAAGAACGCACCCACAGCAGTAGTGACAGGACACACCTTTCCCTGAAGGAGCCCCTTAATCAAAAGAATCCTGGGAGATACTGCTCTCTCTCTCCCCCACTGGGAGCCGGCTGCTCTGCCAAGGCAGCCACAATTAAGCCCACTCACCTGGCTCTGTTGTCTCTAAGGTTTCCCAAACTTTCTAAGCCATGGAACCCCTCTTTTTCGCAATATCAATTATGTTCCATGAAATGTCCCAGAGGCCAGGTGAGGAAACTCGGTCTGTTGCCTCCTGGCTACCCAGGCTCACGTCTCAGGTACATAACTATAAACAAGCAGATGTGGGCATATTTTTCTGAAAAGAAGCCTGAGAAACTGTTACTGGTGATTACCACTGGGGAAAGAAACGGAGACACAGACTGGGGAAAGAGGCTACCGCTTTTCTTTGTGCATTTTTGCTGCCTGAATTGTCTAACATCATGCACATACTATTCTGTAGTCATTTTTCGAAGGTCCAATGTTTACGGATGCTCTGCACATTATTCTTCAGTTTTTATTGTGTTTCTTTATGGATCGTTCATATGAGTAGGTCTTCAAGTCCACTAATGTTTTCTCCAGAGCCTCATCTTCCTTCAATCCCACCCGGTGTATTTTTCATCTCAAATGTCCATCTCCAGGTGTGCCACTTGAACCATTTCCCTGTCTTCTGTGTCTCCTCTTACCATAATCATGCATTCCTCTATCCTCTCAAAAAGCAGAGACAATTCTTGGCACTGTTAGAATCTAAAACTTCTTACTCCCATTACTTTGGAATTCAAGACAAAGCCAGTTTGGAAATCACTGCGTCCACTCCTTGCGTTTCCTCCAAAGGTTGATGTCAGTTCCAGCAGGACTTTATTTCTAAAGTTCAATAAATGCTGACTGCATTTCTGAGACCAACTCTAAGTAGGTGGATTGCTCAATTTCTTTTCAGTGGTCCAGCACCTCCCTTGTGCTCACCCATATCAGGTACGGATACAGCACACCTCACCCCACACTACAGAGGAAACTGAGAGGCTTTGTTGCCAAAATTCTAGTGTCTCAGTACCTTACCTCTTAAAATGCAAAGAGTCAAATGAGCCAAAGGAAATATGGTCTGGGCCATCCAAGTCTTTTGAAAGGAAATGGTATTATTAACTCATATCCTATTGCTTGTTTATGCTGATTTTTTGATATTTTGTTTAACTAACAGAACTGTGTGCAATGTTCGCTCAGACTTTGAACCCCAACTAATTAGAACCCACCATATTCTCTTGCAAGAACAGATCAGCTTCTGATCAAATGAACTTCTGAATTCCCAGGAAGGGCATCTGAGAAGCTGTGGCTTCAAGCATGTATTTTCAAAGAGTTAAAAGAAAGCTTACACTCATTGATTTATAATAAGCATATGCATATTAAAAGGCTTCTTTGAGGTTTCAGTGAAGTGACAGAATGGTGATTGCTCCAGCACTCAGGATTTTTCCAGCTCCTCACTACCCAGTAAGGAACATCCAAATCCCCGCTTCTCACACCGTTACTGCTCCCTGACATGCCACAGCGGGGACCATAGCCTCTGACACATGGGACTCAGCCAAAGGCACCCCACACTAGAATAGCACTTGGACATCTGGATGTTTTTGGCCCGACAGTCTGATCACAACCATATGGCCTGATACATACACAGAAGAGGAGGCAGCACGGGATAGCACACCCAGCTCTAGAATGGTAGACCTGGGGCTCAAATGCGGTTCCTCCACCACCAACCAGCACAAATCACTTAAATTCCAGGTGGCTACATTTCTTCACTTCTTAAACTCAGGAAAACAGTTTGCCACTCACAGAATTGCCATGAGATGATATACAAAATGCATTTATTCCCAGGAAAGCACCTAAGGGCAACTGGCCCTGACCACCCTCTCCCCTAACCAAGGCAGGGCAATATATACCCTCTGATTATTGCACTCAGGAAGGTGCAATATCAGAACAGGCAGCCATCTCCTTGTCCAGACCCCCAGCGTGATTCCTCTCCAGGAGTGAAACAATGTCCTTCATTTTCTGATGGCCAACTCAGGGTTCATGGTGAGTTGTTAGAAACTAGCCCCAGTACCCTATTCTTCTCCAGAAATCTTAAATGTGTCTACTTGACCTTTCTGAGATGGTTTAAAGTTGGACTGGCTTGCAATCTCAAAATCCTTGAAACACAAGGATTAAACAGGCCCCTTTCAAATTCAGTACTTGAAGCCCCCTCAACATTTCTTCCAAGAAGTTGTACATCCCTGTTGGGGTGAAGTGCTCACTATGTCCCAGAGCAGGACATTTCCTCATAGGACAGCCAGCGCCCCAATCAGAGAGTTGGTGTACACTCTGTGTTTGTGAGCCCTCTCCCTTGCAGTGACTCATGTCTGCCTCTGAGATTTCGCTTCTCCAGCCCACCTTCGTTTCCTCCACGGGTCTTCTTGGGCCAGGTCTGCAGTGCTGCTCCTTGGAACAGACTAAGGTTTGCCTCTCCTCCTTCAAAGTAGAGTGCCAGCATTTGGGGATGAGCCAATGAGGAGCATGAGCTTGTATATCCCTTTCCATTACTAAGACATTCTTGCTGCAGGCGGAAAGAAGTTTTCTCACAGGACATCCTTCTGCAGGTCTCTGATTCCATCAGTTTAGAGGAGATGTTCTCCCCCCACAACACACACACACACACACACACACACACACATGCATGCACGCACACATGCACACACACACAAGTTGATGCTTCATGGTGAATCTGTGGTATAGCCATCTGGACTCTGATGCTTCATAATTGGGAATTTTTTTATAGCTTTAATTATTTCCTCTGTTCTCTTTTCTTTTTTATATACAATGAATCATTCTGTTCCTGAGAGAGAAAAATAAAAAGATTTTTGAAAGTTATGGCTGTAATTTCAATAGAAGGAGATTGGGCTTTGAGGAATATGAGCATTTGTTGTATTTCCTGAGTCCATTTTTCATCCCCACTGGTTAATGAAGATGTTATTTCTCTCTTGCATTTCAGTTGTTAATTTCTGACAAGTGTGTGTGTGTGTGTGTGTGTGTGTGTGTGTGTGTGTGTGATGGCCCTTGGTTCATCCTTCTTTTGTATAGTTAATGAAATATTCAGCTTTTCTTGATAGGATGAGGTTTGATTCACCCCTGGCTGTGATTAATTGTGTTAGTATTTTGGGACATAATTTATGTTTATGTGATTCCTCTAGTGTTTCCATTTTCTTTTCTAATTATCCATTTTTTCCCCATCTTTTTTCCTGAAATTAGTACTGAATTAGCTTGCCTCTGATTGCAGTCTTGGATGCATCCCAAAGAATATTGTTGGACAGCTCCCCATTATCATTTCATTCCATGAATTCTTTGTTTGGTTTTTGCAATAAAGCTTTATTAACCCTCTGCGAACCCTTATTTTCATTTGCTCAGTCATCTCTGATTGGAAACCGTGCCAACCTTTGGTCAGAAGTAGCCGTCATTCCCACGTTCTCTTCTACTGCCTGCCAAGTCAAGCTCTTTTTAAAAAGTCAGAATTCCGGGGAATAAAAATAAGATCTATGCCTGTGTTAAGGGGCTGCCTTATCTAAGAGACTCTTTCTCACTCTCAATTATTCATTTATTCATCCTGGTGTGGACATCTGTTGAGGCAGCTCTGCTGATGGACATAAACCAATTAGCGTCCCTTGTCAGCCTTCCTTCCCAGTGGATCCTACCTGCTTTATAAAGAGGTCCCTTCAGAAAAGCATGCCCTCCAGACTGGCTCTGCAGATGGCCAGAACTCACTCTATGCCAGCGGTCTGTCCAGTGGCCCCATCAGTATGAGGCAGGTGGGACCCCAGAAGAGGCAGCTCTGGGATGGGTTCTCATCTCAGCCATCATCAGCCAAGACACCTTTATTTCAAGTCAGCCTGGGGTCTGTCTTTCACTTCTTGCTGGGTTTTCCTTTCAGAGAGTCCCCTGCCCCTATGAGCCTGCACACACCTACATGTACCATCCCCCCACATACACATCTACATACAACATGCTACTAGGCACATGCTACACACCCAACCCCATCCACACGTGAAACACATCAAGCCACCTTCTACTACAGAGCCTTTGGGACCTCTGCCTCCACAAGAGATGCCATTTCCTGCATTAAGGATGTTGGGACGAAGGTTCTGGGCCACTGTTAACAAAAGGTACTCCCACAACCAGCAAAGGTTCAGCTACCCATAATCTCCCATGAGGGCAGAGTGCTCCAAGTGTTTGGACCAGAGACCCTGTGTTTTGCCTGATCTGCTATGTGTGGAATTGGTACTATTCCAGTGATGACCACCTTTATTCCTCTTAATAGCTTCCCAAGTTCCGGAACCCATGGCCATATACTTCTCATACCACCCCTTCCTCTCACAGATAAAGCATTAACAGCTCTTCCCTCTTGCAAGAAGGACCCAGAAGCCCAATTCCAAGCTGCCTAACCTTCCTGTGAGGACACATCTGGGACTCTCATCAGTGCTAGGTGAGCCTGGAAGGCCTGCAGGCTGCCAGCACAGATGCTCACCTATTGCAGCCCTGCCTGCCAAGCAATGGCTGGGTGCTCTGACAGTGGCCCTGGAAGAGGAATCTTGGATGAGCAGTGGTACGGGCCTAGCTGTGGTTCCTGCTGATGGGCCCTCAATGCCATACCCCCACCCCTGAAGTGGTTGGAGCCACCTCTTGGCTACGTGAAGGGTTCCTGCAGTCTCCAAGAACTCCTGGTCGGGTGGACATGTGGCCACCACCAGCAGACCTGCACAGAGAACCTTTCAGGCCAGTGAAGAGAGGGATAGACAAGGGAAAAGGATCAGAAGCAGCCATGGTTGAATACCTGATATTCAAATGCAAGAAAACAGGCTTTGGATTCTAGCTAAAGCTGACGATGATACTTTTCATTTATTCATCTTGATAGTCATTCTCTACTTACTCCACGTGCCCAAAGGTCCACAGACTACAGTGATTTAAACTTTCTTTTACAAATGAATTCACTTAAATTTTTAAAAAGTGAACCAACAGTGGTACAGATAGTGAGCCCATATGTCAAAAATTCAACAAGGTGGTTGGTATATCAACGACACAAGTTCAGAAAACTCTGGGCTACATGGCACGGGCAGTCTCTTCACCCTCAGCATGGGTGTCCTGATGAGAAAACCACAACCCCTGTATACAGTCACAGTTGCCACCGAGGGCCCAAACGTGCCCTTCCCGCCAGCTGTCTGGAAGCCAGAGGAAGTCACAGTCAAGAAGTCTCCATCCATGGGGCAGTGGGGACGGGGCAGAGGGGGGCTTTCTCAGTGCTCAGCAAGGAGCTCTCCACTCCAGCGATGGATGGTGACACCGACCTCTGGGTCACCTCCCTCCATCAACACTCACATGGTTTCCAGCCTCCCCCTGTCCTTTAAAACCTTTAATATGAGTCGCCAACTATCCCTGCCCATCTGGCTGCTTCTCTGCTAAGAGAAAATTTAAGTTTGGAAGAAGGAAAATAAATTACTCAGAATAGCTCATTGTACCTGAGCCATTTTCTTAAGAAACTGCTTTAAGAGCAGCCTGAAACTTGTTCTTAAGTCACAATTTACAAATATCCCTCAGAAAGATCAATGGAGGTGGGTCTGAAATATTCTCTAGAAGTTGCAGCCTTCCCAAGGCCATCCTCAGCAGAGCTCCCTCAGGTCCACCAGCACCCTGGCTGGGAGGGTGAGTGATAATCTCCACACAGAAGCAGGAAGGAGGAAGCTGGCCTTCTCTCAGCCACTCTCCCAGGAAGTGCGTGTGATTCACCCCAACTTTACCTGGCAGCCCTTCGGTGCTCCTATTGGAGCAAGTACTCCTATTGCTAAAGGGAAGGAGGAAGGCCTAGGGCAGCAAATCTTGCCTGACTCCCTACCTTGGGGGACGATGCTGCCAGGCCCAACAGTCTCCCTAGAAACCCTGGATAATGGGGTTGCAGCACAGGTATGAGAGGCTGGAGGTAACACACAGTCCCCAGACCCCTACAGTGGAGGGATCCTCTTCTCTCCCTACTCAGGAAAGCACATGTGAGTGAGGGAGAAGTTATACAAAAATAACCTTGAACCCCTATATTTCACAAACCTGGGTTCTTTGTTATCGAACAATTTTCTTGTGGTGTATCTCCCAAATAATGGTGATCGTATTTCTGTAGCGAGTGCTTTGGGAAAGGCTGGTGTTGAGTGTGCTCAGCTAACCACCGAGGGGGACTGGCTGTAGGTGAAGGCCTGAGGATCAGAGGAGGAGGCAGAGAGGTTCTCAAAAAGGAGGAACAGTTTTAGCACTGGCCCTGCTCCTTGGAGTTCATGGTGCTGGCTACTGGGTTGACTTCTCCCCCCATCGGGAAAGGACCAGTCCCTAAGACGAAGCACAGGCATCACTGTCCTTGCTGGGCTTCCTGTCCATGACACAATATTCTCAGGCCACAAAGTAATGGACCTAAATGGAATATTAACAGACCACAGGACCTGCGGGTTCTGGGCCAGTGTGCCCAGCAAGGATCCATGCCTAGTGCCAAGATCATGACCCCGAGGTCTGCCAGCTGACTCCAGACTCTTCTCAGTGTGTCTCCATTTGTGCAGGGCTGGCTTCATTCAGTGCATTCACAAGTACTGAGCCCCATGGTGTGCAAACCCAGTCAGATGAGGAGGAGTCAGAGCTAACTGACTGCTGGAATTTGCTGTGATTCCCAGAACAGCATCTGCGGCCCCTTTCTATAGTAAGACCACCCAATTCTGCTCTGGTAAAATACTCTCTCCCATTTTCAGTCCACTGGATTCAGCAAGGCTCACAACCTCCCCAGCTTGCTCCAAACATGGACTCTGTTCTATTCCATCACTCCAATGAGTCTCATGATCCAAACCAGCCTATTGAGCCTGCACTTTGGACCTTTTGCTGACATTACTATGGAGTATACACTGACTGTATCTTAAGTGTGAACTTGTGGGTAGTTGTCTCTGCCACCACTTTGGGGGCCTGCCTAAGAATAAAGCTCACAGGAGAAAAAAAAAAAAGCTTATAGAGAAGACAACAGAGCCATGGGATGGGAAAGGCCAGCTTTTGGTGTTGCCTGAATGCCTGGATCCAGAAAGCACATAACTTTCCAGTTTCATGAATCAATAAATTCACTTTTCCTTTAAGTTATTTTGAGTTAAATTTCTGTCACTTGCAACCCAACAAAGGCTGAGTTGTGAAGTCTGGGCAGGAAACTGGCAAATGAAGAGGGATAGAAACTGGCAAGTGGAGAGGGACAGAGGGAGAAGAAAGGGCATCTGGGAGATACGCAGGCAAAGACAGGGTGCCCAGTACTGGCCCGGGCATGGACTGAGAATGGCACTGGCCAGTCAGCTCTGGGTTTAACCAGAAGGCTGGTGAGAAAGGGGCAGAGGATGGGCTGGAGATGTGGGCAGGGACAGCCCCAGAGAACTTGGGAGTCATGACTCTTGTCCAGAAGGGACCGTGGAGCCCTAGCCCATAAGCATGCCCCCAACTGTCCCATCCAGGCCCCCACCCAGCACCCAGCTTAGTGGACATCTCCCCCATGAAAGCACAATTACAAACCAGGGTTTGTGAAGTTGGAAGGTGCAAACGCACTTTTTGAAAGCTCTCTCTGGAGGCTTTGTGGACTGAGGAGCAGAGGAGGCCAGGCTGGATGCTGGGAGGCCATTAAAGGGTGGAGGTGGCAGTCTCGGTGCCAGCAGGAGATGACAAAGGCTCCAAAGAGGCCCTATGGCCACTTCTCTGACCCGTTCCATTTTGGAGGCCTTTAAAATGTCTGCTTTAAAGACCTGGGGAAAAAAATAAGTACTTGCAAATTGGAATAAAAATAGGTAAACATAATAATCATCTCACTTAGGTATAGCGATCCATGGCATTTCAAGCCAGCTCACAAACATTAGCTCATCACCACGGTGAGAGGTAGTTATTATCTGCATTTTCTTGATATGGAAGGGAGAGCTCAGAGGTGCCGCATAACTTCCCATGACTATGGCAGCACCGATGTGGAGGCTCGGGACAGAACGGGTCTACGGGGCCATGCTACCCAGGCCTCCTTGTGGTCCCCTTTAAGGCCATGGTCCTCTGCTCCCTGCAGTTCCATATGAGCCCCTGCCTTTTGCAGGAGTCCTCTCCCTCCTGCCCACACGCGCCTGTCTCTATTGCCGGCAGCGCCTCCATCTGCCCAAACGCTCCCTCCCAGCTGGCCTTCTGCTCCCTTCTGCCCGCCAACACAAAGCCTCGTGAGATACCAGGCGGGCAGGTCAGCTGTTCCTGGCTGATTCAAATGGAAAGGGATCAGAGACAACACTCTGCTTCTTCCCAGGAGCCAGCAGAGCCACATGCCGAGTCTAAACTGAGCTGCCCTGCTTCCATACCTTGCATAACTGAAGACTCAGTCCAGGTAGCAGCAATCACCAGGGGAGGCCAATCCGTTGGGAAGATGAGCTCCTAAGGATTCCAGGAGCCAAGACCTAGGCAGCATCATAGCAGTGATGCAAAAGCCCTGCCCACTGGCCATCTGAATCAAACAAGGAGGAAAGGGGAGGTGGATTGTCTCCTATCGGTGGACAGGCTCAAGCTTGGGAAAGTGCCTGATGATGCAGGGTCAGTCTGCAACATGGGCAAAGCAGAGAAAGGGCCTCACAATGACTGCAGAGAATGAGCCCATGCTGCAGAAACAGGCCATCAGCTGATGCCCACTGCCCACATGTTGGGGTTGCTCCTTCTGAAAACCCTCCAACAAGCAAAGAGGGACACATCTTCAACTCAGGAGTGAATTCTCTGCTTTCAGAGGAGGACCAGGGAATCGCTGTGTGCCCACGAGGAATTCAACACAAAAGTCTCCCCCAGTCATCCAGGCCACTATGCTGCCTCCAAGAGCTAAAGGATCCACGATTCCACTGCTACCCACAGACTTTTTTGGGGTCAGGGGAGAGATCAGTGCACGATGTTTTAAAAATCTGTTGCAAATGTTAAAAAAGCAACAATTTCACATTAAAAATAAAAGTCCAATTTCCAGATTGTGTTAAAGAACATCTGAAGATCCAGGGGCACCTGGGTGGCTCAGTCAGTTAAGCGTCCTACTTCGGCTCAGGTCATGATCTCGTGGTTCGTGAGTTCCAGCCCCGTGCTGGGCTCTGTGCTGACAGCTAGCTCAGAGTCTGGAGCCTGTTTCAGATTCTGTATTTTCCTCTCTCTCTCTGACCTTCCCCTGCTCTCGTGCTCATTCACTCGCGCGCTCTCTCGCTCTCTCTCTCTCAGAAATAAATTTTTAAAAAAATTAAAAAAAGAATATCTGAAGATCTGGCCCTGGTGCTCCCACTGGAGATGAATGGCAGGACCACAGCAGTCATCCTGTGGCCACAGGCTGGCCAAGCCTCCGTGTTGGGATCACCTGCCAGGCCCTGCGAGTTTATGCATCTGCCCTAGAACCAACCCACAGAAGCAGCTAAATTTCTGCTCCTATCAAAGGTCTTCTACAGAGGAGAAGATGTCATTCTCCTTCCTCACCTCTCCTTGAAACCTCTCAGAGCTACCTGAATGACAAACCACTGTCAATGACTTCCCAGTAGAGCCACTCTGCCCAAACTGGAACCTGAGGTTGACAGAGACATCACCTCCTTGTTCTTATTTATTTCTGTTCTTCAATCCACACCAGAGGTCCCTCCACTGCATTTAATGCCTTTCCAGCTGCCCCTCCTTGGAGCTGTCACAGGACATAGTCTGTGTCCACCCCTTGCCCCCACTGCTGGCCCAGGACATGTCAGTCCCGCTCCTCCAGAAGCACAGTGGGGGCTCTAGTGAATTAAGGGACAGGATATCCCCCAGCAGTATGACAGGTAGCTCCAAGCAGCACCCTGTGAATTGACAACAGCATGTAATGCGTCCCCACCACCATATGTCTTCAGTAAATATACACATTATTAACGCTGAGATGCAGATTAGATAAAAAGACAATTACTGGGATTTGCTATTAGAATACAGATAATTTCAGGATATATCCCAAACCATTTGGGTCACTTAGATGTGGCAAACATACTCCCCAGAAGAGTTTTCCCTTTCTTGGGCTAAGAGTGGGGTGAATTATGTGTGAAGAACAGTCTAAATGACAAATCCTTTCTCACACTCAGAGCAGCAAGGTGTTCTGGTTACAAAGAGCACAGGAGAACCAGAACAGGGGAGAAGTCATTGCCTTTCCCTCCATTTCCCTCCTCTTTCTCTCCCTCCCTCCCCATGCCTCCTCCCCCATTCCTCCCTCCTTTTTCCTCTTTTGGGCATGAGCTGCTCATGTTCCCTCAATCTTTGTCCACAGCACAAGAAGTTAATTTAGCCTAATTTGAATTCAGCAGTTTAAGTTGAAGGGTCTACACTGAGAAAAAAAATTCCAGGTGATATGTCATATATTTAAAAATGTCACTTTGTGACATCTTGGCCACCACATGAGCCATGTGAGATCCATGGCGAGTTCCCCAGTCCATCCCCACCCCTGTCTACACAATTTCCAGCTGATTGGTCATTTACCCACTCAGCATACCGAGCAAACCACTCAGAACCCCAAGAGGATTCCCTCAGGATGCCAGGCCTGTGTTAGCCCAGGGATACTAAAAAAAATAGTGTGGTCTCTGACTCATGGGACACCCAGTCTGGTGGGAGAGGTACACAGGGAATATTCTCTTCCAGTGCTCTGTGATAAGCACCATGATGGAGGGAAGCACTAAGGTATTCACCTGTCATTCTAATTTATGGAAAGACATTGAAGGAGCTTAAGCAAGGAGTGACATGATTACTCATGTAATTGAGTAAATTAGATGTCAAGAAAGCACTGTTCTGTCCACAATATTGTTAGTCGGATTGTTATACAATTGGCGGCCTCCACTCCAGCTTTCCTTTATTTACTGGAAATCTGTAGTGTGTAATGTGATAGGTTGGCCATAAAAATGTCTAATCGCTACATGTGAAATGGCCATGTCTTTGAGCTTTGCATGAAAATGGCAAATTCTGCTTACTGTTCCAGGACTCTTTTATAATCTGATTAATTGTGATAGATCCAAATTATGAGGAATAGAAGAGTCAATGGGAGAGAGAACTAAGACACTATTAGCAGAAGGCCTCTCCCTTGAACAGGAGCCATATTTCAGATGTGCTTATGAGGGCCCAGGTAAACCATGTCAAGGCTACATCATGAGGTATGCTGGAGCATCCTGAGTGTGTGGGATCATCAGTTCTCTCCGAGGGAGGCAAAGCCATTACCCTGAATCCAGCATTCCTTTGTGAATTTGTTGTGAGAGGCTGCCCTCTTTTCTCAGGTGTCAGGTGAGGATGAGAGCAACCGGAATGCACCCAAGGCAAAATGAAGAGGTGGGACACAACCAGAAAGTCAAGAATTTTACAGAAGAAGGGGAAAAGAGCAGGTGCAGGTGGACAAAAGAGCAATTTGGCAGCTCCTGTGTTAGCACATAGAAATAGCATCAAATGACTGCTATCAAGGAGCTACCCAAGTGGTTCCGTTCTAGTGTCTCTGGACTTTTCTCAGACACCACTGGTTGCACTTGTTGCTTGGTGCAATTTACCATATTAACTCCCTTAAGCAGGCTGGCTATAGGCCACCACAGGGCCACACTGATGTGGTTGGTCGCTGTGAGGATAACCCAGAACTTGAAGGCAGCCACTACCTCCTCCACCTGTTCCCCCAACACTCACATGTGCTCCCTCATCTGCAGCTACTGGGATGATGAAGATCATAACTGCAAAGATCCCACGGTCCAAGCAGAGTAACCCTGAGCCAGCTAGGTAACACTTTCCTCAGAGACCCCCAAACTCTGTTTCAGAAACAGCACCCAAGTAGGTTTGTCTTGGAAAAGTGGCATGGCTTTACAGAAGAGTGCTGGGGCAAGATGAAACTGGTTTGGAAGTTCATCTCTGCCACTTACAAGCATGAGGACCTTAGGCAAGACACCCGACATCTTTGAACTTGAACTTAATTTAAAACTGAGCAAATGAAACCTACTTTGGTAGGTTATTACTGAAATTAGAAAAGCATCTGCTCATAAATTCACTCAATAGACACTTATGGAGAGCCTACTATGTCTCAGGCATTGTGGTAGGCCTTGTTTAGAGCAGAACCCACACACAAATGGTTCCTGCTCCAGGAAGGTCTATACCCCAGTGTGTGAAAACAAATAAGTAAGATCATTGTGATAATCCTGATAATTATAAGTGCTATATGTATGTGTATGTGTGTGTGTGCATATGTGTGTATATATATATATCATATATATATATATGATATATGATATATACATGATAAAGCAAGAAGATAGGCTAAGGAGCAGTGGAGGGTGTTATTTAACTAAGGTGGGCTGGGAAGAGGTCACTGAGAAGCTAGCATTTAGGAGACCCTGAGTGATGAGAAGGAGCAAGTTCCGGGAATCCCAGAAGGAGATCTTTCCCGGCAAAAGGACTAGCAACTGCAGAGGCCTGGAGAGAGGAATAAGCATGGTCTTTTAATTGGCTAGAAAGGTCTGTGTGGCCTGGCAAGCACGGAGAAGTAGGAGCTAAGGTTGCAGAGACAGGCAAGGGTCAGGACGCATGACAACCCAAGGGTCGTGGCACAAAGTTGGGGTGTATGCCAGGTGTAACAAGAAAACACCATGGGGTTCTGCACTAGAGAGAGATTACCTGACTAGAATGGGTGAGAAGGAACCTGGGAGCAGCGACACCTGCTGGCTAGGAGGCCAAAGCCTGCTGGGCCAGCAGCAGGTCGGGCGGGTGGAGGCAAGTGGACAGATGCAGGAGGCTCTCTGGAAGAAGAGCCTGCAGGGTCTGTGAGTAGACTGGATAAGGGCCGTGAGGACAAGGGAGGAATTAAAGGTGACCCGTGCCTTAGGTGTATGACAACCAAGTAGATCATAACGCCCTTTACTGTGACGTAAAGAGTGGCAGAAGAACGGTTCCAATTTGGACATGCCTTGGCTGAGGGGCCTGTCAGACATCCCCGTGGAGGGATCAAGGGACAAAGGGGAAATATGTGTTTGCAGTGAGGGGACAGTCCAGGCCGGTAAGAAGTTTGGGAGTCATCAGTGTTTACTTAGTATTTAAAGTCCAGACAGTGGTTGAGATCCCCTAGGGAGCCCTGGAATATCAAGTGCAGTGCACTCAATAAAGGCAAATAATAATAATGACCACACAAAATAAATAATGAATACGGTGAGGTGGCGGCCCAACAGCCAATCATCTACTTGGTTTGTTCCCAGCAACTGAATCCACTTGGAACAAAAGACTCTGAAAACTCCAGAGCTTAACACTCCTTCCCCTCACCCTGGTGTCAGTATCTGGGGGCCTCACTTGCTGAATTCTCCCCTCCTTCAGTTCAGTCAGTCCCCCAGTCCAGAGAATTGGACAAATTGACTCATTTGTTGCTCAGATTGTGAAAGGAGCCCACCTGCCTAGCCCCAGGGGCACACGTGCAATAACAGAAAGAAGGCAGCAGTGTTATAAATAAGTGATGGCCTCCTCGTTAGGCCTGGAGCTGTAGATATTACCCAGCACCACTCTGTCCCCTGAGCTGCAGCTGGTTTAAAAGGTTGTTATCTGATATTGTTTTGGTAACTAGGTATTTCTATGGTCTCCCTCCGGCCTGCGCTTTTCTAATCTCCACTGCATTATTAAGCGGAAGCCTTTCTCACTGCGCAGTAACCCACTGTGAAGGGTCCCAGGCCACCCATCCCAGGGGCTGGAGCAGGGGTCTGAACTATTGGAGAAGCAGCAGCCTGCCTGGTATATGGCCCAAACTTGGGCTGGGAGGAAAAGACAGAGGTCGGGACCCTTCTCTACCAATCTGGTGCCTTGTAAACAAGGCAAGTTGCTTAACTTCTGTGAGCCTCAGCTTCCACACTAAAAAACACGGAGACATGGCTTGGAGGAAGCTGATACTTACTATGTAGTTATCTATACCGGGAACATGGTGATTCTCATTTCCTTTAATCCTCAGGTAGGTACCCTTCTCCACATTCTATTGATGAGGCTCCTAAAACAGACTCTGCCTCTGTCTCAGGTTTTCTGAGGCTGGGATGTGCTAGCACATTGCACCCCAGGTCGGGCAGTCCCAGGCAGCATTAGATGATGCCAGCCTCTGCCCAAGATTTCAAATCCAGTGGGATCCAAAACTTGCTGTGCCTCCCTGGGTCCCCATACAAAGCAGACCATCCTGACTTTCCTGTGTGGGCAACCACTTCCAAATACCCCTCAGGTGATCTGAAGGGAGCACTCCCTTTTGTGAGCTAGGGCTACCCCCTGCTTTGCTATGCTGAGGGATAGCGTCATCTTCTCTTTCCCATGGCCTAATGGGATATACTTAGAGTGGGCAAGCTGGGACTATGCTTTCCCAACCTCGCCCTCTCCGCCCCCGGGCAACTCTGCCCTGGGCAACTTCCCTGTGCAGATTAGACGTTCACAGATGCTGGACATCAGGTCTGGATATGGACTAACGTTATTATGTCTCTCTCTTGACTGCTGGCTCTCCTTGGGGAGGCCAGAGTTCACTTTCTCTCTTGCCCATCTCATCTGGGTCCAGCTCACCCTCTCAGCCTCCACTGTAAGTGGCCCATCTATCCAGTCATCAGAGAACAACCTTGGGCAGTGAAAGCTCTCTTTAATGTCCGTATCTGATTCACCTGCTTTACCTATTCTTTCTATCTGCGCTGTCAAATGTATGGACCCACTATCCACAGCCTTGTAACAGCTCAGGGAGACTCTTGCACTTGTGTGCCATGAGTGAAGTGGAATAGTTACCCACTGTACACTGTGTGTGTCCCCACACCTGTTTGCCCGTTGTATTTGTTATTATAAGTACTTAATTTAATTAGCTATTAATAGACCTATTAAGCATGAATGTGAAAAAGAGCTGTTGCTTAGATGACACTGAGTTGAATTCTTTGGAAAGATACCAAACACAAGTTGCTTAAAAAAAAACCCTGCTCACTTTTTGGACAGGGTAAGACAAAACTAAAAGATCAGAAACAAAATATCACTAAAAAGCTAGGAGGTTTTGCACTCAAAATGCTTCAAGGGTTTCAAGTTCTTGTTGCATAAAAAGAAGCCAGAGGTGGCCATTGGACAGGGTGTACTTTAGATGGTCAGAGCAGAATGACTCCTGAGCACTCAGCCGACCTAAGGGAGTGATTCAAGGTGGGGCACAGGCTTTACCCTCCCATGGCCCATCCAAGGGCTCTTCCTAGGAGTTCCAGAGCAACAACTCTTATTCTTATTACCCACTGAATCTATCCTGGAAGGTTGCAGTCCTAGCAGCTGGGATGGCCTGCAGCCATCATGGTAAGGTCATGTACAGACTCTGTGAGAATGGCATCCCCCAGAGAGAGTGACCAACAAGGCAGAGAGAGAAAGCAGCTCCATGCAGTGTCTGACCTTCCCAGCCCACTGGGAAAGTCATAAATTCCCTGTGGGCTTAAACTTTGTTGGGTTGAGTTTTCTATCACCTACCTAGCTTTCTCTCCTCTATGAACCCTCTTTCACTTCTGCTTTCCAGACACCCTCTCTTCCTCCTTCTCCATCATCAAAGTTTACACTGTGTAATACATCTAATCCTTCCAACAGCCATGCGAAATAAGTACCACTGTGAGGAAACTGAGGCACCGAGACATTAAGTGACTTTCTCAAGGCTACACAATCTGTAAAAGGGAGCGGCAAGATCTGAACCCACTTAATCACCCCTCTCGTTAGAGCTCATCAAACCCTGAAGGCTCATGGCTTCAAATGCACCACGTGGCTGTTTAGTGGCACATGACAGCTAGGAGTGTAGCATGACTGCCAGCCTGCTCTGTGGATTCATTATTTTCCCATGAAGAGGCCTGTTTCTGTGCCTTATACAAATGTCCATTACTGAATAGGCCACAGGGATAGACCAAACTGTTCACCAGTCTATTTTCCCCACTATATGATAAACAACTTAAAGTCAAGAATGTATCTTATTTCTATTGTGTCCTCAAAACCTGACACATAGTAGGTGCTTCATAAATGCCTAGTGAACTGAACTGTAAAAGTCTATGTCACTTCCCAAACCCTCCACGACCCCTGCTCCCTCCAAAGACCAGCTTCTCCAAGGAGTCTCCCCAATCCATCTAGAGGTTAAGACCACCCCCTGCCCCAGCATCAGCATTGTCCTTCTCCCCTCCCCCTCCCCCTCTACACCTGCTTCCCTTCTCCGAGGAACACAGAAACTGTGTTCCCTATAACCCTCAGCACATATTACAGCAGCAGCACCCAGAAGCAAGTTTCTTTTCTCCAAAGTACCCTGCCCATAATGAGGGTAAATTACCACCCAGTGGGCAGTGGTGCCTTTGCATGTGGCCTTGGGATCCAAACAACTGAGCTTCATGCCCAGTGATTAATTGATGAAAAATGGTAAGAGTCTCCTCTCAGTTATGCTCTTTGAGTTAAAAAATGTAACTCTTTGTTAAAATAGCCAAGGCAGAGATCCTAAGTAGCATTAATCATGTCTACATTTTAAAATCTGATACATAATTTAAGAACGAGAGGTGAAGAAAGATAAGCACTTAAGGACAATTGGGTATCTTTTTATTAAACCTTGACTCATCAATCAACTCCTCACCTAACCCTAGTCTTCTCCCTTGACTGCAGCAGAATCCTGCCTTCAAATCTCCCTGAGTTTCGTATTTAGAGATGAGTCTTTATTAATTGTCCTTAGGCTACACACTCTGCTGGTTCCAATTCTCACTCAGTGCCCCCAGCTCCATTCCCAGTACAGGAGGAAGAGACAATTGGTATCAGAGCCCTTGGGAAGGGGACTCCAGCACTCAGTGCCCACAGCATTTCCCCCAGATGCCCTGGGAGAGCAGCCTACTTCCACTCAGCCTTTTCTCCTCACTGCCAACACAGGACACAGTGAGAAGTGACATGGCACAGCCCTCCCCAGTCAAGCATTTTCCAAGATTTGGTCTTTGGCCATCTACTTTCTGT
Organism: Proteles cristata cristata; assembly: GCA_017311185.1. Taxonomy (NCBI): domain Eukaryota; kingdom Metazoa; phylum Chordata; class Mammalia; order Carnivora; family Hyaenidae; genus Proteles; species Proteles cristata. Next base: position 524,495 of record JAESUZ010005476.1, read on the forward strand.
GTACTCTCTCTTAAAAGATTCACCTATTCCTTCATCTGGGTGAGTCACCATCTTTTGCTTCTGTGAACTTGGGATCAAAATCTTGAACTCAGTTGCAAGCCTGAGATTAACTAGCAGGGTCTGGAAATCGGGGCCAAGGGAGGAAGAGAGCGGGACTCACCATTCCCATCACCAAGTCATAGCTGCATGCCCAACTCTGAACTAATTAAGCATCTTTTCCCCAAGGCACCTCTCCATCACGCTTTCCGACAGGCTTGGAGCAAGAGTGATGTTCTGTCTTCTCACCTCTGATACAGAGTCCGTTTCTTTTGTTTTGTTGTGTATTTATTTATGAGAGAAAGCTAGCTTGTATGTGTGCACATAAGTGAGGGAGGGGCAAAGAGAGGGAGGCAGAGAATCCCAAGCAGGCTCCACACCCCAGCGCAGCATCGGAGGCTGAGCTGGAGGACACACAAACCGTGGTAGCATGACGTAAGCCAAGATCAACGGTCGGACACTTAACCATCTCAGCCACCCAGGCACCCCGAGTCAGTTTCTGAAGCCTGTTGTTTCCCCTTTTTAAGGACACTGCACCCCTCCCTTTCACCTGTCTGCTCCTCCCAGGTGGGGCCCTTGGGCTGCTCTTGGGGCTTCTGCAACAGCTTCCTACCTGGCCTCCACGCAGCTCTTGCTCTCCCTACCCTGTCTGTCCAGTGCTTCCTGATTCATTTCACAGAGCCCCGCTGTGGTGACACCAATCTTTTCACTAACACTGTCTAATACTGCTTCTGTTATCTGAGCAGTGGGCTGCTGGGCAAGATGTACACAGAAATTGGGATGGGGTACAGAATCCTCCCCTGACAAAATACATAAACACATACACATATAAAGTAGATACATGCATACATACATGCGTGCGCACACACACACACACACACAAAGTAGAAAGGCGTCAACACTCCATCAAGGTATTTTCAGAGGGAGACTAAAGATCTCTGTCCAGCTAGCATCAACAACTGAATTAAAGGTATTCATAAGGCTAATGAAGAAATGTGCCCCATCATGGAGAACAGTCACACCCAGAGCATAAAAAGAAACTTCTCACAGGGAATTAAGCCATGTTCTTCCCAGCACTGCCCCCCACGCACACACACATATACACACATGCATTTTCCATTCTCAGTGCAAGGGATAAGTCCCGAGGTATTCAATGATACATCATGGCTGATGTTTCACAGCCCCAGGCTGGCTTGCATCGCTCAGATTCCCACCTGTCAAACGAATGTTTTCTGCCCCCTTTGGAGTTGCCTGTGGGGCAGGGTGTCCTTGCCACACAGTCCAGGTATATGCTCCCCTTGAAAACTCTGCTCCCAGGGTAACAAACACACAGGGCTGGGTCCACATATGAGCCTCTGGGAGCATAAAGTATGTGGCTCCCCCCTGAAGAGCTGGATCTGTCCTCCACATGCTGATGAAAACAAATGCCTGAGTCTGCAGCCCTAAGATCGAGCCCTCCATGGTGGTGAAGTGCCCTACAGGACCTAGCATATTACCCTGCCGGCTGCTTGAGGATTTTCCTTGGCCCTGGAAACTGAAACAAAAATCAGCATGAGCTTTGGAATGAACAGACCAGGCTCCGCCTCTATCCACTCTCACCTGAGCAGTGGCCAACTCCTCAAGACACCTGCCCAGATGACCCCAGGATCCTAGGAACCTCACAGACCTTGACCATCAGGCTAGGCAGAAGGTATTGGACATGAAAAAAGAGGTCCCTCCCTTTCAAGTGGGCAGCTCTCCTTGAAAGCTCACTTGGTCCAGCCTTACAGAGACTGACACTCCTTACGTGATGCTTTTGTTAAAATCAAACACAAATGGAGACTAGCTGTGAAAATCCCCTGAGCAGACAAAACCAGTTTAGTCATACAAGCAAAGCCTGATTTAGTTTATTTCGCAAACAAGTGAGGCTAACTTGACCTGGGTCTCTTCTTGCTTATGTCTCTGAATATCTAAGTGAAACCAGTAAACATTTCACTTTCAATTAAGAAAATTCTAGGAGCGCTTGGGTGGCTTAGTCAGTTGAGCATCCAACTTCAGCTTAAGTCATGATGTCACGGTTCTTGGGTTTGAGCCCCATGTCTGGCTTTGCACTGGCAGCATGGAGACTGCTTTGGAATCTCTCTCTCTCTTTCTCTCTCTCTGCCCCTACCCTGCTCATTCATTCACTCTTTCCCTCTCTCCTTCTCTCTCTCAAAACTAAACATTTTAAAAAATTAAAAAAAAAAAGATTTCTAATATTCTAACCAATCACCACAAAAAACAGCCAGTACCTCTATGCTACCTAATCTACTTTATAACAATATATCTCCAAGCCTCATTCCATACTTTGGTTTGAATGCTCCCAGTTTGCAAATTGTCTTTTTCGTGTGTGCACAATAAACTTTTACTAATTACCACTTCAGTGATTCATGGGTTTTACTTCTGGTTTGGTTTTTTTTTTTCTGAACTCTGATATTTTCTTTGCCACACACAGAGAACTGCATTCAAAATGTAAATTTTGAAAAAGGTAAATTTCTAACTCGTTCTCACCATACTGTCCACACATGGTATCTAGAGAGAGGGGAGGATAAAGGAGAGAGACAGTGGCATTTTTCAGCAGCTGGCCCGCCCTGCCCCAGCCTCTTGCCCACTGTCCAGGGCTGGTGTTACCTGGGACTCAGGTGTGAGGACAAGGGCAGGAGGCTCCACTCACCCTCCACTTGGATAAGGGGCTGTCCCTGGTTCTGTCCTAGGTTAGAGTGACCACCATTCCTTTCCCATTAGCCACCTCAAAGAGACCTATTTTAACAAGTCCCAATGGGAAGGTCCCATCCTGCTCCAGATAACTTTCTTAGCTTATCCTTCTTTTAGGCATACATTACATTGAACCATGTGAAATTGCCAGTATTCAATCATTCTGACCTTTAAAAATGTGATTTCATGTGCTCTAATCCAATACAAGCAGGTGTGAATATAGAGTCTAATTACCCCGTTTTTTAATTCAAAAGGTAACATATTAAATACTCTGTTTTGCATCTGGTTTGTTTGATTTAATAAATCTTGGCAATCTTTCCAACTCAGGTCATTGAGAGCATCCTTTTTGTTTTTTTAACAGCTGCAGAGTATTATTCCATTGTGTGAATGTTCCATTAGTTATTCAGCCAGTCCCCTATGATGGACATTTGGGTTGTTTCCAATCTTTTGCTATTATAAACAGTAGAGCAAAGAATTATCTTGAACATCACTTTGCACAAGTCTATCTGCAAGAGAAATTCCTAGAAATGGAACATCAGGGTCAATGGGTGTACGTATTTGTAACTTTGACAGATTTTGCCAAAAGGCCCTCATTAAGAATGTGCTAATTTACATCCCTACCAGTGATGTTTGAGAGTTCCCAGATCAGTGATTCTTAACATTTTTCCTTTAGATCAGTGTTTTCCAAAGTGCAAGTTGTGACTCATTACTGAGTCACGAAATCAATTTTGTGGGTTGCAATCAGTATTTCTTAATGAAATAAAATAAGATAGCATATAATAGAGTCAAAAAGAATAAAACAGAAAATACTGTATTGCCTGAGGACCCAGCGCCAAAGTGGCAGTTTGAAAAGCATCTAGGCTATATTGAAAGAGATTCATTTGCTACTCTGGGGGCATTGGCTGGAGGGGCAGGGGACAGCTGGGACTCTCTATGGAGACAGAGGTGCTGGCAGATGCCATGGTCATACTCCCCACCTACCTTGCTAGCAGCAGTGGGCTCACAAGGATGTGGCATCTTCCTGCTGCCTTGCAAAGGCTGGCAGGAATGAGGGGCTGTGGTGGTCCCCCGCCCCGTGGTGAAGCCAGCGGACAAGAGCAGTGCAGCATTCTCCCACGCCCTTATGAAAAGCCCACAGGGCCGTGCAGACAAAGCACTCTTCTGCTCCCTTGCTAAAGCCAGTGGGTGCACAAACACGGCATTTTCCCCACTGCCTTGCTGAAGCTGGCAGGTGCGCTCCACCCCATGCGCTCTCCAGCTGCCTCCGTAATGGCAGTGGGCACATACAATCCACACAGGGGATGCCTCTGGATCGCTTGGCCCTGGGGACCAGGGGGCTTGCATTCCTGGGCTCCACAGGCTGTACCAACTGGAAAGACAGTTCTCGGCAGGCCACCGCCCTCACGACACTGTACAGACAGCAGATGGAAACAAACCACCAGTCTTCCTGGGGAAAAGGCCCATTTGCTTGTCCCGGAACTTCTGTCTGAGGGACAGACTTCAGTGTGCCACACATCTAGAGGTACAGAACCACCCTCAGGGAGTGGAAGCAGTGAGACACCATCCTTGCACACTCCTGTGGCCTTGCTACAGCTCAATAGTACCTCCCAGGAAGAAGCTTGTACAGTTGCCTGGAATCCCAGTTTTTGCAACGTCACCTGGGGGATACCTCCAGATCTGGTCTAGAGGCCCACCAGGATTACAGCTACAGCCCCACATAACTATATATATCTGCAGAATTTAAAAGCTGCTTCCGGAGGGTCCCACTAGCAACTGGCCTGGAACTAGGTGCTAAGTGAGATCCCTCCCTTTGGAACACTGATATGTCTTGGCACACCCTCTGCAACAGGGATATATTAAGCAATCTTGAGAGAGAAGAACAAATCTGGAGGCACTGTGCTCCCCAATTTCAAATTATATCACAAAGCGATAGTAATCAAAACTGGTATAAAAATAGACACTGATCAATAAAACAGAATAGAGAATCAGAAATAAACCTGTGCAGGGGCGCCTGGGTGGCTTAGTCGGTTAAGCATCCGACTTTCGCTTAGCTCATGATCTCGCGGTTCGTGGGTTCGAGCCCCGCATCGCGCTCTGTGCTGACTGCCAGCTCAGAGCCTGGAGCCTGTTTCAGTCTGTGACTCCCTCTCTCTCTGACCCTCCCCTGCTCACACTGTCTCTCTTTCTCTCTTCTAGAAATAAATAAAACATTTAAAAAAGAAAGAAAGAAAGAAAGAAACCTGTGCATATATGGTTAATTCATTTACAAAAAAGGAGGCAAAAACATACAGTGAGGAAAGGACAGTCTCTTCCGTAAATGGCGTTGAGAAAACTGAAGGGCCATATGCAGAAGAATGAAACTAGACCACAGCAAAGGAAACCATCAACAGATGAAAAGACAACCTACTAAATGGGAGAAGATACATACTTGCAAATCATATACCAATAAGGAGCTAATATCCAAAATATATGAAGGACTCATAAAACAATAGCAGAAAACCAATCCAAGTAAAAATGGGCAGAATACATGAAAAGACATTACTCCAAAGAAGACATCTGGAGGGCCAACAGACAAATGAAAAGATGCTCAATACCACTCCTCATATAGGGAAATGCAAATCAAAACCACAGTGAGATTTCACCTCACACCTTTCTGATTATCAAAAAAGCAAGAAATAAAAAGTGTTGGTGAGGATGTGGAGAAAAGGGAACCTTTGTGCACCATCAGTGGGGATGTAAACTGGCGCAGCCACTAAGGAAAACAGTATAAAGTTTCCTCAAAAAATTAAAAATAGAACTACCATATGATCCACCAATTTCACTTCTGTGTATTTATCTGAAGAAAATAAAAACAGTAATTCAAAAAGATATATGCACCCCTATGTTCATTATTTACTATAGCCGAGATATGGAAATAACTTGTCTCCCTTGAATGGACAAGAAGATACGGCACACACTCACACACACAAAAATGAACAAAATTTTGCCATCTGCAACATAGATGGACTTGGATGAAATCAGGCTAAGCAAAATAAGTCTGAGAAAGATAAGTACCACATGATTTCACTCATATGTGGAATTTAAAAGACCAAACAAAGGAACACAATAAAACAAAAATCATAGATACAGAGAACAGAATGATGGTTCCCAGAAGGGTGGGGGTTTGGGGAGTGGGAGAAAGGGTGAAAGAGCTCAAGAGGCACAAGTTTCTACTTATAACATAAATAAGCCATGGGGATATAATGTACAGCCTGGTGACTACCGTCAAAAATACTGTAGAGAAACTTGAACGTTACCAAGAGAATAAACTCTAAAAGTTAACTGTAGTAAATGATGATGAATAGTAACTGAGCTTATTGTAGTGATCATTTCACAATGTACACAAATGCCAAATCATTACGTAGCACACCTAAAACCAATGTAATGTTACATGTCAATTATACTGCAATAAAAATTAAAAAAAAAAAAAGGAAAATGCCACATTGATTTGCATGTAGAAAGGTTAAGCACTGTTTGGAGAACTTTTGTTTCAGAGAGGAGATTGAGATATAGATAGAGATATACCCAGAAACCTCACACACACATACACACACACACACACACTCACATACCATATTTGTGTGTATGTCTGTATGCACACAGACATACATATACAGAGGTGTGAGACAGAGTCAAGATAATGTATTTTTTTAGCATACATCATGGTCAAAAAATTTAAAAGCCAATCTTAGATCTTGAACTTTGTCAAGAATCTGAGGAAGACTATAGAAACACTTCTGAGAAAATGTGCCCCAAACTCTGACCTCTGGGAGGCTGATGCAGAGACCCTGGGTTTGGAGCATGTCCTGGGCAGCGGCTGTGGGCCGAGCAAGGACAGAATGGTGGGTTTTTTGCCTTCACGTCCACTATGGTCAGCCCAGCGAGTAGTGAATGGGCATTCCAAAGACATCTGCTACACTGAATAAATGTACAAACAGCTTCCTCTTGACATATAACCTCCACGTGGCCTCTACCACCCCCTCAGTTTCTCGGCCATGGGGAGACTATTCTCCACCTGCTGTTTTGGTTCTTATGAAAAGGAGAAAGAGCAGGTTTCAGGAAAATAGAATAATTAATGTCTCTCCTTTGAGTCCACTGATTTCCTTTTTCCTCTGAGCCTGTGGCTCCTTAGAGAAATAGAGCAATCACAGAAAGAATGGGCATGGAGGCAGAGGGAGGGAGGGGGAGGCAAACTGGAAGGAGAGGAATCAGCAGTGTGTGTGTGCTAAGGTATCCCAACAAATGGAGGAAAGGCCAGCCAGCGAGCTCAGGGAAGAAAACAGCCAGCCCTGAAGTAAAGAAGCCCTTCCTGACATCTGGGAACAAGGGCCCAGGTCTTCCGGAACCTTCTCCTGACACTGGAATTGTTAAGCACAGTTCAGAACCCACAGAAGGAAAGGAGGGGAAGAGAACCTCACAGGAAAGCAACTAAAGGCAGCGGGGCTCAGAAGAGGGGCAGAGGAGGTGAACAAACATCAAAAGGCCCAGCACTGGGGGAGGGGGTTGCCACTGAGCCACCAACTCTGCTGTTCTCAGCATAACAGAGGACAGAATGTGTCACTTTCCCCAAAGCATTTTTCCCACCAAGAAAGCCTCCGTCCTGACCCCAGCAGAGGCATTGCCACCTCCCACAGCACCATGCCTGAGCCCCCCACCTGCCCGCCGCCCCCCTCCCCAGTGAACATTGACTCAAGGCTGGGAAGTGGAACGAAACCGCGTCACCTACGGTTATTGTCCATCTTACGTGGGAGGTGGTGGGGCAAGGGACACAGTCTGGGCATGGGGCGCTGACACACAGCAGCCCTGCTTTTCCTGGTCTCTGCATTAACTATGAAGCTGGGTAAGAAGACACATTAGAAAGAAGGAACAATGGTTTGCAGGGCGTGCCACACCTGTTCTATTTCCAGGCTCTGAGGTGAAAGACGAAATTCAGAATGTTGAGCTTCTTTCCCAAGGCTTGTTCCAGGAGGTCTGGAATAATAGGCACTATTCCCCAGAACCACGTACAGTAAAAGACTGTTAAGTCTTTAAAAACCCAACACAAATATTGATTCTCCTTTTACCTAATTTCTTCCTTCTTTTGTTCCTGGTGAGCCTGCTCCCACTTAGGAGCACTGGGTTTAAAAGACAAGCGTACGTGAGGTTATTGATTTTCTCCTACGAACTCAGCTGCTCTTGAAGCAAGCTCACGTCAGGTAAGCGAGGGTTCAGGTTATGGCCCCTGATCCCAGCCTCTGCAGGCAGGGACCACTGGACAGAGACAGAAGGGGCTGTTTCACACACTGACACTTTACTCGTGTCTAAATAGACCTTTTCCTTGGGAGAGCGAAATATAAAATTGTTAAAGTTTGAAAGTTAATGAGTAATTATAAAAATCAGTGGATAAAAAATAAGTAAAGGTCAACCACTACCCTTTAAAAACCAGTCAACTATACAAGAAAGATGCAACTTAATGCTATTTTTAACTGATACCCTGACTTCTACAAAAGTACTGAAATGGCTTGTATGTAAGTAATTGCAATATGATGTGAATCAGGGCAATCAAGGCCAACATACAGGCCTAGAGGAGCAGCAAAAAGACATGTCTAAGTGGGCTTTGGGGAGTAGGTGGCCAGGGACAGCTTCAGAGAAACATCTTATTACTTCCAGCAATTTACCAGTTAGCTGGGAGACTAAAGTGGCTGAATGGAGGGCCTTTGTACACACAGGCCTGGTGAGATGAGGGGAGACAGGGAGGAAGACAAAGAGAAGACAGGAGGTATGAGGCCATGAATACCAGATCTGCCAGGTTAGGGGAGTCTAGGGCCCACCCCAGCCGATGTCCAGCCTCACCTGGAGCAAAGCTACACACGGGCACTGGCTCTCACAGCCACAGCGCCAAGGACGGCCCCATGTTCCATCCTAAGTAGAAGGAAAACAGCACCCACAAATGTCCATGTGACTTTAGGTCAAAGTGACTCTGTCAGGTGTGGTACATGCAAGGTCCTGAGTGTGTCCTGCAGCCCTTCCTACTTGGGGCCCCAGGAGGACAGCCTCTGACAGCTAATACCTGCTGTGAGCTCCTCTGCCTCCAGGAGGAAGAGCAAGAGGGTCACCAACTATTCCGTGGAATTGAGCAACTTTGTAAGAGAGACGTCCTGCTCCCAGGACCCAAAGCCAGCCTTCTTGAACCCCAAATCCCAAGAGCTGCAGCAACATGTCTGGCTGACCCCCCAGCCACCCGTGACCAACAATGGTGCACGCAGGCCACCGGGCCATATTGGCTTCGATGGTTGGAAGCACTTTAATTAGTGTTCTATTTTAATTGATATTTCAATTAAAGTTTTATTCTAATTGGGAATCTTTTCTCTTTATTATTTTTTTTTTTTGAACTTACAAAGGTTAAACCAAAGAAAGAGCAACAGCTTGTCCAGAAAAGTAATTCCATGACCTAACAAGCCAGTAGCCCTGGGGGAGAACCATGGTTATGACGGGTGTGAGTCTATTTTAGGGCTCCAAGGAAACAGACTAAGGAAATCCATGGGATACACACCTCTGACCTTTTGGGGCCAACTCAAATGGCTCCTTCTCCCTCCCTGCTGACTCCAACTCCAAACATGCCCAACCACTCCTTCCCCCGAGATCCAGGTGCTTCTCCCGGACATCGTCCCGAGCTCGAGACACCCAGGTGGTGTTGCCCCTGAGCCCCATCACCCTTTGCGCCAGACCACATGTACCTGGAAGGCAGGGAAAGCCCTGGGCAAGTCGTATGATCTCTTTCTTGCCACAGCATCCCTCCCTCACCCATGATGCCCAGCAGTGAGACTCTGAGAATTCATTGTGCACAGGGGCAGAAGTGAGACCAAGATGGACATTATAAGGAACCCCTAGAGCAGAGGCCCCACCCCAGGCCTGGCTGCTAAGTATTTCTGAGGGCTCCTCTTTACTCCTCCAAAATGAATACCCAAGTTAGAAGTCAGGCAGAAGCCCAGGGACCACTATATCACAAATGAACTATTCTTTTAGCCCAACAGGCTGAACATATCTTTCCCACCTCGGGAGGGGAAGGGGTTCTCTTCCTGTCTCTCCCTGGTCCCATCTAGTCCCTAACTGTTCCACAGATCTCCTTTCCAGGACAGCTTCCTTTTCTGGAACCTGGGATGGCTCCCCTTATTCTGCTGTTTGCCTCCTCTAGCTGGTGCTTCAAATTCTCAAATTTTGGTTGCTGAAACTCAGGTGAATGGTCTATACCTAGAGGTCCACTGCCTCCTTGTCCCTGGTGATGTGGATTCCATCCTACCATGCCAGGAAACAAACTTGTCAAGGTGGCTCTTTGCACCCCCTTCACTGGTAGTCTTGGCCGCATCCCGTGCACTAGGCTGCCTTCTTAAATGTCCAGGCCCTCACCAACTCTAGAATGATAGTATCATCTTTCTACTCCATCTCCTTATTGTTCCTATCCCAGAGTCATCCCCTCTCTTCTAGACCCCAACATGCCTCTGTACACTGGCCCCATTCCCCACTGCACTCACTCACGATTCCAACAGCTGCAAACCCAGCCCTACTCTCCTCCAGGCACTCCAGTCCACCAATTTCCTCCCATGCTCTCCCCATCTCACCATCTCTTGCACACCCAGGGTACCACCGAGTACTTCTTGGGGAAACACAGAAAGTAAAACAAAACATGCAGCAAACCCAGGCAGATTAAACAGTGAGCGCTGAAGTATTACTTTTCATCTATTAAATCTGGGGTGAGCCGGGGTGCATGGTGGGTGTGACGACTGGTGACAGGCTCTAGTGTCACTCACAGTGACAGTACCAAGTAACCTTTTTGAAAAGCATTAAGTGGAGCTGCTGCGTGTGCCACGGTTAGGTTTGAAAGTCCCTATGGTCAAAACTAGCCTTGAGAGTCCCTCAGGAAGGCACCAGGCTAGAGGCCACCATGTCATCTTTCTGCATCTCCAAACAGCCCAGGAACAGATGGCCCCTTTCTTTGGCTGGGTGCCACACAAAGCAGTTGGTATACACTTAGGTGCCAGAGAACACAAAAACCACGCGTCTTTAATGCCAGAATCTTTAATGAGGGTGTGGGGAGAGAGTTCCAGAATGGGAGGCTTGCAGGAGGGAGGTGGGCTGAAGGGTCAGCAGATCCTGTGCCCCTTTCCCTCTGTGTGTGTGTGTGTGTGTGTATGTGTGTGTGTGTGTGTGTGTGTGTATTTCTACCCTTTCCCTTTTGTTAGAGCTGAATTGCAGTCACTTAAATGTACATATGATGTAACTCTGTACTTTCAACAGTTATAAAGGCATTCAAAAGAATCCACTCTTCAGAGTTTACCAGAGGGAAAAAAAAGCAGTATGAAGGAAAGCTAAACACAGATATACTTATCCCAATTTCATGAAACAGGGGAGTGGTTAAATATTATATAGCCTCTTGATGGACTATGACAAAACTATCTAGCATGAAAATTACAGAGATTATGTAGAACAAAGAAAATATGAACATTAAATTTGTATGCATCTGGACAGACTGGAAGATGAATCACCCAAAAAATGAACTTAGGGATTTTGTGACATAAATCATTATTTTCAAAAGTGAGGAAATTTGCAAATAAATGCCTGTTAATTGAATGAGTGATTACTTTTGCAAAGGGAAATTCAAAGTCCTAATGGTGAAGCTGGCAGGCTCCAGGGGGGACAGAAGACAGGGTCTTGAGGTTCGGAAGGAAGATGCTATGAATCCTATTGCTGGCTGGTGCAGGCTGGATCCAGCAGAAGGGTCCTTGAAGGGGAGGGAAGGTAGGGAAGGCAGCCGGGGGGCGGGGGGGGGGGGCATCAGGCTTCACAGAGCAGCACCCTGGGACCATCCCCCTAGAGATCTCAAGCCTGGGACCACTGGACCCAGATCAGGGGAATGAGCTAGATCAGGCAGGAAGCTCCTATCACTCCCCAGGTCAACTTGGAGCAGGATGAGTGGGATGGAAGGCGCTGCCCAAATGAGTTTCCTTTTTGCCTTGATAACCACCACCCCAAGGATGCATTTGAGAAGAATTTTCTCTGCTATTTGGTGACCATCATTTGATGGCCACCCAATGAGGCCTAAGGAGGAGCAATAATTGAGAGGGAAGGAGGGGAGAAGATATTTTACCACGTGCCCCTGGGTCAGAGCCTAACACAGTGAACTGAACATGCTGAAGAGAAGGGCACAAGAAATCAGAAGTTCAGGGTGTTTTCCTGCCCCGAAGAAGTGGACAGGAGAAAAAAAAAAAGCCCTCTAAGTCAGAGATAACAGCAACCTGAGCCCCCCTCGACACACACACACACTTCCTCCATGGGTGTCAGCTCATGCGACTGTGCAGGTGAGGAGGACTTGGTGTAAGGGGCTCGCCCCACATGTGCCTGTGCAGCACACAGGAGCCCACTCAGGATTCCTACGCTCCCGTGGGGATGGCCCAGTGCTGTAGGCTGGGCTCTGGGTACCTACAGGGGGCGTGTCCTGACTCCAGCAGCATCGCTGACTCTGTGGTCACTTGTCCTCCCTGTGCTGCATCAGTTTCCTCAACAGTCAGATGAGTGGATTCAAGAGTCCTTTCTTGCACCTCTGTCATTTCATGCTGTTATTTCTAGCAGCCTTTCCAAAGCAGAGAAGCTTTCCTGTGCCCTTTTCTGGAAGTGATTTTTGGGTCAAGTTACATAAGCTCCAGGCTCCTTCTGTTGGGGCTGCTCTGTGGGCTGCTGATGGGAACACATTTTAAATCATCCCTTGCCATGTTGAGTGCAAACACGCCATCACTTCCGTGCCTAACAACACCAGCCATCAATGAAACTTCATATTTAGCAGATGTTCAGCAGTAATTACCTGGACATCAGATACATTCTTCCTGTTTAATTACTCGGCTGTGGTAGCCCCAGATGCCCTCCCACGTGCCACTCTAAGTGCTGACATAAACACTCAAAGCACTGCCCTTGATTTTCTGACCAGTTAGGGAACCAAATGAGTTGTTTGGGATGATTGCAGGACACGCTGCGGGGCCCCAACCAAGGAGTGCCTGTCACCCCAACCTACAATGATCTCCTGGAGATGACAATAATGATGATGATAATGTTGATGGGACCAGAATGACTACAAGAAAGTTGTCAGCCTGGAGCAGTTCTCGAAGACTTAGTTGGGGGATAGGGAACAGTCTAAAGCCTCCTGGATGCCTTCCAGAAAGCCTGCCAAATTGGTATCATCTTTCACGAAATCACCCCAGACCAGGTCAGACCTACAACTATGGTAATTTTTGCTAATAACATTCACAAAGTGTGATGCATAACCAGCATGCCAATGTGTTGCTTCCAAACCAAATGAGTAACCATCCAGGTAGCCAGAAAACCTATGGTGACTCACCAGCACACACGCTCTCCCTAGAGACAAGCTACACGGACAGTCACATTATCCAACAGGTACATGGCAACTGATGAAAGAATTAAACACTTAAGAACATCAGCATCCAGTATGCTCTGCCTTCACCTCTCCTGTAGGGATGTACCAGGTATCACTTCTGAACAGGTGCCAGGGACGAGCACTGCCCTCCAGCATGGTGCTGACATGGACACTGTCAGTCTTTGTTCCTGTGCTCATGATTAACCATCCCACCCCCCATTACCCAGTGCCATAAGGCCCAACTTCTCTGCCCTCTGCTCAGGGGCACATGCCAAGTTGGCATCAAACAGAGGAAGCCACAAGGTGGATCAGAGGCCAGCACTGAGCCCAAGGCCAACACCCTCAGCCAGTCAGTGGCCATTCCACTGCCTGGTGAGAAAAACGACTTGTCAACCAGAATGCCTGTATCAGGACTATGAAGTAAGGCTTGCAGGCCTAAGGCAGCTATAGAAGGAGGCTAGGCCAAGTGGAAGACATGAAGAAGAGCTAGACCAGCTGGGAGGAAGCAGGAACTCAGAGGGAGGGAGAAGACACTAAAAGCAGAGAGAGGGCATATTCCCAGGGAGCAGACAGAGAGACCACAGGCATGAGGAAACTCTGAGCTGCATGCTGGGTCAGGGGCAGCCTGGGCTCTCCCAGGAGCCCACCCCACTGAAACTCCCCGGCTTGCCTGGCCTCATGCTCTTACCACAACACCCTGCCCAACTAGTCACTTGGGAAATCTCAATTCCCACACTACCTCTATCTCTTTCTCGAAATTCATTTACACAATAGAAATTCACAGAGTTCAGTGCAAAAATTAAAATCTTTTTTTAAACTTTCCTTGTCTAAACCAGTGCTGTCCAACAGAAATGTAATCCAAGTCATATATATAATTTCAAGGTTTTCAGTAGCCAAATTATCAAAAATAAAAAGTCAAAATTTTAATAATTTATTCATCCTAATTATGCCTAAAATATTACCAATTAAGCATGTATACAATGTAAGAATTATTGAGATATTCTATTCATTTTTTCACACTAAGTCTTCAAAACCTAGGGTATATGTAACTTCCAGCACCTCTCAGTTGGGACTGAAATGGAGCAGAGCGCAGCAAAGCTGAGCTATCCTCATGGGATGTGGGGTCTGCTCCTGCCCTCACTCACACTGAGCGCCAGGCCTGCTCTCTGAGGATGGTGAATTGCCTGGCTCATCTGGCTCATGAGCACCCGTGCCAGCATAGGGTACCTCTCGCTCCTGATGAAGCCCCACTCCAGGCCTGGTCCCAGCTGCCACTTCTCTCCATACATCCACTCCTCCGAGCCTGTCTATGGGTCCCCAAGCCGCTGGCAACCCCAGCACCTTCCCCCATCTCAAAGTGGGGCCCTGGGGCCCTGGCACTCAGTTCCACCCTTGCCTTCCTCTCTTTTTGTCTTCCTCCAGGAACCGGGAAGGTTTTCTTATTTGTATTCCTGGGTAGGTCCTAGACCCTCGTAAATTAAGGCTGCTGTCTGTATCAGGCCACTTGACATTGGATCTTAGCTCTGCCCATTAGTAGCTCCATGACCTAGAGTAAGTTACTTGACTCCTCTCGTCCTCTATTTCATCATCTATAAAATGGGCATAATCCCAATACTACCATCTCATAGAGGTGCTTTGGGGAATGAATAGAAAATACTCATAAAATGCTCAGAAGACTGCCTGCTACTGGGTCAGGGCTCAATAACATGAGTTATAGTAGTGAAATAGAAACTTCTCTAGGTCCTAGCTTTCTTTTTCCCTACTGTGCAGTATGTTTCCCCCCCTCCTTCCGCCAGCATCATTGATGAAAGGACTACAGGGAAATAAACCAGCCTAGGGATACAGAATATATCAGGAGATATTTCTAAAATATAATTCCCATTACAGCTAGGATACTCAATCAGGTTACAGCCCCATCTTATCCAGGAGCCAGCTTGTTACTTCAAGGTGACTTCTGCTATCTCTGTTCAGGTGAGTAGTAGGTTGTCATTCAGAGGACAGACATCCCCATTACCAACACCTCATAGTTGCCCCAACATTCTATCTACAGGCTCAAAGGGTAAGTTTCTTCCCATCTGACTGTGGGATCCAATGGGCACCTTTGAGCTTCTTCCAATGTGTTCAACTCCCCCCTCAAGGACCTGAGGCAAACCTGCCAGGGCAACTCCACCCCAGGGGCAGCTGTCTCTCACCCCAGCCCAGAGCCTCCCATTTCTGGGGAACCCCTCTGGGCCCTTCTCTAGACCTTGATGCAGGCTTTGCCTCACTCTGGGTTCCAAAGCTTCCCTGGAAGTCTCTGCCTTAAATTTTACATTCTTTTTTTTATTTTATTTATAACCTACTCTATTCTAGAAGATGTAAGGTGTCTTACAAGAATTACATAACATACTAAAAGATATTTAAGTAACCAAGTAAAAAATATACACGGCTATTTTTTAAGTGACCATACACTATATACAACATGGTGACATTGAATAATCTGCATGTGTGTACATGTGTGTTGCATACTCATGCATGTATAGGAAAGTCACAGGTAAGCTAAACACAAAATTTGATTGCCACAAGGAGGGAGTGGGGATTATAAATGACTTAGTTTTCTCCTTACACTTTTCTATATATTTTCTTAACTTTTTGTAGAGCATCTATATTTGTCTTACAATAAGAGGGAAAGCAATGAAAAGCCTTTAAAGAAGCACAGGTAAAAAAGGAAAAGCCAAACCAAAAATGAAGACATAAACTGGAGCCCACAGTGAGGCTAAGACAACTCATGTCTGTGGCCAAGCCACACATTCAGAGCTGGATTTTCTCACGGTCACTGGATGAGGAAAACCTGATCAGTTACCCGGGTCACAGGGTCCACAGGACATAAACGAAATGGCTGCTCAGAAAAGGCTAGCCATTTTTGACACAGAAGCCTGAGGCAAATGCCTCCCATGGGCTCTCACAGAGGACACCGTGTAATGCAATGAGCGCTGCCAACGACATACTCCCTATAAACACCACCAAGAGTTTCCCGAGGCCGTTCGTCTAAAGCCCCTCAGTGCGCGCTGATGGCGTCTTGCCAAAGTGCGGTGCGTTTGTAAAAGCAGTTCCTTGAGGAGCAGAAACCGTGAGGCAGGGTTCACGGTGTATCTGACTTAATCCAGAGGGAGACATTAGAGGATCAAGATGAGAACACATCACCTTTCAAGGAGCCTCCTCCTTCGGCTTGGCTCTTCCCCAGCTCGGCTCGGCTCAGCTCAGCGTGGTCCCCTAGGTCGTGAGGCAGGGTCCTATACCTCTGCCCCAAAGAGGCTGTGGACACCAACTCCTCTAGACGTTTGTTCATTCCACACACACTCGCTGATCACTTCCTGCACGCTCCTATCACTCAATGACTCCTAGACCTGTCATGCCCCCAGAGCCCCAGCCAGTCCCACCTGACGCTGCCTTGGGGCCTGCAGCAAGACAAATGCCACTTGTTTGCACAGAAGCCTCAGGTTAATCTTCAGGGTGGGAGAGGGACACATCTACCTGCTTGCACACCAAGATCACAACTGCTCGATCAAAGGACTCCGGGCCTGAGTATGGGCTCCTGGGAAAGACTCCATGATGGATGGGCTCTGGTCCTGGTGGGGGAGAACGCACTTGGCAGAGATGTGATGCCGCTCCTATATGGAACCACGTCCAGTATTTTCTACCTGGCTTTAGTTGCAGGTAGTGGAGCCCAGAGCCTTCTCTTCCCAAAGCTTTCTCTTTTCCCCACCTTGATGAGACGGGGCCAAGAACACTGCTGGACCATGGTGCTTCTGATGGGGGTCTCCCATCTGTATGCCACGGCCACCAATTTTCCACCTCCATCCCAACCACACCTCTCCTCTGAGCCCCAGAGCCACACCTCCATGTCAAGTCACCCAAACAGCAATCCTCCATCCTTTCCCATTGTGGCAAGTGGCATCAGCTGTAAGAGCCAGAAATTTGGATGCCATCTCCAAAAACTCCCTCTCCTCTCCTTCCCACAGCCAACCCTTTTACTAAAATCTGTGAATTTTATCCCCAAACATGCCTGCCATTCCTTTCCACTTCCAGGTCCATGGTGAGTGGCGGCCCACAGCCACCACACAACCCAGAGCATCCTCAGGGGTGCCCGTGGCCTGCTCTGACTTTCCTTGAGCTGGACCAGGCAGGGCGGGGGCCGTAAGTCACCCAGGAGCACAAGCAGTCAGTGGCTCCTCCAGCTCTGCCCTGCAGCCCTCCTCTCTCTCCCCTCGAACCACACCAGCTTCCGGGGCAGCCTTCACCTTTCTCTCTCTTGGCTTCCCTTCCATGTCTGCTCCCACTTCTGTTTTCACCTTCTGTTCGTCTTCTCTCTCCCCCACTCCTTGGCCTTCTCTATTCTCTCTCCCTCTCTCTCTCTCTCACCCCCTCCCCTACCAGCTCCACTCCCTCCTGGTCTTCAGATGTGACAGTCACAGAAAATCAGAGTTGCCAGTAACATCATCTGCCCATCTGACTTTATGGATGGGAACGTGAGGTTCGGGGTAGGAAAGCGGCCTCCCCATTCTCATGGCATTTGGCAGGCAGCAAGGTCAACAGTGGGCATATCCTGACTCCAGCCAGCACTGGTTTCCCTTATCCCTGTTCCTTACTCCATGTCTAATGACCCTCTGCTGAAGACAAGGACAGTCATTCTTCCTACAACACACATCAATAATCAATGTTTGGGTTTGTCTGTGTGTCTGTGTCTCTCCCCCTCCACATTTACTGCACACATGAACACCTGCACCCCAAATCTCAGACAAGACCAGGTTCACCCTTTCCAAATGTTACTTTTGAGGCTTTTCAGGTCTTCACTTCTCCTCCTGGTGAGGGTGATGCATTCTGTTGCAGTTCAATGCATCTACAAAAATCCTCTGCAAAAACCTATCACTTCTCCACAAAGAATTTAGTAAGATGCCATGAAGAGGGTGCCCAAAGGAAATTTAGGGGGGAAATGGGGGTGGAGGAGGAGGAGTAAGTGCCTGACCCTCTGCCCTTCTCTCCTTGTAGCCCCATATGGTCTTGGCACAAGAGGGCTGCAGAAATCAAATAACACCTTCGGAACCCATCCAGATTTAACAGAGCCATCTGTGAAAATGCTGCTGGCCAGGGTAGGAGTGTCAGGGTGTGTTGCGGCTGCAGATTCAGGGTCCAGGCAGACTGCCAGAGGGGTGGGCAGCCGACCAGGGGACCACTGAGGAGGACAGCGGTGAGAGGTGGGGGCAGGTGGATGACACCAGATGGTGGTGCACTGTCCTGTGGCGACCACTTAAAACAGGTAGGAAAACACCCCCGAGGTAGGTTAAGTGCACAGCTGCCTGAACAGGATGAGGGCGGGGCACATAATCTGAACTTGGAGAAATCCTGATAGCCCTGGGGTTCTACTGAAAATCCACCTTCGGGCAGAGTTTCAAAACAGACAGTGAGCAAAGAAGGATGCATCAAGATCCCGGGATCATCCTAAGGTCCATGGACACATGTCAGGTCTCCAGACCTTGGCAAAGGATGATGGCTTGGCTCTGAGCATGGACGTAGCTACAAAATGCTAAACAAGTTTAGAGGTTGTTTTTTTCCCCCCAAGATTTCGCACCATTATATGATTTTCAGTCAATGTAATTCATGTAATGTATGACAAAGGGGGGTTAATATTTATCCTTTTTTTCTAAAACAAGTGAGCAAACCTCAGATCTGAAACAAACTATCCCTTGTGAGGCTGTGAAGAGTGGCCACAGTGCCCATGGGGCAGAGCCTTGAGGACAGTGAGCATGGCTTTGCTCCCACACTGAACTTGCAGTAGCCAAGGAACATGACTGCAGAAGTGCAGACAGCCCATATGAACCTTGCCATACAAATATGCGTGGAGTTCAAGGTGGACATCCACCAGGAAGGGGGAGCCTATCAGCAGAAGAGAGGGACTCTAGAAATGAAGTTACAGGAGGATGAGATGGGAGAGGGATAGAAGAAACTGGAGGGGTGAGGCGGAAAATGAAAGGGAAGGAAAGGGGCGGTGGGGAGAGGAGGCAGGAGGAGTGCCAGGAGTTGAGACTGGACTGCACGGGACTGGGGGCCTGTGGGGAAAGGCTGTGAGGATTGTACAGTGGCAGAGACCCCAAGGAAGGCTCTAAAAAGAGTCTCTCCAGAGGTCTAACTGCCCTTGGAAGCCTGTCACTGAGAAGGTGGCATTGCATTAGGACCCATGGGGACAAGTGCTCAGCAGCCCCCCTGCAGACAGCACTCTTTCCCACGAGGCCTGCCCAGCCCTAATGGCCCCACCTCCCTTTCCCTCCTTGCTGGACCCAGCTGGACCCTGGAGGGACACAGAACCAGCACCTTTCCTCCCAAACACACTCCAACCTTCAGCCCAGGAGGAAACAGGGCAGTAGTCCAACAGGGAAGAGAGGAGAAAGGCAGTTCCTGACAGGGTGAAGGTCAAGGCCCATCCTTCTATTGTGATGCCATTTCCCTTCCAGCTGCTTCTGTGGGGCTGCCCCCAAAGGCAAGGGGACAAACACTCCTGGCTCTAAGCACCAGCCAGAGCGTCTGCTGTGGCTGACCCTGCTCTGGGGCGATGCTGCCCGGCCTTCCTCATGCCCATGGAGCTGCTGCGGGTGCTCCTTCCCCAAGGAAGGGGGAGTGGGGTGGATGATGACGTTCCAGCCCCACTGAATAGCAAGTCAAGAATCCCCACAGCTCATGTGGGTACCTAACGTAGGCTGCCCCTCCTTGCCCAAAGCCCTCTGGAGACAGCGTGAGTGGCTGGCAGAAGACTCCTATATCAGCCCTCAGACCCCATAACCCCTTTTCATCTCAATGCATGGAACATGGCCCCCTTCCTGCCCCATGCACCCTAGTTTCCCACCCTTGACTAAGAGCAGTCAATGGGGGCAAGCCCAGAGTCTGATACTCAAGAAGACTGAGGGGACCCCATCCCTGTAGGCCCCTAACCTCATTTTCCTCAGGCCCCAGCCAGGGCGGTCTCCCTGGGGCCATGTGGAGGATACCCTTTTCACTCAGCAGAGGTCTCAGCCGACAGGCTGGCTGCCCCCCTGTGCTGGGGAGGACTGAAGCCAAGCCCTCCTCTCTCTCCTCCCCAGGGAGCTCAGAGCTGCTTTGAGGTGGAACAGAGATGACATGGCAGTAACTGGTGGGAAGGAGCTTTAATGCTGCTGTTTTAAATGACAGCCATTGTTCCTTGGCAATTTTATGATCAAGGAAAAGAAAGAGGCCTTTTAGGAAGCAATGTAGCACATTTAAGAAGCCCTAGAGGATTGGCAAAGGTGGAAGAATGAAGTGGCTCCAAAGAGAAGGCAGCTCCATGCAGGCATCAGTGACCTGGTCTCCTCCCCAGCGCCCCAGAGCACCGTGGGGGGCAGGCTCCCGGCACAACTGAGGGGCCCCTGCTGCTAGCTGAACCCCTAAAGCTGGGCCCAGCAGACCTAGCACAAGCAGGAGCAATCCTACCATGGTGGTCATCCTCTTCCACACAGCGGGGGCTCGTGGAGCAAAGCTCCAGGACGCACTCCTACACCCATCTCCTTCCCTCCCCTGCCCAGCAAAGGCAGCAATGTAGGGAAATGCCATGAACCCAGACAGTAAGCCTGGGGCGATGCGGCCTGAAGCACAGGTCTCTGTGGTATGGACTGGGCTGTACTCTGGAGACAGCAGTCCAGCTGGTACCAATCCGTGATCTCCTGGCTCTGTCCTCAGGGTCCCCCTGAGTTCTCATGGTGGCAGCAACAGCTCCCCTTGCGCACTCACCCGTCTCCAGAGACAGAGACGGAGCTCCCCTGTCCCACCCCCAGGTCCACCTGCTGGTCCACCTCCATGTCACCCTCCCAAGCCACGCATCTCCCTGGGGCCAGGTGCCCTCCAAACCTCCACTTTCTGACTGGCCACTTCACCTGTCGGGGGACTTCTCCTGGTCTCTGTGAGGTGAGGCTCTACTTCTCCCCCAGAAGCTAAAGGACCCTTCTCCATGAAGTCCTCCTGGTCTTCTTGGCCATCTTTCCAGAGTCAAAATCAGTAGTTCTCAAAGAGTTATCATCAGTATCATCTGGTAACTTGTTCAAGATGCAACTTTTTCCATTCTACCCAAAAGCTACCCAATCAGAAGCTTGAGGTAGGGGAGCAGCAATCGGTTTCAACAAGCCCTCCAGATGATCCTTTGGAAGTCAGAGAACTACTGGCTGGGACCAGGGGCCTCAACAACTTGTGTGCCCACTTCTGCTGGTGGCCAGGGAACCACCCGTTAAGAACCTCCCTCCACTTCAATCTCTGCGGTGCATCTGTCCAAGTTGTTCATGTGACACTCAGGCCTCCCACAAGAGGTGCAGGTGTGGTCTCCGCAGGGCAGGGCTGTCCTGTCCGTGTGGGCGGTCCCTGTACCTGGCCAGCACTCCATAAATACCTCTTGCACTGGACTGGGAAAGAGAGGCCTGTGACTTCCGGGCACAATTCCACCATGAAAAGAAACCTCAAGCCACCAGAGGCTTTTGCTTTCTCCGTGAAGAACACGGGAGCTTTAGCGGGCTGCATGTCATGGAGAAGCTTCCTGGCGGGAGAAGACCTCCCTGCCGGGTGGCTGGTGCCTCAAGGCTTGGCTTGGAGAGTGGCAGCGATGCAGCAGAGGGGGAAGCGACAGCTGGTGATGGCTGCCTCAAAGTCTCCAACACCATTATCAAATCAGCACCATAATGGCAAGAAAAAGTTATTTCTATTTTAAATTGTCAATATTAATCTAACGCTCACGATGAATGGAGTGGTGATGATAAATGGGGTGTTTAATAAAGATGAAAGCTCCAGCAGCCTAGGAGAAAACCCCCTTTGACTTAAAGTTATCGTCTTGATTAAAATTTCCATTTTATTATCCTAATCAGCAATCTTTGTTCAATGCGCTACAATTCCTATTTTCTCCACTTAGAGAGATAATTAACAACACTATAAACATATTAAAAGTAAAATGTTTATTAAAATTGCTCTGTTATCCATACTTAACGTATTTTTTGTAATGCTTCATCGAGATACGTCCTTGCCTCCAGGAAAACTCCCCTAAAACCAACCTCTGCTCAGAGCTTCTCCCTGTTCCTAAGGCCCCCAGGGAACAACCCTCATCCTGGTCACACAGTCCTGTATGCAACAGCTTTGTCAGTTTAACTCAGCTTAATTTCACAATATTCAACCTGACTTCTCTTCATGCAAAATGTAAGAAATTCATTACTCTCCATTATGAGTGTGTGGCTGGGATGGAATGGAGGCACGGATGGGAAAGTAAGGCATATGGAAATACAGAAAGTCCCCCCAAATAAACCACCTTGCATCTGTATGGAATGCAAATGTTTGGTTTAATTTCTGGTGTAATGAGCAAACATCCAATAGGCATGGATTATGAGCAGGTTCAGTGGGAGGAAGCCACAGTGCCTCACAGTCCAGGGCCTGACTCCAGGCACGACATCAGGGCACACAATCTCAAGGTCAAGGAGGGAAAATTGTTTAAGCCTGATTTCTTTTTATTTTTTTTTTTTTTTAATGTTTAAAATTTTTTTTTTTTTCTTTCTAGGAGAGAGAGAGACAGCATGATCAGGGGAGGGTCAGAGAGAGAGGGAGTCACAGACTGAAACAGGCTCCAGGCTCTGAGCTGGCAGTCAGCACAGAGCCCGACGTGGGGCTCGAACCCACGAACAGCGAGATCATGACCTAAGCGAAAGTTGGACGCTTATAAGCCACCCAGGCGCCCCAAGCCTGATTTCTTAATATATATATAGAGAACACTTCATATATATATTATATGAATATATATATGAATCTATATATATATATAGAACACTGACCCTTACCCAGACATAGAATGTGACTCCCCATATGGGATATCTGCTCCACGAAATACAAAACCCTGGAGCCAACTTGAAATGGCCACCGCAGATCACCCCGTGACACTCCTGGGAGGGCCATCCTGGCCAAGGCCTTCTGGTTTCCTCTTCCTCCTTCTTCCTGAACAAATCTCAGGGCAGACCAACAGACTCAATCCACCCACCTTCTCATGTCCCTTAAACAAGGCTGATTTGGGGTGTCTGAGTGGTTAAGTCAGTTAAGCGTCCAACTTGAGCTTAGGTCATGATCTTGCAGTTCGTGAGTTTGAGCCCTGCATAGGGCTCTATGCTAACAGCTTGGAGCCTGGAGCCTGCCTCAGATTTTGTGTCTCCTTCTTTCTCTGTCCCTCCCCTGCTCATGCTCCCTCCATTTCTCTCTCTTTCCCTCTCTGTCTCTCAAAAATAAACATTAAACTTTTAAGAAGAAAAAAGTATAAGAAACAAGGTCGATTCAACACAATGCATGTCCTCCCTGCAGCCACCAGGAGTCAAGAAGGGCTGGGAGCTGCCACCACTCCCAGAGAAGACCATGGTTTGAAAGCACTTTGGCACAGATCTCATTTAATCTTCTCCAATACCTTGTACAGTAGGTGCCATCTGCACACTTACAGACTCAGGAGACTGAGGCCCAGTGAGGGCAGGTACCTTCCTCCAAGTCACACTGCTAATGGGCTGGTGGCAGGGTCGTCCTCGTGCTCACCGTGTCCTGGGCAGTCAGTGCTCTAGCTCCCTTCTCCAGGCACAAGAAGAGCAGCCACCTCTGAAGCAGGAAAGGAACCAAGGCTCACCCTGCTTGTGTTGCAAATTCTCAAGAGGCTCCCGTGAACAGCCTCTCTGTCTGGGATGTGTTTTTCCATGATGTGTGTGTTTTAACCTGGGTCACCTCCGGGTATCCTGGAGCCTTCCACAGGGAAGGCCACGTTCTGTTAATCAGTGTGAACCGGCACATGCCCTCTGACCCCACGGGAAGGCAGGCATACCGGAGTTGACAACACTTAGGGAAACGAAGGAAACGGCAGTCCACATAGGCCCAGGGGTAAGGGCCATTAATCTCCCTTCACTGAAGGAAATGAAATCATTATGTCTGCAGCTAGAGAATCCAAAAGAACAAATTTCCTGCCAGGATAATAAATGGATTCTTTTGTGTTCGCCTTGACTCCTGTCACATGACCCTCCTGAACCATTCCTCAGCCAGGTGACTTGGCTGGGTAAATACCCAGAAGTTTCAGTTTCAACTTCCCAAAATGGACCAGCGAGCCGCCCTGGCTGCCCTTAGTCTTTCCTTCCCAGACCACCGCTGACAAAGGTGAGCAGGGCTTCCGTGCCTTTCCATCCTCCACAAAGGCTTTCCTGAAGACGACTAACCCCCTCCCCTCCCAGAGACAGAAGCAGGTTTTGAAGTGACTCCATGGAGAAGAGGGGGGAAAGCCATTTTACCACTGAACAGGAATCACACAAGATGTACTCTGGAAACAATAATGACTAGTAAATATGGGCTATGAAGTCCCAGGCCAGCAGAGGAGCACCCAGGCAACGCTCCTGATGTTGTGCATGCAGGGAACAATATAGGGCTTGGGAGGTCTTGTGAAGGCAGCATTATGGGCAACTTGGGCCACAGTGGGCTGCACTGATACCCCTCTGAATGGGGCCCTGGAGCCCCACCCTGGCAGGTCACAAGACGCAAGCAATGAACCACTTCATAATGGGCTTCTGTTCAGACACAACACTGAGAATTCGCCTCCTAAAACGGGTCTGTGTTTGAAGGAAAAAACCACTGCTGGCTTAATATACCCAGGGAAAACCTGTGCACTGATCTCACCCTCCTGTCCCCTGGGTCCCTGAGAAGAGGCCACAGAAGCAGAGAAGAAAATGCAACACTGGGGTGCAGGCTGGCAGTCCTGCTTCCCCAGGGGTGTGGCCCACTGCAGAAGACCTTCTGTGCATGGGAAGAGACATGACCACAGGTCTTCTTCTGTCTGACCCAGGCAGGGAACCCTCCAACTCCCAAGTATGACTCTGTGTGTGTGCGTGTGTGTGTGTGTCATGGGGGGAATAGTCACAATCATCTTAAAAAGGTGAGGATGACTCCCTTATGAAAAAAAAAGTGAGAACTTCATAGGCTCTCTTGGACTCTACTAAAAAATTATGACATATGAGTGCTTTGGGGTAAAATAATGGATAGAAGTGATCAGTGTCTTGGCAAGAAAAATAAAAATGGAACCTCCTAGAGAGGCAGTGTGAGCACACAGATGACTATCACAGTGACATGTGCTATGTTGCCTCCCCAGATGAGACCAGACGTTGGAATTCTATGGGATGAAGAAAGTGGCTAGGTAGTCTTGTCTCTATTTAACTCAGGCTTCCCTGCACCACCCCCCCTCCCCCGGCCACACAGCCTCAAAGCCACAGCAAAGTGTCATAGACTCCACATCCTCCACCCAGTGTCACTCCTCTGGCTTCTATACCCACAGCCCTTCACTGATGCCTACCATAGCTCTTGCCTACAGGATTACAAATTGTATATTTATATAGCTGTCTATGCTACTAGATGTGTTTCTCCAAAGTATGCACTGAGTTTCATTCATCTCTGCACCTGTATATAGATGGATGGACGGATGGATGGACGGATGGATGGATGGATGGATAAATCAGATTACCCAAGGCATATTATCTTCATCAATCCCATATCTTATGGAAAGAAATGAAATTAATAGTCACAAAGCACTACTCCATGCTAGGAGTAGATGACAGCATCTAGATGTACATGACATGTAGATGTACATCGATACCTTACCTTATTTAATTCACACAAATATCCCAGGAAGTGATGTTTATTTTTGACTAAGGATTAATAAAGGGAAGCACTGTACTTGAGACCCAAAGCTAGATCTGTATGGGTCCACATCCAGTGTTTAAATGGATCATGCCATCTGTCAGCCATCTTTCAGATCATAAGTGCAACAAACATTTGTTGGGCACCTGCTGTGCACCAGGCGTGATGCCACACATGGGAGGATTTAAAGACAAATCCAACGTGGATTTGGATAGAGCTCTTGGGTAAGTAGGGGAGGAAACTCAAGCTCTCCACAGACTCCACAGCCAAGAAAAAAGCTGATCACATCAAAAAATACGCAAGAGGGTAGAGATACATGGCTAGAGCAGAGGGAAAAGATTATTAACTCCCTTTTCTAAAAAGCAACTATAAAGTTGGGCAAAAGTGACAAAAACAACCATTCCCAGCACTCTGGAAATTTATCAAAGACTATCTGAAAAGTGTTTATGTTTCAAAGGCTGAACATAGGATAACAACAGTGGGAATCCGTGTCACTCTTGCCTAGGGCTGCTTCCTCCTCCCCACCCATCCCCCAGCTCAGCTGACATGGAGATCCTGCCAGGAAAGGAAAGGACAGGAGAGTAGTGGGAGGTGTGGGGTAGAAGACTCACTCGGAGTGGCTGATGATGCCCACATCTAGGAGCACTGTCAGTAGAAGTAAGGATCTCAGCAGGCACGGCTGTAGTCATGTCTGGGGGAAGCATATCCCTGCCTGAGGCTGTGCATATATCCAATGAAACCAGAGAGGCCCCAAGATATCCACACACTACTGGCCAGTCCCAGGACTGTGTTTGCTCATAGGAGAAGCAGCGTCAAAGCCAGAGTATGTTTCAAGATGGCCTGAATTTTGAATGTGGTTTTTACCCACACATATATCCATCAGCAGAGAATGGAAGACTCATTGACTTAAAGTGTTTAAGCACAACCCCTTTTTGACCATTGGCAAATTCCTCAGCTACCCAAGCAAGGGAGCTACCCCCAGGAAACATGATTAAACATAAAAACACAAATTAAAATAAAACTAAACCATCATATCAATGGCCACACACTTCAAGGGAGACAGAGTTAGCCCAGGTAGGTTACTAAACAGACAAATAAACAAAACAGTAACAACAGTCTTCGGTGAGTGGGGGGGAGGGGGTACAGAACCCAGAGTTGCTACAATATACTATCTAAAATGTCCAATTTGAAATTTAAAAATATGCTACATCTAAAGAAACTGGAAAGTGTGACCAATAATCAGGAAAAAAAGCAGTCAACAGAAATGGTCTCTGAGTCCCCAGATATTGGATCCAGCAAAGAATTCAGATCAGCTATTATAAATATGTTTACAAACCAAAGGAAACCATGTCTACTGAATCAGGAAAGTGTGACAACACTGAATCAACAAAGATTTTCATTAAGGGGACAGAAATTAGAAAGAAAGAACCAAGGGGCGGCTGGGTGGCTTAGTCGGTTAAGCGTCCGACTTTCGCTTAGGTCATGATCTCATGGTTCGTGGGTTCGAGCCTTGCATCGGGCTCTGTGCTGACTGCCAGCTCAGAGCCTGGAGCCTGTTTCAGTCTGTGACTCCCTCTCTCTCTGACCCTCCCCTGCTCACGCTGTCTCTCTCTCCTGGAAATAAATAAAACATTAAAATTTAAAAAAAGAAAGAACCAAATGGAAATTCTGGAGTTAGAGTATAAGAACTACAATGAAATACTTACTAGAGAAACTCAACCAAGGACTCAAGATGGAAAAAGGAAAAACCAGTGAACTTGAAGATAGATCAATGGACATTACCATACCTGAAGAACACAGAAAGAAGATTAAAGTGAAAACCACCAGAACCTCAGAAGCCTGTTGGTTAACAGCCAACACTGCAATATTCATATAATGATAGTTACACAAGGTGAAAAAGAGAAAAAGGGACACAAAATTTTTTGAAAAACAATGCCTTAAAACTTTTCAAATTTGATGAAAAACACTGATGTGTTTCCATATTCTGGAAGCTCGATGAACCCAAAGTTAAGGAGACTCCCACAAAGATACACCATAGTCAAACTTTTAAAAGACAGGAGAACATTTGAATGCAGCAAGAAAAAAATAATTTACGACATACAGAGGAATTTGATCTGATTAATAATGACTTCTTTTCTGAAACAATAGAGTCCCACAGACAGTGGAATGATATTCAGTGTGCAAAAGAAAAAAAAACTGCCAACCAAAAATTATATATCCAACAAAACTATCCTACAATAAAAGAGGGCAAAATAAAGACATTCCCAGATAAATATGGACAGAAAGAAGTCACTGCTAGCAAACCTGCCTTATAGTAAATAAATAAATAACCAGTAATGGAGGTCACTCAGGTTGGAAATAAATGAACCAGAAGATAATATGAAAACATGAAAAGAATAGGTAATGGAAAGCATATAAGTTAATGTATGTACTTATGTAAGTCTGCTCAATGTATTTTAAAAGCATAAGATTATAAAGTAGGAATTGTAACCCTGCATTGTTAGTTTATAACATCCATAAATGCAGCAGGAGAGGAGGCACCACTGCAATGAGGCCATTAAGGATGTGGGGGTATCAAGAGGCCGTGAAGGTGGGCAAGAGACTCCAGGCAGAGAGCGCTGAGGAGCCACACATGTGGAGACAGGAAAGTTGTATTTGAGGAAGAGCAAGCTGTCTGATTTGAGGGCCCAGATGATAAGGCTGGAAGAGTCTCGGGCAGGTAACTAAGGAAACCTGCAGGAAGCCAGGCTGGGGGAACAGGACTGGTTTTTCCCCATTCAAAGGGAAACTGGAGGGCTTTTTGTTTTGGTTTTTGTTTTTTAATTAGAGAAATAAATCTTTCTAATCAGTGCCTCAGGAAGTGTCTTCTGGCTCCTGGCACTGCGATGGCTCAGGTCCCAGATGGAATGAGTGCCGTGATGGCACGGGCTCCAGATGGCATGGGCATGCAGGAGTGAGGCTCCTTATGAGGGAGGTTTTCAGGAGCCCACCATAATGACATGTGGTGGTGTCTATGACATCCTCTTACTTTCATTCTTCCCCAGCTCTCAAAGTTGCTGCCAATAAGTTCATTGAGGCCTCAAGCAATGAGAGAGACCCCGAGGAATGGACACTCAAGTGAATAAGAGAATAAAAGAATTTCAGTAAATCCATACACAATGCCAGGCAGTCTGATAAGCACCTCAAATTCCCTCATTTAAGCCTGAAAGGGAGATTTTACTAAATGTGTTTTATAGTGGA
The DNA here is from genome assembly GCA_017311185.1 of Proteles cristata cristata. Taxonomy (NCBI): domain Eukaryota; kingdom Metazoa; phylum Chordata; class Mammalia; order Carnivora; family Hyaenidae; genus Proteles; species Proteles cristata. The sequence goes on from JAESUZ010005476.1 coordinate 553,662, forward strand.
GGAGACTAAGGACACACTGGCCTAAGTTTCACACAGAGCAAAAGGCAGATTCAGATGCACATGTGCCTGACTCACCACTCACACTCTTCCCACACTTTTCAGCCAACCTCTCAGGTGAGAAGGTGCCCAGCCCAACAATCAGCTTTTGCAGGCAAATGAGTGGAGAAATGAGTAGAGAGCTGTTTAAGCTACACTTGTTCCTGCTTCCTTTCAGGAATCTTTCATCCCTGTCCGGGGTCCCTAGAATTCAAAACACCCAGGCTTAGCATCACTCCACGGTAAGCCGCCTCAGTTCCTCCCACCCGCGCCCACACACACACATACATACTGACATACACCTTTCAGGAAAAAGAGCTGCCACCAAAATGCAGCACGAATAGCAGGAGGAACAAGGCTGTGGGGACAGGAAGTTCCACTCCTCCAAGGCGCCCTGCCTGGGTCTGAACACGGGGCAAGCAGGGCACCTAACAGGGTTCTGGAGGCATCGCAGCCACTGTTTGATGCTCACATCAGAGCTCTTCACAGAAGCCACGAAAACGGCCCAGAAGGAACAGGGGCTTCCAGTCATACTGCGGTGCCAGTGAGGGCTGCCCCTTCTTGGCACATCCTCTCCTAAGTGGGGCACAGGAAAGTGCATCCAGAGAGGGCGGCTCTGAAAGCGTGGCAGTCCAGGGAGGGAGCTCATGCCCTGGGAGGAGCCTGAGATGGGGCAACACATCACGCAGTCCAGAACCCACCCTTCCTAATAGCACCTGCCAATGACAGTCCAGTGACTGTCACTACCAGAATGAGGCAATCTGGAAGTGAGCTGGAGGGCCGTGACTAGCCAGGGCTACTAATGTCCACCGCTGTACTGGAAGCTTCTGCAGAGACTCTAGAAGGGAAGGAGCCTCACATCTGCCACCAAAGGAGAGACCAAGCAGGCAGCCAGGGAGCTGGCATTTACAACATGTACCAGCTCTGCACCCTGCAAAATGGCATCCACATTACAACTTTCCACCAACTTCATAAAATACATTTTATTGGTATTGTTACGGCTCTGACTCAGACAACTTCATAAAATTTTCCCTTCATATGGAAGAGGGTGCTGTTACATACTCACTCATTTGAAAGACAGAGGTTCAATTGCCAAGGCCCATTTAATTAAACATGCACACTAAGAAACAATTTTTTAAAGGACTAGGACAAACATAGACTATTTGTAGTGCTTTAATTTAGAGGGTTTTAATGCATCCAAGAGCCAGATTAATTTTATTTGGCCTGCACAGAGATGTTAAAGAGGGGGAGAGGGGGAGGGGGAGAAAGAAAGAAAGAAAAAGAAAGAAAGAAAGAAAAAGAAAGAAAGGAAAGAAAGAAAAAGAAAAAGAAAAAGTGTTTTTTGTCAAGACTTAAAAATTGGGTATTATCCCCTTGAAAATCCAAAAGATGAGGCAATCCCCATATACCTAGATGGGGTTGGGCTCATCTGTCTACACGGCCCCCACTAGGCCACCTCACCTGGTTACAAAACCTATAGTCCCGAGCATTCATGGGGCCCTGCTCAAGATGAACCCCAAACAGCAGTCTACTTCGGGCCAAGCACAAGCACTGTGGGGAAACAAGTAAGACAGACCTGGTTCCTGTGCCCTAGTGGTTCATCTGCTTGGGGAGACAGACACACACAAATCACTTATCAAAAGAGAAATGAGAGTCAGAGAATAACGGAAGATCCAAGGGGAGAGACTTTGTAGGGAAAGTCAAAGGAACAATGGGGTCCCACAAAGAAATGTGACTCCTTGCCCCCAGCTCCAAGACCTCCTAGCAGGACGCCAGGGGCCCTAACAAGGTCCCAGTCCTAGCCCATGCCTCAACAAAGCAGAAGCATGTTCTACCTTCCACTTGTTTATTCCAGAGTAGAATCATCTGGAAGCTTTTTCATCCCCCAGACAAACAGGTCCCACCATCTAAGGAGCTGGGCTCCTTCTCTGGGGGGAGGGGAATCTGTTCACCAGGACATGGAAAACACTCACCATGTGGCTCTGGAGGACTGCCTCCCATGACTCACCACTGCCCTGCCCTATGCCAGACCCCGTCTCGGCCACATCCTCTATGTCAGGGGTTTATCCACTGCATTGACCATCCTACTCAAGGGCAGTCTGCCCTGTGGCCAAGATCAGGCATCCTTGGCCTTGTGCCTGAGACATGGCACAGAGTGACTTTCAAGGTATCCAAGGACAGAGGTATTTGAAAGACATGCCAGAGCCCTCTCCTTGTAACCTAAAACCTCCTTCTTAGCTCCAGTCACACTGTCTTCCACAGGACTCACTCTCCTCCACTCCTGTCTCATGACAGGCAGTGGCTGGTGACACAGCCAGAACAGCCAACAACAAAGGAACAGACTCTAGGGGTCCAGGTGAAGCTCAGATCATGCATGGAAATCCATGCATGGAAATAGCCTCCAGCCAGTAACTAGCATGGTAATGGCAGGGCTGTGGCTGTCACTGTCATGCACTCATGCTAGGCAAGCACAGGACCCTATACAATCAGCAGGCAACGGGACAAGAAAGACAGAAAGAAAGAAAGACTTGGACCTGAACAATCAAGTTCACATCCTAATCCTGTGAGTTCCAGATGATGGGCCTTGGCCTGTTAACCTCTCTATCTGTAAAATAGGAATAATATTTTGGGATTTTACACTGAGAATTAAATGAGGCAACATATGCAAAGCACGTAATACAGTGCCTGGCACATAGATGGCACTATGTAAATATTGGTTCTCTTCCATTTGAACATTATTTGATGAATTAATGGATGAATACATGGTAGAAGAAAAAGAATTTACTTGAAAATGTTCCAGATTGCTTCTAATTATTCCATTCTTGTTATTTTTATTAATATCTCTCTGGGAGTCGAGTGTTTACCTTTATTTTCTAGCTTCAAAGTTGCATACAAAAAAGCTGCCTTCTTTTCACCTATTTCTCTTGTAATTAGGATACTCTGCCACCAGGTGGCGGTGGCTGATTTGGGCTTGTCATCAAGCTGGAAGACTCCTGATTTGTCTTAGATCCAGCTACAACCATGATTTTCCAGATATTAATTTTCAAAGAGCAAGGAAGGCTGCCTCTGATTGATTAGAAGATAATAGAAGTGAAGGATTTTTAAATTTATTTTTAAATTTAGTTCTGAGAGAGAGAGAGAGCGCGCGCGCGAGAGAGCGAGAGAGTGCACGCAAGAGCAAGGGAGGGTCAGAGAGAGAGGGAAATACAGAATCCAAAATAAGCTCCAGACTCTGAGCTTGCTGTCAGCACAGAGCCCGACGTGGGGCTTGAACCCACGAACCGCGAGATCATGACCTGAAACAAAGTTGGATGCTTAATCGACTGAGCTACCCAGGCACCCTATGAAGGATTTTTTTTTTTTTTTAAAGCAAAGTGCTAGCAATTATTCTCCCATGACTTTCAATAGCATGAGAGGATAAGGTTTTAAATTTGGGCAAAATAGATGACATGGTAGAAAGAACTGACTGACCAACAAGATAATAACATTTTAGCATAAACTGTTAAGAGACTCTGTAGAGAAGACACCCAGGAGATGTCCCCCAGAGCCAAAATAAGCCCAGGAAAGCTGTGAGGGGACAAAAGGCCACAGATAGAAAATCAGGAAACCATGATTTCCTTTTGGCTCTGTTTCCAACATACTGTAAGACTCTGGCCAAAACAGCAAACTTTTCTTTGCCTCAGTTTCCTCACTATAAAAGGAAATGAGGGAGTAAATGAGATTGTATGGCTCCCAATGACTTTGGATGACATGAATCTTCTACCTTTCTGTGTTGCATCTCCCTGATCCTAGCCTCTGTCCTTTCTGGTAATGACAGATCTCCAACCAGACCCCAGGCCAGAATCCTAGGTGACCAGCTGCATTCCCAGGAAACCTGATCACTGAGCCTAAGGGTGCCAAGGGGCAAGAGTGGGGGACCAGAGCAGTCCAGAACCAAAGGCTCCCTAAAACCTCCCAAATAGTCCTGAAGCTCAATCCCACTCAAACTGCATCCCTGTTCTATGCTCCCCATAGTCCCACCCCCACTGCTTGCCTATTCTCGGGGTCCACCCGGCTGCTATCTCCTCCTTGTACGTGGCTGTGCACACGGCTGTGTAACATCCAGGGCCCGTTCTGTGGGGCAACTATCACCGCTTGTCTTATCACCAGAGCATCCACAAGGGAGAAACAGCATGAGGCTATTCATGTTCCCCACTCTCCTTTTAAATTTTCCTTGTATGGACATGGTAGAAAATTCCATCAAATAGGCCCTAATACCTAGGTCCTTCATATTGGTGAATCCTGAATCTGTGGCAGCCGAGGGAGAACTTCCTGGAAGACTTTGCTCCTTTGAAAAAACCAGGCTTGTATACAAATGAGCAAGCAAGGCTTAAGGAAGCCCCAGGCCAAGAACTCCCCTTTCTTCCCCACTGAAGTTCAGCCCTGCAGGCACCCTTTCCCACCAACCCCACCCCTCCTCCTGCTCTGGCAAGGTTTGTATGGAAAGATCGATTGTCTCCTACCAGCCATCATCCTGGACAGCTGGGGCATTCTGCAAAGCAGTCTGAACCCTCGGGGAACCCTCTGGTGGTCGCTCTTGAGTTTATATCAACAATATCTGCACTCTCATGATCCAAGAAGAATGACAATCAGGGATCCTTTAGTTGTAAATCAAGTTTTAAAACATCTTTTTTTTAAAGAAAAAAATTATCCTCAATTTAAAAAGTGTTAATCTGCCTTTTTATAGCCAAAGAGATATGCTACAGCTCAAAGACAGGATCATAAAATACAAAATACACTCTTTAGTTAAGAGGTGCTTGAGAGACTAGGTTATTTTAATCTTTTAAAGGAAACTTTTACAAATGGGTCCCAACATGCTCCTGACAATTGATTGCTGGTGTTCTCCATACAGAATGGCTGTAGCTGCTCCTTAACTTCAGGGACACCTTAGCTTCCAGCCACATGAACAACTATCATCTTTTTTCAAAATCAACTCTATGCGTCAATTCTAATGGTGAACACATTAAGAGATAGGTATTTGCTAATGACTCATTTTAACTAGTTAAAGTCATTTACCTAAATTCATCAGAATAAGAAAATGGAAAAGCAAGCTTTTATTAACAGTAGCCTCCTCTATAAATAGAGAAACAATGTCTTCTTTCTTTAGACAAATTTATTCAAGATTAGTCACTTGGGAATTGGAAAAGCAGGAGAGCTCCTATTTCTTTTCCAGTCAATGAATTAACATGAAGGAGAAAGTAAATGCGGAAGTAGCTGCATAATAAAAGACATTAAGTTTCTTATCTTGATTAAACTCAGGCTGATTCATATTTACTGTTAGTATTTCAGTTATAAATATGAAATGCAGGCTTAAAACTAACATAGTGTGTGCATGTTTTTGTTAAAATGTCCTTTTGTTGAATGTAGATACTCACAGTACATAAACACGTGGTTTTAACCAAACAAAATAATTTGAATATCTGTTATTTCCGTTACACTTTATTTGCCTAATAAAACATAGCTTAAAAACATCACCAAATATATATCATTTCTCTAGTAGATTGGAAATGGTTTCTCTCTTAATATATAAATATCTGCTTCAATTTGTATGAATAAATAAAATTCCGAAAAGATTACTACATTTTCAGATGTAAAATTAAAAATAGACAAATGAAGTTAATTCTTTAAATGCACCTTTTAAAAAAATCTGCATCTGATTTATGAAAAACTAAAAGCTTAAATCCATTATTAAAATTTATTTTAACTGAAAAAGCTGCATATAATAGGTGTTGAAATCATGCTTTGCATTGACTATTGCTGTCAAATCAACCTGGGAACAAATAGGGACTGATCATGCCTTAGGGAGTGTTCAATGTGTCCAGGGTGGCCAGATGGACTGGGATGACTGTGCCTACTGGGTGCCCAGGGGACAGCTCTCCCAGAGAGAGGACCTATTTCTTTCCCACCTCCAGACACCCTCTGCATCAACTTCTGCCTTCAAACAACATGTGCACAGAAGATACAAACTGCTGACTGAGAATAGAACCTTTCTCGAAAACCTTATTTATGAAGAAGCTTGCTGGCTCTTGGTAGAGCACCAGTCATTTCTGTATTTGGACCAAAACAGCTCCCACACCTGCAGCCTCCAACCTGTGACCAAAGGAGACCACAGGCAGGGAGACAGGAACCCCCAGGTTCTGACGGAGGGGATGCAGACACCGGTTGAGAATGGAGACAGAGGCCTGGGGAGCCTGGGAAACTGACACACCTTCCTCACCCTTCCTCCTTCCCCTGTCAGGCTCTTTCCTTCACAGAGGCACCACTGAGGTTCAATGGCCTGTCTTCTCACCTCCACCAGAATCTGTCCCACTTGTCTGGATGTATCAGGTGCTGGGACAGGAAGAACACAGGCTTTGGAGCCAGACTGTCCTGGATTGGACTCTTGGCTGCCATTTCTACTTACACTGGGCATGTCACATCACCTCCATGGGCCTCCAGGTCCTTAAGTATGAAGTGCTGTGGTCAAGATTCAAAACAATACAGATAAAGACACCAGCCCAGTGCCCGGCTGCACTGTCAACATCAAGAAATGTCCTACTCACACATCTGTTAATGTGTTCCCATTATCAACTCCTCTGGAGGGCTAGAAGTAGCAATCATATGAGCGGGAATCTGACCTACCACCATTAAATGCTGTCCATCTTAGAAAAGAGAAAGGATCTCTGGTGTTCTGACCCCAGTCCCACCGAGATAGACCTGGTTTCTCCAGAGTCCCTACCACCTCCAATATCATGTGCCAGTATCTCTCCCCTCAAGCAATGGCTTGACTAAGGCACTACCACCAGGTGTAAAACCCTGCTCAGATGTTCATGCAGCTTCTCCCATGGTCACCTAACCTCTGACAGAATCAAGAACCTGAATCCCAGATACCTTGTGGAAGCCAAGAAAGAGAGGCTGCCAATGCATTATGCACGTGTCCAGCCAACCGTGAGAGAGCACCTCTAAATTCCCCCCTGTTCACTTGACTGGGGAAGTAGCATTTGTTTTCATTTTCCAGGACAGACAGTCAATCACTTGTATGTGGCAGAAATAAAGATAAATACCACCCATTGAACTTTAAATCAAAATGTTAATCCCAGGCTGACTTCTCTGTCAATTACTTCTACTGAAGTAATTCAGCAGGCTTTGATTATGCCCAAAATTAATGCTCTGGTGTAGATTATGTCTATTAATCACAGATTTTGATGGTGGCTGCTCATCCCAAACTGCCCGGATGGTCAAGAGACCTCTGCCTGCGTGTCTCCAACTCATAGATTATAAGGCAATCTCCAAAAGGGAGTATTTGTAAAGACCACTTGATGTTAACATAGTAAAAAGGCTCAAAGGGCAGGGCCATCCTTAACAAGAACCCAGAAGATGACATGTTATGAGCATTAAAAAAAAGGCAGAGCACTGTTCTATCTTTACTAAGGACCAAGCAAGAGAGACTGGGACTGGCCAATATGAATCCAGCAGAAAATATCCAAGAGTGGACCCCAGGCACGATCACACCAAAGACCGTCGTGGACAACTCACACTCACATCCCAAATGATCACCCATAAGTCAGTTTGGGTTGTGTGGAGGGAAAAATGAAAAGAAAAAGAAAAAATCCTGGCTCTGGAGCTCTAAAGGGGATAGTCAGGAATCTAGATTGGAACACCAAATGCCCATTTCATCTCCACAAAGCTGGAGTCCCTAAATCTCCCCTCAGTCTGAGCCTCTCATTTAACACATATTTATTTGGCACTTATTGTTTATCAGGCTCTATTCTAGACACGGAGTAAGATCCCTGTCATCATGGGGTTTGTATTCTAGGGAGCCTGGCGATTCACCTGGCCCAGCCTTCCCATTTCCTGCGGAGAAAGACAGAAGCTCGTCTTTTCCCTCTGTCTAAGTGCCTTCTGGCCATCACCTGCACAATTGCCAGGGCAACCTTCTTAATGGTAAACTTGACCAAATCCCTTCAGTGGTCCCCTGCCTAAAATGGAGAGTCCAAGCTTCCTAGGTTCCGGTGTGCCTCCATAATGCCCTCTGCATAGCCTTCCAGATTCAAGTCATGGGATACACACACAGTGCTGGTCAGCGCACTGCTCTGCCGTTGCCTGTTTGCTGTGCATGCGTGCCCTGCATCTCGCTCTTCACCATCAAACACCACCTTGCCCTTGGAAACTGCCTCAGAGCAGCTCCTCCAGATGCCCTCAGGCTCAGCCAAGCCCCTCTGCTGGCCCCCAGAGCACCCTCATCTTCTTTCAGTGCCAGCACCTACGATGCTGATATGCCACTGCCTGCTCATCTGCTCTTTCTCCCTCAAGACTGAACTCCATTTCTCCTGAAACAGTGTTTTATATGTTCTATAGTCCCAGCACAGTGTCTGGAACATATTAGGTGCTCAATGAAAGTTTACTGTCCTGAACCAATCATACCATAAAACCTAACCACCCTTTAGTACACTGTTTCCAATGAAAAGCTGTGCTCCAAGTTCTGCCTGGCCTGTCAGAGACACACCCTGCCCATTCAAAGTTCCAATGACAAAAATATTGGTCCACTTGGCATAGTCTATCCTGTGCTGTGCCTCCCATCAAACCATAGTGGTGGTGTCACGGGGTCAGTGTGTGGCCACCAGCAGATCAAAGCTGGAGAATCTAGTTGGGTTTACCCCTGCAGCCTCACTCATGAGAGAATGAGAATCCCAAGGGACTCCAAGATGGGTTTTGCCAGATGCCGGCTCATGGCCCTGGGATATTATCACTGAGGTTGACCATAAAGGATATGGGGTACATCACTGTGGGCATGCTCTGCAGAAACTTAAATATTCAAATCTCTTTTCCACACAGAAAAGAAATTCAAGTAAAAAGTATTTTTAATAAGAAGTAATAAGCCAGCATTACTGGCCACTGCTAAAACATATCCAATACCAGCACTTTCTAGAAGTTGCGAGTCATATCAATCATAATGCATGGCCACAGCATTAAATATGCTGTCCCACAGGGTTAGAAAGTTGTGCCCTTTGCAACTCTTCTCTGGTTCTTCTGATTACGTCAAGAAGAAAGCTCCACTGGGGACTTGTGTGTCATTAGCACCTCTCTACCACTTACCAATTTCACTTTTTAAGGAATTAAGAGTAGGCTTCACACTCAGAGTCAAAAGCTAGATTTCAATACCATTAATTTAAATATCCTCATGTTTACAGTCACCTGCTATCTGTGAAAAGTGAGAATGGTTTTCCCTGGCAGTAGTGAGATCAAGTTTCCTTTCTGAAATACATGTATTCAAGGTTTTAAGTGAACATAAGGACAAATACCAGGTATGTGCTAGCACTGGTGGTACTGGGGATAAGGGGAGAATCACGGCCGTGACACTCAGATGGCAGAAGCTGGGGGACAGAAGCACGTCCTCGCTTAACATGGCAAATTTTCAGGGAGTGCAATGACTCAGACACTTCATCTGAATATCTGGAAGTTCAGCTGTCTCATGACTTATCCCAGATTTCTTTCCAGCTCCGTTCTGTCACTGGATATGGAATCTCCACTTTGGAAAATCAGGAAAGCTCATAAGCACATAATTCCTTTGTAGTGGGGGGAAGGGGGCAAGGGGAGCCAATAAATCTTATAAAATGGAAACAAACCACTGGGCCAAGTCACAGTGGCCCGAAGGGACAAAAGGTCAAGTTCCGAAGGTAATTTTCCATTTGTATAGAGGCACCCTTCAGGGGATACAAAGTCAAACCAACTCCAAACATAGGAAAAATGTCTTCAGGGAAGTGGAAGCAGCTTGTGGGAAGTATAGGAAAAGAAGGGAGAAACATCAGAGGGGAAGCCAGAAGGAAGAAACATCAGAAGTCAGAAGGAAGCTATGTTGCTTAATTTGGAGGGACATGGGCCAGTCTGTCAACCTGGGGACAGCAAGCTGGAGAAAGTGAGGACAGGAAAAAACGGTGGGAAGGCATGGTCCCAGAGCATCTGCTGCCACCTAAATCTGACCAGATCTGGGGTCAGCAAGCGGGTCCAGAATTGTGGGGTCAGGGGTCCAGCTCAACAAGCCTAGTTAGATTCTGGGACTCTGTGGGTCCATGCCTGGTCTTGTCTCCCAGCTGCTCTCCCAAGCTCTGGGACAGATTAGAGGCCATGCCCACACATTTTCAGAGCTCTTAGAAGCAATTTGCCTGGAGTGGACACTGGACGTCCTCTTATGACACATCTCCTCAGAGACCAGTCTGGAATTTATTCATTGGAAGGGTATGGAAACAATACTCTAGTTGCATGGGGGATGCCATGACAGTTTACAGTAGAGTAGGAAATCACTATCCATTTCAAAAATGGAGGCAGAGCTTTGGTGGGGCCCTTTTATGGATGACATCAGAGCAAATGCAAAGTACCCAAACCCCAAGCCTTGAGGCCCCAGGATGGGAAGGGCCTCCTGTGAATAAAGCACCTTCTATACCATGTTCTCCAATGTTTCTCAGCCCATCAGCATCAATATCTGCTACTGAAAAGGGATCCCTTCATACTGAGGAACAGGACCCATAACAGCTAATGAGTCCGCATGGTTAGCAGCAAGGCCACAGCCTTCAAAAAACAGCAGGCTGAACGCACAGCATCTTCTCGTCTTCCTTTAGGTAGAGGAGAGCAGAAACCCAGACGCACAGAGAGAATGGAGTAGAGAAAAGACTTCATTAAGCTCCTTGATAAAAGTCCATGGACAAATGCTTCCTTTTGAAGCAGAATGGAAAAAAGTCATATAGGCAAGAACAAAGGGAGCTACAGTTAAGAAACAATCTACTGTCGGATTCTTAAACATGGACCACTAGATCTCTGAGGATCCCTACAGCAAGAAAGACAAATAAACAGGAAAAAATGGTCAATTCAAAAATTCTTTCCTCAGCCCTTCATGACTTCCCCCCAAACTGCACGTAAAAATTCTCTAATCAGTACCCTCGGAAACCAGACATTGGATCCAAGCAGCAAGAACAAGACACCATGTAAAAAAGAGACCAATCACAGAGGAAAGTGACCTTATAAAGCTTAAAAAATGATTGCCAAAATTTATGTATCTTTCAAACAATGGTTGTAGGATGAAGCCAAGGAATCTCCCTTCACAGAACAGGAAATAAGAAAAAGAGGTAAGAGTCATGGAGGCTCCTTCCAGGCATCCAGCGGCAAGTTTACTTTCTATGCACCTTTCCTTAGAAGTTATTTGAGGCTGCTTTGCAGGCAAACAAGGGTATCAGTCATAAGAGAGAAAGACAAGAAGCCAGGACACAGGGAGTGGATTAACCCATGAGATTAAAGCTGATAAGTCTCTGAGGGTTGCTGCACAGCAGACCTGGAGAAAACCAGCCTGGACAGGAGCATGAGAGTGAAGGACCCCAGGAAGGAAGTCTCTGAAAAATGAGAGGGTACAAGCTTGGGTACATACTGCGATGGAGTGTTTGAAAATACTTGGGGAAAACTTATTATGGTTGCACCCTGGGAATATAGTAATGGCATATATTACAGAAAAAAAAAAAAAAAGAATGAAAGGCAATCCAAAACTCCAGGAGAAAAAATGGAAAAATGGACAAGAAAGGCACCGTCCAAACATGTAACAGACCAAATGAAGTATTTTTGGTCTGTTTTTTGAGTAACAGGTAGTATATAAAAATAATGCTAGAAATATTTAATTTTAAATGGCTCATGGGATGCCTGGGTGGCTGCATCGGTTAAGCGTCCAACACTTGATTATCAGCTCAGGTTGTGATCTCGAGATCCTGAGATAGAGCCCCTCACTGGGCTCCACGCTGAGCATGGAGCCTGCTTGGGATTTTCTCTTCCTCTCTCTCTGCCCCTCTCCCTCTCTCAAAATAAATAAGCATTAAATTAATTAATAAATTAGTTAATTAATTAATTAAATGTGAGCCTTCAGGAGTGAGAGCATTAGAAACTTGGACAACAAAGTCAGTCACAGCATGCTGCCTGGCCTCGCAGTGAACCACACTTTCAGATTATGATGTCATTAATGCCATGTAATGGGCTTTTGGCTTTTAGAATCAACCCATGGTCACATTAGGGAATGTTCTGCTGTGATTAAAGAACTAAATACAAACATGGACCTTCACAATGCAAAAGTGAAGACACAGCTGATGAGACTTGGGATGAGCTGCTGAGAAGGATGCAAGGTGCCAATGTCTTCACTTCACAAAAAAAAAAAAAAGCAGAATCAGGCAGACTGAACAAGAAATAGAGATTTGGGTATCAGGAGGAGTTGGATGGGGAGAAAAGGAAGGATAAAAGGGTTCAGGCTCCAATCTATTATTTCAGGAATGCCAACAGACAGTATATTCAAAAGTCCACTGAATTTCATAAATCAAGAGACATGGCTATACAAGTGTTACATACAGACATGGGCATAATTACCAGAAGAATAAAATATAAATACAATACAAATAATTACTTCTGAGAAGTAAGGCTGAGAACAGGAAGAAGTGGAACACAGGTATGTTAACTTTTCGTTTTTAAAACCTTCATAGTTATTTTCCAAATGTGCATTTATGCTGGTAAAAATCAAAGATTTTAATTAAAAATATTTTTAGAAAAAGAATCAAAAGAACTTTTTTCTTTGGCATTAGTGAAAATTTTAGCAAAATATGAAGGTCTATATATTTGAAATAGTAATAGTATTATATCAATGCTAATTCCTCGATTTTGATCCTTAGGGAAGAATTTCTTCACTTTTAGGAAACAAACGGATTTAGGAATGAACAGGCATTATACATGCAACTTTCTTTCAAACACTTCAGAAAATACTGTATGTGTATGTGAGCATATATGTGCAGGGAAAGGAAGAAGTAAAGCATTCACCTCTGAGGAACCTGGGTGAAGAGGTGTATTAGTTTGCTAGAGTTGCTATAAGAAAGCACTGCAAACCGGGTGGCTTTAACAGAAATGTATCTTTTCACAGCTCTGGAGGCTGGAAGTCCAAGGTCAAAGCGTCAGCAGGGGAGTTCCTTCCAGGGCTGTGTGGAAAGCTCTGTTCCAGGCCTCTCCTCCCACTGCTGGTGGTTTGCTGGCCATCTCAGGCCTCCCTCAGCTTGTTGGAACATCTCTGCCTTCATGTTCTCACGGCCTTCTCCCTGTGTATGTGAATTGTCCAAACTGCCCCTTTTCATATGGACGCCAGTCATATTGGATTAGAGGCCCACCCTCTTCCAGGATGGCCTCATCTTAATTTAACTAATAAATCTGCAACAACCCTATTTCCAAATAAGGTCACATTCTGAGAGCTACAGGGGTGAGATTAAGTGCTTCAATGTATCTTTTATGGGTTGGAGGGGATATAATTCAACCTGTAACAAGGACACCATGGAGTTCTTTGTACTATACTTAAAACTTTTCTGTACGTCTGAAATTACTTCAAAATTGAGAGGTTTTTGTTTTTTTAAGGTAAATAGAAAGGAGCTCTAAGAAGGACTGACGGGGAGGGTGTGCAGGGGAGGAGAGCAAGATCAGGGAGGCTTCTCAAAGCCATGGGGTTCTAAAAGGCCACAAGGGAGGCAGCTGCTGAGAGGAATCTGGGGACAGAGTGACAAAGTCCCTATGCCCCCAGTACAAAGATAACCTCCTACCTCCACCCCCATGGTGATGGACTCAGGTCCTTGAAGAGAAGCCTCACCCAAGATTTGTGTCAAGAACACAATTATTTTTTCCCTTTGAAACAAGCATACAGCAGGGCGTATTTGCCCAGCATCTCAGTAGACGCTAGCAGTGGTTAATTAGAAGAATGTTGTTACACAAAGACACTAAATAATTGTGTGTTTCACAGAATTTTATTCCTTAACTAGTATCTCTTAAAAATAGCACACTCCATATGAGAGTTTTCCGCTTATTCAAATCACGTCTGAGAAACACACATTTGTACAGCAATACTTCATCAACGGGGAGGAAGATGGGGAGGGTAGGTGTGTCCCAGAGTATGAGCTGGGTGATAGACAACCCCAACCTGCCGGCCTCAGGCAGCTCATGTTTGTGTCACTCAGACCTCCTCTTCTAATGCCTCCAGAGAAGGGACCCAGTGACCCCCATGCATGGCCCACCCCAACCTCTATCACCCTGACAGTTCCACTCTCCTGTAGTACAGAAAATAGTGGAGTGACATCTTCCTAACTAGAAATGTCCGTACTTAAAAAGTGTCATCAAGCCAATCCAGCTGTCCGTCCATGCACTGGTTCAGTGTACACATGTACCAGGACTCTGCTGACCAGCGTCCAGAGTACTACCAGACCCTTTCCACGACCCTCAGCCTCCTTCTGGCTTGGGACAGTCTCACAGAGTAGTCTCCAGCCTTAAACACCTTGCTGGGCCCCTGGAAAGCCACAGAGATCGGAAAAGGCACCAAACAGGATCTCCACTTCTGGCTGTGCCACTAATCGGCTGCATGACCTGGGGAGTTAATTCAAACTCTCAGGAACTCAGATTCCTAATCTGTAAAATAATTAGGTTGAGCCAGATGTTGAGAATCAACATACGTTTTCATGTATAATGGCCCAACTGGGGACTAGTCTCTAAAAAGATTCTAACTGACCAGGAGGAACAGAACAAGAGGACAACCCTCAGCCTGAAATGCCCCATTTGTTTCAGTCCCACTTGGGGAGCTGGGAGGTCCATGCTAGACTTCTCATTACGGCACTATATTCAGAGTCATATTCTTCGCTGGCCTATTAAGACCCCATGACCTTTTTTGCTCCTACTCATACAGAGTTGCTTTTACTTCCATCTTTTAGGCAGTGATTTTCACCAACCATTCACCAAAAGCCCAAACAGCTCCAAGATATGAATTTCGCACATTTATTCCAACTCGAACATAATCTCTTTTCTTGAAAGCTGTCCAAGGTGCCAAGCAGATGTCTTTCCTCAATGGAGTACCAAATAAGGGAAAATGGGAACTCAGATCACGGGTCCCCAAGAGAGGCGAAGCCTCCGAGCCAGCGGGCCAGGAAGGCTTCCTGGGAGTCCAAGGAGGCATGAAATAGGCCAAAGGGTGTGGGGGACTCAAAGGAGCACCAAATAAGGGAAGAGCAAAAAACAGAGGCAGGGAAAAAAAAAACACATAAGCAAAGAGATGGGGCAGCGAATGCCCATCTGAGGGGCATCCCAGCCAGAACATGAGGACTCAGAGTGGGGTGCCAAAGGAGGACTATTATCCTACTTTTCATAACCACCTCTGTATTCTATAGTTTCACCCACCCATCGACCACCCCCAGCTCTCTAGGAGAAGGAGTAATGGGGGCCAATCATAGAATTCCAGACCCTTGGCATAGTGACTCGTTCAAGGATGAACCTGTGACCTAGGTTGGGATCAAACGAATGACCCCAAGGAATGTCCAGGAACCAAGAAGTGAGTCTCACTGTTTCTGTTGTGGTCAGAACAACAGACCTGCTACCCATTATGGGAAAGCCTGAGGCTAACCCCAAGGAAGTGGGGCAGAGGGATGGAAACTGAGTCTTGAAAGTATATGGACTCCAGCCATGCCTGAACCCAGCATCACCCCTGATCTTTCAATTACATGGGCCACTAAGGTAAGTGTATATGTATTCATATGCATTGACTTGCTTACTCAGAACCAAAAGAATTGTAATGGGCATAGCCCTAAGCTCAGGTTAGAGAGAAGAGAAAGTGCTAGACTAGTGTGTCAAATAAACCTGGCCTCAGATCCTGGCACTATCACAGGATAGCTGTGTGTGTCTGAATAAGTCACTTAGGTTCCACAAGCCCCAGTTTCCTCATCTACAAAATGGACAGAATAATTCATGAGCTGATGTACATGAAAATGCAGGCTCTGTGAATATCAGTAGAATCTGTGGCACTTGTACTTGATGATGTGGGAGACACTGAAGCACTCTGGGCAGAGAATTCACTCTAAGGAAAATGTGCATTATGTTCATTAGCCTGGGCACAGTACAGGCTGGATAGAGGGAATGATGCCCACCCAGGGAGCCCACTGCATGCTGCACTCCAGGTGGAGAACACGCACCACACCCCATGGGTGCAGTGTCAGATGTTGAGAGAGCTGAGGCCTCTTTCTCACTGTGGACCGCACCTGCCAGGGGCTGCTGAAAAAGAAGTCCCCTGCACCTCCACCGTCTTTCCCCCAGTAAAATAGATAAACGACCCCTACCTTCTTTCTCCAGGATTGGGTACAGAATTAACTATGAGCTCTACAAACTACTTTGTACTCCCCGTGGAAAAGCTGCTATGTAGCTATAAGGGGTGATTAATTTTATGTCTCTAAATGTCTCAGTATCATTTGCCAAAATGATGATTTATTATTTAGACAACCTTTATATTTCCAAGGGGCTTTAAAACCATTTATAGTGGAGAATGAAATAAAACTGATTAGGGCCCTGAAAAACAGGAGTGGTGAAGAAATGCACAAGGAGCCGGGGGTTATTTATCCAGAACCTGAGAAGGCAGATGAAGGACACAGCAAGAATCGTCAATTACATGCAAAGCAGTATTCCTGAGGAGAGGCCCATATCCTGCCCTTACGTGATCAGGGGAAAAGAAATGAGGGGAAAAAAATGGCAAAGCATCCAGACTGATTTTGGCTAGACATCAAGACGATAAAAGGAAGAACTTCCTAAATGTATACTGCTTCTAAGCTAGGCATCTAAAAACATTTCCCAGTACCATTAACATTCTAATACTATATGGAAGAAAATACAATATAGAAAGACAATGCAGATATGGTCAAAGAATTACCATATTCTTCAAGCAATGCCAGGGGATGAAAAACATGGTAGAAAACTGGGAGGCAAGTGTTTTATTTCTTTAAGGAAGAAAAAGTGAACACTATGTGCCCTAAAGCCAAGCCATGGTGAAAGATGGAGACTGGGGTATATTTGTATACAGAGGAAACATGGAGATGGCCTGGAGATGGATTGGTTTGAGTAAGAACCACCAAATCTATATCCCTTCCTTCTTATCTCTTCCTAGGCCACTAGATGATGGTGTATCTGGATCTTGCTAAAGTACTTCATGAAATGGCGGATCAGATGGAGAGCTCTGGGCAGAGACAAATTGGTGGATTCACAGCTGTCAGAACAGTAGCCAAAGAGGGCCCAATGGAAAGCAGCATCTCCTGTGAGATTTCACAGGCTCTGTTCTCTTTGGCATTCTCATCAACCACTTGGATGAAACCCTGCAAGGGACACTCATCTGATCTCAATTGCTGGGATGCTCAGCCAAAACCAACCAGATGAAATGAACAGTCCTGCATGCTTAGGTTCAAAACCATCCCATCAGAGATAGAATAGATCTGGCTTGACTGGCACTGACGTTGCCAAACTGCAGACCAACCGCCAAGCTTGTGGAGTTGATTGACAGTGTGCCCTCCTTGCAGCAGGATTCACCTCCAGTGTGCCCTCCTTGCAGCAGGATTCACCAACAGGCAGGCCACTGATCATTTCCTTTGGTTTTGAAGGTATAACACCTTGAACCCTTAGGCCCATCTAGAGGAACAGTCACATGCCACTGTGGTCACTGACCTAGCACCTGCCTGGGCTTTGTTTCACAGGACAACTTCAAGTGATAGCTTGTGCTCCTATTATCTACTGTAACAAATCACCCTGAAAATTCAGTGGCTTGGGACAATAATGTTTTATCATGCCTCATAGTTCTGCAGGCTAATTGAGCTCCACTGGGTAGTTCTCACCTGGTCCTGCTCAGAACGTTAGAGTCAATGTTGGTAGAAAGTACAGTCATGAAAGCTCTTCCCAGTTTGATACTCAAATGACCCACTCATATGGCCAGCAGTTGGTGCTGGCTGGCATTTGGGAGCTCACCTGGGGCTGTCAACCCTCCATGTGGCTTGGGCAGATTACAACATAGCAACTGGGTTCCTAGAGTGAGTATTCTAAGAGCAAGTTCCCAGAGATCCAGGTGGGAGCTGTGAAGCTGCACGTGACCTAGCTTCAGAAGTCCCAGAGCATCACTTGTGCCATATTTTATTGTTTGAGTGAGTCACCAAGGCCAGGCCAGATTCAAGGGGAGGGTCATAAGCCTCTATACTAGAACAGTTCCATTGCTGAAGCGCACGTGAGAAGATCCTGCTGTTACCATCTTCCAACAACATAACGGGCCACAGGTTGAAAACATGAAGCACCACGATGAAAAGGATTGCAGCTGGCAAAGGTACACAGTGCTGCTGCGTGTCGGACCCTGCAAACCCCAGACCTAGACCCCTTAAGTCCAATGTGCACCAACTGGCACTCTGCCCTAGCATGTTCGCCATCTGGTCTCCACCTTCCAGTCTCCTTCAAGAAATCCACTTGCCTCCCGGCACTTGACCCCCAGCTGGTCCTGTCTCATTGCCATCTCCACCCTGACATGCCATGTCAACAGGAATTAACAGCTTCACCATGCCGGACACAAAAAGAACCAACCACGAGTTAGTCAATTGCAAGAACCCAGTATTACAAAACAAGAACAACAAAAAGTATGGTTCTTTTTGCAAATATTCAAAGAAAACATTCAGGGAAATCCTATTTGCTTTGGATTACTGTGTGAGTTTGCAAGCTGAAACATTCAACGGTTCATAAAGCTCATGTATTCGTTCCAAGTGTCAGTGTGTCTTCCTTTTAAAAAGCAGCAGCAGATTCCAGGGGAAGGGTGGACGGAAGGCCTTCAGCATCTGTACTAATAGATCATGTCTTACATCCTCTGCACCATGGCTCCCACTCCCCTGCCTGCTGTCTCTCTGCTACTGCAGGCATCTGTCTGTGACATCATAGCCCGTTGCCATGGAAACTGATGCTATCACCAACTTCTAACTTCAGGCAATAAAATGTCTTTGTATTTACAATTTCCTGAGAGGACAGCAGTGTGGATCTTCACTTGTATGATGCTCAGTGGGACACCTGGCAGTTTCCTGAGTATTCACTAGGTTCTATGTCACTGATTACCTCATGGAAATAGTAGAAAGAACCTGCCTTGGTTTTGGCCAAGCGGGGTCTTAGTTTCCTTGTCTGTGAAGTGGAAATAAGAATGCTTAGCCTTCTGGGTTACTGCGAGGTGTCCATCAAGAGTTAGGTGTTGCAGAGTCTGAGGCAAGGCAGGTGCCCAGCAGGCAAGCCTTCTCTTCTCCCAGTCTGCCAGAGCTGACTTAGTGTATGTGGCCCGTTTCAGCAGGAGCCCTGGCAGGTGCTGGGGGGCTGCAATGACAGCTAAAAATCCCCTCCAGACAGAGCCATGATGATATCAATTCTGCTGCCAGGTGAGTCATCTACACCAGTTCACACCTTCTCCTGAGAGATGTAATGGCTTTTAGGCAAAAGCAATGACCTGAGAGGCCACAGGCCCAGCGGCAAGTCTTTCAACCCAGGGCCATAGCCTTTCAACCCAGTGTCTGGAAGCCTGAAGTATGAAGGGAAGCAGGAAACCACGGTCCCAGTGGTGTGAGAGGTAGACCTGTCCACCCACTGAGGGCACTTCTGTTTCCCTCTTGACCGGATCTGAGGCAAGGGTGCAAGTCCTGCCGAGAAATCAGCCCAAGATGATCGTTGAGTGGATCATCTGGGCTCTTTTATGCCAAGTCAAAGCTACAATCTGCTACTCCAATTCCCATGAACCATCCCAGCACTTCTGAGAAGGACACAAATCTGTTCCAAGGTGACTGAAGAAAAAAAATTTTTTAACAGCAAAAAAGTATGCTATTTAAAAACAGAAGGGTCCCTGATGTAATTTAGATCTGTCATCTTGGCAAAATGAGGCAAAATAAAAAAGGAATGTGCTTTGGTGCTGGATGGCTCATCAGAATCAGGCAGGGAGAGGCTGAAGCGGTCCTGCTCACAAATGCTATGGAATAATATCCTACAACTTTAAATAAGAATCATGGGCATTCCTAAAGGGTCAGAGCAAGGTCCTGATTTTAGGGAGTAAATCCTTTCACAATGGGAATGAGAAAGAAATAATACACATTGGTTAGTGCCCCTTCCATCCTGAACACACCATCAGCCTATAACAGCTCAGCTCACCTGGAGCCGAGGTCTGAGTGGAAGGTGGCCAATGTCAGAGCTGAGAGGTGCCAAGGGCTCAGGAGTCTAGGCTACAGGGTGTCTGTGGAACATGCCCCTGCCTGGGGGACAGCCCTGGAACCTCCAGTGTGGTGACATGAGGACCAGGATACCAGGTTCCAGGCAAGAGGCCAGTCAGAGGGAAAGGGGATGTCTCTGGTAGCTGACGCACCCCTTTACACCCAAGATACAGTCCCCAATTCCAGAGTGGGGCAGGGAGACCTCCCAGCTCCTACACTAGTTCCCAGACGGCACAAGGCCTTTAGTGACACCTCTTTCTCTCCTGCCCCATTTTAACACCATCTTACTTTCCATGTAACCGATGTTCTGGATACATTGTCTGGGAGGGGCTCCTCTGTTCTTAGTGGACCCCAATTCTGACCCACCCCCCAACCTCTGTGCCCTACACAACTGCCCCAAACACAGGGAGAACGGGGAGACCCAGAAGGCTTGGACCTCAGGAGCACGACAAAGAGCACAAGCTGCCCAGTCTCCCGGCTTCACGGTCTCCACCTGGAGCCTCTTCCTGCTCAGAGAAACCTGTTTGTGTTTGCGCTGGAACTTTTCACAGCAGAGCCCTCAGAGCAAGAGACACAGGCTCCCTCCAGAACGATCACAGAGCCAGGCTGTTCTGCCTCTTCACCTATGGTTTGGGAATAGCTGTTTTCTTCTGAATTTTTTCTTCTTGCATTATTACAATCTAGCCTAAGAGGATTCTAGTTTTCTGGATTTCACTTTTTTTTTCTTGTCCATCTGGGATTACACTTTTATTCACATCATGATTTTTATCCCTATCTTTTAATTTTACTTGAGCCATTTTCATGTTTCACAAATCCTTTTAAATACATTCCCTGGGGTTTTTTTTACCGCTTTATTACCATTTTTTAAAATTTCTCTAGATTCTTAATTCTAACGCTTTTTTTCTTAATTTTTAAACTCCATTCTCCTTTTCAAAGCATGTCAAATGTTTGTTCCCTTTACCCAGCAGTGGAACAGCAGGTGCAAATGTTGGGAGGCAGGAGGAAGCTCACGGGGAGTGCTAGGAAGAGAGGAGGCAGCCAGCATAGGGAGTGTACTGCAGGCAGCCCAGGCAAACAGAAGTAAATAAAATACAACATCAAGAACTTGCTGTTGAAGAAGTGCTTCAGCCCTAATTATTATAGTCACTTGTCTCTATGTGGAACAACATGGATGATTTTTTGCCTGTGGTCAGAGGGCCCACCCTCCAAGATCCAAAAATTTACTCTCCAGTATCTCTTCCACCACTTGGTAAAGGCAGGACCAGTCTGGTCCAAGAACACAGGAATGTAGGGAGAGAAGAAGGGAGGGATTTTCTGAGCCCTTCTGGTGGACACCCCCCGCCCGCCCCCGGGGTGGGGGGCAGGGAGGCACTTGCCCCTGTCCCTGGCCTGCAGAGAGGCTGTGGTGGTGCTGCAGGGACTATGCCAACTGCTCTCTAAACAAGCACTTTCTTCCCAGATGGACGTTCACCCCATTTCTCAGCTGGTGTACGGGTGGAGCCACTGGAGAGGGGAAGGGATGCATCACCTCCAGGCTGAGGGAGGGAAGAGCGGTGTGCCTTCTCCTTCATCAGCGCGGGTCCCTGAATGGTGGGACGAGACAGAGCTCCCATTGGCCCCCTGGGCCTATGATACAAGAAAGAAATAAACTATATCTTGTTGGATAACAGATTCAGAGTCAGTTATTCTAGCAACTAGCTGACACCGGCCATATTAGAAACTGGCCCCAGGGATGTCCACCTGTCCTCTGAGTGGAGCCCATCCCAGCAAGGCACAGAGCAGGAGGCAGGAGTGGCAAGACCAGGGTAGGGAAGAGGGCAATAGCACTCCCGGCTGCCTGTCACAGGCAAGCACTCCAGGAGGGCAGAGGTGAGGGAGGCAGGGCTGCAGGAAGATGAGTTACTAGCCAGTCACCTTGCCCAAAGGAGAAGCTATAAGGGTAGTGTCTATGCAGCCTGCAGGAGGCAGGGTTTGGGTGCAAGGTAGAGATACAGCTTCTCCAAGCAGAAGTTTCTATGTCTCCAATGGAAAGAAGAGACACAGGGAAGAAAGCATTTATTGAGTGCCTGCTGCACACCCGGCACTGCACTGGGCACTTCTCTCACACTGAGACCCCTATAAGGACGTATTACTCATTGCATTTTGCAGAGGCCAAGATGACTGCTCAAGGCCCGTACCTCAAGAACGACCAAGTGAAGATGGGCACCTGGTCTCTAAGACACCCCCCCAAGGAGCACCATTCTACATCCACCATGGTGTTGGAGGAGGTCACTGAGAGGACATGACCACTGGCTAACCCACGAGTTAGACTAGGCGATGGAAGGTCCTAGTCCCTCCTCCCCTGTCCTTGAAATGTACACTCTGCCCATGTCCCCACAGTGGGAGCCACTTTCAAGGACACAGTCTTGAGAGACCAATGTGTTGTTGAGACTATCTGGATGGTAGACAACAACGAAACCCTGTCAAGGACACTAGATAAACTTGTAAGAGTCTCATAGAGATCTATGTATCTACAGTACCCAAGACAAGCCTCATACATAGGTTCCCTTATTAAACCTACCACCTAACCTGCCTGGAGTGATCTGTGTCTTTCTTGGGTCTCTCCTTGCCCTCCAAATGGGGCCGTTTGTGAACCATCACTTGGGTAATGGGGAGTCACCAGTGGGGCACACATCCTACCTACCCCTGTCCACCTGTGCAAGGCAGAAATGCACAAACAGGAGGCTCCCAGCCTTCGGGCACAGAGAGAACAGACACACGCCAAATGGAAAACCCCAATCTATAATGGAAATGTAAGACAGACATGTGACATGTATATTGATGCCTACTCCACTCCCATTTCTCTGTATTCAGTGAGGAATTCACCTCTGCATATACCAAAACACCCACCTGGCAAAGCATTCTCCTGTCTAGTACTCCATGGATAGATCATCTCTACCCTGCTCAGAGGGCCACTTCTACTCAGAAGCTGACCATTAGGCATCTCACGGTAATCTGAAGATTGCATCTTCCCCCACTTCCCACCTCCACCCCATTTGCAGCCAGGATGACTGTTTTCCTTCTGCCCCTCAGCCTCCAATCAGTTCCCTGCTCACCCTAAAACATATTCCTGCATAAGGGCTGTCCTGAGATCATCTTGGGAGGAAGCTGGTCTAGCTATGGATGAGGAGAAGCCTTCTGGAAAAGATCCAGGCATCCCAGCTAACAGCACCAACTCCAGACTTAATGAGGAACTTTATCGCCTGTACCACTGGTGGACTGCTTATAGACATTTCAGTTCTCATCGACTACAGCCTCATGAATGATCCAGGTCTCTTCATCGGAAGGACTCCATCTGAGAAGCCTCATCCACTCCTGAAAGAGACCGTATTTCGATGAAAATATCCTATATTAAAAACCTGAGTTTGATGCCAGAGTGGAATGAAATGTTGGGGTCCTGGGTGAGGATGTGCACACTTAGCATGTGGAAGTGATATGAATTGTGGGCCAAAACCCCCATTAGTTCCTTCCTCCTCCTATGTTCATACCACTCCTCATATCAAGAAGAGGAGTGTAATTCTCTTTTCCTTGGGGGGAAAAAGGTGACTATAGCACTGTCCCCAGCAGCCTCTCCACATACCTCTCAGAACAGTCAGGGGAGTCGGCAGCCCTTCAATTCTTAGGCGAGCCAAGAATGGGGCAGGAGGGGGCACTGGGGTGCCACCTGTTTGAGAAGTGGGTGGGTGGGGAGCACAGGCATGAGAACTTGAGAGCTGTCAGCCCCTCCACCTGTCACTGAACCTTCCTGCTCCAGGCTGGGTGGGGTGCTCGACTTGATCCCCCTCCCTAGGGATAGTCACTCAGCCAGCTTTGGGCCAAGGAACTGACACTATCCACCGGAATCATATCCACTATTACTCTAGAGGACAGCTTGTATTTCCAGAACATGTCCCAGTTCTAGAACAAAGCATTTCATACCCACTGGCTCCAGGTTCTACTCCACAATCTCTTACTGAAGAGCCCAGAAGGGAGGAGGTTGGACCCTGTCACCAGCACTGGACTGGGGTTGAAGACAAGCCTCAGAGATATGAGGTGGCTTTCTAAACTCACCAGCCACTTCCCTGGCCCCCAGCACCGCATCTCTTCCACGGAGGTGTACTTTCAGTTTTAAGGCCAAAGAGGGGCTCTGTGTACCCCCTCCACTATGACAGAGAAACAAATGCCACCCAGCACCAACAGAAGGCACCACATACACATGCCTCCTTCAGAGCCACTCTGGCCACAGGCCTGGGGAGCCAGGTGCTAAGAGCATCAGGGTGTCTGGCTCTTTAAGGGATGAAAGAGCCACACTAGATCTAGAATTGCAGCCTCGTAGACAGTACTGTACCGAGGACCGAGGACCGCAAGTGCCAGAGGTGTGTTCTACAGTCATCCCCAACTTCTAGGGCCACAAAGAGGACGTGTGGGCAGAATGAGACTTTTAAACTGTAGTTTTAAACTTTATTTTTTACTTACAAAAACAGGCAGTCAGCCACAGGCCAGAGTTTAAAAGATTTCATTTTCTTTTTTAGCATTCGGCCTGGTGACTGAGGTTTTTGGTACCCCTCCCTAAATTGTGCACCCAAGGTGAG
Organism: Proteles cristata cristata; assembly: GCA_017311185.1. Classification (NCBI taxonomy): domain Eukaryota; kingdom Metazoa; phylum Chordata; class Mammalia; order Carnivora; family Hyaenidae; genus Proteles; species Proteles cristata. Next base: position 578,392 of record JAESUZ010005476.1, read on the forward strand.
TGCCTCACTGTCCCCACCCTAATCCTAACCCTGTGTCTCCCCCTCTTTACGACCTTGAACTCTGATCTAATGAGAAGCCCTGGGGACAGGGTGGGAAGGAAACAATGGGCCACATGCCCTTTTCCTTGCTAGTGTTGTCCCGACCTGCTCACCTAGGGGTTAGTGACCTCGGAGGCCCGGCTGCCCAGGCCTGGGATTCTGGGTGAATGACGTGTGACGGCAGGCCACTGAACATCACCTAACAGCCGGGCCCTGTACAACTTTTCAGACTCTTGGAGCACTGGCCCGCCACATCTGTTGGAATAGACAAGACAGAGTCACACACCAGGAATACCTGGGCCAGACAAGGTAGTGACAGGCCGGGTAAAAAGAAGGGTACAGGAGAAATGACAATAATAATGGCTACTACGTGCTTTCAGCAGATTGTCTCATTCATCTTTCTCATCCATCCTAACAGGTAAGTGGTGCTATCCCCACTTATCAGATGAATAAACCACGACAAGGAGAGGTTGAGGAGTTTGCCCAGGGCCAGAATCAAATTCGGATCTCCCCAACACCGACGCTCTACCAATACATATCAGTTCTATCTGATCTAGAAACAATTCAGGAAAACCTGAGTGGCAGATGAAGAACCAGGTGAAGAAGATATGGTGTCTGGCTCCTTCACTTATCTGTGGCAAGTACTTAATTTTGCTGAGTCTCAATTCCCATCCTTCCCCCAAATCGTGTACTGATAAATAAATATGGTAAAACATTAACAACTATTGAATTGGGGTGTGGGTTATAGATGTTCACTGCACTATGACTTTTCTGTACTTTTAGAAATATTCATAATAAATTGGGGGCAAAAAACGAATGTCCTCAGGTCAAAACTGATATATGACCCCATCAGAAAAGTCCCTGGCATCAAAATAGCTGAATAAAAATAGCTACATCAAACAGCTGCACCAACCGTCTCACGGCATTGTGAGAATATAAATTGGTTCAGCCTTTTTGGAGGGTAACTTGCAACATCCATCAGACTTTTAAACAAGCCATATTTTTTTAAATTTTTTTAAATATCAATCACACAGGAAGGTTGCATTAGTGGAAGCCCCACAGATCTTTTACCTTGATTCACTAATTTTTAACATTTTGGCATATTCATTTTTTCATTCTCTCCTTCTACACATATTTGAAGCATAACAGGGGGTGCCTGGGTGTCTCAGTTGGTTAAGAGGCCAACTCTAGCTCAGGTCATGATCTTGCAGTTCGTGGGTTAGAGCCCTGCATCGGGCTCTGTGCTGTCAGCTCGGAACCCGGAGCTGCTTCAGATTCTGTGTCTCCCTCGCTCTCTGCCCCTCCCCCACTCCTGCTCTGTCTGTCTGTCTGTCTCTCTCTCTCAAAATTAAATAAACATTAAAAAAAGTTTTTTAAAAGAAAAAGATAAAGTATAACAGAATATAACATATTTCATATACAGTACTGTGTTATATGTACCTTCATTATAGTATATACACACACATTGATTTACATTTGCTCATTTATTTCTCTCCATGAACCCTCTGAGAGTAAGGTGTATATCAAAAGAACAAGGACATTCCCTTATTTGCTCATAATACATTACCACATTTGAAACATTTAATATTGTTCTAATACTTTCATTTAATGAGACCCTCTCCCTTAATGTCAACTGTCCCAATACTGTCCTTAGAGCATCGTTTTCTTCAGTGCAGGATCTAGTAAAGGGTCATGTGTTACAGTCACTTGTCATGTCTCCTTAGTTTTGTTTTGCTTTTTAATGCTCCAACAAAATGTTCCAAAAAAAGGTTTGTTAAATTGTTTAAAAAGGCTGCTTCCCTGACAGAAATTTAGAGCCTGGGACTCTTGATCAAGGTAGATCTGAATTTGGTCACTATGAGGTGGGGCCTGGAGATACTGCATTCCCCACGAGCTCTCAGGTGAAGCCCACAGACCATGGTTCACAGACCACACAGAGCATGAAACCAAAGGAAGCAACTAGTGGAAATCTGGTGCAGAGCATTGCAAGGAGCATCTTGCCGTCCTCCAGGTGAACCATGTTGGCAATGTCAGCTGACCCTCGGGACTCCGTAGAAAACACTGATGCTGAGCCCTCCCTCACAGGAAAACCTCCCAGGCTTTCTGGAGCCAAGAGGTCCCACACGAAGGGGCATACACCACAGAAACAAATATCTCTATTCTCCACACCAGATGATTTCAGCTTTGGGCAGGGCAAGCCTGGAGAGAAGGCAGACTCATGCCCTGCCTCCTCTACCACTGTGAACACTTTTTCCTTTAAAAGTTACCCCTCCTTCAGGAAGCCACCCTGATTACCCCAGCCTACTCCATCCTCTGACTTCCTATAACAGTGAGCGCCTGGCTGTACCACTGAGCACTCACCTGACTGTAACTGCTCTTCCAGGTACCTGCTTTTCCCTTGTAGGTACTTGCCTTTCCCTACCCATCACAAGGCCTCTGCTTCTGCTACTTCTCCCATGATATGCTCCCTATCACCCTCCAGCTCATATATTCGAGGCCCAGTTTACCATTAAGCTTCCCCTAGAAACAGGCCTTTCAATGCCAGCTCCTCATCAGAACCGTCCTTGGGTCTCTCCACCCAGCACCAGGTGCACCAGTCTTGTCTCCACAACTAGATCCTCAGGGTCTCCTCTGCTGTCCTTGCTTTTGTTTGACATGAGACTCTGGCTTTATACTTGGGGATCACCAGCATCAGCCTCTCCCTGAGTGACCTATGCAGTATAACAGAGACCCAGTTCATCCATTCATCCCTCCATTCCTCCACATTTACCAAGTGCCTACTCTGTGCCAGGCTGTGGGCTGGATTCTGGGGGACCCTCAGGCAGCCCGCGCTGCCCACAGCCGGAAGTGATACAGTACTGATGGCGGCCTTCCTCATGAGCATGAGAGGTACTTGTGAGAAGTGATGTGGCACCCAGATGAGCATCCCAATCCCTGATGACAACACCCCAGGCCTCTCCATTCTCATCATGTGTCACCTCCCCCATGATTACTGTGATCACTGATCATCACGCAAATAAAAGCAAGCGTGGCTGAAACATGTACATCATCTCCAGCGTTGAAAAGGTATAGAATCCTGAGTCTGTCATCTACAGTCCAGAAATGGGCCAAAGGCATCGTCCTCAGCTTGAATGCAGTGCAAACCAGAAGGGCTGGGAGACCCCTCAGGAGTCGCAACAGCAGGAGAAAGATGATGGGCAGCCTGGGGCGCCCAACCCTGAGAGTCCGGGCCGAGCCTGGGTGTACTTCCCTGTGTAGGGTCAGACCACCCTTCCTAGGGGAATCATGCCTTTCTTCATAAAAATAAAACCCCAAACCAAAAGAAACCTGCCACAGGAACACCCTGGGGAAGCAGAACCCTCGGGGATTTCTACCTGATTTCTGCTGCCACCATGGCAAAGCTGGGCAGGGGTAGGGGTGGTACAGATCCTTCCTTCATACCCAGAAACATGGTGGAGATGAGGTTAGAATGTGGGAAATACACACTGGGAACACAATCCCAGATCACCTGAACTACGGTTTCCCACTGAGGCTCACACAGTCCCATAGCGACAGCCAACTTTCCAAGGTGTCAGCCCCTGTCTGGGGATGTACTTCATCCCTGATAAGTAACACCTATCCTTGTAGAGAAGATCATGGTCCATCCCTACCCCCACTCCAAGCATGAGACCAAGCAGGCAGCAACCCATGGTCTTCTCAGCACCACACAGCAACCCAACAGTCAGGCGGAAGTGGGGGGTGAGGGGGAGGGCCATTCCTTTGTTACCTCTGAAAAACCATCCAAGTTGAAAATGGACCCAGAACAGACAACTTAGCAGCAAAACTGGACAAAATATCCGAATATCCATTTCATCAAAGAATACATATGAATGGCAAAGAGGCGCATTAAGAGCACATCATTAGTGATTAGAGAAATGTACCTGGAAACCACAATGAGATGTCATTATATACCCACCAGAATGGTTAAAACTTAAAAGACTGACAATATCAGCTGTCAGTGGAGCAACTGGGACTCCCATGCATTTCTGGTAGGAATGCAAGGTGGTATAGCCACTCTGGAAAACAAATTGGCCATCCCATCAAGTAAAACTTACACTTACCATATTATCCAGCAGTTCCACTCCTAGGCACATACCCAAGAGAAATGCAACCCCATTCTTAGTTTTGTGTCTACAAGAACACATGTACTCACAGTAGCTTTATTCATAAAAGCCCCAAACTAGAAACTAGAAAAACGTCCATCAACTATTGAATGGATAAACCAACCGTGATTTATCTATGCGATGGGATAGTACTCAGCAATAAAAAGGAACAAACAATACACTCAACAACATGGAGAAATCTCAAATGCATTATGTTAAATGAAAGAAGTCAAACATATGCTACAATTCCATTTATGTGAACTTCTAGAAAAGGCAAAACTAAAGAGCCAGAAATCAGCTCAGTCGATGACAGCGGGAAGAGAATAACAGAGAAGGGACAAGAAGGTAACGAAAATGTTCCGTATTGTGCTTGTGCAGTGGCTAACAAGCACATTCATTTGTCAAGTTGTAAAGGATTCTAGTTAAAATTGTGAATTTTATAGTATGTAAGTTATACCTCAAGAAATTTTATTTATTTTTTTAATATATTTTATTATCAAGTTAGCTATACAGTGTGCTCCTGGCTTCAGGAGTAGATTCCTGTCAGTCACGCTTACCTACAACCCCCAGTGCTCATCCCAACAAATGCCCTCCTCAATGCCCATCACCCATATTCCTCTCTCCTCTCCCACCCCCCTTCAACCCTCCATTTGTTCTTTGTATAAATTTAAGAGTCTGTTATAACGCGCCTGGGTGGCTCAGTCAGTTGGGCATCTGACTTCAGTTCAGGTCATGATATCACAGTTCGTGGGTTCGAGCACCCAGTCGGGTTCTGTGCTGACAGCTAGCTCAGAGCCTGGGACCGGTCTTCAGATTCTGTGTCCCCCTCTCTCTGCCTCTCCCCTGCTCATGCTGTCTCTATCTCTCTCTCAAACAAATAAATAAATGAAACAGTAAAAAAGTTTTTAAACAAAGAGTCTGTTATGGTTTGCCTCCCTCTCTATTTGAAACTATTTCCCTCCTTCCCTTCCCCCATGGTCTTCTATTAAGTTTTTCAAATTCCAAAAATGTATTTATTTTAAAAAATGGACCCAGAGGGGGACTAAGGAGAGCTCTTGTTGTGATGAGCACTGGGTGTTGTATGTAAGTATTGAATCAATATTATACACCTAAAACTAAAATTATACTGTATGGTAACTAACTGAATATAAATTTTAAAATTTTTTGATTAAAATTAACACTAAAAAATGGACCCAGAAAGTCTCAAACTATTTTTAAAACTGGTGTACTCAGGGCTGATGTCCAGAAAGTAGAGGTTGGCAAAGCCATGCTTGTTAAAATACTGAAATACTTCCATACCTACCAGTTACCCTTGTGCCCTAGGACCCAACTACTAAAGGTTAATAGCAGCCAGCAGGGGACCTCCTGGATCAGCCAAGAGGAACATTCTTCCCCACAGGTCAGTGCCACCCTGGGCAAAACAGGTGGTGCAAAGCAGCACTTGAACTCAGCTGAGGGCTGGCTACTTTGCTGTCAGGCTTACTTCGTTTTGGGTATGTATTCTGAATAGGGGCAAAAACTGATTCTTGGGAGACACAGGGGAACAAAAGCACTTAGATATTACAATGGTTTGTGGTCCTTCAAAAGGCCCTAGGAGATAAACACATGTACAGTATATCTGTGGTATTAACATTTCACAGGGTATGGCGTGCTTATGAAGAAAAAGTCTTTAAAGACTCCTTAGAGAAGTAAGGATGAGAATAAGGATGAGAAACACTGGTGTAGACGCAGATCTCCGCGCGAGAGAGTGACGCCAGAAGGCAGCACCTGGGCCCCGTGTGGAATTCCCACCTGCAAAGCTTACCGTTGCGGTGGGCCCTGGTCATCAGGATAGTTAGGTGGCATACTTTGCTGGGAGGGTGTGCAGGAGGGACTGGCCACAGGGGCTCCTGTGATCCTTCTCTTCAGGGGAAAGCCAGTCACCCATTGTGCTATGAAAGCCCTGAAGCCAGCTCAACTCAGCAAACTCTCCCCAGGACTCCCAGAGCCAGCGGCCCACTAAGCACAGGCCATCAAGACAGATGCAGCCAAGACTCCACCACTGAGGTCTACAGGGACACGAGCAGAAATCCAAGCACCTCCAACCCCTTTCCTCCGTGACGCCTTAGCTTTCTGGAGCCCACAATGGCAGAACTGCATGCAGCACATTCATGGCTTTCTGCTGTGTTCGATAATAAAGACAACTTCCAGATGAGAAGAAAATAAGCACTGGAACTGAGTCCCTTGCTTTTGTCAAGCCCAGCCGAGCCAGAGCCTCCTCGGGAATGGCTTGCTTTGTACGCTTATACATTATGACAATACTGTAATTGTTCTTTCAGTCTCTTCCCGATATTTAATAACAACGTGAAGTGGGAGTCGCAAAGGTCAGCCCTACCGTACAATGAGCTCTGTTCTCATTGTCCTTTTCTGAATAGTGCCTTCCATTTGCCAGGCTGTTCCATGCCAGTGAGCCCTGGTGGTGGATGCCTGGTGCTGTTACAGAAACAGCACCACCTCCTCGGGGGGGAATACTCTCATTTGCTAAATGGTCCAGTGCCACTGTCTGTCTATATCATCTGCATAAATACACACACAGACACACACAGAGAGACACGCACTCTGGGGTCTCCCGCACCCCGCCCAAGCTGCCCCCAGCTACAAGCCCAAGAACAGAAAGAATATCAACTGCCAAGACTAGAGAAATTAGAGGCTATACACACACACTTGGCCTATTCGTGTGGGCGATAACTCTCTACTTAGGTGAGAAGTGAAATTTGCTAGGACTGCAGATGAATAGAGTCACATATCTATGAAGAAAAAAAAAACTTTCTTTAAATTTATTCTGAAAGCTCACAATAGATAGCAAATGGGAATCTCTGTTTGCAGCATGTTGGCAGTGAGTGGACCAGGAAGCAGAGGCACCCTGAGCTCTCATCTAGCCCCTGTGCCTTCCAGGTGCCTGCCCCTCCTTGGGATGGTCATTTCACTTCCCTGAGCCTCAGCTGCCAGATCTGTAAAATGGACCTATTTCACAGCCTGTCAGAAGAAAGGACTCTCCTCCAATATGGAGATCTGGGATTCTCTCTCTGAAGACATGTTATCAGAGGATGGTTTTCAGGAGCTAAGAGGTTATTGGGGGCATTTCAATGCAAGGATCGCTTGGAAGTCTGCATGCTCAGATAAGGTAAGGAGGCATTGCATTGTAATTCAGAACCCATGTGATGTTGTGAGTAAACCTGTGTAGGACTTGGTTTGGTAACTCAGGCACAGTCAAAGAGGGCAATGTAGCCCTGGCAGCCTGTGTCAAGAGAGCAGCTTTGTACCTAATCCTGAGGGTATGATAGTTGCTAAGGAACCATTGAGATGCAAATGAATTGGCAAATACTTAGCAGCAAGAGATCAGAAAAGGGTGGGGAGGGGACGCTTTGAACAAGTTAGTCAGGTGAGTGAAAGGAAAATTACTTTCTTCTGATTGGAAAAAGAAAACCATGGGTTTTCATGCTGAGCAGCAGCATTGTGCTACTGTGTAAAAAAAAATTTTTTTTAACTGTTCTTTTTCTGCTTGGCTGGGAGTAAAGGAAAGTTGGGAGCCAAGAGCAGGGAACTTGGAAGGGCAAAGGGAGTCCTCCTCTGATGTATTCTAAGCAGATTCCTCAAGAGAGGAAGAGGTATCTGAAGTATGAAGGAAGGCGTCTGCAAAGACTCTGAAGCCCTACCATCTTTACACAAGTCTTAAAGTCTTAACAAACATACACAGAAAACCATGGAGAAATATTGTATTGATGCAAAACAGAAATTCCAACTAAGACTAAGCCATGATTGATAAGATAATGCTAAGAAATGAAAGGAATTGAGCCATCTCATTGTTCCTATGAGTTCGAATTTCTTTCATTCTTGCTCTCCACTGGGTATCCAATTTACATGCAACCATTAGGTGAAGATGTTCTGATAGCTATGTCACAACCAGGACAGCTACAGTAAAAGGTATGCCCCCTCACGCACTCTGTTTCCATCTTGCCCCAAATAGGAGCCCTCCTCCTTCAGAGTCTGGTTGAGATACCCTTGTCTTAAAATCACTTTGCCTCTAGCCAAACACTCCTGCTGTCTGCCTGGCCATTACTTTGAGTCTGATCACGATGCTTAGGAAGACAGGGAACATCCTCACAAAAGAAGCTATTTGCCCAGCCAAATCCAGCTTTTCCCCTCCTGGATTTTTACTTCTCTCCATCACTTTCAGTTCCCACAGCTTTTCCCATATTCTCCCACCAGGACTATCACTGACATAAACCCTCTATCTGCCCCTCCCCCACCTGCACTCTGAGTCCTTCTCTTTACTGCACACCCTAGCTCTCCATTATGTTCCACGAATCAGTTATGCAGGAAAGTTGAATGAGTGTGGTATACTGTCCAGCACCCACTCCTGCGTCTGATTATGGCACCCTGATTTTTTGTGGTGACCCAGACTTCATTACAGGCCAAGCACCTCAGGTGGGTCTGGGCTAACCCTCTCCCCCCAGCTCCACAGATGGACAGCTGTGTGCCCCCAGGCTGGCCAGTGAGTGCATTCCACCATCCCTGTGACAGCCTGATTCACAAGAGAGGCTTAGGACCCAAGGAAGGCCAGCTACTGGAAGTGAGCCATTATCTTCCTGCTGAAGTTTTGAGAGGATGTGAGGTTGAGCTGCCAGTGGCCACATGAACATTGCAAGAAAGCCGTCTGAGTATGGAGTCAACATAAATGATTCTGTTCACTGTCCCTTCAGATCTATTCTCCACTTTTCTTTGCCTTCTTCTGAGCCTCAGAAGACTGACCTTTCTGAACCAGGTATCCATACCACCCTACCTTCTTATTGAGTTCATCAATGGGAGATGCTGGCCGGAAGAGAAAAAGTAGAGGTGAAGAAGTTCAGAAAATACACTGCCCCATCTCTGCCCCTGCATGGTTTAGACATTAGCTCCGTTCCTCCATGCCAACAGCCCTGGTCAGGGGGCTCTCTCCCATGCTATAGTCCTTTCCAGATCCTCAACCATCAGACTCTTCCCTCGCCCCACTGGCTATAGGGAATCATGGCTTCCCATGTGGCCAGCCCCCTGGCTGCATCTCCATCCTTAGTTATTCCCCCCTTTTTTAAAAATTTTAATGTTAATTTATTTATTTCTGAAAGAGAGAGGGAGAGAGGAATAGAGACAGTGTGAGCACGGGAGGGTCAGAAAGAGAGGGAGACAAAATCCAAGGCAGGCTCCAGACTCTGAGCTAGCTATTAGCAAAGAGCCCAACGCGAGGCTTGAACCCACAAAACATGAGATCATGACCTGAACAGAAGTCGGACGCTTAACCAACTGAGGCACCCGGGTGCCCCCATCCTTAGTTATTCCTTTAACCCTATGTGTAACTCTGTCAAGAATCTCTTCACTAAATTCTCCTCAAATGACCCTTTGAGAGTGGTCTGTTTCCTGTCAGGACCCTTGCTGACACAAACATAGAGCTAAGGTATGAGAAAAAGGAGACTGAGTCTGAGACAGCCCTGGTGTCCCTAGGTATAATCACAACCTAAGTCCCAAACTGTCCACTAATACAAGTGCCAGTAGTTACCCCTACCCTTTGCTTTCCTCCAGCTTGAACTGAACATGTGTCTCTACAACCAGAGATCTGGCTAATAAAACAGGCAAAGCTCTCAATGGAGAGCTCTAGATATCCACCTTCATGAAACAGAGAGTAAGAATAACTACCAGTCTTGGTTTCTCATTCCTACCCTCTCCTACCTCTACCTGACAAATTTCTACCCTACCTCTAAGGAGCTTCACCCTGTGTAACTATATTGTCTCTCTCTCTTACACACACGCGTGCACATGCCCATGCACGTACACACACATTCCTTCCTCAAATGCTTCCCACTAGAAATACGACCCTCTCATCTGGTTTCTCCTAGCAGCTGATGTGTAACTGTTATACAGCATCTATCAGACTCCATCATACGTCCTGTTACAGTCTGTAGTCTGCATGGCTCTGTCACCCCCACCAGTCTGTTAAAAGGTGGCTTCTTGAAGGAAAGGTTACGTCTTCTTTACCTTCATGTTTTCAGTTTCAAGTGTGATCTTGCTCACGCAAGTGCTCAATAAATGTGTTCTGCATGAGTATTCATGAAACTCGTGGCTCCTAAGCAAAGCTGTCAGTTTGGTCTCTTTGCTCCCACTCCCCATTTCCTTCTTGTAGCATCTGTACTCTGAGGTCTGGACATGGCTTGGCCCTCACCTAGATATCCTGGGATGGGCTGTATCACCCCCAACGGAAGCATACCCCATCTTGGTTCCACTTGGTTGGAAAGAACTTCATAATCAAGCCAAAATCTATCATCCATGCAAAGTAAAGCTAAGCCTGGTTGGCAAGACCGGCCTTTGTGTACTCACAGAGAGAGGCCTTCCCTTCCCCTGCCTCCCCTGGTTTCAAGGCGTTCAAGCCTGCACCCATCACTTTCAATCACATTGCCCTGTTTATCCTTTTATGGCACTTTCCTAAAATTAGATTCTATATTATTTGTCATCTTAATGACTATCTGTCCCCCCACCAGGATGCTCCCAAGAGCTGGAACATTTCCTCTTTTGTGGATATTGCCTAGCACATAGTAGGAGACTAACAAATATGTGTTCGATGCTGAATGAATGAGGTATCGTATCTCTTCCCCCTCCCCAGTTTCCCTGTAAATCCTCTCTGATCTCTAAACAATTTTTCTTTTACTACTTCTCCTACAATATTTTGGTCATCAATTGCTGCATACCAGACCAACCGAAAATTTGATAGTTTTCAATGGTGACAGTATCTATTTTGTTCACAAATACATGATTTGGACAGAGCTCAGTGAGGAAAGCCTGTCTGTTCCCACTAGGAGCCGGCAGGAATAGCTGGACTGAAGGGAGCTACAGCCACCCGAAACCGCCTCACTTCAATGTCTGATATTGATGCCGGCAGTGAGCTGGGATTTGAGCTGGGGCTAGAACACCGACATGTGGCCTCTCCATGTGGCTTGGGCATCCTCACAATATGGGGGCTGGGTCAAAAAGGCAAGCAAGCCAGGAGAGAGAGAGCCAGGCAGAGGCTGGAATCCTCCATGGTCTCACCTCCAACATAATGCAGGATCACTTCTGCCATGTTCTATTCATTAGATTGAGTAAGCGGGCCAACCCATATTTAAGGGGAGAGGAACCAGGCTTCCTATTTTGACAAGCAGCACATTCAAAAATTTGCAGAGATGGGGGCGCCTGGGTGGCTTAGTCGGTTAAGCGTCCGACTTTCGCTTAGGTCATGATCTCGTGGTTCGTGGGTTCGGGCCCCGCGTCGGGCTCTGTGCTGACTGCCAGCTCAGAGCCTGGAGCCTGTTTCCGAGTCTGTGTCTCCCTCTCTCTCTGACCCTCCCCTGCTCATGCTGTCTCTCTCTCACTCCTAGAAATAAATAAAAATATTAAAAAAAAAAAAATTTGCAGAGATGTTTTAAACTACCATATAGGACATGATTTCAGGTTTTTACACAACACACATTTGATTCTACCTACCTATGTGCCCCATGCTGGGGATATCATGACAAGATAGAGCCATACCCTTCGGAGGCTCACAGCCCTATGGGGTACCCAGCAAAAGCAACATACAAGTACAGACCAGTGGAGAAAGTGCTCCCATAGAGGGATGCAGACGCAGCTGTGGTAGAGACCAGCAGGCCACTGAATCCAACCTGGGGCTGGAAGGCAGGCTTCCGAAAGAAGGTGACCACTTGTCATGTATTCTAAAGAATGTTAGGGTTAGCCAATTAAAGATCAGTGAGAAATATAACAAAGGCAGAGCAGGCAGGTGCAGACCCAGAGGCACACAGCAGCAGAAGGTTCAGTTTGGCCCCTGCACAGATGGGAAAAAAGAAATAGGGATGTTGCTCAGGGTGTGTGTACCTGTGGAGTGTGTGCGCATGCGTGCCCATGTGGAGCAGGGGAGAACGGAGCGGCAGGAGAGCAGAGGAGGAAAGGAGGACCTAGGCTGTGACGGGTCTTGCATTGGTCATGAAGATGCTAAAAGAGACTCACTTGTAGTAGCCAGGGTAAACTGAAATATCAATCTATGGTCTGATGCTCAAAGTATGGTCTGACCAGTGCCCAACACAGGCCCCTGGGCATCCACCAAAACTCAGTGGACTTTCTGATGATGTTGAGACCCTCTTCCTTGCCCCGAAAGTTACAGCCTGTGCTCTTGCACCCAGACCAATTTGGATGCCTTGTCAAAGGGGTTGAAAGCATCCCAAGATGGCTCCCCTTCCACCCTTCTCCAGTGAGGCTCCTCCTTTCTCCCTCTCCCCTTCTCCAAGCTCACCACCTAGTTGCAGCCTCGGCATCAATGAGAAAGCCAAGGGCAAAGGTCCTACCTTGATGTGCTGGAAAAACAGCAAGAGGAAAACAACAGAATAATTAACTGCAGGGCCCAGCTGCCTCTCGCAGATAAGGCATATTCCACTGTCGATAGGGCTGCCTGCAATTATTTCTGGTCCTCCTGTTCAGCCCTTTCCACAATCACAGCCCCCAGGGGGACCACTGTCCAGTGAGACTAGGACACTGAGGTGCTCTCCTCCTGAACCTCCCACACGTCCTTCCATGCTCAAAGCTGATGCTAAATTCCAATGTCCTCCTCTGATGTTAGCTGTCCACATCTGGACAGCTGGGTGGCAACAACCAGAACTCAAGAAGCAGCAGAGCCCCAGGCAGGACAGACCCACGGGACAGAACCTGGGGGGGGGGGTGCTCCAAAGGTGAGCACCCACAGCCCTCCCTTCCCCCGGAAGGTGGGCCTGTGGAGGAAGCTCCAGGAGACCCACAGTCACCCTGCTCTCCACACTCCTAACTCCCACCACTAAGAGCCAGGCACAGACGCCAAACTGCAATCACCTAAGCAAAACCACCATCAGAGACAACAGCCAGATGGACATCCAGCAGAAAGAAAACCAATAATGACCACGGTGGGGATCTAACTGCTGGGGAGCACACGGGAAATGCAAAACACAGGCAGGAAAATGCAAAAAAAGGTTTTCTTCCAGCTTGGGGCACAGGTGGGGCAGTTCCAGAGAGCAAAAGGAGAGCCTGGCCAAAGGGACCCGAATGTGGAGACCCGTAGCACTTTCTGGTACCTTTGACAGCACTTGGCATGACAGTGAGCAGCTGATGCCTAATAGATGTGCCCTGATTCCATCCATGAACAAACAACGTTAATGGAGAAGGTGTTCAACTGGAGGCAGAGGCCTGGGGAGTTGTCCAACTTGTCAAAACTTCAGTTTGAATCTTAGTTCTTGAGTCAGTAACCTAATGTCTCAGAGCCTCAGTTTCCTCATCTATAAAATGGGAGAATGAGTGCCTCAATATCAAGATATACACTGGGTCCAGCATGTGGTAAATGCTGGATAGGCAGATGAGAGCTTAGTTCAGTCCTGGTTCGAGTGCCACCAGGCTACAGGATTTCTGGAAAGATTCTTCCCTTCGTGTCCCACTCCTTGTCTTGGCTCCCTGAGCTTACGCAGCCCCAAGAGACCTCAGAGAAAAATGTTAGGTGACAGCCTGGAGCCTCTGCTCCCCTCACTTGCCCCCTCCCCTCTTGGCCACCTGCCTCTGCCCATTTCTCTGCTCATTATCACCTCCACTGGGGGATGGAGAAGCAGCGCAAGGAGGTTAAATTCAAATCAGTCATTCTGTCACTTGCTGCCAGGAAGCGGGAGGGAAGAGAGGAGAGAGATTGGGGCCTCAGGTGCAATTTGCAGGCAGAAATGAGTCCCAGTAATTCCAAAGAAATTTCCTATATGTGTCCATACTGGCCCAGCGCTGCAACAGAGAACTCTAGGGGAACCTTCCATGAGGGGACATTGCAGCCTCCTTAAGCAGCTGCTGATGGCAATGTCTGTGTTGCTAGGATTTCACCTGATCTGGACAAATATCACTACAGGTGACAGAGGGGGAAACATGTCCTTCTTATCTTTTTCCTCTTTAGCAAATGGACTGGTCTAAAGCCCTAGTCGTCAGCAGGGTCCCATAGTATGGTGAAGGGCTCCCAGATCTTCAGCTGAGGAATGCTCCATGCTGGCTGGGGAGTGAGTGAGCAGATGAGCAAGATGCCTTTTCTAGGCTGTGGAAATGAAACCTTCTCATTCACTAAGTTAGAGACAAGCTTACAAGCCAGTTGCACTGAGAGACACCAGGCAGATGATACCACATGGGGCCAGCAGGGACCATGGCTCCAGGGCCAGCTGTACCACCTACACAGGACTGGGCCTGCTGTCGGCCAGTGGGAGGTCCCTAGAGCAGGGGCCTCGAGGGGGGCACCAGGCTAAGGCCCTTCTTGATGCGAGCCAAACTCACCCTCACTCATCTCTGTACCCAAATACTGGGTCCTGAGCTGCCCCCGCAGAAACCCCACCAGCCTTTGAGAAGCCACACCCCACCCACAATTAGCCAGGGGGTCACCATGCCCCACCGTGCCCCAGACAACCCTATAATTGTCTACCCCCTATTTCTACACTGCTTCTACCCTGGGCTTTACCCCCACCCCAAACTCCACTATCCTTCTCCACCATAACAACCCCTCCTCTGGTCTGATTCAACAATGAGAAAACTGAGGCACAGGGGGGAGAGAGCTCACCATGCACCTGATTGTTCCCTGTGTGTTAGGCCAGGTAGAAAGCAGTTTCCCATTAGAAAAGAACCAACCCCCCATCCTCCAGGCCTCTCTGGAAAGTGTGTTCCCACTTCTCTAGTCCTCAGAGGAGTGATCAACTAAAACCAGCAAGGCAGCTCAGACATCAGGTGTCAGGGGTCTTTGATGGAGCAGGTAGCCCTGACCTGGCCAGTCAATGCCCCCTCTCTAACCAAGCACAGTCAAACACACTCTGACCGAGAGCCCCAATTGTTGCTGAAATTGAAACGGAATCCACAGAAGGAGCAGAGGAATTTCTCATGTACTATTTTGCCTTTAAATATGAAATCTCTCCCAGGGCGTTACTTTATTACTATAGTAATTTCCTCAGAAGGGCAGGCATCCAATGCTCTGTTTCTCCACCACCTTTGGAGACATGGAAATATGACAGAAATATTCAGGTTGCTTAAGTGGCTAGTACAGAAGAGGGAGACATAAAGGGAGCTCTTCCAAGGAATGCAGCCTCCTAAAATCCAGGTGGACGGATGTGCTCTAGGCTATCAGGTGAAGATAGGTAAGGGTCCCATGTGCCCCCTCCACTACCCCCAGAATGCATAGGGATAGGGTACTCAGGCCCATCTCCTCTGGGGGCACTTGCTAGTAATCATTTCTCCTTTGGGATAGTTGGCCAGGGCAAGGAGAGGAGAGGAGGAAAGATACTCTAGTCCTTCCACCAGATTCCTGATCAGAAGCCATGCTGTGGCGCAGGTCTCCAGCACTGTGTGTGTGTGTAGGGTGGGAGGCAGGAAGAAGGGGAAGAAAGGGAGCGACATGGAGACTGGTGTTTGAGCTGAAGCATCGGGGTTATCTGAACACCTCACACATCTCTTCTCCCATGACCATGGAAGCATGGAGTGCCCAGTAATCAATGAAGTACCCACTGGCCAGCCACTGAGTTAGCCCCAGAATTCTTCCAGCCCACGGATTCTGGCCAATCTGAACCTTTCTTCACGCAAAGCCTACAAAAGTGGTGATGAACACAGACTCCAGAATCTGACCACCCGAGTTCAAGTGCACCACCACTTAACTAGCTACGTGACCTTATCAAATGACTTCTCTACTGTGTATCTCAGTCTTTTAACCTGAAAAATGGGAGAGGAGGGTTGATAACAATACGTAACTATTACAGCTGTTGTACACATGAAATGAACTGACTCATGTAAAACACCTAGAACAACACCTATGTTAAGTGCTGGCTATCACCAGCAGCTCCCAAATAAACTGGTGTCAGGCGGCTTGTATCTGAATCACTGGAGCCCTTTGATAAAAATGCAGATGTCCAGGCCATTCTGACTCAGTAAGTGCAAAAGGGAGCAAGACTGCCCAGAATTTCTGACTGTAGCCTCACTGAGAGCCTCCCCTTGGGCAGTGTTTCCAGGAAGCACTACATCAGGATCTTCATAGGGAGGCCAGGGGCAGATTCTCAGGGTCCATCCACACCTGACGAACCTCAGAAGTTAGAGCCCATGTGCCTACAACAAATTGCCTAGGTGACATGAAGATTCCTGAAGCCCAAGAACCATGACCCAAGATGACAGTCCCCTCTTGTGGCTTTTAAAATTACTTCTGCCCTTTGCTCACACTGTCTAAGGAAGGCGGTGCTCCTGAATTTGAGTGGTATTAAGAACTCTTAGAAAATAGTTACAGATAGCTATTGTGACTCAATAATAAAAATTTATCTTTGACTTTAACAGCATCTTTAGTTTTAAACTAGTACAGGTGTGTATCCTCATAACATATATAACTTGTCAAACTTCTAAGGTTGGAACAGGTGGACATCATGACCCACTGTACAGAGAAAGACACTTAGCCAGGGAGACTAGGGGATTTTCCCAAGCCACAGAGTTGGGAGATGAAAAATCTGCCTTCACAATGCCATCTGTGTCCACTTCATGGAAACCTCAGCCCCACCCTTGTGGCCAGACCCCGTTCCCACCCCAGCACCTCCTCCCCCACCCCAAGGTCATGAAATTCAGCCAACCAACTAGAGAACAGGTAGTTTCTAGTAAATGGGATGGGGTCCCCACACTATATCCAGAAGATCATGGGATCACGCACACCTTGACACCACCCTTCTTGGGTCCAATCTGTTTTATCAACGATTCCTTCTGGATGGGTAAAATTGTAAAGGATGCCATATCCTGTCTCTGCTTTATGGGGCTTTCCCAAAGCACAGGTTGGTAATCAGGATCCATACGTGTGAGGGGCCAGGATAGGAGCCCTGGGATCTGGGTCTGGTTTGGTTTGACACAGGTCAACAAATGGCAGGAGGGGCTGGGGCAGGATACTAGTGGCCCAGCAAGCCTTCCTCATACCCCTGGGCATCACCGGTGACAACTCTGTTCTCTCAACCCAGAAGGTTCAAGCTGGTGCTGGGTCCAATCTCTGCAGCTGTTTACACTGCAAAGAATTTTCTCAAGCAATTACCCAGAGCTGTGTTGCCCTGCCTTACCAGCATTCCACTCGCTGGCTTGAGGGGGTCCCTCCACAAACACTGAGTAATAGCCACCTTTTCACAATGCATAGAAAATAAAATCACCTAATAGAATTTCCTCAAATTTACTTTTCTCTCCCAGACATTTTTTTTTAAATCTTTGGCGCCTGCTACTGCTTGTAGGCTCATGCACACTCACAGATACCAAAAACAGATGCATACACAGCAAAGAAATAGTAACATAAAATGCAGAAAGAGCCAATCAGCGCCTAGCCTGGTGGCCTGTTTCAGACATACGGGCTGAGGATGGGGGTTTTCACAGTAAACTTTTAATGGAGATTTAAATGCATACGGTGTAACTCAGTGCCTTTGCATTTTAAGGTGGGGTATGCCACAAAGGAGTACAGTAACTCCGGAATCATGCATTAACAGCCCCTTCTGATAACCCACTACTTGTCAAGCCCTGAGAAATCTACCACCACATCAAACACATGTGCATGTTCAAGGACGGCAAGCCCAGGATGTCACTGCAGACCACACCTAAAAGCAGATATCCTGGGAGAGCTCTGGTCGGTCATTGTCCAAACACGGAGGCCACCTGCAGGTATATGGTTATTCGTGGATGCCAGGGGTGGGGCTGGGAGGATGCTGTGAGCTTTCAGTGATGCCGGATGGCTGCCTCCCAAAAAGGCCAACATGCTTAGCCCACTCTGAGGGCAGGTGTCTGCTGCCAGCCGAACACATCCTACTGCTGCAGAAACACCCTGAAAGAAGGCCGGGTCTCCAGACCCTCTTTTGAAGAGCATAGGCCAAAGGGCAGCTCAGAGAAGGCAGGTGATTGCCTTCCCCTGTGGACACCAGCAGGCCATTCTCAACAAGCTCCCAGACACAGTGTGAAAAGACAGAAGCTTGAAGAGGCAAGTGTTTGCAGACTAAGAGGCCCGGTTCTATGTCCAGGAAACCAGAGGATTTCAGCATCCCTGCCTCCCAGCCTGCCCTGTTCTCCTCTGAAAATAGACTTTAAAAGCCCCAGGCAGCCTTCCCCCGCCCCCCCCCAACAATGCCATCTCTCTCCCCACAAAGCAGAGCCAATGGGAATGGGGAAGGGGAGGGAAAAAGAGAGAGGGGTACTCCCTTTCAGTGTGGATCTCCCACACCTCATGTCAACCAGCCCCTTTTTTCCTTCTGCCTAGGCAGAGGATCTCATAGGGGCCTGCTGTCTGGCCAAGTGTCCCTAACTGGCTGTTGGCTGCCACTGCCCCTTTGTTCTTGCGCTGGCCTGGGCTAAGGACTTGACAGGTCTTAGAGCCGCTTGCCCCAGTGCAATTCCACCAGAGCCCCACCAAGGGAAAAAAGGTTAAGGAGCCAAACCAACAAAGAGAGGCACCCCTAGACACAGCAGAGTTTGGGAGGGATCTGCTGTCTGTGTAAGCAGTTCATTGATCTACTTTTCTGATGATTATCCCTCACTCATCACAAACCCATTGACGCTGGCCCCAGCCCAGCCCAGCCAGGCAGGCAGGCAGGCGGCTCCGTGTGTGAAGAGGAGAAAATGAACCTGCCTGTGTTAGCTGGAGGAGAGATAGGAGTGTGTAACTATTCCTGCGCACTGAGCAGGGACGATAGGGCTGCTTTAATATTCTGCTGAATGTGGTGTTTCTTTTAACCCCTGCTGGAGAGATTTTCAGTCCAGAAAGCGAGGCTCCTGGCAAAGTTGCTGGGGCTGTACCGAGAAGGAACGCAACTCCCATAACGTGAGCCACTCCAGGATACCTAGTGACAGGGCGGGTACACAGGGCTGGGCGCCACCGGTACAAGGGCACCCTCCCTCGGGCAGCTCCAGCCCAGCAGATCGAGAGAGCTAACCAAGACAAGGGACCTAGGGAGGAAACTGCAGGCAGCCAGACACCTGGTGTGTTCCCACGCACTTGCTCTCCAAATAATTTTTGCTCGCTTGCGTGTGCCCTCCTTTCATCGATGGAGACAAGACTGGGCTCCCAAAGTGAGCACCCATCCACTCTCCGAACCCCAGCATCTGACCCTCTGGCGGGCGCGAAGAGCCGCGGGTAGGACGTGGCGCCCAAGTGTTACAAAGTCCAGCCTCGCCTAGCCCGTTGCTCACGCTCGCTCACCCAGATAGTCCTGAGGGGTTTGGAAGTGTGCAACGCCACGCTCGTCCTATTTCAACTGCTTCCGCCTTTGCCTCTCTGTAAGTCAAAACCAAGCATCCCCGCTCCTCGGTGTCGCCCGCGCTCCACACAGCTCTAGTCTCCGCACGTCCCAAAATGCAACCCCTCCGCACAAAGACCAGCAGCCGGGAAGGGCAGCAGGAGGTAGACAAAAAAATCCATCTTCAGAAAAGCAAGTGAGAGCTTTCTAGGCATTTATCGTCGCATCCCCGCGCCGCCACCAGAATGAAGGCGGCACACCGTGGTCTTCCCCAAGCAGGGAAGAAATCAGCCCCGCCTCGGGGCCCCAAATGCCCCAGCTCCTTCGGAGAAGAGCAGCGCTTTCCGGAGGTGTCAGGGGACATGGACCACGGTGTCTGGGGTGGGAGCGTTTCCGCGAGATAACCGGTAACAGCTTGCAAGGGGCCGGACAGCCCAGCGGAGTGAGCCCCCAATTCAGAACGC
Organism: Proteles cristata cristata; assembly: GCA_017311185.1. NCBI lineage: Eukaryota > Metazoa > Chordata > Mammalia > Carnivora > Hyaenidae > Proteles > Proteles cristata. Next base: position 598,330 of record JAESUZ010005476.1, read on the forward strand.
GACGCGGACGAGAGGGGCTGCGTCCCTGCCACGCGGAGTCCCTGCGCGGAGTTTCAACCCACCGGCCACCGAGAAACGCGGCTGCAAACCCAGCCGCGGCGGCGCACCACTCCGACAGCGTCTTCCGCCCCAGCAACTCGGATCGGGCTCCGCGGGGCCGAGCTGCGTTCCCAGGAGCGGCCGCGGCCAGCGCTGGGCGGCAGGGACCGGGGGCGGGGAAGGGGCGGGGAGCAGGGCAGGGATTTCCCACAGGGATTCGCGGGCGCTGCCGAGCTCGGGTGCTCCCTGCAGCGCCAGGCGCGGTGCCTGCGGGGCGCGCTCGCTGGGTCACAGCCCAAGGCGCAGCCGAGGCTGAAGTAGCAGGGGGAGTGTCTCTGCCTTGTCGCCTCCCGGCCGGCGAGTCTCCCTTCCGGGGGCGAAGGCGATGCTGGAGGAGTTTCGGTGGGACCGACCACCCACCCACCGCACCCCCGTTCCCAGGCTCAAGAAGCGACAGAGGTGTCCGCCTCGCCCCGATTTGACCCAGGAAAGATGCAGCTCCCGCGGGCTCCTGGACCACCAGACCATCCTCTGAGAGTACGGCCAATGAACTCATCCCCTCTCCCCCCGAGGCCACTTTCGGGGCACCGGGGTAGAGCTCTGGCCCTCGCGCTCCGAGCTAGCTCGCCGAACCTAGAGTCCCCGAGCCCGAGCTGAGCGGAAGGAGAGGTGGCGCACGGCTACCTAAGCACATCTGTGGCCGGGACAGGAAGGGAGCCGACAGGCGCTCGCACTCCAGGGGCCGGAGAGTCAGAGCCTTCCCTTCGTCCCCGGTACCGCGCTCACCGGGAGCTAAAGAGCCTGCACCGCAATGCAGCGGGCTCCACGCTCCCCGCGCCGAGCCAGAGCTGCCGGAGACCGGAGCTGCCAGGGAGCGCCGGGGCTTGGTAGCCGGGGGCTCAGCAAACCAGCTGCGGGCGCCGAGAGCCAGCCGGGGGCTTGCCAGGGGTGCCGCCCCAGCCTCCAGCTCGGTTGCGGCCGGGGCTCCCCGGCAGCCGTGCCCTCCGGTCGCGGGAGGCTGGCGGCGCGAAGCATCCAGAGCAGCCCTGGGGATACCGCCGCCAGCTTCCAACTTGCTCCGCGGAGGCTACGTTACCTTCCATAGCGGCCGCTGCGGATGCCAGGAAGAGCAGCAGCAGGCAATCCGGGGCCATCGCCGGCCGTCGGCCCCCAGGCCGAGCCCAAGCCGAGGCGGCCGCGCGGGGAGGGCGCCGCGTCCCGGGGCGCCGCTGCACTCCCCGCCGGTGGCTTCTCCGTATCCTTTCGCGCTCTCGCTGGGACCGGACTCCTTGGAGCGCGGCGTGGGCGTGGGCGGGAGTATGCGCGCGTGGGGCGGTGCGGGCGTGCGTGGGTGTGGGTGTGCATGTGTGTGTGTGTGTTTATGGGAGCGGTGGGTGTGTACGTGAGCGTGTATGAAAGAGAGAGGGCGAGGGAGCGTGCTGGGGAGAGCGCGAGTGCGAGTGCGTCCTGGTGTCACATTGCGAGCTACAGCGAAGCCTACTAGAGGACGGAGCGGGCCAGACTGACGCGGGAGGGAGCGGGATCCCCCACCATCAGCTCTCTCTCCACCCCTAACACCTCCTGTCCAATCAAGGAATCAAACCTGCAAAATTCCCCCGTCCAATCAGGCGC